>OX375869.1:55944100-56000895 GCA_947359475.1 Heligmosomoides polygyrus bakeri | reverse complement strand
TTTTTTCATAGAACGGAAGGACTACTTTCTTCAGAAACTCCTCTTGGTATGTTCCGGCGTTGATCTTCACGTTTCTTTTCACGAAAACCAGCGGCGTCCCTGGTTTGCTGTGGTACCGGCCCACACGATCAGTCCTTTGCGAAACTGCGATTTTGTGACTTCCTACTTTTCCGGGTGTTTCCTTGATTGGGTCTGAGGAGCTGGCGATCATTCTGAGCGTTATGATCGACTTCGATCATGAAATTTTTCTCATCTGTCCACAGCACATCATCGAGGCGGCGCACTAACAAAAGCCGTAGCAGTTCCTTGCACTTCTTCTCTCAGTTTTCCTTGGCTGCCTCTGTCAACTGCTGTCCATTGACCAATGGATAGTTGCGAAGTTCTAGTTAATTCTTAACAATTGAATGGACAGTAGAACGAGCAATTCCGCGGCTCTTTGCGATGTTGTTAGGAGATTTGCTGTCGTTTCTGTCGATCCTCTTCTTGATGAATGCACGGTTTCTTCCTTGTATTCACAGAACGAGGACGACCTGTCTTTACCTTTATGCTGACGTCTCCTTTCTCCTTCCACTGCTTGATGATCCGTTGAATTGTTCTCAATGGAATACTGAGCTTCCTCGCAATGGCGGTGATGGACTATCCGCTTTCAGCGAGGCGGGCTATTGCTTCTCGATGAGGGCACGGTCTTATAGAGGCTACCAACAGAAAGTTACATATATCACAGAAATTGGACTCATTGTCGTAAACGATGAACGCAAAGACACACGATTTCAAAAAATATATAAGAGAAACAGGTGCGCGCAAATATCGGGACAATGCTTATCGGCCGTCCTGTATATATATATATATATATATATATATATATATATATATATATATATATATATATATATACCATTTTGGCGTCGAATTGGACACCTTTAAAATCAAAATGGACACTGTTCTAAGCTAGCTTTAAGAAATTTGAAGTCAAAGCGAGCTCTTCCAAATCGAAATGTTCTTCAGACAGGTTAAACTACAAACTTAAAAGGGTTTTAGAATGATTTTTTGTTCAAGGAGAATAGGTACAACCTTCTTTAAAATTTTTTAGATTACCTGCCCCAATAAGTGTAAAAATTTTAAAAAATCTTATTTTTAGAGAAAACTAATAAATTAAATTGTCTTAAAGAACAGCAAGGAATCGCGCATACAGCGCATTAAAAGGTCAGATCGCGCTAAGCACTCAAAAAGCTCGCCGCAACTTTTACTTCATTGATAGTGTAAATGCCATTTACATGAGCCATCAAAGTGAGGACAAGTGTGTTCGTTGCAGTCGTTTTTGTTGTATCGGGAACGAAAATCGCGAAGTCTTGGAAGAGGCCATAGCGCAATATCTTTTGCTTTGTTACTAAAAACGAACGCTTTCCATGTCTTCAAAACAACCTTTAAACCATTAATTTTCCTCAAAAAAATAAAAATTTACAAAAGTTCAAACAGTGTGCTCACTTATTGGGTAGATAGAATAAAACTTCAAGAAAAGTTATTCTAAAATTTCCCTTGAACAAAAAATTGTTCTAACCTCTTTGGAGAGTCTCTAGTATGCTGTAGAAGAAGCTCATTAAGCAAAAGCATTTCAATTAGGAAGAGTTCGCTTTGATTTCAGAAGCCTTCAGGCCCGTCTCGGGCCTTTTGGCTGAGCTCGAAGTTTAGTTTAGTTTAGTGTAACCTCCGCACACTTTGCGGTAAAGCAGCGACCCTATCCTTAACCATAAGGCCTATGTTATACTCCGGTGACGTGTCGGCGATGTATAACATAGGCCGAAGGCAGGAACCAGAGCTTGCCGCCGGCGACGAACGGGTGCCGTAGCCGCACACTTTTGCGGCAAGATGTCAGCTAGAGCGCAGACGGCGGTGGCAGCGGCAATAATGTGAATCATGATGATGGAGACGCACCTGTTGTGAGGGGCTATTTCTCTCGAGGCGAACCGTGGAATGAAGCGCACAGCAACCTGAATGTTAGCGAGCTTCAGTGAACGCCAGAACACCTCTCTCCAAAGCTCGGATAAATCGCTGATGCAGCAGCATAATGGTATCGCTTAACAAAGCAGAGAATGAGGCCGAAAACCATGGAGACGGCGATGAGTGAGACGGCTCAGCCGAACACAGACACACGACAGAATCGCTCCGCAGGACGCGCGTTGCCTAGCGAGTGGGGAAAACAATCAGCTCCCGGTGAAAGAAGCAATTAGGACAGTACAGGAAGGATCGCAGGCGAGGCGCGGGAGCACTCCGCGCACTCTCTGCTCCCACCTTTTTCTTGGTGACTCCTTGGAGAAGGTTCACGATCTGCGTAGCGTCATCCTCCTTTCCGGAGAGGAAGAAGTCGAGGAAGGCACCATCCGCAACTCGCTCCGTGAATAGCCATCGGAAGAACCTTCGAGTCACTGAGTTCTCCGGTCGCAGCGTCTGTGGGTCGATAGACTATAAAACACCATTTAGGACTCTCACATCACTCCATTTGCACTGTTTCTTTACATGTTTTTTCGCTCTATTTGTTGATCGGTGCTTGGGTCAGAAACTGTTGAGAGCCGCATTTGGGCGATGTGATATAGAAAGCCCATGACATCGGTTAAAATTTGGGTTTAAAACACAGTCGCCATGGGAAGTCCTGCCGTGTGAAGCTCCAAGGGAATCTAGAACAGCCTTACCAGTAAACTCTGAGCACTCCATAAAAGCTCGCTTGTTTTTAATCCTCAACGGCAGCACGACTCCGATGTGGGTCGAAATGAATGTTGCCCTGTTCAAGCAGATGCTTCCATCGAAAAAACAGAGAAACACACTTCGTGCTGTGTGCGTTGACTCCGATGAAACTAGCTGGTCACCAAGAACACTGGACGAAGGACATTTCGAACTCTTGAGGTCAGATGCAGGCTAAAAATCTGGTCGTTAGTTGCTTAAAATGCTATGACGGCTGTGTGATGGCTGCATATCATCGCAATGCGGCTAGAGGAAAATCTCTTCGACGAGGCTAACTACAATTTTCGTCAGTACGGGAAATTAGAAAAACTTCGCCTCACATACAACTCAGAGGAGCAGAAAAGTAGAGGAGCTGACAATGGAAGGACACCATGCCGCAGCGGCACTTTGAGATGATATGTACACAACGTGGAGCAGCTTTGAGCACTGATTCCCGGATATATGTACGTCCCATTTCTGCAACGGACATCTGGGAATGGAATCGTCCACCATTTACACTTTCCCTTATTGGCCCTCTGCGTACGCATAGACACTGCCAATTACAGAAGCCGAACTCCGTTAAGCTACTTGAGCCTACTTATAGGCTGGAAACGGCGCTGGTGATCGAGCTGTGCTGGCGTAGTGGTAGAGAAGCGCCATGGTGAGATGGAGGGCCTTGTGGTTCAGGCTGCCGGCGACGCAAGGCTTTCACTTCCTAAAAAAGACCCGGAACGATGAGCTATTGCTCCAAATTGGAAATCGCAACCAAAAAGGTCCGTCAGAAAGGGAACCAGATTTATTGTTACTTTCAGCACTCCAGAGATGGAAATGTTTTTTCGATCCAAGCATATGCGAAGCTGCTAACCATTTTCTTTTCTTATTTCGTAGGAGCTATCAGCGAGACTAAACTCCGGCACGCCAAGACAACCGCTGGTGAGAACATACTAGGTTGTCCCATAAGTCTTCGCCGTTTTTTTCAACGACTCACTGCAGGTTTCGCCGGCGGTCTCTTGCATAACGCTGCATAGCTTTCGAAAGAGAATGATTTGCTCTATCAGAAAATGTATTGCATTTCTTTTTTCATCATAAACTCTGTCAATTTTTAGGTCGTTGAAGTGAAAAGTGAAAAAGTGAAAAAGTAGCCATTTGCGCACTTGTTCTCTTGCAAATTTTTGAAATTTTTTGCGCAGTTTTTTCGAGCATTTAGGAGACAATGTTCTGTACTACAAGAACTTGTGTTAGTGCCATTTGCTCTTTTGTCCTTTATTGATTTTTAGGTCATCAAATTGGGACGTCCGAAGGAGGATGGTTATATTTGCCGACAGCTCCTGCTATGTAGTTGGACTTTTCGGGTTGGTGTTATATGTCGTTCGAAGGAGAATGTCTTGCTCTATAAGAATATTTGTCGCGTTTATTGATTTCTGTTGAATATCAACAAAATGCCAAAAAGAGAAAAATCGTCTTCACCAACAACTCCTTCTCCTTCTTCAGTTGTTGATATTCGACAGAAATCAGCGTGAGCCAATAAACGCGACACAAATTTTTACTGAGCAAGACATCCTCTTCCAAACGACGTATGACACCAAGCAAAAAAGTCCAACCACAGAACCGGAGTTTTGGTAAAAATTCGGACGGGAAAGTCGGACGTCCCAATTTGATGACCTAAAAATCAATAAAGGACAAATGAGCAAATAGCACTAACACATGTTCTTGTAGTACAGAACATTGTCTTCCAAATGCTATAAAAAACTGCGCAAAAAATTACAAAACTAGGCCGAGAGAACAAGTGCACAAATGGCTACTTTTTCACTTTTTCACTTTTCACTTCAACGACCTAGAAATTGACGAAATTCATTATGAAAAAGAAATGCAATAAGTGTTCTGATAGAGCAAATCATTCTCTTTCCAAAGCAATGCAGCGCTATGCAAGAGACCGCTAGCGAAATCTGCAGTGAGTCGTTGAAAAAAACGGCGGGGACTTATGGGACAACCTAATATTTAAATTGGAAGATAAATCAGCAATGTTGTCTTCAACGAGTGCGGGATCGAAAAAATTTTCCTGGGGTTTGTTTATGGCAATAAGCACCCATATGTAAGTACGGGTGGTCGGCCATGATAATCGATTTCGCTCAAACTTTGTCTAGAGACATCCGTTTTTGGTATTGATCTCGACCTCATCACCCTTACTCACCCATACCTACAGTAGCCTACTTTAATCTATCGAGCTTTTTAAAGCGGACCTCATAATAGTATCAGCGCCTTAAGCGACCTCACTGGCCTATGTTTGGGTGAAAAAACATTTCCACATCTGGAGTCGTGAAGTACAAGGATAGGAATAAACCCCGTCTCCTTTCTGGCGACCTTTTTCATTGCGATTTTACATGGAGAGCTTTGACTTATTGTGGCGGATCTTTCATATTAAGTGCTAAAATAGGGCCGCACCAGGAAGTCGAACCACAGCCCTTTCCTTCTCAACAAACCGCCTCACCTCGCATTGCGCTCCACTCCACTCCTCGGCAGACAACACTGTTTCCAGCCTACTTCAGCTCGCCCTCTGTGATTGGAAGAAGACTCTGTACGCAAGCGGAGGCCAACGAGACGAAATTGGTCCACAACTCTGTTCCCAGGTCTCTGAAGCAGATTCGGAACACAGAATCAGCGTTCGAAGCTGTACTAAAGCGCCACCGCGGCCAGTGTCCTTCATTTGTGAGATACACCTTTGTAACATGGGCTCCACTTCCCACTGTGTACACATGGGTTCTTTGGAGCAGGTTGCGAAGAACCGCAGCGCCGCGACTGCTCGTTGCGATGAGTTCGTTTGTTCCTCACATCTTTTAAGAAATTTCCAAAACCATTGAAGAGATGCTTATATAAGCTTTGCAGACTGCAGAGAAGCTTCGCAACTCTTAAACGGCGTGAAACTCGCTCTTAACAATGAATGGTGACCAGTGTGTAAGAACAGAATGCTAATACTATCCACAGAACTGAAAACCAAACGTAAAACACTTTGTCAAACTAATAATTGTAAATTGAAAAAAGAGGCGCCCAACGAGCACCGGACTTTCCACCCCACCAATCCCCCCCCCCCCCCCCCCGGAAATCTGACTCCCGCCACTAGTCCATCCACTTGCACCGTACCGCATCTCATGAGCGACATAAGCGTTACTCTCCTTAATTATCATTACTCTGTGTATGTACTAGGTATTAGGGGGGGGGGGGATGTCCTGACTGGAGTCTGGCTTCGTGCTTCTCGCATTTGCATGGCTGTTTGCTATTTACTGAAAGCCACCCGAGAAGTGACCATTTTCGCCCTTTCCAGATGCATGCCGAAACCCCAGTCTGACGAGTCAACCTGTGTTGCGTAAATCTTGCCCAATTCCCAATGCCGAGCAACCTGGACTTAATAGTTACGCAAGATGAGAAGTACGTCTTCTATCTTAACCCAACCAAACAGCGAATCTGGGTGAGGCCTGGTGACCTGTTACCGACCTTTGTTCGGCGGGATGTTCACGGCGAAAAGCACCTTCTGAGTTTTGAGTCTGCGCCCATGGAATGGTTTACTGGAAGCCGTTTTCCAAAAGCACGACGATGGACTCCAAGGCCATGGCGAAAGAAACAGAAGAGATGGACCGGCGACTCGCACTTATTCGGTCTCAGCGCTTCAAGAAGGTCCTCCTCTTCGACAATGCCGCACCCCAACGGGCAAAAGTGACCACGGATAAGCTTGCTCAGCTAGGCTACGTTCACATGCCTCACCCACCGTATTCGCCGGACATCTCTCCATGCGCTATCACTACTTCTTGAGCCTATAGAACTTCATGGTCGGAAGGGACACAAGGGCCCAAGCAGTCCTCGACAACCATAACGAGCAGTGGATCAACACCTGGCCTAAGCATTTTTGGAAGCATGAGATCAGGAAGTTGGCTGATCGATGGTAGCAAAATCATTGACCTTAATGGCGAATACATTCCTCAGCACTGTTGAGTTGTAATTGAGTTATAAAGAGACCAGACGTTCAGCGGCCTAGCGGCCGCCAAACGTCTGGTTGGGGTCTTCGCCCCCAAATACCGAGATTAGAACAACTCCATCCCATTTGGTTGTGATCTTCGCCGCCAAACCCCGAGAATAGAATAACCCCAATCTTCCTCCTTTCTTCATTAAGCCTTCTTACAGTAAAAAAACTGCCTTTACTATATAGATTAGTGCAGTGGGATATGGTAGGGCAGAATTTTCACTGCGCATATGAAGCCCATCCACCCTCCATCACATGCACGCGATTTATTCTCCGAAGCGCTCGTTCTCTACGTTTCGTGAAACGGGTAGTGAGAGTCCCAATCCGGTGCTTAATCAGCAAAATCATAATTAAAATTAATCGGTATTGGTCGACACTGCTTACTGTCCGACGGCAACAATACTCCTCCGAATCCCATGGTCACTCTCTCTACCTCTCCCTCCCCCTCCCGAAATACTTCCTTTCCTTTGTGCTGGAAAAGAAACGGAGTGAGAATCAAGCACGCACATGTGACACTGAGTACCGATTCACGTGTCACTACGTTGCCACGACGTCTATGACACTCCTTCTGCACTCTAACACACGTGCCACGACTTCTGTAAGCCGTCTTCAGAAATCCGACACACACTGAACGTTGAGGGAAAATGCTGGTCCCCCCCCCCTTTATTCACTCTCCCCCTCTAATGGTCCCACTTTGTTGGTCCTCTCCTATTGGTCGCCCTTGCTCGGAATCCCAAGTTGGACGACGTCTTCAGCTCGTCTTCTGAATCCCTACGTACGTTGAACGACGTCTTCAGTACGTCTAGTGCGACGTCTAGTGCAGGTTTTCTGAATCTTGACTTACGACGTCTAGTGCAGATCTTCTGAATCCCTACGCACGTTAGACGACGTCATCAGCACGTCTTCTGAATCCCTATGCACGTTAGACGACATATTCAGCACGTCTTCTGAATCCCTACGCACGTTGGACGACGTCTAGCGCAGGTCTTCTGAATCCCAACGCACTTTAGACGACGTCTTCAGCACTTCTTCTGAATCCAGACGCACCTGAACGACGTCTATGGCACGCCTTCTGAATCCCTACGCTCTGCACTCGATCCCCATTCATACCATGACGCGTTGCCTCGTGAATGTGGCCTATGTTGTACTTCGGCGACGCGTCGCCGACGCTGCGACCCGTCACCGACAGCCCGTCATCGACGTCGTGGTCGATGTCGGCGGCATCGGGTACGTCGTTGACAGGAGAGCATAGGAGCGCGTTTTCAATGTCATCATTTGGTAACCAGTCTGCCCATAGAAATGCTAGCTGATCACATTTTGCATACATTTTGTGCTTTCCTTAACCTTCAAAAGAAATTGTAATTCTTAATTCTTCTTAATGCTTCAAGACTTGATGATGACTTTTTTGTTCTGTATGTACGGTAGTCTGCTCAACCACTGTTAATCTGCCGAATTTTCTCTTACTAACCAAATTTGGCTTTTGGAAGGATGGATAAGTGTGATTACAAGCAGGTTTTCAAAGCGATCTTGAGCAAGCGATGCGTGAGATGTTGAATGAGGCACACCCTGAAATCACTGCCCGCGATACGCCGCGGAGTATGCGCCATTGGCCAACAGCCTTTTCTGCCGCCCAGTAGCTGCAATTATGCGGATTAACCTCTCCATTCAGCTTTAATGCTGTTTCATCACTCCCCAGAATCCGTCTTGGAAAATGGGGCTGCTGCTCTCATTTAAATTGTGCAATCACTAAACTCGCATGCCACGTGTCTTTCGCGTCACTGTCAAGTTCTAAACATCAAAAAAAAGCACATCATAGGTTAATGTGGCCAAGTAGCAACAAGATTGTAAGCATTCAGACAATGGGCAATCAAACAAGTCTGAAATGCAAGGTTTCAGACGGGGCTATTTACACGCTACATAAATCTCGTTACCTGTGCTTTCATATGAGTCTCAAACGTCTTCAAAGGTTTCACTAGCAGCAATGTTAGAACCATTCAAACAGTACCTGTATTTTTTAGGACACCCTGTATTTTTCGCAAGCATAGTGCGTTTTTAGGTTTTAAACTTTAAAAGAAGCACAAATCAATCGATAGGTCACTTTGTAAAGAGATTATAACAAACTACTAATTATAACTACTAATTGATTATGGACAAATTATATATTATAGACAAAATAATAATAGAAGTACGAGATAGTGTTGGGCATTTAACGACTTTGGTTTACCAATTTAACGATTTTACCAGCATTTTCGGTTTAGCAAAGACCTTTTTCGTTAAATCGTATTTAAATTAAATTTACGTGGAATTCTCGAAGTTCAAAGGAAAATTTAACTCTTAATTAGTAAGAATTCTATCTCGAAAAAGCTCTTAGCATAGGTTTGCATTACCATTTCAGAAAACGAGGAAACACTACTTATTTTTTACACAGTTCTATTTAGTATTACTTGCTCTACAAGGAAGCAAATAGGCCTAGAAAATGCGAACAGAACGGCTGAGAAGGACACAAAAAGGAAGAAAAGTGATAAAGTGAAGGGGAGCTAAGGTTTAGGGTCCCACTCCCTCACAAACACTCAGTGTTCTAGTGAATTGCACTTTTGTGTTCGCAAGACGGCGTCTTTTGCACTTCTCGATTTCGTAATTCGAAGTACGGTGGTGATGATGGCAGTTCCGGGAACGAAGAACCAACCCACAATCATAACACTCCATCGGAGCGCATTTTCTGCCAACCTTGGATGACGTCGTCGGCCCGTCTGTGGCGACGTCGGCGGCGGAAGTATAACACCCCTGCGGAGCTCTCGACGACGTCGCCGGCGACGCTGTGATGTCGGCACAGCACAGCGTCGCCGACGTCGGCGACGCGTCGCCGAAGTATAACATAGGCCTATCTCGTAAACTTGGACGATCAGCCGCCAAGGATATAGTTCGCCAGCAATCACCCATGGTTAAGCTCAAAGAAAGCCCGGCTGGCATACGCCGCACTGAAGTAGGCATCTTTTGGCTTCAGTTCCCCCTTCCCGTGACGGTGACATTAGCCGATTATATATAGTAGGATAAAGAAATTTGTTGAATTTGTCTCATTACTTTTGGCCCACCCTAATAATGCTCCGTGTTTCAAGCGGAACAGAGTAAGAACACTGGTGGAGTGCCGGTCCACGATCGGAGGAAGGCGCCTGATTTGGACGATGTGGTCTATCGTGCGGGCTTTCATCCGTTAGCAGCTGCCCAGGGAAAATTTCTAGAAGAGACGTTCACGAGCAATCAAAGATTCGTTCAGAATCGGTGTCTGCAAGGAAGGGTGAGCGCATCGCCTCAGCCGACGAGGGCCGTGAGCCGGTCGACGACTTGATCGTGCAGATCCTCAAGTTGGTCTTGTAACGCAGGCAAGACGTTAGGCGCGGTATTCGCGCCAATAACCCTACCCGATGCGGAGACGTACAAGGATCCTCAAGGAAAGCACATCAGCGACTTTGTGCTAAAGTTCCGCATGAGCTTAGGGTTGCGGGATGATATGCTGTCGCATTTGCTGTAGTCCAAGATGGATGGTTAACCCTAAGGCAGTAGCCCAAGCCCTAGCAAAGCACGTACGTAAGAGTAGTTTTGAGGATCTGGTGGAGACTCTCAGTGTGAAGTTGAGAGAAGACGATGCGTCCACACAGCCGGAGAGCTGGTAAGCCAGTTAACCAACTGGCCGAAATACCTCCAGCTCTACACAATGGAGATCGCGCAGAAGGAGTTGGCCTAAGAGGTGGTAAAGGCCATGGCGCAACGGTGAGAGAGAAGCAAGCGCATGGCGGAAGCAATGCGAGAACAGGTAAACGTGCCCGAGGTCAAGCGTGAAAACTTTTCCAAAACTTATGAAAATTGTCTTGAGGTAAAAAAAAACTCATATTAATATACACCAATGCAATTTTCTAGACCTTACTATTAAGATAGTGAACGACTGCATTTTCACTAAGCAGTACAATAAAACCGATATTTTCCTTTTAAAGTAATTAGATTTCCTCATAGTAGTTCCTACACAAGCAATTCCCTTAAAAGAGGAATAATTTTAACTGAAACTCTACGAATATCACGATGCTGCTCTATAAAAAAGACTTTGTTGACAGACTTTGCAATTTGATTACCTCATTGCTTCAATTACGGTACAATAAAGATCTAATTCTTCACTCCATAGTTAAAAGTGTACTTAAACACAAAAGTATCGCTTACAAATATGAACTTGTAGATTCTTTCAAAGATATTTATCGATTCGTTGAACAACTTATCAACCAACTGTCTATCTGATGTATATTCTTCTATTTCTGGTTTAATTTTTGCCTCTGGCCCATGTATATCTACTACCTGCTTTTCTTTAAACAGTGACCTCATACGGGCATTGACGGATATTGCTACAGGCATAGACCTCCCCTGTAGGCCTCTCCCGCCGACCTCGACCTCTCTGCATTCAGGTCCCATAGGCAATACCCGCCCCTTCTGACCTTGTTTTTTGCGTATAAAAACAGAGCTCATATGGCTACTCAAGTATCGCAGTCACTCCCTGCCCTACTGATGGTTCTCCGGAAGTGATTGTATTTCTTTCGCTTCTTTGCTTTAGTAATTATATCCTGTATAGGGCTTAGAGATGAAACAGGATATAACTACTACTAAAATCCTCTTCTAAAATGGCTTCTTGCACCCAAAAAAACTACATTCTCTTATTGCTTATCTGGATATATACATATTCCGAGGGTAACCCGGAATGTGTGTAGATTTCAGTCCGAGATACCCTGTAGAACCAGATCTTTTCCTCAATATCGTTTGTAACTCGGTTATAACAGCATTGCCCACAGGCCATACGGCCCAACCAGACCAGTGGTCAATCGCTATCCGCACGGATAGCACTTTCATCTAATACTTAACTACATACTATTAGACAGTCAGATAGTCAGTAAACTCCTCTTTAGGTGGTTAAACAATTCATAAATAAATAAAAGAACAAATAAAAAATAAAATAATAAAATAATAAAATAAAAATCACCATGTTGGGAAAAAACCCAAGTTAGCCATACTTTCTAGTTGTTTACGCTTACTGTTCAGCTCATTATCAGTATCATCAATAAGTTAGGTAATAGACACTTTATAAAGGCTCGCTGCTTACTTTTTAGTAAGTACCAAATCTACATGATTTTCTTCACGGAAAGTTGTAGGTTGTACTTTCCCTGCCTTTAGGTAGGTTTCCATCTTTTCTTTCTTCGGCACCTTCATGCTCCCTCACTTTTGCATATGGCTGTGGCGATGGGGTTATACAAGTAGTTACTGGCACGGGAGGGTAAGTACTACGCCTCCGGTTCAGCCATTATCTTCGGGAGCGCCAACCCCGGGAGGCAGCCCCTCCAAAACCTCATGGTAACCTTTCCACTCGTTGGGGACTTGGCCGTCCTTAACGTTTGATCCAGGGCAAAAAACAGAACTTTCACTACCACCAACACTCCCTAGTTTCAGGCTCAACGGTTTACTAAAAGCAAGGTTAACGGAAAGTACAGCCTACAAAATTTTGGTACTTCTATAACTTCCTCAGCGTGTAGCAGCACATGTGCCATTTGTGGTATAATGCATTGCAACAACTATGTTACCTGTCGCACAACAGATTTTATAATTCCAACCTATAAGAAAGGACAAGCAAACTGTATGTCCAGTAATCTAGTTTACTGCCTCTCTTGTGCAGAGTGCGGCAAACAATGTGTTGGTATAACTACAAGAAAACTTAAGATTAGAGTGAAAGAACATATAAATAACATAGTTAAAGATAAAGGAAATAAAATCTTTTACAAACACTTCCGCAACTCTTGTGGCAGCAAAAAATTTCATGTCAGTATATTGGACAATCTAGTGGAGAATAAAGACATCAATGTGCTGAAAGAAAAAGAACGCTTTTGGATTGAGCTTCTCGTGACGGCATACCCGTTTGGCTTCAATGATAACATTAAAGGCCATAGAAACATTTCACATATCACCAATCCTCTCTCGCATAAACCGAACCATCCTTTCTTTAGTTTACAAATAGTTAGAGCTAAAGTTCGAGCTAATAGAGGTAAGAAACGCAAAAATAAGAAAACCTCGGAACAAACTGATCCTAATAATATTATAAGCGAAGTCTCCCTCTTTCTCCATAATGTTAACAACACGCAGTATGATCTGTTCAGATTTTTAAAATCAAAACCAAAAAGTTTCATAAGTGCATTGATTAAAATTACACTGAATAGTATGGAAGCTTTCAACATTCCTAAAGATAAAAAAATTCTATTATTCAGTTCTCTGTGCTATTTTCACTTTAGCTTTAACACAACAACATGTAAGGTCAGCAACAAAAATGATGCAATAAATGTTAGAATGCCATTCTACGACAAAATTTTGGACTCATTCAATTTAAACAAAATTATTAACCATAAGAATGTGATTAAACTAGTTGGTGAGCATAGTAATATAATGTACAAACCCTTTAGAATTATTTATAAATACGAAGAACCCCTTTCAAAAAACTATTCAACTACAATAGGTTTTTACGAAACGTTGGCATTACTGCACAACATGTTATACCTTGCATCTGTCACAATTTCCCATTATTTGTAGATCCATTCTATAATCATGTTGTAACCGGAGATGTCAACATTTTTAAGAATTTGTACGGAATGTATGAAATTTTAAGCAAAGGAACTAGATATAGACCAAAGCCTCAGTTCAACAATAGTGCAATAAAACACATCTGGCAGAATCTCTTTCAACAGATACTTGTTAAATTTAAAAATAGGTACAAACTTCATGCTACTATTATACAAAGAATAAGGTATCTTTTAGAATCTTTTTTCAAGAATCGAAAAGCTAGACCTCTCATTTACATTGACAAAGCTGAAACTACTGATATCTTTAGAAAATATCTTTCTCAAGTTAAATATGTACAACAATTTTTTATATTGTGCCCCCATGATAAAGCGTCCTCCAATTATGAAATTGTTTGCAAAAAACTTTATTTCGAAATAATCCGAAAAGAGTTGGAAAATCTGAACAATTCTTCAAGCAATAATATATACATCCGATCCAATAATGATGTCAATGATATTGTAGCCAGGCATAATGCATTTATTTCCAGTATTAATTTAACCCACAACTGCGATGGAACTATACCTCTCATCTACTGCATACCTAATCTTCACAAGTGTCCAATTAAATTCAGATTCATAACAGGCGCTTCAAATAGTAGTGCTAAACCATTGGCTGATGAAGTAATGACGATACTAACTCAATTCCGTAAGCATTTTAAGAACTATGCTTCTTGTCGTTGATGGACCAAAAATTCTTTAAACAACCAATAGTGCTTGCTGCAATATTGGTTGTTTAAAGAATTTTTGATCCATCAACGACATAAACATTTCCAACGAAATCTGTTCTATCCAAGACAAAAACCTTAAACTCTACTCAGCCGATTTTGTGGATATGTTTACTAACATACCACATGATATAATTATTAGAAACGTCACAGAAATAATGAACATATGTTTCAAAAATGATAATAAAAACTTTCTCATAGTGGATAACTACAAAGCCTTTTATGGAAATTCTCCTTCTAATAATAACAAACATAGATCCTATAGAAAAGAAGACAAAATCTACATGATTGACTATTTATTACAAAATTCTTATTGTAAACTAGGTGGAGCTCTATATAAGCAACTCAAAGGCGTTCCACAAGGAGGTAACGCTAGCCCAATGATTGCTGATTTAACCCTTTCCTTTTTCGAATACAAATACGCTACCAAAAACACATTAATTAACAAAGTTTATTGTCCATTCAGATATATGGATGATATACTTATTGTACATAATCTTGAAGAAACTAGGTTAGAGCAAATCATTTCCAAAACTTTCCAAAACTACAGGCATAGACCTCCCCTGTAGGCCTCTCCCGCCGACCTCGACCTCTCTGCAACCAGGTCCCATAGGCAATACCCGCCCCTTCTGACCTTGTTTTTTGCGTATAAAAACACAGCTCATGGCTACTCAAGTATTGCAGTCACTCCCTGCCCTACTGATGATTCTCCGGGAGTGATTGTATTTCTTTCGCTTCTTTGCTTTAGTAATTATATCCTGTATAGGGCTCAGAGGTGAAACAGGATATAACTACCACTAAAATCCTCTTCTAAAATGGCTTCTTGCACCCAAAAAAACTCCATTCTCTTATTGCTTATCTGGATATATACATATTCCGAGGGTAACCCGGAATGTGTGTAGATTCCAGTCCGAGATACCCTGTAGAGCGAAACAACGGCGCGGGTCCAATTGTTGGGCATGACACGAATTGCCCTCTTGAACACTGGTTCGCAGGTAGGCATCATATCGCTGCAAATGCTTATGGATGCACTGCAAAACGGGTACGACCTAAACTCTGACGTCGAGGAAAATTGATTGATCTCGAATGGAGCAAAGCGGTCTACGATGCTTCAGGCAACCCTATGTCGTTCAAAGATGCGGTTAAGCTAACGGTACAGCTTGACAAGGGCCCACGGCATAGGATTGGCCTATTTGTAATGGCCGGAGGCGACGACATGATCGTGCTGGGCACAAGTGCGCTGACAAAGTTAGGCTGGAGCCTGCCACCAAACGTTCAGTCGTCGCGAGGTCAGGTAGAGGTGACCAGCGGAAGGAGGCGTCAACACAGAGGAGCTAAAGCTAAGGAAGCTGCGGTGCGGCAGCATAGATCAAAAGCTTCTAAGGCTGTCACAGTGGCTGAGCGGCTATGCCTGAAGCCGGGAGAGACAAAGGATGTCTCGCTATGTTGTGACGACATGAAGCAAGATGGAGCGCTGTGGTCCTCTGGCGAGATACTTCCGGATACGGAAGGGCAGGGTGCTCAACACCAAATCCAGGTACCTGTAACGAATTCCGTTGCAGGAGCAAAGAGCTTTCGTGAGAGGGATGTGGTGAGCACGCGCGAAGACACAGGGATGGCTGAGCGCGAACAACAAGCGCAAGTTGGGAAGGCGCGCCCCCAAAGTCTAACAGCACCATCTGCGGCAGGCGGACAGTTTTAAGTCAACCCCGTCGGGAGAGTGGAATTCGTTTTGCTGAGCCAAGTATGGTGCAGAAGCGGTGCCTTTCCAAAAACCTGAGGCGAAGAGAGCTCCGAGGGATGTTCGCTCATCCCTTCCAGAAGTCTCGGAGGAAAGCAAGACAAAGGCTCCTGCAGCTACTCGTGTTCCTCAACCTCGTGTAGCTCGCATGAAGCGTTAGAGGGCGGTGGGGAGGGCTTCTGGAACTGTGAGTTTCCAGGATGGTCTTGATCGACATGATAAACTCAGACAGCCTTGCACCTTGCTCGTTCCACTCCAAACCGTGGGCTCCGATGTGAAGTTCTTCTGGCGACCTTCGTGACCCGATGATGGCGTTGAAGTCGCCGACGATCACCTCGTAGAAGGTGTGATCTTCCCTATAGAACTTCTCCAGCTCCACGTAGGAGGCTTTGTTCTCTTTGTCGTCGTAGTCGGATGTTGGGGCATACGCGACGAACACAGTAAAAGCTGGCACGAAGCCACATCGCTTCAGTCGCAGACGTCCGGATCGGGTTGTCAGAGACTCGTACGAATCGAAGTTCATGGCCAAGTGCGTGTTGACGAAAACACCAACCCCACCTTCTTCCCTGCTATCGCATGTTCCGAGAAACAATTCTTCTTCGAAGTCGTAGGCGGCGTGTAGGGTGTGGTGTCTTCTCGTCTCGGTCAGTCCGATGACATCGTACTTGATCTTTCTGGCTTGCATCATCAGGTCCTCGACGGATGCTTCCGATACGAGCGTGCGGGCGTTGTAAGTACAGATCGTCATCCTAATCTTTCTCAATTTGCGCAGCCTCGTTAGGCCGAGATTTTAGCAGCCTCTCGTCCTTCCCATCGCTGCAGAAATGGGGCTCTTTCGGAGTTAGGGTGTGGAATATACCGGGACCGGGGTATTCTGCAAGTGTTCGTTAAGAGCATGAGGTGGCGGAACGTATCCAGGGAAATTTTGCGACCTGCTCCTGCGGATATGCCAGCGACGGCCCCAGAGCCAAAAAATCGTACCGGACGGAGAATCCGAGGAGCTCACGGCAGACACGCCTCTAGAAGATTCTATAAAAGCCTCCAGATCTAAGCAACTAGGTTCAGTCTTGGTTTAGCTCTCATCTAGTCTCCTCTTTGCTCCTTGTTCTAGATTTATTTGTAACTTTCCGATTTTGATTAAAATAAATTGTATTCCTTTTTTCTTCGTGCATCGGAACCATAGTATAGCTGGATACCGCACCCGATTCCACCTACAGTAATCGGAAAGATTATGACGACAGGAAGACACTAGACCTGTCCGACTAGGGGAATGAGTCCCTTTAGTGCTGATGTGTTTGACTTGAGTACACACGGTAGCTAGTCAGGCTCTGTTGTGCAGGCGAAGAACTCCGTGCAGCCAGCTAGACTGTCCGAGGGGATGGGGCAAGACTTTTTAGGCGGCCTCGAATCGCCTCACGATGTACTCCCAGTTTACCGAGAGCAAGCTTTTGGCCGGGTCAACGAGATACAATCCGCGCAGGCGCCAGCACATCCGTGTCTACTGTGCATGAACATGTCCTTCCACACAAAGAACGAGTCGACCCGGCACAACAGGAGCAAGGAGTCCATCCCCTGCATCCCACCTGCGTCTGTGGGCAGTACACGGTCGCATTTGGTTCGCGATTCATTCCCCTATCCACCACCAGGGGACGCGTCTCGTGGCCCTGCGACAAGCGGCCCGAGATCCCTCTTAACAAGAGAGCCCGAAAGCTCTCTATCGAGTGAGATCCGTGGGACAAAGTAACTAACCAATTATTACAAGTTGCTGAAGACACATCCGTTGGTGAACCACCGAAGAGGGTGCGGTAAAAGATCTATTCCCTTGATTCGTGCCTATCCTTCAGGGAATCATCTGCCGAAGTGCCGCTGAACCGTTCTTTAGAGCGCGTATCTCGTTTTATTCGTTGCAATTTTTAGTTTCTCAATAAAACCTCGCTGTTTCACAAGCGGTGGTACCTGGTCCGAACTAATGGCAAATTACTCTCGCGTGAAAACGTCACACTGACATACTCACCGTGAAAACAATTTTCTCTACAGAGAACTGTAATCACAACGAATTTCCTATTCACTAAAATAGAATGAAAATCATTCTAAATGTCGCAGAAATCGCTCGTTTCTGGGTGTTGCGCCGAAAATGGTGGATTTGTTTCTAGAAGTGGAGTATAGAACTGAACACTGGAAGTGCTGTGCAGACGCTTTTGTGATGGCAATTGCAGCTATTGAGCGAGTCGAGTGCTGTGCAGACGCTTTTGTGATGGCAATTGCAGCTATTGAGCAAGTCGAGTTGTAGTCTCGATAGAGATCAAGATTTAGGAATGCTCAAATGTAATAAAGGAGATAAAAATAAATAGAGGAACAGATAGGTGTATTCAAAAAGAAAACTGACTGCATTTGCTGTTCCGCAGAGTGACAGATGATACCGTTTGCTCTGGATGTGAAGCCCAAGGTTCTTTATCTTCGACGTCGAAGCCTGGCTGATTTTCTCTAAATAAGAGTAGCTCGACACTTGCCTCCTCTTACAGTCTAGGAAAAACCTTTTATCTCTTCCACGGTGGTGGTATTGTAGTCGTAGTTCACCACATTGCACCCAGGTCGAATAGCATGCCTCAAGTCACGAGACGCCGAGTGACACAGCAGGACAGTGCTCATTCCAGCATGAGAGGCATCTGATGAGCAATGAACAGTGAAGTGATTTGCTTGGAGACGAGGTCTATGCATTAGAAGTGTTACGGCTTACGGAAAGGCTGCGTACGTTTTGAAAAGTGAGAACCATAATTGGGCAATGAACGTGAAAATGCCTAGGGAACTGCTCAGGCATCTCCAACAGCCGGTAGCCATGGGGACCTGCAGTGAACATTCGCAGTTGTATCTCTTACTCCTACGAGGACATTCGCACATTTCTCACGCAAACCTTGCACGATGACGAAACCTGAGCGTAGAGAACTGCACTTGATGAGGCAAATGACACTGGCTTCTGACACCACTCACGAGTACGTCGGCTGGGAAAATCCAAGCACTATTAGGTGTTGTTAAGACTTCGCAATGTACTCCGCTCATCCCTTGCGAAACATCGGCGGGAAGAGTGGATATCCTGATTTGTCGCGAATGACGAGTGTTTGTGCGTGCCGTGCTCCCTGACCCTCCACTCTAACTCAAACGTCTTATTCTTCCCTTTCTCAAGCAATCGCATTGCTCTTAATGTGAGGGAGGTCGCAGACAAACCATTTATGGTAATCATCAACAACAAGAAAACGCTAACGAAGGTACATGTCAACAAAACCGACAATCCACTGAAATGAGTGAGCTTCATTTACAGCCGGCAGACCTTTTCCCTACAAATCATCAAAAACCGTGCACGACCTCACCATTGAAGTCCTCTAGCCCTTCCGTGAGTGCCTCGTGTGATAGATGTGAAGCATTTACGAACTCTTGTTCGACGTCAGTGTCAGCTTCAGACCGATCCTCGTGCGCCTCTTCGTGAACAACGATTTCTGGAAAACCTTTACGAATTATTAAGAGTTGACGAAGGAACATGGTAGAGAGGTGCATGCGTCCAGCCTGATGGGGGAGTCCAGACTGACAAGGGTAGGAAACCAGGTGGCCATGGGATTTTGAGATGATATCACGTGATGCGGCTTCGAACGCTGATCCCAGACAGGTGCTCCCCACCTGCTAAACACTTCTGAGAACGTTCGTTTCTGAATTGCCAACCATCTCCAGTTTGCCCTTTCAGCCCTTTGCCCGCGCGCAGAATCCTCCACTCCCAAGACGACGAGTTCAAGTGGGCTGAAAACAGTGCTTGCGGGTGAGCAGTGGAGCGCAGTGGATGGAGGAGTGCAGTGACGGGACGTAGTTGTTTCAGGTTCGGCTTTCCTGTCTTGCAAAGGTTTGTGCTGTTTCTAGCCTACTTGAGCTAGCCTTCTTGTCTTTGGAGGACTCTGTGCGCAGGCAGAAGGCTAAAATGGCTAAAAATAGAACTAAAAACTAAAGGTAGATCAAAAATGCTAGCGCGGGTGGAGCGCCGGGTAAAGCTCCGATCTAACGCCTCGAGCTGCTTTTAGGCCTCTGAGGACGACGACATCGTCGAAACGTCAGGCCATAATAAAGTTACCACCTAAAAACCTCGTTGGGAGAAGAATACACTGAAATATACATTACGACAATGCCAAGGTTTCAAGATGAGAGAACTTGGAGTTTACTGAACAACGTACCGCCGCGCCTGTTCTCTCTCGTCCGTGAAGCGCTTTCGCTTCGACAGAAAGTGGTGTCCTGCCGTCCGTTCCTGAAGTTTCTCCAACGCTGCAAGACGACCGACGTGATGCCGAAGGGTCTCACCTAAGCCTAACCAAATTCCGCTGATGCACTCGGTGGCCGCTCTTCTTCCTCCGCCAAGCCGCATGCGGTCGCATCGTATCGGCGTGGCCATTTTCGATATCCACCGACACCACGGTCAGTCGATATGGAGGAGGGTCGTTTAGCGGTCGGTGGCGGATCACGGCTCTTCCAACCGCCGCTACAGGAGAGCCCTGCGAGAAAGTAGCAGATCTCGCACGAGCAGCATGAACGCACCACACCCTGGAGTCCCTTCCCTAGCCTGTTTCTGCGCTCGAAGAGCGCAGAACCCAGCCGCGGACTCCCAGTGAGCTTCCACACGAGCAGCTTTGGTGGTACACACCCTGGAGTCCCTTCCCTAGCCTTGTTCTGCGCTAGAGGAACGCAGAACCCAGCCGCGGACTTCAACTGAGCAACCGGAGCAGTTCTAGCACAAGCAGCTTTGATCGCACACACCCTGGAGTCCCCTCTCTAGCCTGTCCCTGCGCTCGAAGAGCGCAGAACTCAACCGCGGACTCCCCGTGAGCTTCCACATGAGCAGCTTTGGTGGTACACACCCTGGAGTCCCTTACCTAGCCTGAACCCAGCCGCCGACTCCCGCTGAGAGACGAAAGCAGTTTCCACACGAGCAGCTTTGGTGGCACACACCCTGGAGTCCCTTCCCTAGCTGCCGACTAACCCAGCTGCCGACTAACACTGGGCGACGAAAACGTGCTCCAATGACAACGGCTCGGATGGCGTGAGCGGGCGCTGGCACTTTGCCACGTCAGCTCCTGGTTAGGTCCAATGGCTATCATGCCGAAGTTCATTCGAAAAATGGAGATCGGTGCTATGATGAATCGAAGTGATAACCATCCCTCATCGTCAGTGATACGACTCTACCGAAGAATACTGAACAGTGTTATCAAGGAAAAACAACATACGTTGCATTCATCGATCTTGATGTGTGCTTCGAAAGAACAGGCATGCCATCGCCTTCTTCCTGATCAGTCTTGGAGGAGGATTGAGGTGGGTCAAGGTTGATTTGTGATTGTATTCTGTTTAGGGCGAAGTCCGCGCTTTGTGCAAAATATGACAGACTGTTGGGCGCACATTCCGATAGTACTCGTGTTGCTGCTAGCAAGTCGCACGTAGACTACCGTTCCACTAACACTCAAGCTCGAAGGGACGATCATCAAACAGCGTTGCGGGTCACTGTTGTCGGCAACGCTCAGCTTTCAACCAATGCGCTTCAATTTCTCTGTCTCGGACCGTCTTTCTCACCTACTCAAAATATCAGCTGCCTAACCCACCGTAAAGTTGTTGGAAGCCTGCATCGACTTAGGGATTTACTCTGCTACGAACATGCTCGCAAAAACAAATCCGTTGCCCAATATCACTTATCAGACACCTGTTCCACACGTACCTTTTCCGCGCAGTCAATACAAACAAGCCGCTGCTCCTGTCAAAGTTGATGTTAAGATGCGAAGGTTGTGGTATATCAGGTATACTAGCTGCTCTTGAACATCATGAGCGGTTTCGCAATAACAACATGACATCCGGGCAATGACAAGGATTTAGGGAGCTACGCGAACTGAGGTCAAACGGTACCGTTCGTATTTCTGTGAGTGATAAAGGCGGTGAATTTGTTGTTATTCCGCAATCGTTAGATAAGGAAATAACAGAACTTCACCTACGGGACATCTCAATTTACCAAGCATCGACTGCGGAGGAGTCCTCGTCACAGTGCAAACGACTTAACCGCGTTTGGATGAGCATAGGAAGATCTGCCGGAATTGAGGAGAAATTCCAAATTAGACTCAAACTTGACATCCCAATTTGTCCTGTTTTCTACAGTCTGGTGAAAACCCATAAGCTCTCCACTAACGATTTGCAGTCTATGTCGGCGGATACTTACAAAATAAGGCCAATTATAAGTTGTATAGGAGGTCCAGCTAATCGAATATCGTGGTTTCTTAACAGCATCGTGTGCCAATTGTTGACCATGGTACCGTCCCACCTGACCAACACGAAACATTTCCTTGAAGTTCTGCACAGAGTACGTTTGGAAGAAACTTGTGCAGTCGAGTCATTCGACGTTACCTCACTTTATACTAACGGGCAAAACGATCAAGCTCTTCAGGCATTATCGGAAATGCTCGATAGACATAGAAACAACTTGCAAACGTTGGGCTTGGTAAACTGCAAATTTTGACTCTAATCAAGGAATGTTTGTGCTGTAATATTTTCAAATGGTTAGGACAATATTTCTCGCAGATTAGAGGGTTCGTCATGGGTCAACGTTTAGCTCCAGTACTTGCTGTCTGCTTTATGAGCAGAATTGAAGAACCAATACTGGAACGGCTGGAACCATCCTAGTCTGAGGGGAGGGGAGGCACATAACTAAAAACTAGGCAACAAAATGAATTAATACCTACCAAGCGGCTCCTAGAGAACGAAACCTAACCTAAAAGAAACCAAAAACGGACGAACAAACAAAAAATAAAAAATCGCCGCGGTTTACAACCGTCTCGGCGAGTAAAGAGTGACGGAATAGAGTCATGCCGCGTGCTGACCGCCGCTTGACATGTTATAAACAGGATCTAACATGGTGGGGAGGGCGCATGAAGCAGCATGCCGCGTGCTGACCGTCCTTGACATGTTATCACCAGGATCTAACATGATGAGGAGGGCACACAACTTTGCCTTCTTACAACCGTAACAAATGCAATTTTTCGTTTTCTTTGTGACTTTTTCTTGTTTAGGTCCTGTGTTGTTCTGTAGGAGCCGCTCTGTAAGTCTTGAGTGAATTTGTCACATAAAAAACTTTTTCGTTATGTGCCCCCCGACTAGGATAGGTACGAACGGCTGCCTTTAATGTACTGCAGATATATAGATGGTTGCTTTATCATAACATCAACACAGTCCGAGATGGAGTGTTTCCGCATAATGAATGAGCAATCGCAGTACATTAAACTCACACGCGAAGTCCCACGAAACGGTTGGCTTCCCTATCTTAACACTCAAGTTAAAGTATCCAATGGCATGGTGAGCGTAAAGTGGTATCGTAAAAGAATTTCCAAGAATATCCTGCTTCACGCTACATCTGCACATCCATCTGCTTTGGTTCTCCATAGAGACGAACGGCCCAGAAGCAAGGTTAGTGGACTCTTAAGCAGGAGATGGCATTTCGTTTTAAAAGCCAATAAGAACTTAAAAGTGAATATTATTGCATGCTATCCTGACATTTCGAGAAAAGTGCCGTTCGACAAACTTTCTTGTGGCTTTCTTCCAAACTCTCGCTGAAATATATACACATACGGTGTTAAGTAGCGCTGCTACAGCACTGAAGTAGCTGAAATAGTAAGAATGCCTAATGTAATGTGTAGTACAATGTTTAGTGTTACGTCACATACGCTTACCACAACATACCGTAATCGGACAAAGTGTCACTGTTCATAATTATCTGCGTGTTGAACCGATCTATTCATTAGCGTCGCTTATCATTGTGGACTAATCTGTCGCAGAGCTGAAGCGAAAAGATTCTCAGTCTCATGAGAGACAGGCCGTAGCTCCGACTCCATTGGTGTTTTGTTCAGAATGGGCGAGCCCGTTTCCCTGTGAAGACTTCCCGTTTCTTTATTCCTTTTATTCCTCTTTTATTCCTTCTGTTCCGTTTCGTGTTCCACTTTCTGGGGAAAGGGTGATTCATCACTCATTGGTTATTTTGCACTGACTACTCACCTCTTGAACTTAAACAAAATGCATAAAATGACATTAAAAAGAGATGAGCTATGCATCACTTTTTTGCGGTTGTTGCTTTCAGTTGTCCACGATACTGATGTGGTAAGAGTGTGATAAGCAAATCGAGTTTTTCTTGAGAAACATGGTTCAAAATGCTACCCAGAGAAACGTAGACTGTCAGCGACAAGATGTTGGCTACCATGCTAGGCGATAATGTATCTGTCCGAAACTGTATGCACTGCGTTAGAGACTGAAATATTCATCCCTACATCATGCAAGCGTTTTGATAGAAATCGCTCCGTTCGTTCATCCTATGCACAGCTATGTGATCACACATGATCCGGGGATGAAAGTTGTCCTTCCACTGACAGAAAAAAGAGCTCATAAAACTTAGAAACACAGCTACTGCTCAAGAAGCGCCTTAGAACCGCATGTTCTTAAGAGGAGGAAGTCTGTCGGATCGAACATTTCGAACATTCATGGAAAGCGAGGAGTCACACATTAAACCGCGAGCTGTGATTTCTTCTTCTTCTTCTTCTTCTTCTTCTTCTTCTTCTTCTTCTTCTTCTTCTTCTTCTTCTTCTTCTTCAGCGTCTGTCCTGCTTCGTGGCGTAGTCCGCTATTCTGGTGTAATGACGCCACCTTTCCCGATCCAGCGTTAGATCAGGGTGGACACCAGCTACTTTCAAGTCCATATGTAAAGTATCAGCAAAGCGCTGCTTCGGGCGCTCTCTAGGCCGCTTTCCTATTACTTCGAAGTTAAGGCCTATCTTGCGGACCAGGGGTGCACACAAGATTTTGTGCGTTAAATTTTTTAACGGAAAATTTTCGTTAAATTTCCGGTAAATCGTTAAATTTCGTTAAAAATACCATTAGCTCTTAACCATTACTTCAAGTGATAAAATCAAGAAAGCATTATACGCTTCGACTTCAAGAGGTCAACAGCTAAAGTTCAGGGAATGGAGTGTAACACTGCAATGAAAATAAACAGCAACTTTATCAAACACAGAAAATTAAACAAGCTTTCAGCAGCAAGTTATCTACAGGGTGTGGAATAAGAACAGGTATGGAATTATCATTTAAGATGTTCAACGACAAGGCATTTTAAAATGTGCGATCAGACCAAACCCGGAGTGCCCCTATTTCTTGTTTCTTTGCGAAACCGCTTTGTGTGACTGTTCCACGAGCATATACAATCCCGATGCGGGCAACAGCCATTAAGTGCAGAAAGTTTTAATGTAAAAAAGGCAAAAAGCTAAAAAAAGCCCATCAGTGGAATGTAAACACGTTGTCGAACGCTCGGTTTTCAAGTGCCTGGTGAATAGGACCAGTCCATTTCTTTTGCAGCGTGACACGACATCGTGTCACGTGGTCCTACATTGCCGAAAAGGTATGACATGTCAGCAACGTGTTAACGTTCAAGAAAAGTTGCTTTCCAAATTTTTGTTATTAGCGTTTTTCTAAAATCGTTTAAAACATGTCCAACGGCCGAAAATATTCTCTCTGTCTCGACAATTCCAGGTGGCGAACTAAAATATTCTGGAATACTTACTTAGACTTAGTTCCTCCCATGCCGTTGGGCATATCGGGCGCATTCTGGAATAAGCAACGCCAAATGAAGATAGCATACACTACAAGGAGGTTAGACCAATATCTATGTGTTTTCGTTGACGTGCTTGTAGACTTGGCGAAGAGATTTCTAGCTCCAAAATTCATTGAACGACAATGATAAAGGACAACATTACTCTATCTTTTTTGGGATGCGCCATGCATTCTACTTCTACGATATATCGTGGAGGCGATCTGAATGCGTATTTGGCCAAACAATGACTTGCGGTGGCCAGCCGATGAAGAAATCAGCGCTTTCTCCTTCCCAGACAAGTCTGGTACCAATTCTCCGATTCCGGAGGGATGAGAGGCTTGGTTGGCGTGGGCGGGAAATCCGAACCAGGAACCTGGTATCGGGTGCATTCCACTGTCGGCACCTCCTCCGACTGCGCAATCACGCGCTCCCAAAATCCATTCAAAAATTCCAAAAATGCAAAACAATGCATGAAAACATTAAAATATTCTTGATGATTTCATTAATCTTTTCAAAAACAGTATTAATCAGAGTATGAGACCTCAACATTAGTGAAGACTAAGGGTAAACGTGATAAACTCACTAAGAAAAAAGTCCGTTAAAAATTCCGTTAAATTCCTGAAAATTTCCGTTAAGTCGTTAAGCCAGATTTTAACGAGAAATGCCGTTAATTCGTTAAATTCGTTAAATCGTCAACCGTTAAATGTGCACCCCTGTTGCGGACGCTGTCTTCTTTTCCACAGAGAACGTGACCGTACCATCGCAATCGAGCTTCGCGCATCTTGTCGGCTATCGGCGCGACACCGAACCTCTGCCGAATGTCATCGTTTGGGGTGCGGTCGATGCGCGTGACTCCAGCCGTCCAGCGCAGCATCTTCGTCTCCTTGACGCTGAGGCGCGTTTCAACCTCCTTGGTAATAGGCCAACACTCAGTCCATACATTGCTACCGGCCGGACGACTGCTCTGTAGATCTTCGACTTCAGGTGCTCTACTATCCTCCTGTCACAGAGCACGCCAGTCAGCGAACGCCACTTGGACCAAGCTGCACTCACGCGTGAATTCACTTCGACCATCAGTTTGCCGTCAGACGCGACTGCTGATCCCAGGTACTTAAAGAACGCAGTGCGTGAAAGCTCGATGTCGTTAACCTTGATGGAGGTTGATGATGACCTTGATGATGCTTTATGCTGATGACTCGGTAACGTCCGTCGTTAAATATTCGGTCTTCTTTATGTTCAATTTAAACCCAAACCGTTCCAAGCGATCACACCAAGCTTGCACCTCTCGCTCGGTTTCACCTTTATCCTCACTAGCGAGCATTACGTCATCAGCATAAAGCAAAGTCCAGGGAACTAGCTTCTAAGATCCCGTGTAATGGCGTCCATCACGACAACACAGAGGAGTGGGGAAAGCGCAGAATCCTGGTGTACCCCGACAGAGCTGTGAAATTCCATCGAGGTTCCAGCTGCTGCTTGAATTCGACCCTTTGACAAGAGTAGAGAATTCGCACCCACTCTATGAGCTCTTCAGGAACTCCATGATGCCGCAAGGCGTACCATATCACTTCACGCAGTACGCAGTCAAAGGCCTTCTCCAAGTCGAGGAAGGCGATTTGCACTGGCTTCTGTTTCTCGCGGTGCTTCTCTATTAGGAGGCGATCAGCGTGAATGGCATCGACAGTGCCACAGCCAGCCACGAAGCCGCACTGATTGTTGGAAAGCTGAACGATGTCCCGAATTCGTCCATCGACAATTCGCTCAAAGATCTTCATGCTGTGCGAAAGCGAGCGAATCGGACGGTAGTTGGGGCAGTCTGCAGGACTGCCCTTCTTCTTCCAAATAGGAATCGTCGTACCTTGACGCCAACACTCAGGGACTTTCTTCTCCGCCACAACCTGATTAAAGAACTTCGCCAACCACTCAGCGGGGTATAGCACTTGGACTTCCATCAATCAGCTGCCACGTCATCGGGCCAGTCGCTTTGCCTGGCCTCATCTTCTTCAAAGCCGCTTGAATCTCCTCCACGGTGATCTTCTGAACGGGGCCGTGGGTTGGAGCCGTAGAAGGGATTGCTGGATGAGGAAATTCTACCGCAGAGATTTCCTCAAAGTAGTAGCGCCATCGCTCCAATGCCTTCTGCCTGTAATAAGATGGCCATTCTCATCATTGATGCTGAAAAAATTCTTAATATCCTCGGTCTGCCGGTGGCGAAACTTTGCAAGTCGGTACAGATACCGCTCACCATCGTGTGACTCGAGCTTCTCCATAATGAATGGCTTTTGCAACAGCCACGGCCTTCTTTGCAGCTTTCTTCGCTTATTGGTACTTCTGCCAGTCATCGGCTGTCTTTTAGCCGAGAAACACGTGATAAAGTGACTTCTTCTCTTGCACTTTTGCTTTCACGTCATCTGTCCACAGCCAGGCCTGCTTGTCGACCTTCCGTCGTCCAGGCTTCGTAATGTCGAGTTCCGACTGTGCAGCTTGACGAATCGCGTCGGTCGCCTTTTCCAAGTTTCGCCGACAGTCGTGACTGTCGGTAACCGCTCGCAAGAAATCACAGCTGCTTCCTTTTCTCTCATTCGCCACCACTTGATTCTTGCTGCACCGCATCGCTCGACCTGCTTCAGTATCGTAGGGGCGATCTTCAAAGTGCAGATCAGCGGTCGGCGCTGTGTGGCGACTGTCTCATACGGCACGATCTTCGCGTCTGTGACAAGGCTCCGGCCGCGATCTCTCACAAGACAAAGTCTATCTGAGTGTTGCTTTTCTCACTGTAGTATGAGGTAAGGTATAAGTCGTGTTTTCGGAAGACGGTGTTCACGATAGTGAGGCTATGCGATTACGCGTAATCAAGAATACGCCAATCGGCCCCTATCCGAAACCACCATGACAGCTGTATCCGTCTTTCGTAGCACCTACGTGCCCGTCAAGGTCACCAGCGACTATGATGACATCTTTCGACGGCAGCTCTGCTGTCTTCTCATCAAACAGTTTCCAAAACTCATCCTTGGCTTGATCGGAGCAGCCAGTCTGCGGAGCATACGCAGAGAAGAAGTGATAGAGTCAGCGGCGACAACGATCTTCATCAATCGGTCGTCAAAGCGTTCGACGCTTACAATCGAGTCACGAAATCGTTCGAAGACGGTGACTCCATCTCCACTGGTGGTCCTGGGACTTCCACATAGAACGGTTTTGAAGCCACGTCCTATGACTCTTGACTTGCGGCAGGACCACCTCGTCTCCTGCACCGCGCAGAAATCAACTCTCCTTCGCTCAGTGCTTCTACCAACTCGCGCGAGCGACCCGTCAACGTGCCCACATTCAGAGTTGCCACGCGGGTACTGCTTACGTTACGGGACTTTCGGACTAGCTCAGTTGCCCCCCCCCCCCCCGATGCCGTCCTCGCATCAGGGACCCTTTTAAATGTATCATCATACACCTCAGAAAACGCTAGCTTCATTGCGTTTAAAATGTTGTACTTCCTACAGAAAGACCTTGCATAGCTGATGTCTCGCGTTTTTTCTTACTGTTTCAAGCCAAGAAACTATAAGAAAACTATTTCAGTTCTGAGTGAACGGTGCTTGCCATCGAATGTCTACAATTGTATTAGATACAGAGTTTGGAAGAGAATTCAGAGAGCTTGCCAAAGGGCATTTTTCCTTTGCAAAATGTGGCAATGAGCGACAACCCGAAACGATATTGTGAGCGAAGCCGCTTGTTGAATTTTTAGTCATGTCGAACACAATGGAACCGTGAAGACTCGAAACATAGGCGTTCTCCTTAACAGTCAACTACTCCGCCAGCCTGACGACTCTTATCTCTCGCTTTGAATTATACATTGGATCCGATCGAAAATCTTCGGATAATGGGTGATTCGATTAACGCTATTTTGGTGGACCCCTGATTTTTGGATGATTCGGATACGGGAAATTTCGTAGACTTCGGATTTTTGGATGATTGGGATAGGGTTATTTTGGGGGAAGGAAGCCCCTACCTGCTAGAGGCTGCCGCATTATGGTTTGGTCGGCCGTAGCCCTCCATGTGCAGGGATTGGGTCGAGGCACCACAGATTTGATAGTCGCGAGAAAGCGCCGCACCTATCCGTCTACACCATTTCGATCGTTCAGATAGTGAGCTAACTAGCCAGCTCCACCAACGCTGGAAAACGCCCTACTTGCAACGGAGCATCTTCTTCACAAGGGAAGCATGCCAGGTCGAGATGAGAGGTTCATTGTGGGGTGCAGCTTCGAACGCTGATTCTAAAGTTGCGAACTATTTTCTCTCAACCTTGTTTGAGCTCCCCTTGCGTTCAGAGATGGCAATCGGCAGGCGCCGAGCTCAAGTAGGCTGCAGACACCGTGCCGAGAAGGGATGGCAGGAAATATAGAGAAGCAGCACGACGGGAATTAGAGGGTTTATCATTGGACTCCCCTGCAACACGGCGACAAGGAAATAGAACCGCCTCACTGGCACTATTGCGCTCTAACACTTTCGAAAATTGAAAAAAAAAACGTTTCGCTTAGACTTCGCCCTACCCGCTTTCACAATTACAAATGATATGCGTTTTTAAAGTTTGGCTGAATATGGTAGGACCTACAACATCCTCTTTCTATAGTTGTATATCCCAGTGAATGGGCAGATGCAGCAGTAGCACAGCATGTGGGCGCCCCATACTCACTGTGCGGATCGCAACACCAGAGAACCACTCCGCGATCAGCGCCTTAAATAACTCTCATAAGCAAAGTTTGGGTGAAGATCCCACCAGCCCTTCTCCGCAGAACTACCGTAGGCTTTCGCAATCGAGTCAAATTTCAAAAAAGTATATCGTATTCGTGAACAGGACCCCAAAATATCCTACAGTGCAATGTTAGACGGAAATTTTTGTCGACCTCCGGAGTCGTCAGATTATTACGTGATAACGAGCCTGGCCTTCTCTCTGGTGAAGTTTTGCGTTGCGTTTTTACATGAAAACATCAAATGATCGTATCAGACCTTTCTCACGAAGTGCAAGAACGGTCCATCTTCAAGTAGAGGCCCGGTCAAGCTTTACGTCCAAGAATCGAAAGGAGGGGTCGTACTCTCTCCTGGTCCCGGCAGAGGACTGTCTTGTTTTTTCAGCGTTTTAGGTGAGCTTACAGCCCTCAATGGGTTTTTCTTTTCAGCTGTTGCTTCGACATTGTAGAGATTCGCGCGCAGCTTCTCCCACTGAAGGAGACATGTTATGAGGACAGAATAAAATACTTTAAGGGATTGACTACTGATTGCTCTACAGTTCAGAGCAAAGATTTTCTGGTGGCAGTCTTTCAACCATCACGGTTCAATTTCTGTAGGATGTCATGGACACGACACATTTTTCTACCTGAAGGGTCACATCATGATCTGAAACTATATTTTGATTTGTATCGCATAAAATTTCGAGTGATAATGCCATTGGCGACCTAAGAGATTTCCCTAAAAAGGCGTAAAAGATCTATTGAAATGTTCTTCGAATCGATCATGGAGTCGCAACCGAAAGATGGACTTGTTACGGAAAATAATTTTACCATCAGAATAAAACGTCGGAAAATGAAATTGTACCTTAGGATATATATAAATATATAAATATAAAAATATATATATATATACGTCCATCACTCACCAAAGGGGAAAGAATGCGTAGGTGTTAGGAATATCTAGTGAGGAGAGAGGCGCGGCAATTGAGGAAACTTCCTAAACAAATGCCACTCCTCTAATCTCGCTGTCGACGCTCTTTACCTCTCAGCCTATCAGATCTTCGCTTCGTAAGGAACCCCTTTCGGGGTACTAAAAGGCAGCAAAGGTTCAAAGATTGCAACATCAGTTGGATATTAGCTAACGTTAGATCGCTGATCAAGAACTCAACTGCATTGATGCCAAACGTTAGCAGTCATAAATATGATTTGGCTTTTATAATACAGTCGTGACTCGTTGTCAGGATTATCACTGATCATTTGATAGAGGGCAACTTTTTGCGAATTCGGTAGAAATTGTAATGGATCTCCCCCTTTCCGAAGACCTTGTGTGAAGTTGAGGTGCAGCCTTTCAAGTTGGTAGTTTTCCTTCTGGCACCGTCTCCTTTAGGAACTTCGTATTCGTTGGTCGCTTATTCAAATGACTGAGCCATGGCTTTAATTAGCGCATGGTGCCCATTCTTGCATGATTACCTCGGCGAAGCTGCTCTAACCTGACTGCTACAGTAACATGAGGACATTTGATGAGTCCAGATTGCCAGTCAGCGAAATCTTCGTTCGCTTCTTGGTTTTCGATAGTGCGTTAGTGTCACGAATCATGGAAGAATACTCGAGAAACGGCTGTATATTTGAATTACTAATGTTATCGGTGTTTGGATTCTTCGTCCCTTCGCTATTCTGCTTCACGGATTCGCGTGGAGCTTGAATCGCAAGGGCAATCACATCAGAAAAAATAGAAATAAAAAATGGTCCCTTCTTATATGTTATGTTATGTTTATGTTATGTTTATTTAAGCCAACAACAAACAGCATAGGTTTAATTACCCAAGTTTGAGTGGAAAAACAAATCATTTTGAGCGTAACTCATTCGTGGGCCTGCGGTCGCGGTGAGCGGTCGCCTGCTGTCGTATCGATCGTACTCCTCGCCCTTCGATTGCATTTCGACTTCTATCAACGGCACCCATCCAGGATCCAGGTCGTTCGGATTCGACACCTGGATTATTCTACGGCTCCTTCAGTCTCACTCGGCGAAACTCCGTGTGGCGGGAGTTGAACGATTCTTAACATCGACTCAGCCACCCGCAAAGGTGTATCCTTGCCAGTTACCTTGTATTGTGATTGACGAACTCCTATTGTTCCTCCATTCTTCATTCTTCTCAGAGTTCAATCATCGACTATGGACACGCCCTTGCGATCCTCATCCGTCCCGGCTGCAAAAAGAAGGCTCGTCGACATCGTCACTCCGGACAAGGATCTAACGCTGGCCAACATGCTCATCGACTATCCTACGAGTGATTATCCGTTCTACGTCAAAATCATCCTGGATGCTCTTATTGATACGAGAGAGCAAATCAAATCGCTCAATGATCTTTGCACGAAGATCTCCAATGAAAACGTTGCTCTATGATCTGAAAATTCCAGACTGAAAGATCTTCTCCGTTCTAAAGAAGAACAATTGAGCTCTCACACTTGTCCTATTGTCTCTGTCCCTCCTCAAGAAATCTCTTCGCCGGATCACTCTTCTCCTGACCGTGAAAATGAGCTGGAAAGAAAGCGGTCTCTTGTTTTGTCTGGTGTTGCTGAACATTCTTCTCCGTCTGCAGGTGAAAGATCTTGGCATGATTTAAAATTTGTTCATTCTGTGTTAGATCATCTCAATGTCGAATGCCTGCCCCTATCGGTTTACCGCATGGGTAGACCGGATGGCAAACACCCGCGGCTCTTAAAGATTGTTCTTCCGTCTTCTCACCATCAGCAAACCGCTCTTCGGCGAACCTCCCGTTTACGCTCTTTCTTCTGCAGGGGGGTCTACCTCCGACCCTCCCTCACAAGGGAGGAGAGGGAGCGTCAGCGGGAGGAGCGCCTCGCCAACAAACGCATTGCGCCCTCATCTCTTTCCGCTCAAACCTCCAATTCTGGTCATAGCAATGTTGTAACCGCTCCTCGACCACAGGGAAACCTGTGAGCGGTCAGCGGACCTTCGGCCCACAAGTGCGATGTTTTTTAACCAATATTCGATCCTTTGTTAGCAATGCTGAACCGCTTGTATCGTTTATTTGCAAGGAAAACTCTGATCTGGCTATTATTACGGAATCATGGTTGTCCTCTAAACATGATGTTGCTCCTCTTTTAGGAATCCTTGGTGCCCACTACACCTGCCTACGATGTGACAGATCTAATAAGAAAGGTGGAGGTATTGCTCTCATTGTTAAGAAACAGCACTCTGCCAAGATTGTGTTTTCTGAATCGGTTTTGGGGGCTTATGAAATCTTGTTCTCTGACATTTTATTCTATCGTATCGAGGTTCGGATCATCACTGTTTATAGGGCCCCTAACTGTTCTTCCCTCCACAACGACGTTCTCATAAAAGCCATAAGTGACTTCTGTTCCTGTTGTACCAGTTGCATCTTAGCCGGAGACTTCAATGTTCCACACCTTCAACACTTTCATCACTTGCCCTGCGGGGACACCAGTTGTATGAATTTCAGTAATCTTTTTACTTCTCATAGGTTTAATCAATTCATTAATTTTCCTACCATACTCAACTCGTACCTTGACCTCCTCCTCGCAATTGACTCATCTCTCTTAGGATCTGTGTCTAGGTGTCCTCCCATAGGATCTAGTGACCACTCTACAGCAAAGTTTACACTGTCCATTGTTAAGCAACCTCCGCTAGTTCTCCCCTTCAGGGATTTCGCTAGAGGCGATTACGATGGTCTTCGAGCCTACTTGGCTCAAGTTGACTGGCTTGGTTCTTTCTCCACCGTCACTGATATAAACGACGTTTACGAAATGTTCATTTCCATCCTTCACCATGCTATTGATTTGTTCATACCCCTGGGATACAGGTACGGGGCTACTTTTAGGTTACCTCCTTACCTCATCAAGATGTCAATCGCATTACAGAGGCTGTGGGATGTTGCTATTGAAACAAATTCTCCCACAACTTGGGCAAGCTTCAAAACTCTCAACAGCAAATACAACAAGAAGATCCACAGCTATAACTCCTACATTGAGAAAAAGCTTATCGAAAAGAATGGTTTAAAAGCCCTTTATACGATTCTAAAACATAGACTCTCAGATAACCCTTGTATTGGAACTCTCCAGCACGATGATATTAGAGCACTTACTGACTATGATAAAGCAGAAATGCTAGCCTCCTGTTTTGAACAAATCTACAACTCGATGCCTAATTCTTGTCCTAATCCATTGCCTTCCTCTCAGCGCAGTGTAATTCCAACTGCACCCTGGTTCTATCGCGAAGAAATCATAGACATCCTTCGTGGATGGAAGTCCTCGGCCTCAACAAACCCCGATGGGATCCCATACGTGGTCATAAAAAATATTATCGTTGAAATTTCAGGTCCTCTTGAGTTTATTTTCAACCGCTGCTTCACCCTCGGAGTGGTTCGTTCCAGATGGAGCACTCAATAGTGGTTCCTCTTCCAAAAAAGCACCCACTCTCGGACCCTAACAACTTCAGACCTATTAGCCTCACTTCAATTTTCTGCCGTGTTTTCGAAAAGTTACTCAAGAAACATATCGAAGCTCACATAAACTCTCTCTCAATATCATTCCCACCGTTCAACATGGATTTCGAGCGGGTATATCGGTTGAAACTTCATTACTCTCCTGTTTCAATGAGTGGACCAAGGCTTATGATAGTAGTTATTCCATCGATGTGGTCTATTTCGACTTTTGTAAAGCTTTCGACAAGGTTCCCCACGATTTACCTATACTCAAGCTGCATTCAATTGGTCTCTTGTTCAGTGATTAAAGTCCTTCATTTCAAACCGAACATTTCAAGTTGCAGTTGGCACTTCTCTTTCTCCAGTGCATTCAGTTTCAAGTGGTGTCCCTCAGGGTGGAGTCCTTTCGCCTTTATTATTTAACATCTTCACCTCGGACTTGCCTCTTCTGTTGGGAGACCTAGATGTCACCTGTTGCATGTATGCGGACGATATCAAAATTTTCAAAGTTGTTCAGGACAGTGACTCGGACTCTATCATTCAACAGGCCATAAATAGGGTCGATGAATGGTCTTCTCGAAATGGCCTCCCGTTATCAGTTGAAAAAACTCGTGTTCTTCCCATTGGAAAACTTCTTAGACATCCTCATTATAATTTATCTGGATTTCCCCTGGACGTTGTTAGCGAGGTGAAGGACTTAGGCGTTTCTTATGACAGTAATCTGAACTTCGATACGCACTATAAATCTATCTCAAGTAAAGGTCACCGCAGAGTCTATAATATTTTCAAGGTTCTTCACACTTCGGATCAAAACACCCTACTTAAGGCGTATAAGTTATACATTCGCCCTATACTGGAGAGCAGTACCACTATCTTTTCTCCCTCGAAAAGGAAGGATATCCTTGCACTGGAGAGAGTCCAAAACACTTTCACCCGGAAACTGTTCCTGCGTAGCTTCAGGCTTCCCTATAGCGATATCCCAAATTCTACTGCTAGAAACCATGCCTTAGGTATCCCCTCTTTGGAACGGAGAAGAGAGCGCTTTGATCTCCTCATGGCGTTTAAGATTTTTAAGGGATTAATTGATCTCCAAATTTCTGATTTCATCATTCCAGTAACTTCCCGCACCAGAGGAGCAGCCTTAAAATTTACAACCTCATCGGCCAATACACAGATCAGGTCAAAGTTTTCTTCTTCCAGAGTTCGTACTGCCTTCAACCGTGTCCTTCGTTCTCCTCATTTCTCATCGAATTATAATGCGTTCAAAATGCGCGTTGCTGAGTTCATCACTTAATCTCTCATTGTTTGTGGCATTATAATCCCAAGTCTCTATTCTGTTCTGTTCTGTTTGTTTTTAGTTTTATTTATTTATTCCGTTGTGTGTCGGTACTTGACACTCCTAAATAAATAAATAAATAAATAAATAAATAAAAAGATAGCTGCCCTCCCGATGCAACTTTCTTTCTTCCCTTGCAGTACAAAAGGCAACATCTGAGAACCTTATGTGCCAACCCTGCTTTACATTCCTTAAGATCAAGTGAGTAGTTCTGCGGTATGAAGTCATACAGACCCCTCCCCACCCCCCTCCCCACCACTATGTTCCTTCAACATCGGCATTATCTCCAGGCGGTTTACTGATGCTTGTGCTAATCAGTGCCTGCGTCCCCTAGATTCTTGGACAACCCTCCTGATGCCCCACAAAACGGTCACCCACTTCACTCTCGCTAAGTTGACTGCAGGCACCTTCACTCCTCACCATCAAACGGCCAACCTAAGGCAAAAATCGACATTCTCGATAGATACTGAGCATCTGATAGATTTTGGCCGCACGACAAAAAGCCTTTTTGACAGAGCCTAGGATTCCCACCGCTTCTAGTACTATGTTGTACAGAAATTTTTCCACGCGTTACCACTACGGCGGTGACGAACCGTTTAACCGTCATCGACAAACAAAGGAACGTCACTTTCAAGCTAAAATCAACAATATTTATCGGTATTCGCCTTCCGACTCAAACTTTCCATTTGCTGTGAAGCACTTCCATCGACCACAATACCCGCGTGTCCCCCAAACCGAATCCGCCAGTCAGGAAATCGATAATATCGGCCAATATTGGCCTCCCGATCGAAACCTCTCAACTGCTGCGACGGCCTTCCGTCGACGATCATAATCACTTGACTCCCATTCTGATCGGTGCAATCTGGTGAAGAATCGGCAATATCAGTCGATATTGATTGCCTTCCATGTAGCACCATCGATGCCATTCATGCTGTTCATCTTCTTGTATAAGGACATCGCGAGAAACAAAAACCGCTGCATCTTGCTTTTCGACTTGGAGAAAGCATTTGATCGTGTACCGCGTGAGGTTATGTGATACGCCTTACGAAAGCACGGTGTTCCCAAAGACCTTATTGAGTGGGTGCGCATTTTTTACTCTTATCCCTAGAGTCAAGTGAGAGCGCCGACCGGCACATCAACGGAGCTTCCAATCCCAAGATTCCGCGCTCTCCCCACTCTTCTTTATTGCCGTAATGGAAGCCATTTCACGAGATCTTCAGAAGTCTGCTCCTTAGACGCTACTATATGCAGATCACCTAATGCTTGCCAGTGAAGGCAGGGCCGAACTTGAGCGACAAGTGCAAGCTTGGTGTGACAGCTTGGCGGCGTTCGGCCTCAAGCTGAATGTCAAAAAATCTGAGTACTTGACGGCAGACGTAAACGAGACCGGGTCCATTGAGATCAATGGTACTGTGCTCGTACGAGCGACACATTTCAAGTACCTTGGATTGCAATTGCGTCTGATGGTAGTCTGGCGTTCGAGGTGAACTCGCGCGTGAGCGCAGCGTGGTTCAAATGACGCTCAATGACAGGCGTTCTATGCGACAGGAAGATACCAGAGTGCCTTAAATCAAAGATCTACAGAACCGTCGTCCGGCCAGTAGCGATGAACAGTGCTCAGTGCTGGCCTGCAAGGAAGGAGGTTGAGAGCCGCCTCATCGTAATGGAGATGAAAGTGCTGCGCTGGACAGCTGATGTCACGCACTTGGATCATATTCGCAATGTCACCATACGTCAAAGGTTTGGCGTCGCTCCAATTGGGTGAGGGACTGAAATTACGAATGCCATCGCTAATTGCGGCGATCTATGCCGCAACGCGGCAAGTCCGCGGTTACGTCTGCTGACTCCCCGCCTTGACCCGCCGCCAGCGCGACATCCTCCACCGCAGCCGCGACGACGTCCTGATCTATGGGGCAGACGAGGGGTGAAGAGGAACCAGGATAGATTTCTACAACACATTTTAAAGGCCTGCGAATCTTTAAGATCTAACAGTACTCTCATTAGGTCTCCTTGTAGTCCTTTTACTTACTTCTACCCGTTCCACTCCCTTCATTTACCTTCTTCAGGACTATTTTCAGCCGTTCTTATGCTTGCTTACAACAGTTTGGCAACAGTGTAATTTTTCTCTTAAGGTTTCCCTCATTAGTCTGGATTTATTTTCCAAAAATAATTCCAAGTCCAACACATGGCTCCATGGTATTCGTTTGAAACCGTCTTCAGCGTCCTCTCCTATTTCCAGTCCAGCTATGATCAATTAGTCTACCCGGCCTCTTCACATCTTAAAAGGTAGCCAGTGGCCTTCCTGACGAAAGGAAACCTGATTTGGCTAAATAGCTGGGCAAAACCACTGAGGGATTCAAGCAGAGTTCCAAGAAGTAGTCGACGCGTTCGCGGCATGGGCTTCCGCACGTGCGACAGTGGTCAGTGGCGCCCCAACAGCCGAAAATTACGTCGTGGCGGTGGCTGCCGAGTCGCGATGGTCATTCGGTGAGCTCGATTCGCTCCCCGCTCCAATTGCCGATAAGATCCACCCCGATCAAGCATTTGATCGTGCGAAGTGGTGTCACCACACCAGAAGAGCGGACCACGCCGCTATGCGAGACAAACGCTGAAGAAGAAGAAGATTGATTGCCTTCCTCTGATGTTTAGGCCCTCCGCCGGCGATCATCAGGCACGTTGGGCAACGTCTTCGGCACGACTTCTGAATCCCGAGGCATATAGAAGACGTCTGGGTATTTATTGCTATTTTCCGCTATTTCCCATTATTTTCCGCTAATTTGCGACGAATTTCCTCCCTTTCCCAAAATCCGGAACAACTTCAACCACAAACTGATGCCGAGGTGTGTTGTGATGGAATGCGCCTCCATTCTCGACGTTGCAACCCATGATGTACAATTGGGCTTACCATCCCTAAGCAATAGGAGAATAAAATTTGATCTGGTGATGATGATAGAAAATATCAACGAGTAGAGTTCACAAGAGGCCTCAAACTTTTGCTACCTGAGGCTAGAACAAGATATGGACACCTAGGATCTACCGATCCAGTTGCGAAAAGCCTAAAGCCAAATCCGATCAAATTTCTCCTCAAGCAGAACCATCCGCGTTTTTCGACCACTGCTCAAAGAAAATGTGCTTCAGATTTCTCTTGCTCGATTTGAAAAATTCGTTGACCAACGATTGAAAGACTTCTGAATTTAGTTCTTCCCTTATCATCTATTGTTTGTTTCATTTTCTTGTCATCTCTCTTCTGATATGTAAGTGCTGTCGTGCCATTTCTAGTGCGTATTGCACAGTGGTGGTGTTGTATGGCACCGCGCGATCATTCGCGTCACAAGATCCCCCATATATAAAAGAGGAAGGGTTTTTTGTCCGATGTTAGCCACCCGCAATTCGTATACTGCCTAGCTAGCCGGTTTCATCACCCAAGTTTGCGGTACGGTTGCAAGTTGTCCAACACGAAGACGCTTGACAGTTGTCCGATACTGTTGTTTACCATCGACTGCCATCGATTGCCCGACGTAGGGTGATTTCGAAAGAGGTCTCGTCCCAATACGTGTCTAGTGGTCATATCTCAGTGTTCCTTCCCAACTCTCCTGTGTGGTGCAACTTTCCACTATTTTTACCGCCATACTTTTACCACTACCCCACTAACAGGATTGCTGCTACTACAGAAATTGAATCCTTTTCCACTCTTCAGTATGGCAACCGGTTGCTCCGTTCTGCACCTTTTTTGCTATTTTGCCTCACATAAGCCGTTTGCTATTTCAATTTCTTCAACCGCTCACCGGTCGGTAATGGTGAAAAGCACGCCAGACCTGATGCTGACGAATCTCATATCCGGGGGTTTGACGGTACTTTTCACTGCTACCGGCAGGTAAACTGTTCAAGAATCTGGCCTCAAATACCGAATCACTCTCCATTGTGCACAATGACAGCCGGTTACTCTTTTCTGCACTTTTTTGTTATCAACGCTAGGGCTGCCTCCTTACTTAGCATCGGTTGCCGGCGAAGCCGGCAGCCGTCGCTGGGTAAGGAAGCATTCCTAGCGGGCTCGACGTTAGGATGGGTTTCTGACCCCACATGGCTCACCATACCCGATGCCGGCGAAGCCGGCTAGCCTAGCGTGGCCCGCCCGGCCAGAGTCGGGTGCGGGCGAAGCCCGCAACCGACGCTGGGTTGTGGTGACCCTAGCGGGCTCGACGTTAGAATGGGTTTCTGACCCCACATGGCTCACCATACCCGACGCCGGCCAAGCCGGCTAGCCTAGCGTGGCCCGTGGTCTTCCACCTTTTATCTATTCACCGACGCTGGTGAATAGATAAAAGGTGGAAGAATTCAAAGCAGTCAGAAAATGAAACAGGTTGTGAGGGGAGAGGGGTTCGCCAATTTTGATAAAACTGAACTTCACGCCGGACCCTGTTCCTCCGTGCCGTTTTATCCACTGCGCCATCACCGCTCCGTTCAAGTTGTGTTGTCACCTACTTGAGCTTTCCGTCCGTGATTAGCCAGCATAAGCGTAAGCAGAGGGCTAACACGGCAGAACGAAAATGTCAGCGACTCCGTTCCCAGATGTCCTTGCAGATTGGAAAACATATCTGGAATCAATGCCCGAAGCTGAATATCACGATGTACGCAGCATCCACATGTGCCACTGGTGTCCTTCCGGTCCGGTCTTTTTTCAAAACGTTCCTTCGTTAGCACATGACTCGAAATTGCCTTCGATGAATAAAAAGGTGTTATGTCACAAACCTGCATCAGATGACATTTCCGATAGGGAGCGGAAATGATGCGTAAGAAGCAGCTGAAAGAAACACTCGAATGAGACCAAAGCCATTTCGGCAACAGTAGCATGAAACAGTACTGCTGTGAGCCAGCTCACTCTCGATCAGGCTTGAGGTTCGAGAATCGAAGAGCAAGGGTTGTACTCTCTGTAGGTCTTGGCAGAAGATGTCTCGTATTGTTTTCAGCTTTTTAGGTGGTTTCTGCAAACCTTTAACAAGTTGTTTCTTCCAGGTGTGGCTTCGTCATTGAAAAGAATAGCGCGCAGCTTAGTCCACTGAAATGTATGTGTTTTGGGAACACAATACAATTCTTTAAGGCTTTAAATACAAATTGTTCTATAGTTCTAAATAAAGATTTTCTGGTAGCAGACTTCCAATCATCACGGTTCAATTTCTGCAGATTTTTTAGGATGTCACAGACACGACACATTTTTCTCCCTGAAGGAGTAACGTCTGCGTCTGAAATTGTAATGCATAAAATTTCGAATGTTAGTTACTAATGTCGACTTAAGTGCTCTTCCTAGAAAAATTTTTGAAGCACTCATTCTTATAGCAAAATAGATATCTTCTGGTTGCAGTCCTCCAATCACTACGGTTCTTTTCAGGACGTCATTGACACCACACATTTTTCTACCTGAAGCGGCTACATCTGTGTCCGAAATTGCACTTTCTGAAATTTGGAGCGTTATGTTGTTACAGGATGAAACATTCTGTAACAACATATAGCCTCTCTACCAACCGCTCCAGGCTTAAGCAAATGTGTTAAAACTCTGGAGCGTTAATTACTAAAGGCGACCTAAGTGCTTTCCACAGATTTTTTTTGAAGCACTCTTCGAATCGATGACGAGTCTCAACCGAAGGATGGGCGATGAACGAAATAATTTTCTCCCCTCTGAAAGAAACAACATCAGAAAGTGGAATTGTACCGTGTAAAATTTCTAGCCATGCTTGACCACCAGTGATAAAACCGTGTTTTTCTGAAAAAACCTATTTGTTCACATTTCTCGATCTTGCATCATTTGCCGAAAAAAAGTGAGCCAATAATCGGCCCCACCTAATCACATAAAAGCTGTCTCATTCAGAACCTGCTTTGGAAAGGGTAGAATCCACATTTCTTTTAAATTTCAGTGCTCGATGAATTTTTCAGATGCCAAATCTCTGAATAATGACAGTTTACGTACGTGTGGCAACTGCTTTCTCTGATTTTGTCGATCTCATGCGAAGGATGGAATTCTCGCGGAAACAAATTTCTTCCATTAAGGAAAGAACGTCAGCGAATGAAATTGTTCCCTACAAAAATGACAACCCTGTTTATCGTACAGCGAAAAAGCAAGTTCCTCCGACGCGATGTTCGATATGATTGAGGGATCGTGCTCAAAATTCTCGTTTATCATGAAAGCGAAACCAATTTGTACCGAAGCACGTATACAGTTACAATATTGCAACAAATTCGATTTCTGACCGTAACAATTGACGTGATTTTGTATAAATGATCATAACTCGGTCAGCTTCTTCGAACTTCCTTCAAGAATCGATCCCTCTCCCCGCACGGAGACGCATAAAGGCATCTTTCGACACTTTCAAAATTCGAAAAACTTACCAAGCTATGATCATTTCTGTGAATATCCAATTTTGTCGCTCCAATGACGTCGATGAAAAGTCGACCAGAAATCGACTCAATCTTCTCGATTCAGAAAATTATGAGCTTTCACTGTGCACTGATCAAGGCTTTTAAAGTTTTTGTGGCAGAATTTTATCCAAATGGGTGTCTGATTCAGTTAAAAAAATTTGTTTTCATGAAAAACGAGAATTTTGGATAGAATCCCCTCAATCGTATCGAACATCGCTTGTTTTTTGCTGTATGATACATAAGGCTTGAATTTTTGTTGAGTACAATTTCAGTCTCTGACGTTCTTTCCTTCGGAAGGTAGAAATCTGTTTCCGCGAGAAGTCCTTCATTCGCATGCGATCGACGAAATCAAAGAAAGCAGTTGCACGTAGGTAAACTGTAATGTCATCAGATTTGTTGGAGAATCTGAAAAATTCGTCGAGCATTGAAATCTAAAAGAAATGTGGATTCTCCCTTTGAAAAGCAGGTTCTAAAAGTGACAGCTTCTATGTGATTAGGAGGTGTCCTTTCTTAGAGCACTTTTTTCGGCAAATGATGCAAGATCGACAATTCTGATTCAAATAAAAGGTCGATTCAGAAAAATAAGGTTTTATCGCTGTGTGTTAAGCAGGGCAGGAAATTTTATACAGTACAATCTCACTTTCTGGGGCGGGGCAGACATAACTCCAACCGCGCGAACTACCCCGCGCGAACTACCCCTGGCGTCGCGCACGGTGCGGACGAAACTGGACGAGTTGTCGCGGTGCGACTCTTCAGGGAGGCTAGTAACTCGTGCTAGGGCGCCAAAGGGAGTGCCGGCGACTTCGCGCAGATGAAGGAAAGAGACATGAGATGAGGACGAGACAAGTCTGACGTCTCCTGGTAGGAATGTGGGAGTGGTTGTTAACAAAGTGCGGACGAAATGAGAACTTAAATCAAATGAAAGGAGGGAACGGTCAAGGATCTGGTGAGGGAAATTCGATCACACCCCAATCCCCCATCGGGAAAGACTCGGAGTAGAGGAGCACGCGGCCCTGATGTTGTTTTCTTCGAAAGGAAGAAAAAAATTTCATGACGGGTCCATCTTCCATGCTTTCGGTTGCGACTCTGTAATTGGTTCGAGGAGTGCTTCAAAAAATCTATGAAGAGCACCTAGGTCGCCGTTAGTAACTAACGCTCCAAATTTCACAAAGTGCAGTTTCGGACGAAGATGTAGCCGCTTCAGATAGAAAAATGTGCGGTGTCAATGACGCCCTGAAAAGAAATACGCGGAAATTGAACCGTGATGATTGGAGGATTGCAACCAGAAGATATCTATTTCCAATTGTAGAATAATCAGTACCCAAAACTTTGTAGAGCTTCACTCTGCTCTCATAGCATGTCCTGTTCAATAAACTAAGCTGCGCGCTGTTGTCTTCAATATTGAAGCTACGCCTGGAAAAAAAACTGTTAAGGAGTACAAAAATTACAAGAGACGTTGCGGAAATCACAAATATAAATGGAATACAGGAAAAGGTCTAGAGACAGGGAGGGGAGTAGTACCAAATCCGCTCCGAAAGGGGAGTGGGGAGGATGGGGAGGTCGTAAATTTTCAGCAAAAATCGAACCCCAGGCTTGACCCTGAGCTCATATCGACTCACACATGATAATCATAAGCAATTCCGAAAATGAGCAGGGATTAGACAGAGTGAGGCCAGGACGAGCTTCACGCTCCAAAAAAGCGTGTTGGCCTGAGACCAGAGATTACAGAGCATCAACGAAGAAAACCGGCACTATGATGTGCACAGTGAGCAGCGAAACTGCAGAATCTTCCTCAAGTAAGGGAACCAGATGAGGTTGGAGGTTGCGGCTATGGATATAGGCAGAGGGCCCGCAGGTGTGCCATACTCCAACACGCCCAGAGAAGCCGCCTCAGCCACAACTGCGAGAACGAGCTCCGCTAGGAACGTCGGTAGGCGCCTTGTAATGGGAATCCACATAGGGACGCAATAATTGCGAGGAATCCGTCTAGTGGACGGATGAAGCCGTTCATATGAGGATTTCTGAACAAATTGAGTGAGCAATGTGAAGCCATAGCAAGAAGAGCTGTAGACGACCGAATGGATAACAGCGGCTAACCGTTGTGATTAGACACATCTATGTATTCACTGTTTACAAAGAAGATTTACACGTCTGTCGTATAAATATAGAAGTGTCGCTCCTAAAATCTAATCAAATGCTTAACAGCTAGAGCGAATTGTAGCAGCAGCACCAAAGCGAAACGTAATGAGAACAAATGATTAGCGACAAAATAGCACGCTCCAAGTTTAGAAGTATGAGTTCAACTACAACCCTCCGAAACCTGGACACTCGAGCGCGTTCTTCCCAGTAACCACAAAAATATAAACCACCGCTGTAAGGAACGTTCGATTCTGATTATGTGATCCTTTTCGGAGCAATAAGGCAGTCCGAAGTAATGAGTAGATCGAATACGTGTTTCACTCGTTGTTGCTTTTTTTTAAACACTTGCCGAGGAATAAGGATTGCCACTAGAGCAATTCAGCGCGGACTTACCCAATGCCCCGACTTCAGTGAACGGAAATAAATTTTTGCTAAGGCGGACAACCCAACAATCGCTTCATAAAAGAGAAAGCTCGGCGTCATTCAAATCCATAGTGGGGCGCGCCACGCACTCTACTTCTACGCGACTTCTACTCTACTGGGTGCGATTTGAGTGCGTTCTTTGCCCATTGATTTACCTGCGGAGGCCAGGCGAAGGACAGGACAGAATATAGGATTTTATCCTTCCCAGACAAGTCTGGTATCAATTCTTCAAGGCGACTATCGAAGGCTTGATAGACCTGGGCGAACCCGAACGGAGAACTTCAAACCGGAGTGCCAGTGACAACCGGAACCTCCAGAGACGCTATCACAACCCCATATGACGCAGGAAACCCAAAACACTCAACACCAACCATGCCTGCTCCCATCTGTACCGCTCGAAGGGCAATCTGAAGGAGAGAAGAGATCAATACCGCATGCAGCAAGTAGGGTTGTCAGGACCAGCTCATCGGAGTTCTCGAAACTTCGTTTCCCAGAGAACCCCTCTGGTGAACTGAGCTACGGACCTCAACTAAATTCGGCTCTTCTTCAAAACTTAAAGATCAGTGCCTTATTCCCGAAAAGTATATTTCGTCAAGATGGGGACCAGTGCAGCCTGCTCCACGCGGACCTCTGGCACGCCGCCGAGCGCTGACTCTCCGGCCGGCCAACACACCTAGACTGAGACGTCGAAGCAAAACTGCCCACAGACACAATGTGTGGATACTCCGACGGGATCAATTGACACCGAGCTTTAACCAAGACCTGGTTCCCATCGCCCCGTCTCAACCACCCCTGCGTTTGAAGTGACTTTGAAGTCATTCGAAATTCTACAAAACCTGTTCTGCAGCTGCTTTCCATAGCCCAATATCTTAAACGCGAAGTATGTACAGTCCAGTATAATAACTCCACGCAACGCCAGTTGTGCCAAAAACGTATGACAATTAGAGTCAAGCTGTAGCGCTTATTTCTAGCGATGAACGAAGCAGGCTAGCGCGTCGGAATGTATCGTGTAAAGAAGTCTACGCCCGAAGGTCTTCAAAAGTAGCCCGCTCAAACCCCATTACACTAAATGGCGAATAGTAGAAAGGATGGAGACTCAGGCAATCCCTGTTTCAGATGCGGCACACGTCCAACTTCTACGGCATTTCGCGCACTTTGGATGTGTGTTTGGCCTATTGCAGGTTCCCAGCAGCGATCGAATAAAGTGCACCGCGCGATATAACCAGAGTCCCGCTGCCCCAGGTGGATGTTCGTAGACCCGAACCTGATCAGTAGATGGCCGGAGAGCGATGTTCTGGACCGATGCGTGCATGCTCAACAGGAGCAGAACAGACTCCTTGCCTTCGCCAACCATTCAACAAGCTGCTTTTAGTGATGCTCTTTGACCATCAAGGATCAGTGGTAGAGCGCATACTTCATAATGAGCACTGAACTGGTCAAGAACACCTAAGTGTGGTTGAAAGTCAGCCCTCCAGTGCTCATGAATTTATGGCATTTCATCATTTTGGAATAAGAGGTGACTGAGAGCAACAAACAAATCGAGAACAGCCAGCACGATAAATATGAACGGAGACCAGGCTTCCGTCCATGACCATCTATAATTTCACAGCCTGACTGCGTCGACAACCTGCGTAAGAACAGAGCAGGGATAACTCAGAGATGGAACAATGCAGCTGCTGACGCTGTATGTGTCCTAACTCATTTCCTTCACACTACACATCAGCGTCATATGTTCAGCCAATAAAGGTGAGTCAAGCAAGCGGAAGTGAAACAACCATTACATACACTGGATATAACAGACACATTCAGAAAAAATCGCATGAAACTTGAGTATGTCCGTCTCTCTGGAATAACACCTCTCACAGAGCATCACGCCATCATCGTAACGTAGTCATGAATGAGAAGCTATCAAGTTCACTACCGACGTTGAAAGGCAGAGGGAAGATTGGCTGTGCGGAGTTTCTCCCTAATTCACGAGAACATCGACTGAGCAGAGAAGTCCGGCTAGACAAAAGCTTACCTGAGTGAATATGACAGATTGAACGTACGAAATGACATTCTAATGGGCAGCAATCAAAACAACGTTACCCTGTTCCCTCAAAACCAGTCAAACTGCACTCTCAAAAAGAGTAGCACAGTTCTTTAGCTGCTTTGGGACGGCTAACCTAATGGTTTATCGGAGAAAAATTATCGAAAATATCTGATTACAGAGCGTATCGAAAAGGATTGCAAAAACGGGAAAGCCGAGGTACAAAGAGACACCCATAATTAGTGAAAATCCTCCTCGGCAACCCACCAAACCGCCAAACGGTTACGAATGCCTGAAAAGACGTCCCCTAACCTTTCACATATCTAGAACACTAAGCTAAGAAAGGTAAGAGCAGGGAGAAAGGAATGCGAATGAACGAGACAGAAAACCAGGAATGTGGACTGAGCCAGAGTGGATATAGCGGCAGCAGCAGTTTGGAAAATCATTTGAAGAATCAAAGAATGAACAACGATAGGTGTGAGCGAAACCCACAGCGACACAACCTCGGTCGACCCCTGGTTTTCTTATTCCGCAAAAGAAGCGCAGTTCACCGAGCCTAACCACCCAGTTTCGCGTTAGTAGAATTCTGCTAGTACGCTCAGAAGGCGTTGCTCTCTATGAACCAGCAGTGGACCACGCCATGTAATCAGAGCACTGAGAGAGCACTGCCGGATCCACTGCTGGTTCATAGAGAGCAACGTCTTATGAACGTTCATGAGTACACTGGTAGTTGCGCTTGCAGTAGGAATGCGCCAGCGTTTTCATACCCAAGCTTTTAATGTAGTACAGAATTAACGAGCAACGTTAAGGAACACAGCTGATTGGTAGTTTGAAGGAAACAGCACGAGCAGCGTGGTCCGATCGCGACCACTCCATCATCACTCGCTATACAGGGGCCCTGCAGGAACGATGGAGCTGTGACGATGAGAGGATTCCGAGCGAAAAGGGAAGCTTTGCAACCGTTTAAATGAATTCGTAGAGAAATAATGGAGATTTCCGCACAGCCGCAGTCGTATATGTGAATAGGTAAAAAGGAAGGGAACAAAATGAGCGTCAGATATCGCACAACAATCAGCACGGTTTTCAAAAATCCTGTGCAAAACGGTAGACCGAAAAAATGGAAAAAAGTAATATCTTTATAAAAACCACTCAGCATGACTGCACCAAGGAAATCAACAACATAATCAACATCGAATATCTTGGAAGGACGGATTAGCGGGGACCGCGGTAGAACTAGTGATCTAGAGCTGTCAAGATCAGTTAGGAGTAACTAGATGTGCGATGACTGTGGATCTATTAAAACGCCGAACGCAGGGACTTGCACCCTCCTCGGAAAAGAAATGCTGAAGAAATTCCGCTGGCGATGAAAAGTGAGTTGATAATCCGAGCTAATAATTAAATTAGAGTGCGAAGAATGCAAATAAAACAAACTGCCGAACCGGAACCCGATGGAGATGTGATGATTAGTCACGCGGCCGGAAAGCATGTCCGCCTTTGCCTCGCTGGCGTGGCTGCCAGTTATCACGAGAATATGCTGAGTTATCAGAGAACGGAAAAGACGGAGGATGAGGACCCGTGAAATGCGACGGTAAGCCAGGTGGAGGAGGACCGAGCGGAGGAAGACCAGGAGGAGGAGGACCGAGAGGAAAACCAGGCGGAGGGCCAGGAGGAAAACCAAGAGGTGGACCAGGGAACCCGGGTGGAGGAGGGAGACCGGGAAGAGGAAAACCTGGTGGCGGAGGGAAGGGAGGAAACCCTGGAGGAGGCGGTCCCGGTGGGAAGGGAGGAGGTGGCAAGCGAGCACCAGGGAAAGGCGGGGGACAGTTTGGACGAATGTTAGGAGTCTTCGGCTTGGGAGAAAGTGGAGGTTGCCGGCTCTGCGTTTTTGGCATGGCTGACGACGACGATGAGCCGATGCCAAGAGCTGACAGCAGTGTGTTCGTCACACTCTGAGTAGTTGCCGAGGGTTCTTGTTGAGAAGGCCTCCCTGCACTGGCACACGAGCCCGGTCTCTCCTGTTGCAGCTGAGAAGGCAAAGGCGCCAAAGTGGTCGGCAGGGAAGACGTATCCATCTTCTGCTGACGATTCTGACCGCCACGGTTGTGCTGCTCGCGATCGTGCTTTTTCCGGAAATTCCGCCTCCCAGCACTCGAACTCTCGCTGACGTTAGGTCGTCTTGTAGGATCAAAACGCGTGCTCGAAGGAGTGTTGAAGGAACCTTCGGCTGCTGACTTCTTCCAAGGTGCTCCTCCACTAAAGCACCTCGAATTGTCTTGCTCTGGCTGCACGCGTAAATCCGCTTTAGGTGGTGCCGGTGATTTGAAGCTATTCACACCCCTGTTGTCGCTGATGAAGCAAGTTGAAGACATTGATTTCGATGGCGTCGCCGATTCCAAAACGGATCCTCTCATGTTCATATGCGGCGATTCACTGAATGAAGGGTGCAACATGACCGGTCGCGGAAACACACCAAAGGTGGTGGCCGCTTCTGAGGCGTTGTTCGAGGGACCCTGTCCCGAAATATTTGGCGGTGGCCTGTAGAGGTTGGGCATAGACATTACGCCATTTACGTTGGACTGCGATGGAATAACTGCATGGGATGTTGATGACACAGGGGGATTTAGATGGCCGCCCGCCGTCGACACAGTTGGCTGAGCAGGCAATGTCGGACGAGCTATCGGAGGCGGGAACGGTGGCAGAGAACTATGCAGCCCAGCGAAATTCGGAAGAAGCGGGAAGGGAGGCGGTATGAGAGGAGGTTGAGGCGGCCCATCCAGCTTAACGTCGCTCACAGGAGTATGAGCCATCGGAATAAGAGGCACCTAAAACATGAAACCTGATCAGCCTATCGAAAAACGCATATAAAGCTCAGAAGCTTACCATAGGAGCTTGAAGAGGTGTCGGTGGTGGAGCAGAACATGTGGTTCCCGGAGGTGGTGGCAAAATGGGAGGCGGTGGTGGTGGAGCGATTACAGGTGGAGGAGGAGGCGCTTGTAGTGGAGAGCTCCGACGTGCAGGTGAATCTGAGCGCTGCGGCGACAACGAACAGTCCGAGACGAGCTCCATTTTTACCGAGTCTGCGTCAAGCTCTCGTCGAGACAGCGACCTGCAGAGCAAACAATCACCACGCAAATAGGATGTGCTCTCCCAATTTCTGCTCAATTCGCACAACATTCGCACTCCCTAGAAGACTGATCCAATGACCGTTTAGAAAATGTGTAGTTCAGGCAGGAAGTTGAACAGCCACTCACTTCGACGACATCTCCCGCATTGGCGTTGTCAGCTTTGTTGGAGACGGCTTCTCCACGTTTGCGCTACTATCTTTCTGAGACGTAGCCGTAGCAGTGCGCAGCGCACTCACAAATGACTCCAGCAGAACACCCTGAAACGGAAGAACTGGAACTGTGACCGCGGACGTTTGCACCGAACCGCCCTCCGATCGCTTCCTCAAACAAGTCCAGTAACACTAACCGTGTTCACGCTCCCAACCATTCTATTTAGGTCCTCTCCTAGTGTTGACGCAAGTTGACTAGTAGATGTGCCAGCCATCGCGGCGATGTTAGCAAGGAGCGACTGCATCGTAGGAGCAGCAGAAGGTGCATGGAACTGGCGAGACTGCTCTGGCCGATGAGGTGGAGGAGGTGTGCGAGGGCCTGAACAGAGCACAGAATAGCACCTATCACCGCTTTGATGAATCGCAGATGATCCTACCTGGAGATCCTGGCGGAGTTTTTGGTCCTCGGGGCTGCTTTGGCAGCTGTGGTGTGGAAGGTGCGTTTCCAGTCGGCGGTTCAATAAGCGGAGGAGTTCGTGGTCCACGCCTTTGTCCAACACCGCATAGGAAGTCCATCTCAGGATCTATCTGGAATGAAAGTACAGAACTATACTATCGTGCGGCATCATAACATGAAACCTCATTGTTATAGTTTACCTGAGGAAGAGCACTCTCCGGAGGTGGGTCTACTTTTACATAGCCCATCGAATTGTACGACTCTAGCCGACCATAAAGCATCTTATGCCCCAAAAGTCGCTCCATCAGTGATTCTCGACGAACGAACTGAAATTGAACGAGGAGACGTGGTGCACCTGCTTAGTCAGCTGTAATGCAACGAAGCAAAACGCTGCAGGTCTAAAAGTGCCGGTCACTCACATCTCTAGCCATAGTGTCGTCCATCACATGTCTCTCCAAAGCCTCCCGTGAGAGTGTTGTCTCACGGTCCACCTCGCGCTGCCGATCTTCAGTATCACGGCGGTGCTCTCTTCTTCCTCGCGACGCTGCCATTTCACCGCAGATTCTATCCACGACCGCCAGAGGATCCTGAACTATCTCCATTTTCCATCCACACTGGTTACGATGGGGGCGCACTATAAAATTGATATACAAAGTTCACTCTTCGGTGATACTTTTCAGACAAATGTCCCCTTGACGTTGCGACACTAGGCTATTAGAGTTGTACTGCAGCTGTTCACGACAAATTTAGGCGCGTTAACCGAGCTGATATCGCAAAACGACGGTGACAGCTCTCTCAGAAACGAAACCATTTCTCTATCAAATCCATGTGGGCAGAAATTTCAATCACATGGTAGACGGGTGCAATATAATGAATAAATGAACTGATATAGTGTCATGAAAGTAGTCCTCTCAGTAGGAATGAGTTTCAACCTCCCACGGAACTTGGGAAGGAGACCTAGGTACTAGATGTACAGAACCTGGGATTCCGATTATAAAAATAATGGGTTGAAACGGCAAAATGGCCTTTTCAGTCAGTCAAAAAGAAACAGTAATAAGCATAAGTACGATTTAAAAAGGCGTAAGATATAACGGGTACCAGAAGTGACGTAAGCTAGATGCGATCGGTCGAAAAGTTAAGCACCGAACTCTTCTGCTGTTTCTCTTAACGGAAATGCGCTGCTTGATCTGAGCCAGTCGTTGTGTTACGCATGCGTGCGCTACTGTCTGAATGCTCACAAAATCTCGACACCATGACTTCCAAACCAAAATAAGCTTCTTCCACATTAAACTAAACTTTCCAGAAAGGTTGAAATAATTTCTTTTCGAGAGAATTTTTAATACAGCTTTCTTTGAATGCACCTATCCAATAAGTTCCAGTTCTGTAGTTTAGATAGTTAAACAGAACTTTCGGTTCACTTACCCAATAAGTAAGCACACTGTTAGAAATTTTATAATACTTACTTTCTGAGGGTTTGAAGCTTATTTAAAGAGCAGGAAGGCGGATATTTTTCAATGCTAAAAAAGGCTTTGCGCCATGCTCTCGTTCAAAAAATCGCGATTTTATTCGATTGATAGCAAAATATCAATTTTCAAGAAATGCCTAGTCTGCAAACAAAGAAAGCAACACAAACACAATTGCATAGAACACAAATACACAACCACTTTAATGCCTTATTTAAGCAACATTTATACTATCAATCAATATATCTTATGAATTTAATGCCAGCTTTGATGAAACCTGAGAAGGCGCTTTGGCCTGAGTGACGCCATGTCTGCCTAATTGCAAAAATGCTAGAAACACTCAGTCCCCTCTAACGTGTAGGGATCCCGTCGTTGACCACTGACTTTATCTTGCAAGGGAAGGATACCAGGGCACCGCACGCAGGAGATGAATGTATATCACTGAATGCGGCTTCGAACGCTGATTCAAGGTTTGTTCTCCATATCTGTTAAACGCCTGGAGTTATGGACCATTCTCAGGTTGCCATTTTATCCCTCTGTCTGTGCGCAGAGTCCACCAATCACAAAAAGGTGAGGGCAAGTAGGCTGGAAACAACTGGGGCCGCAGAGCAGCGGTGGCGCAGTAGATAAAAGAGCGGCGAATGAGACGGAGTGGTCTGTGATTCGACTCTTCTGTGGTGCAACATTTATCCACTTCGTAAAAAAGATCCGCTACAAGCAGAGCACACTATGAAAAACGAAAAAGTGCGCCACAAAGGAAGCCTGATCCGCAGGTACTATTGCGCTTTCACGATTCGGACGTGGAGAAGTTCCTTCACCTAAACATAGCCTACAAAAGTTTATTCAAAGCACTGATCACTTGAATAGGGTCTGTTTTTGAAATTTCGTTCGATTACGATGGGTTACTGCACGTATTGCTGGGCATGGGTGAGTGCCCGTTGCTCACCCATACTCACCAGTACCTCTTCTATTAACGATAGAAGAGGTACTGGTGAACTTCATATTAACGATCAGCTCTAATATCTCTGGGCGACTTTTGCTAAATCGATCGCCACTACCCCATCACCCATACAAAGGGGGGGGGGGGGGGGTGATCAGCAGGGACGTGCGTAATTTTTTTTTTCGGGAAAAGCAAAATACAGAATGCGGAACGGAAAAAAGGGCGAGTGCCAATGCGCACGATTTTGGGGCGGGGTCTCCAGCATTGGGGTCTTTCGCGGACGAGCTGTCGCAACAGCTGATCACGTGATTCCAGCGCGTTTGTGAGTCGAGAGGATCGGGGCTTGTCTCACGCATTAGAGGGATGGTTTCTAGGGCAGAAGTAGATGCACTAGGGTTTTCGAGAGGGCTAGTTACGATTCCAATGTCGTTTTCATCGCAGTTTTCGTAGCTTGATGACTTCATGTGAGTTGCCGGTTTGGTTTCAAAACAATGATAGTAGGTTTTTTCTAATATGTTGGTAATTTCAGCGGTACGCATGAATTCCCTGTCTACTATTGCCAGATGGTGTGAGCTGAGAGTTTTCCTGAGCGTTACAAAGCGCACGTCTTCTGAATCCACGTCTGAACAACGTCTAGCGCACTCTTCTGAATCCCTACGCTCTGCACTTGGTCCCATTCATACTCTGACGCGTTGCGCGCTGGATATATCCTAAACTTGGGTGACCAACCGCCAAGGTTATCATTTCGCCGCAATCGTCCATGGTTAAGCTCAAAGAAACGCCGTCTGCCATACGCCGTACTGTCATAGCCATTTCTTGGCTTCAGTTCCCCTCCAAGTGACTGACGTGAGCCACGGATTAAGCGAATTACATATCGTAAGATGACTATGCTAAAGCTAAAACGGAGGGTAAGCAAAATACGCAACGTTAGTAATGAGAAACAAGTCTGCTGGATATATAGTTACCAACATGCTCAGAAAGAAACATAAAAATGTGATGTCGCGGAGACGAACTGAATGCGTGTTTGGCAATAAATGACCTGCTGTGACCAGTCGATGAACAAGTCAGCGCTTTGTCCTTTCCGAACAACTCTGGTGTCAATTCAGCCCGGAAGGATGGAAGGCCTTCCTGTCCGAAATAAGCGGAACACGGAACGGAAGTGCTAAAACGGCGGGAGACCGGAATTCGGAACACGGAAGCGGAAACTCTGCACATACCTGTTTATCAGCCATATTCTCACTCAGAACATGACCCGTAATAGGGAGTATCCCCGTTCTGACATTGAACGCGCTCCACCAACTGACGGTGAAGGAAGATGCTGCGTTTTTATCTGCCACGCGTTCTCTATTTGCGAGTCCATGTCACTAACTCCGCCCATTATTTTGCTTATAGGGCATCCAATAAAAGGTCTAGAAGCCAGATAAAATACGTTTACAAACATCCTGAAGCTTTTCTGGATGGGAATCAAACTTCATATTAAACTCAACTATTGTATTAGCATAGCAGGCTACCATAATTAGCCTATTTTCTTTCAGCACACATAAAGCCGTAAGGTTTGTAATGTAGCTTCTATCCTAATATGTTCAACAGTCAGCTCCTTGCTCCTGTTCAGCTTTTTCTAGTTCGGACAAGAAAAGGATACGGATAAAGGACGGCAATAGTCTATTCGGCGCAAATTGCCGGGAGGCGGGGGGGGGGGGGGGGGGGGTGTCACCTTGTAATCTGTGGGTTTTGTCTTCGTCAGACGGTCCGCGAATGTCGATTCATATCAGAAATGGGACAACACAGTTCACCCGAGGGGTACGCACAGTAGTGTTGAATAACGCTTCATCTTCGTGCAACAAAAAATGTGTTGTGGGGGTGCCTTACATGGTCACCCCTGCAATATTTCGATTTTTGATATGGTATTCAATTGCTCGGTTCTCGAAAATTTCAGAAATTGCAGAAAAGTCAGTAACAAACGGAAGGTAATTTCTCTAGAAAGCCCAACACCCACGGTATCACACAGGTCTGCCGATGCTCCATGGTCAATAACAAAGACGGCCGTGCTCGGTACTTGTTACAAAAGAAGGATCAACCTACACCTAGTCGACTTGTCTCCCCCTCCCGCTGCCGCCTCTGGCGTTTGGCTCCCGTCTGACCATGAGTATGGTGCCCTAGCCTCCCTGGGCTCGCGGCTCCAGGACGCTACTCCAACGCGACGTCGCAGCGCTGAAACGAGGACGTGCGCTCGGTGACGCATGGCTGGCCGCGGAGCACGAAACTTTGCCAATATTCAAGCATTTTCAACTAGAAACGAAACGCCGAAGGGATGTGATGAAGAACCCGTGGAAAACTCTTTAAACATTAGAGGGTCTCTTGGGTCGCTATTTCGTTCTGCTTTCTCCCTTCTAGGATCACTCTCCACCTTCTGAGTCAAAACTCTATCTCGATCGCACTTTTACCCGACCTCTTCTGACTTCCCTTCTGTTCATGTTGTAGTTCAAGTTTTATACAATTTCCAATCTACGGTTAACATATCCCCTAGTTTTTTTTTTCTTGTAGAGATAGTCAACTATCACTTTAGAGAATGCGAGTACGGTATTCATGTTTTTGCTAGTTAATAACCCCACCCCAGTTCTTTTTTCGAATTTTCCTCATGAGATCCTTGACCGTTTCCCTTTACTCATTTTGAAATGATTGAGTCTCATTCCGCCCGCACTGTGTTAACAATCGCTCCCACTTCCCTACCAGGAGACTTCACACTTGTCTCATCCTCATCTCATTTCTCTTTCCTTCTTCTACGCGGTCTAGTCGCCAGCACGCGCTTTTGCGCTCTAGCGCGCCCAGTAGCAAGAGCGGCTACCGCGCGGCTGAGATCACTAGCCGTCTCTATCGGGAGCATTTGGACCGCGACAACTCGTCCAGTTTCCTCGCGTATCGTGCGCGACATCCTGGGGGGGGGGGGGGGTTATGTCCGAGTTATGCCTGCCCCCATGGGCTCGCCTTAAGGCCGCCACAGACTTCTGCGGCGCCGCTCGGCGGCGCCGCTGCCCTATGCTTAACCATAGGGCAGAGACGCAGAGCTCGCCTCCAGCGGCGCCGCCAGCGACGCCGCAGAAGTCTGTGGCGGCCTTTAGGCCTTTGTCATACCATCGCTCACCCCGAACGACGCCTAATGATATGCTCCCATATCGATCGGGCGGCACGATGGGATCGATATGGGAGCATATCATTAGGCGTCGCTCGGGGTGAGCGATGGTATGACAAAGGCCTTAGGCGATTCCCCTCCTCCCCCCCCCTTTCCTCCGTTCCTTAACGATCCCACTGCTGTCTCATCTCTGCATACTTCCTATTGTTGAATAATTCCTGCTTATAAAATGTGCATCTGAATGTGTTTTCTAGTTTTCCAAATGCCCTCCAAAGGTTCTAAAACCTGAGAGAGAGGTGACACCTGCTTCGAATTAGTAGCAATTCGGAGGTTGTGAGTGTTGAACGGGCAAACGGTAATATAATAAAAGTATGTCCGTTACAGAATCTAGTCATTCGACCGTTTGTTCGCTCGAAAAAAATATCAAAAAGTTCCACTATCTTTCAAAATGAAAGCAATAAAAACATCGAAAGGAAATCGCCGAGTCGAATAAATCGAAGTGAAAGCAAAAAAAAAATCAAAACGGAACCACAGAGTCGAACTCATAG
>OX375869.1:55877746-55943900 GCA_947359475.1 Heligmosomoides polygyrus bakeri | reverse complement strand
ATGTACTCCTCGCCACAAGCTTGACAGGAGATCAGGTAGACTGCACCCGATAAGGTGCAGTCACCTTCCTTTCCCTCTGGGCAAATCACACAATTGGGGGTCCCACAAATGCGGTCATATAGTCGATTGCGGACCAACCTGGTCTTAAGGTTGTCAGGTGGAAGATCAATGACCGCAACTAAGTTTTCTAACCCAGATCTCCTCAGACACTTCCGTATAGAAGTGTTCACTTCATCGGAGACAAACGGCACCAGAGAGGGAATTTTCGTAGTTGGGGTAGTGCCGTTTTCCTGAACCGCCCTCCCCCTGGGTCTGAATGAGGGCTTACGGAGAGAATAGTCGTTGAGAACGGCTATCTCCCGAGCCACTTCCAGGGATTCCTTTCGCTCACCTTCTGCTGTACACACACTAGCTGCCGTTCGGAACATGTTCCTTACTACCGCTTCTTTTGTCCGATGTGGGTGTGCCGATCGACTATGGACAATTATGTTTTTGCAGATGGGCTTTCGATACCACTTGGTGATATAGTCTCCGATGAAGTGAGCACTTCTATACGGAAGTGTCTGAGGAGATCTGGGTTAGAAAATTTGGTTGCGGTCATTGATCTTCCACCTGACAACCTTAAGACCAGGTTGGTCCGCAATCGACTATATGACCGCATTTGTGGGACCCCCAATTGTGTGGTTTGCCCAGAGGGAAAGGAAGGCGACTGCACCGTATCGGGTGTAGTCTACCTGATCTCCTGTCAAGCTTGTGGCGAGGAGTACATCGGCGAAACTGGCCGTCCTCTGCATGTGAGGATAAAGGAGCATCTGGATGGCAAGGAGAAGCTTAGGGCATCCACTGCCCTAGGCTACCACAGGATCAATTCTCATGGAGGGGAGGATTTTGGTGTTGAGATGAGGATTCTGAGACACGAGGTTCAAACGTCGGCGCGCAAAGCCCTTGAGGCGTTCTGGATCTATTCCAGAGATCCCAAAGTCAACCGGAAGGGGGAATGCCTGTATATAACGCGCGAACTCAGGCCCTACCTCAGTCTCGCATTCTAACCTGGGGCCGGATTCATAAACGTTCCCGGGAACGTTGCCGGCTTCCCATGGGAACCGACCGAGGCGAGAGAGCGAGGCGGGAGAGAGAGCCGAGAGATGATATCGCTTATCTCCCGCTCCCACCGCTTCATAAATACGGCCTCTAGGGTAGGTGCTGTCCCGTATCCTTGCTTGCCCTGTGCGGCTTCCTTTGGTCCTTCAGTGGACTGTGGTGAGGTACGACACTCGGATTCTCTCCTTTGTTCAGGCTTCCAAAAATTTGACATTGAATTTTGTAAGGTTGAAGAGATGTTTGGTGGGGTAACTCCTAATTGACCTGACCCTTTCAGACTCTGAAGAAGGCGATCCAGCCGAAACGTTAGCCACCAATAAAGCCGTTTACCAACCTCGTGAAGAGCTCAGCAACTCTACAGACAATGTTCAAACAATGTTTTTTCGCAAACTTAGTCTCGAACAATGTCCGAGTAGTGGTTTTTCACGAAACTTGGTTTCGGACAATGTTGGAACATCAGCGATTTACGACATTCGAGTAATCGAGCGAATAATTGTTCAAAATAATTGTTCATTGTTTTTCGTTCGAACAATTATTCCGCTTGATTAATCGTGCTCAAATCTACCTGGTACCCTTCCCTTGTTTGTCGAACTGCACGTGATCTATCGCCAGCGCGGGAACCGCTTATTTAAAGGGCGACCGGCGGCTCTACGTCAATGTATTTCTTCGTGTTGTTTCATTTCATTAAATAAAGGTTATTTGTTGCCTAATCCACCTAAGCGACCCAGAAGGCCATATAAGCACAACTTAAGGCCGAACGACACCTGGAGGGAGAGGTAGTGAAAACATTTTTCGCTCAGCTTCTCGCGACTTTTTGTGAATGTGAGGCGATACGGGAGCAAGCCAAGTGCCCCCCCCCCCCCCCCCCTTGTTCAGCTGTACGGAGTAAAGTGCTAAGCATTGTGCTACACCCGAATCTCGGATATAGTGTTTTCTTAAAGTAGTCCCGACCGAAGGACTCTCGTCAATTGTTCGACACAGGATTGATATTATCGGTAAGGCTGAGGTCATTGGCGAGGTCCGCAGACAGGTTGTGGTCCAGCTGTGTGGTACAACTCCCAACCCACTCTAACAGAAAAAGGACATTCCAAAGGATGTAGACGAGAGGCAAAGTAAGGATGGCCTTAGCCGCGTTCTGTCCTAAGGAGCGCCGGAGCAAAGACGACTGCTTGCAGGAAGAGCAGGCAGCGATGATCAAGTCGCCTCCGCCACTTCCCTGCTAATTAGTCTTCATACGTCCGTCTCATAACCAAGTAGGAAAGGGAGGAACGAGCGGTCCGATATCCTCGTACCCTCTCTCACTCTCTCATACCACCTCTATTGTTGAAATGCCCTCCCCAACCGCCAAACATGCTACAACACTGCTCTCACAAGATTCTGCCGTAGCTAGATCGGGAAACTGAATTACACTTCTCCCAAGCCTAAAAACTTCTCAGTTTTGTCGGCAAACACGACCTAATTTTGCGCGCTTGATGAAAACCGAGTCTTTCCGAGTTTCCGCTAGGAAGGGTTTCCTTCGTTGACTGTCCAGCTTTTGCTGACACCTGCCCGCCTTATGTCGTTCCAGTTCTCGAATTTTGCCACTGCAGAAGGTTTCCCTTCTCTGCTGGTGTTGTCTTGTTTGCGTTCCTTACCGCTTTTTACACAGTGGATTGTTTTATTATTCGCCAAATTTATTCGCTGCATTTTCTTCTTGTTGCTTCTTAGAACCCCTATTAAACACATAGGATATATCATGTAATAAATGATGACGGTGGCGATGTCCGTTCCTCCACGTGGTGCCACTGGAAACTGCTTGCTTCTGCGAGCCGAGCCAAACACGGACATTCGAATGAAGGCGACAGGCCCTAGTGACAGGCCGGCTTACGAACATCCTATGTCACATCATATGGTTGATGACGTTTAAGAGCTTTCGAGATAATGCTACGGCGTCCGCGGGAGCCGACGCGCACTAGCAAAGCCCGGCGAGTGTGAAAAGTATGCGAGGGTCCTGATGCGAGGACGGCATCGGGGGGCAACTGAGCTAGTCCGAAAGTCCCGTAACGTAGGCAAGACCCGCGTAGCAACGTTGAATGCGGGTACGTTGACGGGCCGCTCGTGCGAGTTGGTAGAAGCACTGGAGCGAAGAAAGATTCTGTGCGGTGCAGGAGACGAGGTGGTCCTGCTGCAAGTAAAGGGACATAGGACGAGGCTTTAAGGCCGTTCTATCTGGAAGTCCCAGGACCACCAGTGGTGTCGGTATGATCGTCTCCGAACGTTTTCGTGACGCGATTGCAAGCGTAGAACGTTTCGATGACCGCTTGATGAAGATCGTTGTCGCCGTAGAAGAGCGACGATGTCATTTCTTTTCCGCGCTATGCTCCGCAGACAGGTTGCTTCGAGCAAACCAAGGACGAGTTCTGATCCCTGCTTGATGAGAAGACAGCGGAAGTGCCGTCAGAAGATATGATTGTTGCGGTAGGTGACCTTAATGGTCACGTCGGAGCAGCGAAAGACGGCTACAGCTGTCATGGTGGTTTTTGCTGTGGGTCACGCAACGCCGATGGTGAGCGTATACTTGAGTATGCAGACTCACATGACCTCACCATCGTGAATACCAAATTTCGAAAGCGTGACTCCCACCTCATCTCGTTTTATAGCGGGAACGCTAAAGCGCAGATTGACTATGTCCTTGTTAGGCGTCGCGACCAAGGTCTTGACACAGACACGAAGACCGTGCCGTATGAGACGGTTGCCACGCAACACAGTCCACTGATCTGCTCGCTGAAGATCACACATTCGAGGTGTAAACATGCCGAGCGATGCGGGTCGGCTAGAATCAAATGGTGGCGACTGAAAGAGAAGGAAGCGGCAGTTATTTCTCGCATTCGGTTGCCGACGGTGACAACTGTTGACGAAACCTGGAAGGATGCTACCAATGCGAAAACCCGGCCTGCACGCCTCGAACTCGGCACAACGAAGCCTGGACGACGCTGGTTGACAAGCAGGCATGGCTGTGAACTGATGATGTCAGAGAGAAAGTCCGAGAAAAGAAACGGCTCTATCACGTATTCATCGGTGATAAAACAGTCCATAATTGGCGGAATTATCGAGCAGCGAAGAAAGCGGCAAAGAAGGCAGTGGCCGCTGCTAAAGCCGCGCACTACGCTGATTGAGCGAAAAACTGGAAACGCGCGATGGTGAGCGTTATCTTTACCGACTTGCGAAAGCTCGCTGTCGCCAAGCCGAAGACATCGGGAAGTTCTTTGGCACTAACGACGACAACGGACGTCTTCTGATGGATCGTAAGAGGGCTGTGAAGCGATGGCACGACTACTTCGAGGAAATCTCGAATGTTGAGTTTGACCATCCTGCTATTCCTTTTGCATCTCCTGTATACGGCCCCGTTCAGAAGATCACAGTGAGCGAAACCGAAGCAGCTCTGAGGAAGATGAAGTCAGGCAAAGCCACTGGTCCCGATGATCTACCAGCCGATCTGTGGAAGTCGAAGGGCTGGTGCCCTGCTGACTGGCTGACAGAGTTTTTCAATCAGGTTGTTGCTGAGAAGAAAGCGCCCGAGAGCTGGCAGCAAAGCACGACCATCCCGATTTGGAAGAAGGGCAGTCCTGCGGACTGCGCTAGTTACCGTCCAATTCGCCTTTTTCGCACACCATGAAAATCCTTGAGCGAATTGTCGATGGACGTATCCGGATGCCGTCCAGCTTTCCACGAATCAGTGTGGTTTCGTCTCTGGCTGTGGCACTGTTGATGCCATTCCCGCTGTTCGTCTTTTGCTAGAGAAGCACCGCGAGAAACAGAAACCGGTGCATTTTGCCTTCCTGGACTTGGAGAAGGCCTTCAACCGCGTTCCGCAAGATGTTAGATGGTAGGCGTTGCGAGAACATGGTGTTCCTGAAGAGCTTAAGGAGTGTGTGCGCACTCTGTACTCTTGCCCAAGGAGTCGAGTGCGAGCGCCGGCGGGCACCTAGACGGAATTTCCCATCTCTGTAGGGGTGCATCAGGGATCTGCGTTATCCCCACTGCTCTTCGTCGTCGTGATGGATGCAATATCACGAGATCTCCAAATGGCGGCACCTTGGACATTGCTGTATGCTGACGACTCATGCTTGCATGTGAAGATAAAACCGAACTTGAGCGACAGGCACGCGTGGTGCGATCGCTTGGCATTGTTCGGACTCAAGCTAAACATCAAAAAGACGGAATACTTGACGACGGATGTGAATGCGCACGGATCTATTAAGATCAATGGTACTGAGCTCTCACGAGTTACATCTTTCAAGTATCTCGTATCAACAGTCACGACCGATGGCAGCCTAAAGTTGGAGGTGAACGCGCGCGTGAGTGCAGCCTGGTCCAAATGGCGCTCATTGACTGGGGTGCTTTGCGACAGGACAATACCTGAGCACCTCAAATCGAAGGTTTATAGAACAGTCGTCCGCCCAGTAGCGACGTACGGTGCTGAGTGCTGGCCCGTGACGAAGGAAATTGAAAGCCGCCTCAGAGTAATGGAGACGAAAATGCTACGGTGGACGCCTGGTGTTACGCGTTTGGACCGCGTTAGCAACGACGCCATACGACAGAGGTTCGATGTCGCCCCGATAGCCGAGAAGCTGCGCGAAGCTCGTCTTCGATGGTACGGCCATGTCCTTCGCGCTAACGACGACACCGTCCGTAAGATTGGCCTGAACCTTGAGGTCCCTGGAAAACGGCCCAGGGGAAGGCCATAGCAACGTTGGCTAGATACGTTGCACTTGGACTTAAAGATGGCTGGTGTGCACCCTGATCAAGCATTTGATCGGAAGAACTGGCGTCACCACACCAGAAGAGCGGACCCCGCCACCAAGCTGGACAGACGCTAATGAAAATGATGATGATGATGTAATAAATGATGACGATGAAGTCAGCAATGGACCATATGGAAGTAGCGGACGGTGACGGATGCGGTGGCCTGGACAGCAAACTGCCACAAAGGTATGTAGAGACTGTTAGCAAAGTCCGCCGCATCGAGACTATACGCGCCGTTCTTTAAGCACCTCCGAAACTTTGGAGGTGCTTAAAGAATGGCGCGCATCAGACAGAAGCGAGAGCAAACTGAACTAGTGGCTAGCGAGACCACTAGTTCAGTTTGCTCCTCGGCAAAGAAGTGTCTCAACGCTTTTCGAAACATGCTAAAAAGTTTCGCCCAAAAGGGACTGTTTCGCCAAGCTCAGTGCTAGCCTGAGGTGGAGGACTAGCTGCGAACTATTAGTTTGCATTCAGAAGCAACTTATAGGACCAATTAAGGACAAGTGCTGAGCTGAAAAGATTATGATTGGACGGTAAAAACAAATTGAGGTGTTTCAGGACACCGCTCGTCGATTGAATCAGAAGCTGAGATCGACGCAGTACGCCGAAGTACGAAGTACGCCGAACAGCACAACAACAGCTGGACTGACAACGGCTCTAGGACAGCCCACGGAGCAAGGTGGTGGAGCCGAGGTTACTCGCTTTGTTTAACGATTGGCAAAAACGAACCGCACCTTTATACTAAATGAACGGCGGACATTCTTCCTATATTACTAGCTTTCCCAATTCAGACATACGCTTCGGACGCTGCCCTTGTAAATACGTTGCGAAATGGAAACTCCGCCGAATCGGAATATTTCAAGATTGGGTCTCACCCGTTGTACGTGCAACCGATATGGATTTCACCGATGTTCAGACCTACCTCTACAAAGCCAGAAGTGAAAAGGCAAGCTCAGCTGCCTTCCGTTCGAAATTAGTCAGGGAGTGAGAATGAGATAGCGGATAGTACATCCTGCAGCTCAGCTGCCCAATATTGTGGGGGTAGGGGCTATTAAGATGTGGTGCTCCCGGATGTGCGGATTTACTCGGGAATTTGTAGACTATACAATCAATAACTTCATGAAAATGTCCCGATCGAAGTACCCCAAACAGCAGTGGTCATATGTAGGTCTAAATTGTCTGGTTAAGCCAATGCTCAGGTTAGAGTGCTACCAAGGGAAAAAGAAGACCTCTTCTGAGACAATGGATAACGCCATGAGATACGCCTCTAATGTCGATCCCGCACTAAGCGTATAGAGGCGCTAGGGAAACAGCAGGCTAATGAGTCAATGACAGTTGCTGACTTTTGCGTTAAGTTGGAACACCTAACATTAATCCAGAACTCGATGGGAACTCTGTCAACAACTAGGGCAAATTTCTTATACGATCAGTTAATAGTGTGGCCCGAATCATATCTTTTGTATCAAGTTGTGGAAAAGGTGGTGAGCAAACATATGACAGGTTGGAAGAAGCTGCGCAGAGAATGAAACGTCTGAAGATAACGTTAGAGAACGTAATAAGAAAGCGTGAAGCCACCCAATGGGACGGTAGCGCGCGGAGGGGAACAAGTTCAAAAGACTTCCGCGCAAAATGGGCCACCTATGGAGTGTTCTAATAGTTCGCGCCATAATGAATGCAAGAAGGTTAGTGGCAGTCGCGCTCAACACAACGATGAGCAGTGGTTCCAGGTGGTTCATTTGTAGTGGTATGGGTCACCTGGCTAGAGAATGCAAAAAGCCAATGATGAAGAGTGTGCTGAATGATGAAGGCGCTGACAAACTAATGGAACAAGAAAATCGAAGAAGTGCTTAGCAAGAAGGCCAGCACAACAATGGAGATCTTTGGGAGAAAATGGGGCACTTTGCTTGACACTGGATTTCAATCCTACCCGTCCGAATCCTACAGCAAGCTCTCAGAGATAGAGATGATATTGATAAAACCATCACAAAGTTAAAAATGGACAATACAAGAATAGTTGATATATCCGGAAATGCGATGAACTTCACAATAACCGTACAATTGACTCTCAAGAAGTTACGTGTCGCAGGACAAAGCAGATGCTCCGATGTTAGGCACAAATCTGTTGCCTAAAATGGGATATACCCTGGTAAATCAGGGATCTAAGAAAAGGGATATACTCTGTGAGAGTAAGCAACCACAAGAATGCACTAGTAGGAAAGCACATCCTGCTGAAGTAGTGAAAGGAGTCTAGGTAGCACCAGTAGAATGCATTAATGTAAAGTTGGGGAGCGTTCTAGGGACAAAGAAGCCTTTGCTGTCGTCTGGATAGTGCAGGAGTAATGTCCACGGACTTTCAGAAGCCGTAGTTTGGAACCGACTGACCAAGCTGTGGTCTTCAGGTAAGGTCGGTCGGTAGTTTGGCTGCCTAAGGAATCCTACCTTGCTGGCGAAGAAGAAGCCAGCAGTCAGCAAAAGTCAGTAAAGAGCAGTCAGTAAGTCAGTAAAGAAAGCAGTCAATAAAGAATAGGTGACTGGTGATTGTCTACCATTTTCACGTCAAACGGTACAGCTCCAAACTAAAATGGATATTTTGAAAATTGAATTGAACACCTTTAAGACCAAATTGGACACTCTTCTAAGCAAGCATTTTGAAAAGAAACTGAACATCTTCCGAACCACAACTAATGTGTTCCGGATTGGACTGGAGACCATGCGATGTTAGTCTAATTTTTATCAGAGGAAAATGTAGAATGCCTTTCCTTGAAAATTTTATTCAGCTGCCCCAAAAACTAAACATATGTTTGAAATTTTTCGAATTGTTTTTTTAAATAAAAATAATGGTTTGGAGCTTATTCTAAAGCGCAGAAAAGCAGCAACTTTTTGGCGTATTAGAAGAGATCGAACCATGCACTGTCTAGCTCGTCTCGACTTCCATTTATTTGGTAGTACAAATGCTGGTTACTTTAAACATCAAAATGAATGACTTTTTTAGCAAGAAAACCGCGGCCTTCTGGACGGGTGCACGGCGCTCCCTCTCCTTACAAGGAAAGGTTCCCAACTCAAGGTGAGCTTTTGCGACGCTATTTTGGCAGGATGTAGGGCGCTGTGTGTGGAGTCTGGAAACATAGTTAGTTTTTGCCGAACGCTTTTTTAAAGACCTGAAAAGGTCTGAAAGCGTGCATGCAAATACCATCAACCCCTATGACACTCACGTGAGATGTGCCTCGGCGGCGTAGCTGGTAAGAGTGCCGCCTCATGGAAGCACGCTAGCGAAGTTTTGAATTAGAGTCCGCGTACTGCCGATATTTTTGCTAATTTTAGTTTGTTGTTATTACGCTTTCTCATGATCACAGGAGTCAACGTTAGACCATCGGTGCTTACAACAAACCAGAGCTGTCTATTTGCGCCTTCAATGTGCTAGTTTTTCAACGATGCGTATCTGCACCATATCGTTTCTCTGGAAATAAAAGGTCTTATTGCCTTTTCGTTTTAGTCAACAGCTATGGTACAAAACTGTGAAATGAGTAATACACAAGCGCGTGTCACATCAGCAGCGTCTTACAAAAGCCAGTGAGGAACAATCTTCTCCCAGGCAAGGAATGACCATTTCTTCTTCGTTGAACTCGTATTCCGTGGGTGTGGAGAACGGTCCTGAGTGAACATCGACGTAACCGACTGCCACACACGAAAAAAAAACTAGCACATTGAAGGCGCAAATAGAGAGCCTTGGCTTGTTGTAAGCGTTGATGGTCTAAAATTTACTCCTGCAATCATGAGGAAGCCTAATAATAACAATCTAACATGTGCAAAAATATTGGCAGCACGCAGACTCGGGCTCGCCGGCGTGCTTCTACGAGGCGCCACTCCTGCCGACTGCGATACCGAGGCACATCTGGTGGGCGTAAATGGGGTGTATGAGTGTTGCGCATACGTTTTCACATATTCCTGAGGTCTTTAAAAAGCGTTCAGCAAAAACTAAACATAAACTAAACTAAACTAACTGTAGTTCTGGACTCTGGTCACACGGCCTTACATCCTATCGCGATAGCATCGCAAAACCTCACCTTAGCTGGGAACATTTCCTTGTAAGGTCGAGGAGAGATTGGGAATAAAAATTTCGCAGAAACGTCGCCTAAGAGGAGGAGGGTTAATTGGGGTGATGATCACGAATCCGACATCCGTTCTTAAAATTTCGAACGATCACCGAACGCTAGGTAAATGCTAGTAAGTAAGGCTGTCGTGGTTACTACCACTGATTTGCCCAAGCTTCGTCTAGGAGGGTCATTTGTGGCGCTGATCACGAATTCGAAATGTTTTTGGAGTTTTACTGATTACAGTGGGTTACGGTAGACGTGAATGGGAAAATCTGTCGTGGTCATACCACCGATTTCGCCCAAACTTCATCCTCATCACGGATGAACTCCGTACTCCGACGTATTAGGTTGAGTCAGAAATTTTGCAACATTTCTGTTGTTTTTTTTTTGGAACTCAAAGGAAACCCCTGAAGTATTATAATCTGTTTTAAAGCGTGTTCCCTAGCGGTCATTTTGAGTTATAAATCGTTAATTTTCTTTGCACTGCTGAAAAGTTTTATTTACTAGAACAATGACCACTCGAAGTGAAAAAGTGTTGATTTCATTTTCAATTAGTTCAAGCTCGGCAGCAACCCAACGACAGGGGTCAAGCACATTCAGGAAGTCACCGGCAAGTTCACTCATAACCGAATGAGTTATTGGAGATGGTATCAGCAGTTTCTTTCCGCCCAGAAGGGCAACAAAGACAAACCACTCTCGGGATGATCAATTGCCGTAAACAAGGGAGCTTGCGCCAATCCATAAAGCTGAATTCTCAACCCACACTAGCATTGACCGCTGATCTCCACACCTCCCAGTGAACCACCGCTCGTCTGCTGCAGTAGATTAGAAGGTCGTCAAAATCGCCTTCGTCAGCGCCTCATGCTTTGAACCCGAGTAAATCGTCGTGCTTCTGACTGCCGACAACTCCGGCACCGGTTCAAGCGAAGGAACCTAGATCGAGTCCTTACCAGCGATGAAAAGGGGATGCTTCACTGCAACTGCAAAGCCGGAAAGCAATAACTGGAACACAACGAGCTGGGGGATTCTGACGTCAAAGCCGGAGCTCCACCGAAAGGTCCTGCTCTGCGTTTGGTGGATGTGCAGTGGTCTAGTGCACCGGATGCTACTCCACAAAGTCAAAAAATCCTTGGCGCTCGCTTTTGCCAACAACTTGACTAGATCCAGCAAAAATTAGTGATGAAAGAAGTCGATGCGAGCCAATGTTTCATCCACCAGGGCAACAGCCGACCGCTTGCGACACTTCAGATGCCCTAAAAAATCCAGGAATTGGGCCGGACCAAAATCAAGCAACCACCATACCCCCGGACATTGCACCGTCTGACTGCCATCTGCTTCGGCCAACGGATCACTTCCTCCATGGTAGGCCCCTTGCCGAAGTCGATGAGGTCACGGGAGTGGTACACTACTTCTTCAGGTCGAAACCGACCAAATTCTACAGAGATGTAATCCACTCAGTGCATGAAAAGCGGAAGAAACTCATTGGGAATAACGGCAATTATTTCGTTTAAGTCAATCATCATTCTTTAGTGGTATAGTCTTATTTTTGCTGAAAGACAAATTTTGTTGCAAAATTTATGACTCAATCTAATATTATTAAAAACGGATATCAGGTTTATGATCAGCACTCCAAATCCCTTCTCCAAAATTTGGGCAAAATCGGTGATCATGACCCGACAACTTCACTCAACGGCACCTAACGTAACCTACAGCAATCGGATAGAATTTCAAAAACGGATATTATATTCGAGACCAGCATGCCAAATAACCTCTTTGGTCGAGGTTCGGGCTAAAAAGTCGACCTCCCCTCCACCTCTGGAGACGTGATAGTACAAAAGGTATAGTAAACAACAACCGGAGGATTTAAAAACGCGAAATCGAATGAGGGACGACAGCAAGCGCAGTGAAACGGGGAACCCCAGAGCACCTCAATCAGTGAATAGAAATGTGAAGGCTAGAACATAAAATACCTGTGTAACAGCATTCTCAGGCTGCTTTCGAGCTTTTTTCGCTTCCCGCGCCTGATCTGCCGCGTACCTAGAAAAAATTGTTGATCACAGTCATAAACAAGCCTTCTAGAATTAAACGCACCGCTTCTTCTGTCGCAACTTAATCGTTTGGATATCTCGCTGCGAAAATTCACGGCTGTCATGAGGTTCGGCTAGCGGAGATCTGAAACAAAAAAAATCTATAGTATAATTTGTAGAGAGCCTGACCATGCACCTTACCTTGTCACCACAGCGGGTGATCTCTTTGCCTTCTCTTTGTCTTTATGTGGAATCTTGAATGGCAAATTTATATCACTTGAGCAAATGTCCATATGCGCATCAATCTTCTAAAACCAGTTTAGACCACGAAACATAAAACCTCATACCTTTAAAGATACACGTAAAAGATTATAACGGCAGAAACCGACTGCTCAAGGAACACAGTTTGTTGCAACATTTCATGCTAAAATACGGATGGAACAGTTCCGGCGAAAAAAAAACTAGAATATGAGTTCAATGTTACCGTGACACTCCATGAAATTCAAGATAAATTCTGCAGTGAGATGGAGATGGAAAGATTAACAGTGTAAAGCAACACGTTTGAGCGTTGACTTCAGACTAAACGATAAACCCGTAAGGACAGAGAATATCACATGCCTCTTGCAAACTGCGCAATTCTCGCTCGGCAGTTTGGGATGGTGACGCTAAGAGTATGTACTGCAAAAGCTCGGATTCCAGATGGGAGCACAGTAGCGCTGTTGTGACAACGCAACGGCCTATTCTCAACCAAAGCTGCGGAGCCGTCACTTCGCGCTGCTAAGAAATTCTAGATAGAATATTGCTCTGAGACCGTACAAAGAATAGGCAGTAACTGTGAAATGGCAATGCTCGATCGAAAATGCTCAAAATGAAAGCTAGAAACGCCTGTCGTAAGGCACGTGCTCAGATGAACAAGCAGATCCGAGCTGGGATTTCTTCATTGGAATCACATCACGACGAGAACGGTGTGAAAGAACGCGCATGAAGAGATAGTATTCGAAAAACAATGGCAACGAGGTATGGGAAGCGCACAACAATTACTGATTCGACCTAAACAGTACCCGTCGACGGCGTTACAGGTGTAAATCCTAGCTGCGGGCCACTGGTGGACACACTGTTTTCCACGTCGGCATCGTCACGACGGGGTGCCATAGCAATCGGAGTGGAGCGTTGCAGGGGAACGACCACAGAGTCACCACTCAAACTCATAACACCAGATCTCCGAGCAGGACGTTCAGCTCCTCTTGAGCGACGCTCCTTCTCTTTTGCGGCGCTGTCTACTTTGAGAGCCTAAAACATTTCGCTAGCGCACAGCACCTTCAAGGATCCCCATGCTAGGATCACTTACGGCCTGCACAATCTCGTTGATCTGACGCTGCATTTCCTCTGAATTCTCCTCGGGTTTTCCTTTTGCTCTCGCCCCAGGTCCGGCACGGGGTCGTTGGCGAGGTCTGCGAGGCACACTACCGACATGAGCAACACTCATGTTCGACTGGCCACCACCAGGAGAAAGCAGCATCCCCTCGACACCCTCATTCTCTGATTCAAGGCGAATTGCAGAAGTGCTCTCACTTCCAGCCTGGGCTGCTACATGCTGTAGAATGTCATCGACGTTGACATCGCCGTCACCATAGGCTATAAATGAAATTTTCAACAGCTCATTCCCCAATTAGGTGAGATCATCACTTACAATGAAGTTTCTCCACTATCTTGTCACCAAACGGCCGAACGGTTCGTATTCTTCCTTCCAGCATGGCGACCTAGAAACAAAACGTTGATATTCTTTGAAAACTCCTAGAAGAATGTGCTTCGAAACAAATAGTCACCTCTGTTTCAAAGCAGGAAACCTTTTGATTCAGCTCCTTATGATGCGCAACGATTTGCTTCGACCTAAAAGCAGCGACATAAACAAATGCGACCTAATCTTATGCAAACCCGAAAGCATCGCATCAATCCCCAATAAGCTCTCGTTTAGAACAACACACACCTGCATGGTAAAATATTTGCATCCAAGCCAGGTATGGGCGGAATTTCTGTTTTTTTGTTTGATTTTCTGGCAAATTCTGTTTTCTGGGAAAATGGGCGAATGTTGATCAGAAAACAAAAATATGCTCAGCGAAGCTCAGTGCTGGACGGTGAGCGAACGTCATAGAAGATCATGGGTGTGCAGAGGGTGTTGATCTCGAAGAAGGCCGCCGAGGAGGGCCAGTTTTGGTGTGGAGTGGCGTGCTCGGTCTTCAACGGCATAAAAAACTTTTCGTTTTAGCCGCTCCCTCTACATCTGCTCTTTCAGCTGCCATCGCCTGTCGTGATCGTCGTTGCACCGGTTTCAATCTAGCTGTCCTAAGTCTCCAGCTTCTCTCGTCATAAAACCTCGGTATAGTAGAATATGATAGTTGTCAATATTTTTGTTTTGTGCCGCTCGAAGGGGATGTTTATTTGCCAGGCCTAACGTTTCGACGCTCTCGTATTTTTTAGAACGTGGTGCAATTATCAGATAAGCGATTTACCCCACCGAACGCTATCCCCACTCTAGCGGTTCCGCTTCCTTAAAGAAATCACCACTGAAAACCCATTCAAAGAGGGATTAACTCATGTTTGATCCACGTGATCTCTGTTAGTACGGCCGGGGGAATGAGACCTACTTTGCAGTGCTGGATAGTGTAAAGAAAAGATAACGACCTGCACATGCGCACTTCCATTCTACAGCTCGCATTTTGGCACAAACGGCAGGAAATCATTCGTAATTGACGGGCGTTCCTGACGGTCGTCCATGCCAGGATTTCTTGCAAAAATCCAAAACGCCTCCAATGCCTTCCTTGCCGATGTTTCTGTTTCTACCGCCAACACCTTGCATTTTATCTCAAGTCGTTACCGTTAAGCTGCTCAGCTCTGTGCTTTCCGAAAGGTGTTCTGATGTTACCACGTTGTTTACTAGCCAGGTGTTCCCTAACTCGAATGGCTAGTTTTCTCCCTGTTTCCTCTATATGTGTGGAGTTACATGTTTGACACTCAATGTGATAGACTGCTCCCTCCCGGGCACAACCTCCGATCTTGCTGTATGGACATGTAGCACAACTATCTGATATGCACTGGTTTTCGTAGAGCTTATTCCTGACCAGTTGGCGTTTAATATTGTCGTTGGAATGTTGACAAGAACGGCATCGTTTTGCAACTGTGCTCGAACCTTGGCTCCTTTGAATCACAGAAGAAACTTTATTAGACACGAAAGGTATACATAAAGGTACCCTGTTTTCAGGTGATCCATTTTGTCTGCGGTTGGCACGAGCTCTGCGACGATACAGTGACGATACACAGCCATTTTCCATGGCTATTTTCGAATCCATTCGCAGTGACTCTTGTCGTTGCTGTTCACCCGTACATATCTGCGAGGCCGTTCGAAACATGCTTCTTACGACGCTGCGCTTTATGCTTGCCGGATGCGCAGAGGTGGCGTGGATCGAGATGTTTTTCGAACTTGGCACCAGAACACCTCTCGGAAAGCACAGAGCTGAGCAGCATAACGGTAACGACTTTGAGATAAAGTGCATAGTATGAACCCGACAATTTAAGGATGTTGCAAGACAAACATTCCTTCGTCAAGGTCATAATGTGCGTTTTAATAAGTCCAAATGTGTTAATACTATCATTATGCCTATCCAGCATTTCTGATAGTGCTTGCAAGGCTTGATCGTTTTGGACGTTTGTATAAAGCGATGTCACATAAAATGACTCTACTACGCAGTTACTGGTAATATTTGAGGAACGTAGCTTTTCGAGGAATGTTTGCGTATTGGCCAGGTGAGGAGACACCATGGGCAAAAGCTGGCTTACAATTTTGCTAAGAAACCATGATATTACCAGCGACTGCGTAGTAGAGTCATTTTATGTGACACCGCTTTATACTAACGTCCAAAACGACCAAGCCTTGCAAGCACTATCAGAAATGCTGGATAGGCATATTGATAGTATTAACACATTTGGACTTAATAAAACGCACATTATGACCTTGACGAAGGAATGTTTGTCTTGCAACATCTTTAAATGGTCGGGTTCATACTATTCACAACTTAGAGGACTGGCTATAGGACAGCGGTTAGCGCCCGTACTCGCCGTCTGCTTTATGAGCAGAGTAGAGGAAGCGGTACTTGCGAATGGAACCAATAATGTACTGGAGGAATATAGATGACTGTTGCATTGTGACTTCAACACAGTCCGAAACGAACGAGTGTTTTCGATTACTGAATCAACAGCCTGCGTATATTAGGCTTATAAGGGAAACTCCAAAGAATGGCTGGCTTCCATACCTTAACATACAGATAAAAGTTTCCAATGACATGTTTAGCGTAAAATGGTACCGAAAGCCAAGTTCGAAAAACATCTTGATCCACGCCACCTCTGCGCATCCGACAAGCATAAAGCGTAGCGTCGTAAGAAGCATGTTTCGAACGGCCTCGCAGATATGTACGGGTGAACAGCAACGACAAGAGTCACTGCGAATGGCTTCGAAAATAGCCATGGAAAATGGCTGTGTATCGTCACTGTATCGTCGCAGAGCTCGTGCCAACCGCAGACAAAATAGATCACCTGAAAACAGGGTACCCTTATGTATACCTTTCGTGTCTAATAAAGTTTCTTCTGTGATTCAAAGGAGCATAGTTCAGCACAGTTGCAAAACGATGTCGCTCTTGTCATCATTCCAACGACAATATTAAACGCCAACTGGTCAGGAATAGGCTCTACGAAAACCAGTGCATATCGGATAGTTGTGTTACATGTCCATACGGCAAGATCGGAGATTGTGCCCGGGAGGGAGCAGTCTATCACATTGAGTGTCAAACATGTAACTCCACACATATAGAGGAAACAGGGAGAAAACTAGCCATTCGAGTTAGGGCACCTGGCTAGTAAACAACGTGGTAACATCAGAACACCTTTCGGAAAGCAGAGAGCTGAGCAGCTTAACGGTAACGACTTGAGATAAAATGCAAGGTGTTGGCGGTAGAAACAGAAATATCGGCAAGGAAGGCATTAGTAGCGTTCTGGATTTTGCAAGAAATCCTGGCATGAACGATCGTCAGGAACGCCCATCAATTACGAATGATTTCCTGCCGTTTGTGCCAAAATGCGAGCTGTAGAATGGAAGGACGCATGTGCAGGTCGTTATCTTTTCCTTATACTATCCAGCACTGCAAAGAAAGTCTCATTCCCCCAGCCGTACTAACAGAGCTGCGAAAGGGCTCCATATGTGGATCAAGCGTGAGTTTATCCCTCTTTGCATGGATTTTCAGGGATGTTTTCTATAAGGAAGCGGAACCGCTAGAGTGGGGATAGCGTTTGGTGGGGTAAATCGCTTATCTAATAACAAGTGCTCCGTCACGCCTATCGGCGTTCCTCGCACTTGCGCGCTTCGCGCGATGTTGCAATATCACTAAGCTAAGGAGAATCACATCAAGTTAGCTGCTCTACTTGCACAGCTTTCTTCCCTACCTAGGAGTACAAAAAGCTCGCAGTACGTATAGTATATGGTGTGATAGGGCGACCTATTGGTTCCCCACTACTGGTCTTCCCCTATTGAAACGGTCCCCCATTACTGCTACTGGTCCCCCTCACTGATCCACCCTCAGCGGACGACGTTTTCGGCACGTCTATCTGAATCCCCAAACACGCTGAGCGAAGCCTTTGACACATCCTTTGAGTCCCAGTCACGTCACGCGACGTATTCCGCACGTCTTCTAAATTAACTTGATCAGTATCGATTGATGGCGATCGATACTTTAAAAGCGAATTTCAGATTTGTGTTTAGAGACTTCGACCACCTCCAGGGCTGAAGTTCCCAGGCAGGGAGAAGACGTCTGGGAATTTTTCGCTATTTTCGTGTTTTCGTGCCGTAATTCACCCCCCCCCACAAAAAATCGATAATTGATGGCGATGGACACCTCAAATGTAGACTTCACGCTCGCGTTCAGCGACATTGACTACCCCAGGACGAAAGTACCGGACCGCAAGAAAGATGTCCACAGAAAAATCGATATTTAGCCATGATTTTCGAAAGTTCACGCACCAAGGCACACTGCATGTTAAAGAGTGTAACCGCACATGGCGCGTTATTCAAATCTGGATTTTGGTAGGGTAGCAGCGCCCTTACTACACAAAAAACGGTAATACCGGTCGATATCGATTGGTAGCGACCGATACTTCAAAAATGAACTTCAGATTCGAGTTCAGTGATGTCGATTAGCCCAGGGGCGGGGAGATCGGACCGCAAGAAAGACATCCACAAACAAATCGTAAATGCGCCTCAAATGGAATGAAGGCACTCGACACTTCAATAACGGGATTCAGAGTCGTATTCACCAACCACGATACCCCTGCGACTCAAATCTCCGATCGCCAGAACGACATCCACAAACAAATTGATAAAACGGCCCAAACTGAATTGATGGCGATCGACACTTCAAAAAGGGGCTTCGCCCTCGCGTGCAGCGACCTCGACCACCCTGGGAGGGAAGTTTCGGACCGAAAGAAAGATATCCACAAAAATCGATAATACGGCCCAAATGGATTGATGGCGCTCGACACTTCAGAAACGGAATTCAGAGTCGCGTTCACCAACCACGATACCCCTAGGACTGAAATTTCCGATCGCCAAAATGACATCCATAGAAAATCGACAATATCGATCGATATCGATTGGTCGACTTCAGATTCGTGTTCAGCGACCTCGATTACCCCCAAGGCTGAAGTTTCAGGAGGGTTGCACGACATCCGCAAAAAAAGCGATAATATCGATCGATATCGATTGGTCGACTTCAGATTCGTGTTCAGCGACCTCGATTACCCCCCAGGGCTGAAGTATCAGTACGCTTGCACGACATCGACAGAAAAAGCGATAATAGCGATCGATATCGATTGGTCGACTTCAGATTCGTGTTCAGCGACCTCGATTACCCCCAGGGCTGAAGTATCAGTACGCTTGCACGACATCCGCAGAAAATCGATAATATTGATCGATATCGATCGATCGACTTCAGATTCGTGTTCAGCGACCTCGATTACCCCCAGGGCTGATGTTTCAGGGCGCTTGCACGACATTCACAGAAAAATCGATAATATCGATCGATATCGATTGCCTCCCCCTGCTGTGAACGCCTCCCGTCGATGATCATCGAAATGCCCAGGCACGATCGCCGACGTGTTCGGCACGTCTACGGCTCGCCATGCACGGTCGCCGACGTGTTCGGCACGTCTACGGCATCGCCAGGCACGGTTGCCGACGTGTTCGGCACGTCTACGGCTCGCCATGCAGGGTCGCCGACGTGTTCGGCACGTCTACGGCATCGCCAGGCATGTAGAAGGCGTCTGGGTATTTTCTGCTATTTTCGCGCCCCTGATGTTTCCGCCCCTGACGTTCCGCCCCTATTTTTTGACGTGCTAGATGGCTAATCGCTTAGCCCGTTATTATAGAGTATGATTGCACCACGTTCAGGCCTCTGAAGAAGACGGGAGCGTCGAAACGTTAGGCCTGGCAAATAAACATCCACCGTAACAACCTGAACGGCACAAAACAAAAATATTGACAACTAGCTGTCCTACCTTTCAGTTTGATTCAAAAGAAAAATAGCTTCAGAGGCCATCTATGAAGGGTCTCACAAGTAAAGGTTCGCACCTCATGGTGAGCTTTTACTATGCTATTTTGGCAGGATGTATGGCCCTGAGAGCGGAGTCCAGAACCACGGTCAGTTTTTGCTGAACGCTCTTTTAAAGATCTGAAAAAGAGGTGTGAAGACGTATGCGCACCACTCGTCAACCTCTACGACACCCCACGAGGTGTGCCTCGGTGGCGCGGCCGGTAGAAGTGCCACCTCATAAGAGCACACCGGCTGGCTTTTCAGTTCTAGTCCGATGCTGCCAATATTTTTGCACGTAGTTTGTTGTTATTACGCCTTCTCGTGATCACATGAGTCAATTTTAGACCACCAATGCTTACAACAAACCAAGGCTGTCTATTTGTGCCTTCATATGTGCTATTTTCAATTATTCATATCTGTACCACCACGATATCATACCGTATCACCAGTGATACCGTAACTGCACACAAATACGTTTATATTGAAGGTAGGTAACTGGTATAAAATATACCAGTTACAACTTTACATATTACATACGGTATAATATATAAAATACCACATGTCCAGCGGCCTAAAGGCCGCCAAACATCTGTAGCCGTATTCATGAACGTTCCCGGGATCTTCCCGGCTTCCCACGGAAAGTGACCGAGGTGAGAGAGCGAGGCAATAGAGAGACGCGAGAGATAATATCGCTATGATATCGCTTATCTCCCGCTCCCGCCGCTTCGTGAATACGGGCTCTGGCTGGGGGCTTCGCCCGAGAATAGAATACCCCACCCGTCTCCTTTTCGTCTTTAGGCCTTCTTACTCTAATTACAGTACAAAACTTATATTACTATATATAGAATAGTTTGGCCGGATTTGGTAGGACAGAATCTTTAAAAATGCTCCTATGAAGCCTGTCCATCTCTATCTCACGAACGCGGTTTATTCTCCAAAATACCCATTCTATGTGGCAAGAAACAGATCATGGTAGTCCTAATCCGAAGTGCTTAATCTGCAGAAGCAAAAAAATCCATCAGTTTCGCCGACCATCACTACCATTTAATGTCCAACGGCAATCCGATTCCTGTAGTTATTCTCACCCACCCCCGCCCCCTCCCTTCCCACGTGAAGGCAGAGGAACGGAGTTTGAGTCAAACACGCGCACGCTCGTTACACGAAGGAAGTAAAAAGTGTGATGAAAACGCATGCCGCATAAAGTCTGATCTGCGGCACGTCTTCTGCATATGAACGCACGTTATACGACGTTCTTGCCACATGTTCAGAGTTCTGACACATGCGCATAACATATGTGACACATTTGCTAAGTCCTGACCCAAGACCTGAGTCGGCGACAACAGCGTCGCAGATGTATAACACACAAGCCTCTGCAACGTCTTCTGCACCTTGACACATGTGGAAGGACGTCTGTAGCGTCTTAAGAAACCCGACACACGTTGGACGATACTGACAGTGAGAGGAAACTCTGGTCCTCCCTTACTGAACTTACCTCCGTTTTCTGATTCATAACGGCCGAGGCGAGGGTTTTGCTCCGCGGCCAATTTCTGACCCAATGTGCATGCCTACGCCGGCCCATTGCCAGCTCTGAGCTGGCCGCCAGCCGCATAATCAATGCTCGACAGGAGCGCCTAGTTGCCGTCGCCGTCTTTCGCCGCGCGTACGGTGAGTTGTTTTAACTTTTGTTTTTCTCTATTACTCTTGCATGTCACGGTTATTAGGCTCTGTGGACCATGGCGGCCCACAATGCCACTTATTTTTAAGTAAATTGCTTCCTTTAGTGGCACTGTGGGTCGGCTTAGGCCACCATGAGCCTAGTCCACCACGCAAATCGTAATTTACGATGCGACTTCCCAGCAGCAAGTGTGACTGCTTGGTTTCGCTGTTAGCTGATGCGCTCAGCAAAAGACTCCTTCTTCATCCTCATTCATTCATTTTTTCCACAGTTTTTTTCATTTTTTATTTAGGGGAAAGGAAATGTGAAATGTGGGGTAGGGCGAGGGGGGGGGGAGGGAGGGGTGGAAACTAGTAGCATAGCAGGAAGTAGAGAAACAATGCTAAATGTGGGCCTACATGACTAATAATGGGTGCCGTCCACCACAGTAGTCTCCATAGACAACATATGCCAAGGAAGAAATTACGATTTGCGTGGTGGACTAGGCTCATGGTTGCCCAAGCCGACCCACAGTGCCACTAAGGGAAGCAATTCACTTAAAAATAAGTGGCATTGTGGGCCGCCATGGTTCACAGAGCCCAAAAAATCATGGAATGCAAGCCTAATAGAGAAAAACAAAAGGTAAAACAACTCACCGAAGGTGCGGCGAAAGAGTGCTCCTGGCGACGGCAACTAGGCGCCCCTGCCAGGCATTGATTTTGCGCCTGACGGCCAGCTCAGAGCTGGCTAAGGGCCAGCGGAGGCATGCATTGGGTCAGAAATTTGCCGCGGAGCAAAACCCTCGCCTTGGAGGTAAATGTTCCCCGATGCGCTGACGGGGTAGCATTTAACTCGACACTGTGAGTCTTCCTCGAACAAATGGCTATCTGGTGTGTCTTTTAGCGAATATTCGCTCAGCTCATGGAAATGTGAGCAGCTTAACAAGTCTACTCCACCAGATCGATCTGCGTGTTATAGCCCTTTCGGAGACCTGACTCTCACCTTCTATCACTGATGCTTCCATATTTGGTCACTTATTGTCTCAGTTTGAAGTGTTGAGATGTGACAGGATCCATGCAAGGGGTGGTGGAGTAGCTGTCTTAGTTTAGAAAAGTTTTAGCCCATATACGATTTTTGGGAAAGTTGTCCTGAGGGCTATGAACTACTCTGCCCTGAACCTAGCGTGGTCGACACAATTGTAAGAATGATACTGGTTCACCGAACATCCTGCTGCATTACGCTCTTTTCGAACGATTGATGAAGGCTATTGGTGACTTGGTGTCATGCAATCACTCGTGTATTATAATGGGAGACTTCAATCTTCCCGGAATTCATTAGTCACAGCAAACTCCTTGCGCTTTTGATCGTACAGCCAGAAGATTCCAGAACATGTGTGATAACTATGGCTTCACAGATGCAATACTAATCGTAAAGGCCCCCACAGAGTTCTGCGGCGGCGCCGCGGCCCTATGCTTAACCATAGGGCAGAGACGCAGAGCTCGCCTCCGGCGGCGTCCCTGCCCTATTCTTAACCATTGCGGCGAGCGGCGCTGCCGCAGAACTCTGTGGGGGCCTTAAGACCTACACTTGGTAGGCACATTCTTAACTTAGTTTCGACTAATGATAATAGCCTTGTTAGGCGAGCTGAAGTGCTGGCTGCAATAGGTGCTAGTGACCATGCTTCTATATATCTTTTTCTTAACAAGGACAACATAAAGTGCACGAGCGTTGTGAAAAAAAAGAGGATTTTTATAAGGCAAATCTTAAGGAGATTAATTGATATCTCAGGGACATTGATTGGTATGGCTCATTGAGCACGACATCTTTCGTCGATGCTCACGATAATATGAGCTTTTCATCCAAATTCTCCATCACATCATGGAACTTTTTGCGCCAAAAGCAATAGTATCTAGTAAGAAACTCGGCCTTCCCAGGTTCATGCAAGATTGCATCACGAAAGTTGAAAGGGTGGAACAAAGCCAAAGGAAGTAAAGAGCCTAAGGATTTTGAAGATTACAAAAGGCTGGCCATCACTTATGAGAAACGTTTGAGGAAATACTATAGCGGTGCAGAAAAGAAAATCAATGAATCCAAAAACAAGACCAAATTTTTCAGATTTGTAAAGGAAAGGCCTGTAAATAAGTCAACGCCTGTTGTTCTAAAGAGGACGGAACCATGGCACAGCCACTAAAGATGAGGAGAAAGCTGACATTTTTGCTGACATTTTTGAAAAGGATTTCCAAAAAGACGAAGACTTTTCTCAGCCAGTAGTCGGGCCAAAATATCCCATGATGACGGATGCGGTATGGTTTCATGCTGAAGAGATTCATGAACTTCTTTCAAAATGGCCTACTTCGTGTTCCGATACGCCGGGCCATATTCGATTATGTTTTATTAAAATGATATCAATGCAGGTCCTCTAGTTTATATATAACTCGAGCTTTACGCATACGGAAGTTCTCAGTAGATGGCGTGTTTCATTTGAAGCTCCAGTACATAAAAAACAGTCATTCTCACATCCAAGAAACTATAGACCAATTAGTAGTATTACGTCTATTTTTACCAGACTTTTTTTTGAAAAAAATAGTGAAGGAAAAAATTCTGAAACAAACAATTCAGAAAGCTAACGTTGTTATCTCCGATTCTCAGCATGGATTTCAAAAAACAGGATCTACATTAATTGCAATGCTGCAGCCGACGAACGACTGGACTGCTTCATTTGATAAAGATGTAAGCGTTCATGTAATTTATTTGGACTTCGCAAAGGTGTTTGTTTTGTGAGACGCTTCAGCTGATAGGAGATTTATTGAATGCCTCGAATGCCTCGATTTCTTGGTTCTTTAATAATATGAACAGAAGAGTTTGGAGCCGGGTGACTAATTCTTCAAGATTCTGCAAGAATTCTGCAAGAAAGGCCGGCACAAATTTTTATATCGAATGGTGATTACAGTGTTTGACCTTGTTCCTCATAGTAGGTTGCTCTGCAAATTAGAATTGATAGGAATATACCCCCGAATTGTTGCATGAATTAAGACCCTTGGCTGGAAGAACATTTTAGTACGCATTAACTCTTTATTTTTTCTAGTTTCAGACAACTGTGTAGTGGAGTCCCACAGGGCGGAGTCTTCATTAAACTAAGGGGTATTCGTCAAACAATATAACAACTGCAGCGCAATGCGAAACACGGTTCTAGGCTTGCCTTCCCTATCAGATAGGAGAAAAAGTTTGGCCTAATCACAGTCTACAGGATCCTTCAGCTATTATGGACTTAATTCCAACATTTTCTTTAAACTGAGGGCATCTAGTACCGTAGCAGTCCCGGGGAAATTGGCCATTCCGAGAGCTAAAAGGAATGTGAGGTTCCATTTCTTCGTTAATAGAGCCGGCACCGAGCTCGACAAACTGCTAAGGGTAGGCATTGTTACAAACTCAGCTATTCCAAAAGCAAACTCGACAGGCTAGATGTGTCCTAAGGAGATTCATATCACTGGTGTACTTTCCTACAATCTCTCTAAGTTCTGTTCGTATACTCGAGTAGATATCGTTATGCTTCTTGTGTTGTGTTGGGTGAAATGTTTTGTTGTTGTTATGTTATTTCACAAGGATATCCCATGTAAACAATATAATAATAATAATAATAATAATAATAATAATAATATTCCTTGTGGGGAAATCTAAACCGCTGCCGACTCCTGCATAAAAAGCTGTTTGCCTTTTAGAGTGAGTTTTAATAAATCCAGACCTTCCTGCTTCAGTTAGATTCATGTAGCTTACATAGTCTAAGTAACTATTTGGGCATTTCCTGTTTTCTGAACTTACTGCTTTCTGGCATTTTTGGCCTTCTTGTTTTCTATTTTCTGACGGACGTGATTTTCTGTAAACTGTTTCCTGTCGTTGTTGTTTTTTTTGCGCCCATTCCTGATCCAGACACTGAACAAACGCACTAACCGGGAATCACCTTGCAGGCCCAATAGAAAGCACTTTCCAAGCACCTCCAAGTAACAAGCATGTAACAAACAACTCACTGAGAGTGAAAGAAACGTACCCCTGTAAAAGCTCAGTCGGCGTTTCCACGTCACTCATACCAAGATCATTCAAGCGCTCGAAGAGAGCGGTAACACCTTGGGACCTCTGCGCGGTCACCAACAGGTCCATCTGACGTACTTTTTCATTCAGCTCGGCGTTACGCGCCTAAACGTGAAGCTCCGACGTACATTGCTACAGTGCGGCATACGACGTCAGTTATTGACAAACGAAAAAGTAGCCTCACGAAAAAATACGTGAACACTGCTAGAATGCAAAATAATTCACCACTGGGAGGAAACGACGCCTCACATGCAATTCTTCCGAAGTTAGCGTGAATAACCAACCCTTTCAACGGCTATGTCCTTCTCGACATCTTGTCGGAAAGCAGCAGTTCTCATGTACTCCGTAAAAGAGAGCATCAGGCTTCTGATGGTTACTAAAAACGAACAGTACTATCAAACACCTCGTGGTTAGCAAAGAAAAAATCACGTACGGGTCAAGGCGTCCATTGGATTGTTCATTGACAAAATAACGTCGGTCTCTTTGTCAATGATACGCACAACGGATTTGCCATCGTTCAGCTCCTCGCCTTCGCTGTATAGCTTCTCCTCTTGCTTCGAAGTGTGTGGGAGGTCGACGCGAACTAGACCTTCGCCCACATCCAGATCCACAGGGCGAGGCGACTGTATGAGCGCGTGCATTTTCTCGATGCCCTCCCTGGCGTCTTCAGAAACTCGCACAACGGGCTGAATGCGGCACATTTTCGCCTGTCGTAATCTTTATGGTTAGAATCACTACAACTTGCACAAGAACAACACAGCTGTTGCACATAACCGTATCGAATATACCCGCGAACGAACTGCTAATTTCTTCGAGCCCTCGCCCTTGTGGTGTGAACCTCCTGCGTGAGAGGACTTGCGAGGCTTTTTCACACCTGGCGGAACGTAGTCAGTGTCGGCCTCGTTCCAGCGAGGGCTCCCAGGCATCGGAGATCCCTAAAGTGCGCCAAAAATCAGCTCTGAGAACATAACCCAACCCACTATGACTAGATCGAAACTATATGGCTACTGACATGCTGATGTAGCAGGCTTCGAAGGCAGCGAGGCCGCTGAGCCTCAATGCCGATGCGGCTTAAATCAGAGCGGAGTCCGCTGGAGAAGACTACACCAGAGTAAGGGATCGCCATGGATTGTTCCATACCCAGCGTGTTGGCTTGGCGAGACAAGCGAAGTTAGCCGGCTCGAGCCTTGTAAGCCTCTTAGGAGGCGTCCTGCAGAACCCGTAGAAGCCGCTGCAGAGCGACCAACCCAGTGTCGAGTCTTGCCAGGGAGATGACCAAACTCATCTCTCAACTCCTCTGCGGACACGGCATCAGAGTCAAGAACCTATGGGGACTTCCATTTCCAGTGAAAAAGGGGGGTACCCGCGCGACCGAAACGCGAGCCCATTCCACCGCCGGAGCTACTCAAATTGGTGCCGAAGAAAATGCTAAGTTGAAGAAAAAAATCGTTCACAAGTCAACGTTATCGAAAACTGTAAGCCTTTCACAACTTGAACATCTCGGCTATAGAAAATCGTAGCGAAAAACTGTGCGCTTTTATAGCTTGAGCATATCGACCATCGAATTGGCCGCCTGGATGAAAGATTGGCCAACCACAGTGTCCCAGCTAGTTGGAATCTGTACCGAAAAATGAAAGGTGAAAATGTCCGCTAGCAAGCAACCAGCCTAGCTGAGAATTCTGATTGTTCCGTCGCAATCATGAAAATGCGCGCGATCCAGCATGTCCCGAAGGAATCCTAGCTCTAGCCGAAATAGGTGCCATCCGAACATCAAATGCACCATATCTAGCTGCGAATTCTAACATTTTGGTCTTGGTCTAACAAATATTCGTTACTCAACCTCAGGCTCGGTTGAAGATGATATGTAAGGGAATCAATATAGTAAGCACAAGTGCAAGGCAACACTCGAACACGCAGACAACCAAAGAGGGATAAAAGATCGACATATGACAAGCGCACCCTTCCTGGAAAACTCAGAGCATGATAATTGTTTGATAAACCGACAGCCATCTGTCAGCGGGCTGCCGGCGGCAGTCGGCATAGGATAGTTTAAATTACTAAAAGTACATCAGACCTCGTACTTAAAGCATGACATAGCTAATGAGGCTTCCATACAAAATTATTTTCTTCGAATCTTAACTCTTAGCAGCTCTCTCTCTTCACATGGTAAATGTTCACAAAGTACGCATTGTTTACTAGGCAGTTGAACTCCTTTCGGACAAAGACCGCAAGCCCCTTAAATGCAGGGACATACCGGGCTATCCTAGGTGGGTGGATGCAGAGAATTTCAATGATATACCTAGGACGTGGTAGAGCGCATAGGTAGACCATTGAAATGCCTAGAATGTGATAGAGCGCATCCTAGAGAGACTAAAATGCAAAAATGAGGTTCGGAAACATTCTCGTTTAAGGTCTACCTAGGAGCCGCTCTATCACACCATAGGTGGATCTAGCCAAACCTCTGCACCCACTCAACCGGGATAGCGCCGAAAAACCTCTCACACTTCTGAGACCATATTTTCACTATTTCTCCTGCTGTTCACCTAATACCTGCTGTTTCTATAAGAACTTAAGGGCATCATCGACAAAACGTCAAGCTTCCGCTATAGACTGACCCTTTTCTTCTTTTCCTCGCACTGGTTAACGTAAACCTTCCATCGATTACGCGTTGTAGGACCATGCCTTAACAAAATACTGACAGCACTACAAACCTCGTTCTCCGGGTGCAATTTTAGAGACTTACGCCTTGGAGTCACTGTCGCCATTTGGGTCGTCAGCCTCCTCCGGCTTAGCGGAGTCATTTCTTGGTGGTCTGCCTCGATCCTAAATGTTGACAGTTTGCTGCCTATCCCAACAAAACTAGATTACACTCGCGAAAGACTTACAATGTTGTCCGGTGAACGAGAACCGGATTTGCTTGACGTCGAAACTGAGCGAGAAACATCACCGCCGCCATTCTTTCTTTGCGAGAAGAAGTTCATCATCTGCAATGGTCCGCCGATTAAAACACAAAATACTGGGGGTTGGAAAAAGGTGTGTAGGATGATGCTGTGCACATTCGACTACAAGCAGAACTCCTATACAAGTTTCGGTGATATTTCGAAAAAAAAGGTAACTCCACAACTTCTATTATTCTAAATCATAAGAGACAGGAAGGAAAAGGGAGTATTTAAAAAGGGATCCGAAGCATTTGTATGGAGATGATTAATGGATGCAGTTACGAAAAAAAATTCTTGTGCCGTGTATAACCTCTATGCCGCTCTAGGCCTCAACAAACATGTGAAACATTGATATTTAGCACATTTCCAAAACTGCTTAATACTCAATTTCTTGTATCAACATGCGTAAACACATGACTAATATTCACGGAATAAGCAAATGCATTAAATAAATAAATAAATATAGAATAGATGTTAGGCATAAAGAACGACATAAAACAAACACGATCGTCAATATGCCTCAAATCAAGCACAAAACAACTCTACAGCGGTTTCAGTTTTAAAAAAAAAATCTGCTAATTCTACAAAGCTGTGATCGCCTTAGTCCGCAACATAGCAGTTTATATGAGACCTAACGGTCGCTAACGTCTGATTGGGTGCTTCGCCCCCAAAACGCGAAAACAGAATGCCTTGGACACGACAGTTTTTGGTTTTTTTCCATAGGCCTTTTAACCCTGTGGAATATATCGGACCCGATATATTCTGAATGTTGCTCGTTAAGAGCAAGGGCTGGCGGAACGTATCCCGCGGAGCATTAGGGACGTGTTCCTGCGGATATGCCACCGGCCCTCAGTCGTAAACCATATCCGACAGGGAGGGGAAGAAACGGTGATTATGGGTGCGCACGAATGCTCACGACTTTGGGGGCGGGGTCTCCAGCGCTGGAGTCTCGCGCGGGCGAGCTGTCGCGGCAGCTGTTCGCGTGATTCCAGCGTGCTGGGTGATTGAGTCAAGAGGATCGAGGCCTGTCTCACGCATAAGAAAGGTGGTTCCCAAGGTAGAAGTAGGTGCGCTAGGGTTTTCAGGAGCGCTGGTTACGGTTACGGTGTTGTTTTCATTGCAGTTTTCGTAGGTTGATGACTTTATGTGAGTTGTGGGATAGGTTTTAAGACAGTGATAGTAGGTTTAGGTTTCTAATATGCTGGTATTTGTAGCGGTACGCATAATTTCGTTGTCTACTATTGCCAGCTGATGTAACTGGAAATGTCTCTGATCGTTACAAGGCGCAATCACTGCCTAATTTCACCCGAAAGCGTTTTGTTGGAATAGAACATGGAGCTTACTAACACAGAATGAAAGTTTTGAAAGGAGTTGATTATTATGATTGTGGGACGCATTGGGTTGGATTTTTGTTTCTTTTGCATGTTTTTTGGTGAAATTACTCCTATGTAAACACATTTAGGTTTAGATTACTTTCAATCTGACCCCTTAGCCGAAAAGACCGCTGCAACTTAATGGCCTCGTCGTTTTGACAAATGTGCATACATAGGCAATAAAAAAACAACTCCTAATCCCGGGATATTCGCACACTCACTATGCCTCGTGTGGTGTCGCATATACCAATGTAATTAATTATTAGTAAAGGATTGGAGTATGTAGCACAGAGTGCTTGATCTGATACGTGCATAAGAACGACATTCATTCTTCCTGACCGCATTTCATTACGTGCAGTTATATGCCAATTGGCAAATTTTAAGGAAAGCAGAGTGAACACATGGGCTTCCACAATTTTAAGGCGCTATCGGTTCTATTATGAAGGGATCAGAACTGGGAACCTATATTCTGTTCAGTAGTTACACAGCATTGTAACAGTGCGTGCCAGAAGTGTTCTCCAGCACACAAATTCAAAAGAACTGTGCAGAACCAATACACATGCTAGAACATGCACATGCCACACCAATCACTGAAACGATGTGTATCAGATTTAGTTTTCATTGGAAAGCATTTCCACTAACAACTAACATCAAAGTGCTGGCGCAACTCTTTAAAACACAACGAAAACGTGAGGTTCAACCTTTTTTGTCTACTGTGGGTCAAGTTCAAGGCTCATAATCATATGTTTATGGTATGTTTTAGTAATAGGTTTCTCAGGAATCGGTTGAATTCCTCAGTTTTTCAGTCATTTGTTATCATTCATTTGCCGTCCTGAGAGAGCACATATCTGAAAGAGGGGCCTGTCGATTAGAGTGGCGTGGTACTAAACGTTGGCGGTGAGTGTGTCAGAGAGCGAGCTGCGTGCAGAGAGCACGGTGGCGCGGAAGGCGCGACATAACGCGACGAAAAACGTCCTCCCGCGTTCTCCCGCAATGGCTAGCAACTCGCCCGAAACGGCAGCCGCCGCCGTTGTCCCCGCCCCCAAAATCGTGAGCATTTGCATCCACCCGGTGATCATGCCCGTGGAAGCGCCCATAAAAGCCCTTCTCAGTAGACATTGAAGGCATGCTTTCCCGCTCTAACCGCCGCTGAGTCCGGAATATCTCATCTGCAGAAAAACCGATAAAATCGATCGATCGATACTGTCGAACCGATGGGTGATCGCGGGGGTAATTCCTACACCCTCCCCTCCTCGATACTCCTTCCTCTATATGACGGCAGAGAGACGAACCCACAGACACAGATGCTTACCACATAGGATTGAAAAGTCTCTCCACCGGTCAAGTATTCAAGTATCGGTGATGACAACGGCGACCGAGATCCGAATCTTCTTCGGAGGTTGTTAGCCTCGGTCGGTCGGAGGAATTGTGGGACAGGGACAGAGGACGCGAGTTCTTGTATATATTATGGCACCCGTCAAAAATGGATCAATATTAGTATGGTTATCTTTCACCTGAACGAAGTCCATCGATCATTCACCATATTCCACCCCATCAGTTACATTTGGGCGAAATCCGGTAAAGCAGGTAGGAAAATCGATAATATCGCTCGATATTGGTCGTCTGACCAAATACTTCCACCCCGAAGTGAAGTCCATCCATCGGCCAGCATACTCACGTGACTCTCACCGCGATCGGTCAAATCACGGCGAAAATCGATGGCGCCGACCGAACGATCGATAATGTTAATCGATATCGGCCTTCCAACCAAATCCCCATCCATTTGTCGACCCAGACCATTGCCGTCAATTTTCGTCAGTTTCCAGAGTTTGCACGTTAGCGCCACTCTGACAGGTCAGCCATTCATGTGCCGGTCACCTTCACATGTTTGACACGTTTTACAGGCTCACACAGGTTTGTGACACACACTCACACAGACAGGCTCTTTTACGTGTAGAAGGATTTAGAAATAGCCTCGCGGCAAGGGCTCCACTACTCCAAAGTGAAAGCTGCACAGGAGGAGAGTACAAGAGTTCATCCTTTAACACCTCAGTTACCCCTTATCATCCTTGTTGAAGAATACCTCTCACTTGTTACGTTTTCTTTGCAATCGGCTATTCTACTAACGAAAGATTCTGCAGTATCACAGCTCCTGAACTCACCCATCTCTGATCACAACCTCGGTAATTCTAACATGTTTTGGCAATACAAATTGACAAGAAATCTGTACACCTAGGTACTGTACATTAAGAAATTGGTTAGGTACACTGAAGTTAAGCTCCACGGGGAGCAGAGCGGCCCACTGCGAAGTTGTGGGAACACAGTGAACATACCTACCTTTCCTAGCAAGAGTAACGTCAGGGGCGAGCGGGCCAGAAACCAGGACTACGTTTTCATGTGTAATTAATTATCGGCAATGGAAACTGCAGAGGGATTCACTTATGAAAAGTTCCAGTAATGCAGGAAAAACAAGCATTGGGCAGGGTCAGAAACTCCTGGGAGAGGCCCAATAAACTGTGTCAAATTGCCTACATCTTGAGGTTCGTACCCTTGCCCAACACAGGGGCAAATAAAAAGATTTCTAATTGAAAAGAGAAAATAAAATTCGCTGTATATAGCAGGCCATCATGGGTTTGCGCCACTGCATTCTATGGTCGACACGCACTCGCAGAGCCCGGCGAGTGTGGAAAGTGTGCGAGAGTCCCTGATGCGAGGAATGCATCGGGGGCAACTGAGCTAGCCCGAAAGTCCTGTAACGTAAGCAGGACCCGCGTGGCAATGATGAATGTGGGTACGTTGACGGGCCGCTCGTGCGAGTTGGTTGAAGCACTGGAGCGTAGAAGAGTTGATTTCTGTGCGGTGCAGGAGACGAGGTGGTCCTGCCGCAAGTCATGTGGCTTCAAGGCCGTTCTATGCGGTAGTCCCTGGACCACCAGCGGTGTTGGTATAATCGTCTCCGAACGATTTCGTGACTCGATTGTAAGTGTCGAGCGCTTTAACGATCGGTTGATGAAGATCGTTGTCGCCACTAAGGAGCGACTCTTCCACTTCTTCTCTGCGTATGCTCCGCAGACTGGCTGCTACGATCAAGCCAAGGATGAGTTTTGGAGCCTGCTCGATGAGAAGACAGCAGAGGTACTTCCGAAAGATGTTATCATAGTCGCTGGTGACCTTAATGGGCACGTAGGTGTTATGAAGGACGGGTACAGCTGTCATGGTGGTTTCGGATACGGGTCGCGTAACGCCGATGGTGAGCGTATTCTTGAGTATGCGGAATCGCATAGCCTCATATTGTGAACACCGTCTTCCGAAAACGCGACTATCACCTTGTCTCATACTACAGTGGGAGTACCAAGACTCAGATAGACTTTGTCCTTGTGAGAGATCGCGACCGGAGTCTTGTCACAGACGCGAAGATCGTGCCGTATGAGACGATCGCCCCACAGCACCGACCGCTGATCTGCACTCTGAAGATCGCCCCTCTGAGGCTGAAGCAGGTCGAGCGATGCGCTGCTGCAAGAATCAAGTGGTGGCGAATGAAAGAGAAGAAAGCAGCTGTGATTTCTCGCGTACGGTTGCCGACAGTCACGACTGTCGATGAAATTTGGAAGAGAGCAATCGACGCGATACGCCAAGCTGCAAGGTTGGAACTCGGCACAACGAAGCCTGGACGACGCAAGGTCGACAAGCAGACATGGCTGTGGACGGACGATGTGAAAGCGACAGTTCGAGAGAACAAGTCGCTGTATCATGTGTTTCTCGGCGAAAAGACAGCCGAAAACTGGCAGGAGTATCAGAAGGCGAAGAAGGCTGCAAAGAAAGCCGTAGCTGTTGCGAAAGCCACTCATTATAGTGATGTCAACGAAAAGCTCGAGTCGCGCGATGGTGAGCGGTATTTGTACCGACTTGCTAAGAATCGCCATCGCCAAACCGAGGATATTGAAAAGTTCTTTGGCATCAATGATGAGAGCGGCCATCTTCTGACAGACCGCAAAAAGGCGCTGAAGCGATGGCGTGATTACTTTGAGGAAACTTCCACTATGGAATTTCCTCATCCGGCCGTCCCTTCTGTGGGTTCTGTTCATGGCCCCGTTCGAAAGACCACCGTGGAGGAAACAGAAGCGGCTCTGAAAAAGATGAAGCCATGCAAGGCGACAGGACCGGATGATCTGGCAGCCGATGTTTGGAAATCGAAGCTCTGGTATCCTGCTGAGTGGATGACCGATTTCTTCAACCAGGTACTAAAGGAGAAGAAGGTACCGGAGTGTTGGCACAACAGTACGACGATTCCGATTTGGAAGAAGAAGGGCAGTCCTGCAGACTACTCCAATTATCGTCCGATTCGCTTGCTTTGGCACAGCATGAAGATCTTCGAGCGAATCCTCGACAGACGAATTCGTGAAATCGTCAGGCTCACCGACAACCAGTGCGGGTAGCTGGTTGTGGGACCATTGATGCCATAAAGCCGTCCGCCTCCTGGAGGAGAAGCATCGCGAGAAACAGAATCCGGTGCACATAGCTTTTCTCGACTTGGAGAACCCTTCGACCGCGTACCGCGTGAGGTTATATGGTACGCCTTGCAACAGCACAACGTTCCTGAGGAACTCATAGTGGGTGCGGATGCTCTACTCTTGCCCAAAGAGTAGAGCAGTTTCCCATCCCTGTTGGAGTGCACCAGGGTTCTGCGTTTTCTACACTTCTCTTTGTTGTCCTCATGGATGCCATTACGAGAACCTTCAGAAGCCTGTCCCATGGACAATGCTCTATGCTGATGACGTGATGCTCGCTTGCGAAGATAAAGATGATCTCGAGCGGCAGGTGCAAGCTTGGTGCGACCGCCTGGCGATGTTCGGACTCAAATTGAACGTCAAGAAGACCGAGTACCTAACGACTGACGCAAACGAGTCCGGCTCTGTTAAGATTAACGGCACTGAGCTTGCACGAACTTCGGTGTTCAAACACCTGGGATCAGCACTAGCGTCTGACGGCGGTCTGATGGTTGAAGTGAACTCACGCGTGAGTGCAACTTGTTCCAAGTGGCGTTCGCTGACTGGCGTGCTCTGCGATAGGAAGATACCAGAGCACCTGAAGTAGAAGATCTATAGAGCAGTCGTACGGCCGGTAGCGATGTACGGAGCTGAGTGTTGGCCTGCTACCAAGGAGGTTGAAACGCGCCTCAGTGTCATGGAGACGAAGATGCTGCGCTGGACGGTTGGAGTCACGCGCATGGACCGCATCCGAAACGATGTCATTCGGCAGAAATTCGGTGTCGCGTCGATAGCGGACAAGACGTTCTGAGAGGAAAAGAAGACAGCATCCGCAAGATAGGCCTTGAGTTGAAAGTATTTGGAAAGCGGCCTAGAGGACGCCCGAAGCAGCGTTGGTCCGATAAGTTCACACACACGGTCATGAAAGTAACTGGCGTCCACCCTGATCAAGCGCTGGATCGAGAAAGGTGGCGTCACGACACCAGAAGAGCGGACCCTGCGACGAAGCGGGACAAACGCTGAAGAAGAAGAAGAATGAGCTTTTCGCCTACAATTCTCCGTTAAAATTATGTAAGTCGTTGATGAATCCGGCCCCAGGTTGTGAATAAGGGAAGACCCGTGTAAAACTGATCTTGAAAAATGCTGCTAAGTCGCGTCACAATTTACAGCCAGGCTTTTATTTTTAAGCTGCACTGTTTATAGCACATTGGCACTAGAAAGCGCTCTTATTTTGCTCGGACAGGAGCTTCGGCGCTATGGTAGTTGGGGGGGGGGGGGGGGTCACCGTGGCCTGCCGCGGTGAGTAGCGGTAATACCGTAACCTTTCTACTCTTAATTGTTAACATAAAAAGGGGAAATTTCTGTGAAAAGTAGACCTCACCATTTATATCAGTGTATTTACACAAATCGAACATACTCACGAAAAGATTTCAACAAGGAGATACCATACTAAATCTGCAAGCTACTCAAAAAGAATGGCGGAATGAGAGGGAGGACCATTTCGCAAAATAGACAGGTCTAGAAATAAGGAATAAGGACAGAAAAAGAAGGAGCTATTAAAAGTCAGATTAGGCCTGGCAAACAAAATAAATGAACCCGAAACAAAATGACTAGGTGTCTCTACGACCTAATCGCTTTTCATAAGGGCACTCTTTGGAAACGACTGGACAACCAAGTACCTTTGCTTCAGCTGAGCGCTATGGTGGTTGCACTAACATGAAAACAAAAGAGACACACTGATAGTAATGAAAACAAACAAACAATGCTATAGCTCTGGCAAAGAATTGGGCAGGGGAGGGATGCCGGGGTATGGACCGACTAGCGCACCTGTGTTAAAATTGCCTTCATCATGGAGTTCCCTCCCTTGTCCAATACAGATCCAAATAAAACGCAGATCTGTAGTCGAAAAGAGGACATATGACTGCATTTACATTGGCAGTATGTAGCTACTCGCCACACCTGCACGCTGCTGCATGCTGTGGTAGTTGGAAGGGGTGTGACCCCTTCCAACTACCACATCGCCGCAGCTGCTTCTCGTTGGCAGCGACTCATAACACTCTTTTGGTTATCAGCCAAGCAGCAGAGACGGCGCAATCATAGACCAGGGGTCGGATTTATCAACGACTTCCATAACTTTAACAGAGATTTCACAGACAGCAGAAAACTCAGATAACGCGGCTCATCTCTCACCATATCGATTGGTAAGCCGCGCTATCAGGGATTTCGGCTGTAATTTCCTCTGTTAAATTGCTGTAAGTCGTTGATGAATCCGGCCCCAGCTGGTTGGGAGGTGGTGCGGAGATCGGCTCCTCTGACCGCTCCTTAGCGACCGCAAAAATACAAACACACATTTATACGAGTACAATGCACTACCGTAATCCACAAGAGGATAGCACTATGCATCTCCTTACTCACGGAGGACCACACTGCATGTCTTCGAATAGGTTTCATAACGGCATCCCATAAAGTACCCCAACCGACTAGTCCTGTGACGACGATTCTTGAATTTAATGAATGGGAAAAATCCTATTAGACTGAACAGATATCTAGTATCTAGTCTAATTAGCTCTCTCAAGCTTCGCTGAGCCTCCATCTTGACTGACGCATCAGAGTTCGTGAGGAACGGCAACTTCCAGTGCCGCTAGCGACGCCATACATCGAGCCACAGCTCAAGTCAGCAGTTCACGACACGACATGCATCTGAGGCAGTTGGACCGCCCAAGCAGTTCAGATCAAACATGACCACCACGACAAACAGCGTGGCCGAACGTCAGCCACCAGCGGACAGTCGATTCCTTTCGCATCTAGTGGCCGCCACGCGGCCGCCCGCGTCAGGATCCACCGCGATCGATGCGGCTGTGCTGCGGCCGACTGTGCAGCGACGGCGAACTGGACGACGAGCGTTCTACCCCTCGTCCCCTGGCCCGCCCAACCCCAACCCCTGGGCTTGCTCGAGAGTGCAGTGGCTGCCTTACGAGATAATGGAGACGCGGACATTTGCCACGCCTCTGTTTGAAGTGCGGGGGGTAGAACGCCACTACGCCGCATCGGAGTGGAGGCTGTGTAGCTTTGAATGTCCTTTGCAGCGAAACGTGTACTCAGGTCATTTAGGGACAAGAGGAGATGCTTTAGTTCCAACATGCTCTCTCTGAGTGTGTGGCCTTAGGCCTATGTCGTACCATCGCTCACCCCGAGCGAATGATAGGCTCCCACATCGACTCATCGCTTCGCGCGATCGATATGGGAGCTTATCATTAGGCTTCGCTCGGGGTGAGCGGTGGTATGACATAGGCCCTACAGTCGAAGGAGGCACACCGAGGTCCTGCCCGGGCCCATTAAGCATTCTATCCAGGTGGTGAATCGATGCCAGACTCTTATAAGAAGGATGAAGCACTGACACTTGTCCATGAGTCGACCACGTCAGGTCATTGTATAGGCCAAATCCGCATTCAAATGGCCTCCACGACATTTTGAAGTACAATGTGCGGCGCATACTCTGAAGGGTTGGAGTGGTACATAAATTATCATTTTTATCCTTTATGTTATCCCTAGGCTAACCCTCTTTCAGACACTTTTACAGTTTCGTTAATGTGAGGCAGTCCGTCCAGTAAGGATGCGTCGACTGCTTAAAACAGCTGCAAGGTTTAAGTTTGGCGATATGGCGGCCGACTTGTAGACGCCGAAATCCTAGTACCCATCTAGTAATCCCAGTGACTGACGACGTTCTTCAACTAGAAGAAAGTACTAGAAAAGGGTGTCCGATAATTGGAAGCGAAATATGACAATTACCAAGAACGAGAGCAGACCAGTAATCTGAAGAAAATACTACCCAATTCCCATACTTTCTCACAGCATGAAGACCTTTCAGCCTTAACGACGAATTGTTAGCGAGCAACATTCACGATATCATTCCACCAATAAGTACGGCTTCGCAGCTGGCTGTGGCACCGTCAATGGCATATGCGCCGTTCTCCTACTAATGGAAAAACACCACGAGAAACAGAAGCCGATGCTAGAGAAAGGAGTACTCTACTACTGCCCAAAGAATGCAAGCTGCAGAGTCGATGGCTGCTTCGCATATCTGCCGGAGTACATCAACGGTCTGCGTTGTTTCCTCACCTCTTATCGTCGTTGAGGATGCCATATCATGAGACCTACAACGACCAATCCTTTGCAAGTTTCTTTATGCTTATGATGTAATTCTCGCTAGCTAGCTACAACAAGACTGAACTTCAGCGTCAGGCGCTTGGTGGATCAGTCGGAGAAGTTTGGACTCTAGTTCATCGTTAACAAAATCGAGTAGCTGACGACCGACGAAAAGGAGCCTCGCTACGCTCCGCTCCATAAACGATAGTGTGCCAGCATGCAGTTCAGCTTTAACGTACATGGGATCAGCAATCGCGGTCGATGGCAACGAACTCATAACTCGGCGTGATCAAGGTGGAGCCCGGGAATGCTCTATGATAGTAGGTAACCCGAGTGCCTCAAGTCGAAGATTTACGGAGCAGTCGCCCGAAAGGCAGTTATATACGTCTCTGACTGTCTGCCCGCGACAAAAGAAACTGTAGGGCGCCTCACCGTATTAGAAACGAAGATGGTGTGGGCAGCGCAGACACGGGGTTGGATCAAGAACGTGGGATGGAGACGAAAATACTGCGATGGACGGACGAGAAACTGCGTTCGCAACGACACCATGCTGCAGAGGTTCGATGTAGCTCTGATAGTCGAGAACTCGCGATTCTCGTCATTGGATGAAATATCGGGATTGCGACGTCATCTCAAGACATCGACGACGGTGACCAAAGCTGCGCTGGCCTACATTGCATCTATAATTGAAGGAATGCAATTACATTGCATCAATCTGCAACTGGGCCCTACGCTGATTAGCGATGGAACGCGGAAACTTTCGAGCGCCCTGCTCCTTTAGCCCCCCCCCTCATGTTGTCACTTATTCATCATGTCCTGCCTGTTGTAGTGTTTTACTGTTGTTGTTTCCACAATATGAGTTCATCTGTGGGGGTTTAGCTAGGAAATGACAAACCAGACAAAGGAAGGTACTCCAGGGTGGAGCATCCAAGTTGCTCATGTGGAAACTGCTTTCGTCGCTCAGGGGAAGTCCGCAATTGAGTTCTGCGCTATTCAAGCGCAGAAGCGCATACAGCTGGGAAAATGCGCAGAAAACGCCAGCAAATTGTGTAGACGTCAAAACACCTCAAATCTCAATCAGTCAGTTGAAATTCGAAAACGCTGCACCGTGTGAGAACCGAAGCCCCGACCTCCATCGCATCAGGCGATGCGCCACTATCCACTGCGCTACGATCCGCTTGCGGGGACAGCCATTGCGGGCATACAAGCCTCAGGGCAGTTGCGCGCCTCGACCGAATGTTCACGTGGTCCACGACGCAACGTAGCAGCCGCACGCTGCAGTATCCCACAAACCTACACATCAAGGCCCAGTTGCAGATTGGTGCAATGCAATGTTTTTTCTACTTGAAGATGGCTGGGTTCAACTCCGATAAGGCATTTGATGGGGAAAAGAGGCGTCTAAACATCAGCAATGCGGCTCCAGCTACTAACTTCAAACTTTCAAGAAGGATAGCCGCACGGTCTAAATTCCACCTGTTACACTGCATATCACAAGCGTTGCATCCTAGCCTCTCGAGTACCATGAAGAAACTATATGCTAAATCTACTCTTTGTTGTTCAATTTCCACTTCTAGGCCAGGATAAAATGGCGAAATATAAAGCACAGCGTTAATGGATCCATTTGTAAAGGCCCCCACAGAGTTCTGCGGCAACGCCGCTCGCCGCTATGGTTAAGGATATGGCAGGGACGCCGCTGGCGGCGAGCTCTGCGTCCCTGCCCTATGATGAAGGATAGGGCAGCGGCAATGCCGCAGAAGTCTGGGAGGGCCTTAAGACAAGCATTCTTATTCTATGGGATATTGCAGAGGCAATCCGAATGCATATCTCTGTATACAATTACTTGTGGTGCCCAGTCGATGAATAAGCCACGGTTTGGTCAGCCATCATCCCGAGACAAATGCGGCGCTAATTCACCTATCCCGGAGGGATGGAAGGCTTGGCCAACCTAGGCGGGTAACCCGAACCAAAAACCCCGATTCGAAGTACATGACCACGTGTTAGGTCGGGTTATAAGCAACAAACCTCAATTTAGCTTTCAGGTACAAGCTACGCCTTCATAGCATTGAGAGGAGACGATGAGATACTGCGTGTTGGTTCATGGGCTTAGTTTGGCACCATTTTTGCGTGTGTTATGATGCAGGAAATCAGAAATTTCATGTCAACTGCTGTTGTGCCATGCTGTTGGGCTGGTAGTACGAACATACAAGTTTTCGCCGCGCGCGCGGCGTCCTCTGCCGCACGCGCGATGAATCGCCACTGACGCGTCGCTCCTGGCTCCTGGGTGGGCTCTTATGGGGGAAACGGAGCTCTAACAAACTCCCGAGTTATGCTGTATTGTATCTAGATATGTGGCTTTTATAAAAGAATCTTCGTGCCATGAAAGAACACAAAATCGTTTCACAATAGCAGCAATTGTCTGCTGCTTGGGTTAGGTCATCCAATTCTCACCCAAAATAGCCATTTGCTCTAATTAAGTGCACCGGAGGACCCTCAAGTAGCTGAGCAGAGGTATTCGAAGCAGTTTATGCAGTTACAAGAGGTTAGACTTCGTAACTGTAGCAGCACACACTATGTCGATGTCGCGCTTGCCGTAGCAGTCGCCGCGGCTGCCGCGCGTTTTCGTATGTTCAGCTTGCTCCCCATGCTCTTGTGCTAGACCACGCTGGGTCACTTTTGTCATACTCACTTGTGAACCGATGTGACCTTCTTCTGAAGCCACTCAGCGCCAACCTGTTAGCAAGTACTTCCAGTAATAAAAAGAGAAAACAACAGAATTTTAAGGTTTTTAAAGCAATATGAACTGATACCTACCAACGTAAAAACTAAGTGACATGCCTGCACAAATCAAACGACAAACCTTGTTTTGGGTAACGGTGTGCAAAAAATATGGAACAGTATTCGGAGTCCATGAGGTAGGTTGCTTCACGGTCTTTAGCTGAGTGACCTCCATAATGGACTCAACATCTAAATTGAATACTCAGCGAACATTTAAACTTTCTGCAGTTCCTATATTCAGTGAATCCTTGCAGTTCTCTAGAGTTCTTTCACCCACCTCCAAGATTTCGTATATTGACACGTTTCGTACCGGTCGCGTAAGCTTTGGTGGAAATAATACGAGTTCCAGCATGGCAATCCGCCAGCATGTTCTTGATATGCAAATCCAAACTCGGTTCAAACGCGTAGTTGTTTATGAAGATGATTGTGGCCTCCTGAAGTTTGAAGGCATAAAATCGTGATTAGTAACAAGACGTTTTCGATCGCTCAAAATGTTTATTGTGTGAAACACGTGAGGGCAACAACGGTACCATTTCACACAATGCGAATTCACAGGAGAAGAAAAAACAAGAATGACGTCATTAACCACTTCAGTGTACGCCAAAAACTCTCTTAAAAAAACAGACACTTGCGCGATTTTTCAATTCAATGCACTTACTTGTTCATCCTCCGGAACGATGCTTTGATTTGTATATGCGCCTATTACATTTTGGGCTTTAGCGATTAGTGTCCATATATGGAGCGCTTCACCAAAATTTCATTTTCCTTCGAAGGCACGCTTGGGACGGAAACGAGAGATTCTGACAGAGCGCTTGTCAATTTACTCAATTACTGAGTGAAGAATGCCTGGCAACTAGCCCCTTCATCGCGCTCTCCAGTTTTGGCCTCGACACGATGATACAAAATCCGAGCTGAAGACTGCAAAACACAACGAACCTTGCAAGTCCTTGCCTTAGTACAAATACAAATCATCTGCAGCTGAACACAACGTGGGCGACATCTACCCCCCCCCCCCTACCGCCGAAGATCACCCCTAATCTCCTCCAGAAAAGTATTCTGTAATATGAAATAGTGTTTGGAGGAGTAGTGTCTCAAATGATTATGACATCTTCAGGTTAAGAAGGCCAAGACGCGGAAGGCCTTCGCCTGAATAAAGCCGACATCAGTTTGGTTGACAAACAAATAAGGCATCCATAGTTTACACTCGTGGCATTCACTTAAAGCCAAACATGGACAGGTACCCGGACTTTGATTCCAGGTCTGGAGCAACCGGGATCCTCTTCACCGTTCTCTATTATTTACATCCAAATTTCCTCTCAATTGTCAGCTGATCCACCGACTCGTGCCCTGCTACCGCGGAGCTCCCTCTTTAGTCCTCTGAGCCTCTTGTTAGGGGCATCTCGAGCCGCCTATTGCAGAGCCACGTTGTGTGCGCAAGTGGTCAATAGAGGAATGAATTATCAACCAAATGCGACCGGGTTCTGCCCAGAGAGGCTGCTGGTATACAGGGATGGACTCATCGCTCGTGCTGTTGCTGGTCGGCTCACACCTTCAGTGGGCGTAGCATGTCTATGCACAGAGTGCGCGAGTGCGCTCGCGTCTGTGAGGATTGTATCCTACACATCGGCCGACCGGTCAAAACCTTGAGTAGATCGAAAGGCCATTCGAGGCCACCAGCAAAGTCTCGCACCGTCCGTTCCGGCAGTGTGGCTGACTGCGAGGAGTCCTGAGCCCGCACGACGGAGCCTGACTAGCTACTCGTAGTACAGTCAAACAGAGCAACACTAAAGAGCCTCATTCCCTGACCTCAACAGATCCCTCATATCTGCAGCGATGGGTAGGATGAGTGCAGAGAGGCTGCTAGAACTTCAGGGCGTAACCAGCCCGCACAAATTGAGGACTAGGATGACGATCTACACTTACAACGTCCGCACGGAAGAACCCGTCGAGGACCTGATGATGCAAGCCACCCCCCCCCCCCCTCTCGTCTCCTACACCTAGAAGGAATTTTCTTCGGAACCTGCGACGGCATGGAGCAGGTGGCGTTGTTGTTCTCGTCAACAAGCACTGAACATGAACATCGATTCGTACGAGTCTCTGACAAACCCAATCGGACGTCTGCGACTGAAGCGATGCTCCGTACCACCCCTCAGGCCTTTGTCATACCATCGCTCACCCTGAGCGACGCCTAATGATATGCTCCCATATCGATCGGGCGGCGCGATGGAATCGATATGGGTGCATATCATTAGTCGTCGCTCGGGGTGAGCGATGGTATGACAAAGGCCTCACGTACAGTCCAACATCTGAACACAACAACGAAGAGATCGAAGCCCCCTATGTGGAGCTTCATTGTGTTCCAAAATAACGTGATGAAGTTTTGACGTTCTCCCAAGCGATGGCAACGATCTGCAGCATAGCGGAAACGGCGCCATTTTTTTGTGCGTATCTTTCTGTCCGTGTTATAATCTTTAAAGTACAGTTTTCCTCTCGCTACGATTTCAGACCATCGCACTGCGATTTTGGAGCTTCATCGTCAATGCGATATCGTTAACCTGCTCAGTCGACTGTCTCCACAGAAATTCGTCTATGTAAGGAGCTTGGCAATGAAGGTGATTGTCCAGGAGAAGGAAAAAATCGTACTGTCAATACGCCGCAGACTCGGAAAATCATCGAAAAGCGAAAATCCTAAATTTGAGGATCTCCTGAAAAACTCGCCAATGATATCTGTGTCAGTTGCACACCAGTGCATCGAATAGCCAGAAGGAAACACAGACTCGACCTCTACAAGTTCCATAAAGTCCAGCTCCTGATGAACAAGAAAACAAGAAGCGCGAACGGTTCCATCGATACAGCCAGGTCAACCTTCGGGCCGCAGGTGGGAACGAAACTGCTCAGCTATTCACCGTAGAGGCTTACAACCTCTAACACGGTAGGATCTGATCTGGAGAGGATCCAGCCAACTTTGCCATCGCCGAACATCGTCAAAATCCGCAGGCGCTCATGGTTTGGATGGGATCTACACCTACGGAAAGACCCCGTGCCTTTTGCGGACGAATGAGTAAAAATAAATCAAGATGTGTACCGACGGAACATCTTCGAGGCTGTGGCACTTTTCTGGTCTCAGCAGCACTTCAGCGATGCGCAGTGGACGTTTCAAGAAGACTCAATCCCTGCACACAGGGCGAAAAGCACGCAAGCATAGTGCAAGGCCAATTTTCAGGACTTCGTCATGTCTGCGGAATGGTCACCGCACTCACCGGATTTGAATCCGACGAACTACAGAGCGTGGACCATTTTGAAGGGGTCCGTGTCAAGTGCACAACCTGGAGGCCAAGAAGACATCTCTGCATTGGGAGCGGGAACGACTGTCTCCACATGACCTGCGGCCCATCGCCAAAAACGTCACCAAGCGTTTTGACTTCGGTATTCGCACCAAGGGAGGCCACTTCGAATCCAGACTAATATAACGTTGCCTAGTGTCCATATCGCTGTTATCTATAAATTGTTTTGTAAAGTTGTCAGTTGTTGCATAGTTATAATTAAAAAGCCTTCATCACGTTATTTTGAAACACCTTGATTAAAGACGGCCACACATTCTACAAGGCGGTTGTCGGCGACATCAATGCCAAGATCGCGCCCCAGTGATCGCCTGAAGAACTTCACATCGGGATTCACAGTTTGTAGTAGAACGAGCAAGGTGAAAGGCTGTCTGAGTTTATCATGTCAACCAAGACCACCATGGAAACTTTTAGTTAAGAATCATCCCGCTCTACGATGAATCCGAGATTCTCCGGCGGCCAGCTTCACAGTAAGATCGACTAACCGCAAGTATTACCTGACCCACATGTCCGTTGCGCCAAGTTTTACACGGGACTATCTTCGCGCCAAGAAGCTCGTAAAGTTCAGGAACAGGAGTTCTAGAACGGCCATAAATAGAGACTCTGCTCTCCACTTGCAGCCTTTGGAAAGGCACCATCATGCGCAACATCGACGAGGAATACTACCGCATCGTGCATCACCTCCACATGATTGGTGAGTCAGGAGCTTGAAGAGCACCAAGAGACGTCTGTCTCGGGAAACTCGAGCTGAAACGGAGGGATGGAGGAGCACGAGCGTTGGGCAACTACCAATTGAAGGAGTTTGCGAAGTATGCAGAGGCGATAAAGGATTTTAAACATAGAAGAGTGCAAGCGTTGGCTGAAGCTGTAAAGGCAGGGCTGACAAGGAAAGGTTCCCAACTCAAGGTAAGCTTTTGCGATGTTATTTTGGTAGGGCTCTTTTAGCGGAGTCCAGAACTACAGTTAGCTTTTGCTGAACGCTTTTTTAAAGACCTGAAAAGGAGGTCTGAGAGCGTGCGCGCAACTATCATCAACCCCTACGACACCCCATGAGATGTGCCTCGGCGGCGCAGCTGGTAGGAGTGCCGCCTCATGGAAGCACGCCGATGGGGTTTTGAGTTCGAGTTCGCGTACCCCGACATTTTTGCATATATTAGTTTGTTGTTATTACGCTGTCTCACGATTACAGGAATCAAATTTTGACCATAAATGTTTACAAATCAAGAAGGCTGTCCATTTGCGCCTTCATATGTGCTAGTTTTTCAACAATGCCTATCTGCACCACCACCATATCATACCATATCACCAATAGTACCGTAACTGCACACAAATACGCGTATCTTATGGTTAAATATTATGGACCCGGGCCATATCGGTACATAAGGATAAGGATAAAGGATAAAGGACGGCGTTACTCATTCCCTTCTGGTATGCGCCAGCGCATTCTACTTCTACGGGATGTCGTGAAGGCGACATGAATGCGTATTTGGCCATACAATGAATTGCGGTGCCCAGCCGATGAACAGGTCAGCGCCTTATCCTTTCCAGACAAGTCTGGTACCAATTTACCGACCCCGGAGAGATGGAGGGCTTGGTTGGCCTGGGTTGGTTGGAAATCCTAACCAGAAACCTGGTATCGGGTGCACGCGGCAGTCACACCTCCTCCGACTGCGCTACACGCGCCCACTATCGGTACATAAGTGTGCTAAAAATGTCGCTCTCACCTGAACGTGTTGTCGTCCGATTACTTTCCACTTTCACACCGGATTTCACTTCTCCGACAAGGGGAGAGGGTTGCGGTTGCGGAAGGAATGCCATAAAAGGACTCCTGGACTCCATACATGGAGATGTCAATTGTCAGGAAGAATATGGTTCAGATTAGGGGAGGGGAAGACAACAGTGAAAAATCATCGTTAGAGAAATCCGTACTCTTTGATGGCAAGCACGTTGCGGAAGAAAAGGCCCTGTGCAAGGCATCCCCTTGTAATTTCTCACAGCACTGATTGTAGAGTGGTTATCGTTCGTACAGTTACAGCAGGCCCTTATTTTCTATCGTGGGGCAGAGGAAGGATGTCGTTCTATTTCGCTCCGGTGTTTCTGCCGTGTCTGTCATAGGCTTGGGTGGCAGCTAGATACGTGATGTTCACCCAGGATCCTTCACTACATCCACAGGTTACGCGTTCAACGAAGAGCAAGTGGTCATTCATTGTGAGGAAGAAGCAGAGAGAAGATTGTTCCTTACTGGCTTTTGTTTAAGATGCTGTTGATGTGACAAGCGTTTGTGTTTTCCTTGTTTCATAGATTTCTATCATCGCTGTTAACTAAAAGGGGAGAGCAAGACAGGACTTTTTATTTCCAGGGAAATATTTGGTACTGTTGAAAAACTAGCACACATGAAGGCGCACATACACCGCTTTGACTTGTTTTAAGCACTGATGGTCTAAGTTGACTGCTGTGATCGTGAGAAAGCGTAATAACAACAAACTAATATGTGCAAAAATATCGGCACTCTGCATGCACGCTTTCAGACCTCTTTTTCAGGTCTATAAAAAAGCGTTCAGCAAAACCAACTGTGGTTCTGGACACCGCTCACAGGGCCCTATATTCCGTTAAAATAGCATCGCAAAAGCTCACCTTGAGTTGGAAAACTTTCCTTGTGAGCATCCGCAAAGCTCGCCGGAACTTCGCCAACTTGAAGACTAACCAGGGAAGGGTCTCAGGCGTAGGTCTGAATGAGGGAAATGGATAGTACTGCGTGAATCTCCACCCTTCATGTCGTAGAAAAACATGTTTCGTTTTTGCTGAGTCCTTGAACCCAAAGAGCTACGGGTTCTCAAAGTTGGGGTACAGTATTGCACCGTCACCCGTATCCACCATAACCTGCCGTAATCGGCCGAAATTTGAAAAAGGATGTCAGATTCGTGATCCCCCCAAATAACCCCCCCCCTGGGCGAGGTTTGGTTGAAAAATTTTTTCAACCTCTCCTCGACCTCTGGAGTCGTGAAAGTAGTGTCGTGAAAGTCCAATCACTTTTCTCAGTTTCTGAATTATGCAATGTTTTGTGTTTTTCAGCGAAAGTTAAACAATGACCTTACAACAGGTACAGGTTACAACAGGTGCGGGTGACTAGGGCTTTCGAGGTCATAATCACCGATTTTGCCCAAACTTCTTCCAGGGGGATTATTTGGGGTGCTGATTACGATTCTGACATTCGTTTGTCAATTTCCGGCCGATTACGGTAGGTTAAGGTAGGTGAGGGTGACTAGAGCCGCCGAAGTCATAATCACCGATTTCGCCCAAACTTCTCCCAGGGAGGGGGGGGGGGGGGGATTTGGAATGGTGATCACGAATCTGACATCCGTTTTCCGTATTACCCTAGAGTATGTTAAATTACAGTAGGTAAATGTGATTAATGGTAAGGTCATGGTAAACGTTCTTGTCCAAACTTCGCATTGAGTACGAATCTGATCCTTGTTTGACAACGTAGAGTGAAATAAATATGTAGGAGATGTGTTGGAAGCAAATTGGTAAAGAAGGCGGCAATCATGAAAGAAGCAAAAGTACTGCATAGCACGGGAGTTGAACACCTGACCTACCACCTGCGAGTAGTCCCGCTCCCTGCTGACCCACCGACTCGCTGGCCGCAGAGCCTTTCGCTGCGTCCCATACAACAGCGCGCGCACGCATGCACGTGCTGACGGTGCGCTACTGTACCCCCCCCCCCCCCGCCCCTCCAGGACTCCTAGCTCTTTTGGTTCAAGGACTCAGCAAAAACGAAACATATTTTTCTACTACATGAAGGGTGGAGATTCTCGCAGTACTATCCATTTCTCCCGTTCAGATCTACGCCTGAGACCCTTCCCTGGTAAGATGACCGCTCTCCGATGCCCTGATTAAACCGCAGCTTTTTCACTTTTCCAGAAGGGCAATGAAGGTTATTCACGCATTTACTTCGACCTTTTTAGTAGCCACGTTCATCACGTACGTAGTCTACAAGCTTTTCATTCTGAATAGATCAGTAGAGCGGTAGATGAAATACAGCCAAGCGAACAAGCAAGACTTCAAAGACGATCATCGACCTGAAGAAGGCATTCGACTCTGTCGAAACTGAAGCGGTCATCAAAGCCCTAATAATACAGAGTGTTCTTACTCAGTACATCAGAGTCCGTCGAGAGCTGTACAGTGGATTCACAACCAAGATCTCATCATTCTACAACGACGTCGTCATCGACGTGAAGAGAGGGGTTCGGCAGGAGGATACCATATCCCGAAGCTCTTCAGCGCCACCCTCGAAAACGTCATGCGCGAAATAGAATGGGAGGACATGGGAATGAAGGTCGACGGCCGGCAGCTGCACCATCTGCGCTTCGCTGACGACATCGTGCTCATAACATCGAGCATCAGTCAGGCGAAGCGAACGCTGGCTGACTTCGATCGTGTATGTAGGAACATTGAACTGCAGTTGAATCTCACGAAGATGTCCATGAGAAACGGATATGCTTCTGATGCCCCATTCTGACTCAACGGAACGAACATCTCCGAATGCTCCAGCGTGTATCTGGGTCGTAATGTCAGCATGGCCAACGACCAGGTGCCGGAGCTGGGCAGAAGGAAACAAGCGAATTGGGGAACTTTCAAGAGCGTCGAAAAAGTCGTGAAGAAGACGAAGAACGTTGGACTCCGTGCCCACCTATTCGACTCCACTGTTCTTCCTGCGCTAGCATACGCCCCAGAGATCTAGGCCCTACAAATGTAGGATGAACACCCGGTCGGCGTCGCGCAGCTGGGAATCGAGAGACTATGCTCGAAGTGACATGATTCAAGCAACTGTGCTTCCCGAGTTCCGAGTATCGTCGACGTTCGAAGATATGAGACGCTGTCGCAAGGGCCAAGCTGTCGAAAATTAGATAGATGGTCCATGTAGTGCGCTTCGCAGACACCCGCCGGACGAAAGCCGTCAGCGACTGGTGATGTTTATTATTTATTTATTTATTTTTTGATGTCAAGAGAACACCAGGATGCCCACCAACGCGTTTACCGGACTTCTTCGTGAAAGCCCTGAACGAACGATATGACGCTCCTCGTGTTCCTGGAGCGAGGATGATCCATTGGACCACTCTGGCACGCGAAAGGGACGAATGGAGACGCTGCGCCAGCTCGAGCAAGTAGATGATCAACGGGACGACAGGTGATATATCATATCATATCATATTCTATAATAACGCGCTAAGCGATGAGTCATACTATCGATCGGCGCCGCCGCAAAAATATAAAATTCGGGGGGGGGGAATAGGGGGAAAATTACGACACGAAAATAGCGAAAAATACCCAGACGTCTTCTCCCTGCCTGGGAATCTGAAGTTCGTTTTTGCCAGCATCGATCACCGTCAATCGATGCTGCTGATCAAATTACGAGGCGCGAAAATAGCGGAAAATACCCAGACGTCTTCTAAGTGCCAGGGGATTCGGAATACATGCGGAATACGTAGCATGACGAGCCTGGGATTCAGAAGACGTGTCAGAGACGTCGCTCAACGTGTTTGGGGATCAGGTGGACGTGCCGAAAACGTCGTCCAATGTGCCTGCGGGTTCAGAAGGCGTGCCGAAGACGTCCTCCGCTAAGGGGGATCATTGAGTGACCAGTACCAGTAATGGGGTACCGTTTCACTAAGGGGGATCAGTAGTGAGGAACCAATAGATCGCCCTATCATACTATATACTGTGCGTACTGCGAGCCTTCTCTACTCCTAGGTAAGGAAAAAGCTGGTCCTTAGCTTAGTGATACACATCGCAAAGCGCCCAAGTGCGAGGCACGCCGATAGGCGTGATGGAGCAGTTGTATATATATATATATATATATACATATATATATGTATGTATATATGTATATATACAGGGTGCACCAAATAACGTGGACAAGATTTTTATCATAATTATAACATAACCAACAATTCGAGAAAACAACAAATAAATTACAATAATACAAACATTAAGGTAGATCATGTTCAAGTGGTTTCTTAGTGGTCTCTCTTGGAGTGGATGCACAGGGCCAAACGCTTCGCGAGGTTTGGGGCGATGGACCGCAGCTCATCAAGAAACAATCGTACCCATTCCTGGCGTTAGGATTCCTTCACGGACTGGAGACTGCGGTGGCGCTTGACGCAAACCCTAGTCTTGAAAATGCCCACACACTATAGTCCATCGGATTCAAATCCGGAGAATACGGCGGCCATTCCGAAGGCGTGATAGAATAAGAAATTGGCCTTGCACCACGCCTGCGTACTCTTCGCCCTATGTTTGGGTGCAGAGTCCTGTTGGAACCTCCAATGGGCATTACCGAAGTGCTACTGGACTCAAATAAGAACTACGGACTCGAGAATGTCTCGCTGCTGCACATTTTTTTCGATTTTCACTTGTTTATCCACGAAAACCAGAGGGGTCCTGCCAGAGGGATGATTCCGCCCCAAACCATGGCGGATTGTGGGTTCTGGCGGGGTTCGACGATAGCAGAGCTGCTTGGAGCCTCTGTAGACCAGATCTTATCATTTTGGGGATTGTGCGCCTGCTCCACGGTGAACAGCTCCGCATCTGTGAACAGAATCTGTTCGCAGCCACAACCTGCGGCCCATCGCCCCCAAGCTTCGCGAAACGTTTGGCCCTTTGCATCCGCTCCAAGGGAGGCCACTTCGAAACCACTTCACTTAATGTTTGTGTTGTTGTAAATTAAACTTGTCGTCGTTTTTTCGAATTGTTGGTAAGTGAAAAAGTGAAAAAGTAGCCATTTGCGCACTTGTTCTCTCCGCCTAGGTTTGCAATTTTTTGTGCAGTTTTTTATAGCATTTGGAAGACAATGTTCTGTACTACAAGAATATGTGTTAGTGCTATTTGCTCATTTGTCCGTTATTGATTTTTAGGTCATCAAATTGGGACGTCCGAAGGAGGATGGTTATTTTTGCCGACAGCTCCTGCTCTGTGGTTGGACTTTTTGGGCTGGTGTTATATGTCATTCGAAAGAGAATGTCTTGCTCTATAAGAATATGTGTCGCGTTTATTGATTTCTATTGAATATCAACAAAATGCCAAAAAGAGAAAAATCGTCTTCACCAACAACTCCTTCTCCTTCTTCGGTTGTTGATATTCAAAAGAAATCAGCGTGAGCCAATGAACGCGACACAAATTCTTACTGAACAAGACATCCTCTTCGAAACGACATATAACACCAAGCAAAAAAGTCCAACCACAGAACCGGAGTTTTGGTAAAAATTCGGACGGAAAAGTCGGACGTCCCGATTTGATGACCTAAAAATCAATAAAGGACAAATGAGCAAATAGCATTAACACATATTCTTGTAGTACAGAACATTGTCTTCCAAGTGCTATAAAAAACTGCGCAAAAAATTGCAAACCTAAGCGGAAAGAAAAAGTGCGCAAATGGCTACTTTTTCAGTTTCTCACTTCAACGACCTAAAAATTGACAAAAATCATGATGAAAAAAGAAATGCAATACACGTTCTGATAGAGCAAATCATTCTCTTTCGAAAGCTGTGTAGCGCTATGCAAGAGACCGCCGGCGAAATCTGCAGTGAATCGTTGAAAAAACTGCGAGGACTTATGGGACAATCTAATATATATATATATATATATATATATATATATATATATATATATATATATATATATATATATATATATATATATATTTGTCAGTGTTTACAATACTGATATGTGGACGACGCTTGCTTGCATGGAAAATCTGCCTAGATTGCTTGAGAGTGTTCTTCGGCTTTTTTTATATGGCGCGTCTTATGACGTATTCAATAAATAAATAAATAAATAAATAAATAAATAAATAAATATATATATATATAAGGTGAGGGTCATGAATGGAGACGTTGTCGGCGCCCTCTCGAGCAACTCGATGATCAAAGGGACGACAGATGACACAGAGCGAAATCTGAACTTCGATAGAAGTGAAAGTTGATATCCGGGTCCTGCCACGATGGTTTTGCAGAAGTTAGGATTTAAGGAATCTGGAATTTCATTTACGCAAATTCCTACTCCTAACCACCATACATGCCAGCTCTATTGCCCGACAAAAACAGGCCAGTATGCAACACGCAAAATTCTTGGGATAAGCTGAAAGGATGCAAACGATCACTATATCAAGTCAGTGGCTAACTGTTTGCAGCAAATGTGTACATATACAACTAACACTATAGGATACACAAGACTGAAACAGCCAATTTTTTGAGAAAGACAGAAGCTTTAAAAACACACGAGTTTTTGCAACAATAATGAATCAGATCAAAAAGGAGATTCTCCGAAGGTTTCGCAAAGATTAGACCATTAGGCAGGGATGAAAACGTTATCGATTCCCTGCCAAAATCTTAGTGTGATCTACTTAAGCGTAGCCTAATGGTGCATACAGTACCGTCGGTAAACATCCGTAAAAACACGCCTTTGAAGGGAGTTTTGGAAAAGTGGATTATATCCAACATTGTCGTAAAAATCTTGACAAGATTTCAAAAATTTCTGAGTTCGAGATGTTGGGTCCGTAATTGTCTTGACATGACCCATTCGCTCCTGAATCTCGTCTAATTTTCCCCTGGCGGATCTGACCAGTATAATTTTAAAAAATTTAAACGGTGTTAAAAATGTATTTCATGCCAATTTTAGGTTTTGTCTCATCATGGCGATCTGTTTGATATCAAATTTGGCTAGTTTGGCCCCATATTCATCATTCCATACATTCTCAACTGTCGAATTTTCAATTTTCCTAATAAGGTACTACCGAACAACTTTTGTTCTAGGGTTGATTTTTGCTCAAGTTCCCTATTATGACGTTTGGATCAAAACTAAGATAGTAATCAGCCATCAAATCGGCAGTGCATTGGGGTTCCAAAGAGACACATCCTGCAAAGGCTACTTCACGCGAGTAGATCTGTTTCTTCACAAGCCGGGTCGGTATGGAACCTGGTCATGTGGTCAAGCATCATGCAGAGGTGCTGCCCCACAAACACGATTTAGCTGGCAGCTCACGTCTCGCAGTTTTACTCCCTCAAAAAGGCAGCTTTCTTCTAGTTCGACTCGACACCGACGTCTGTTCTGACCTTGCAGAAGAGTCCTACCATTTAGCAAAACCCAAGTTTGCAATATCTTTCGAAAAAAAACTCACTCGACCTCAATCTAATTTAATGCTTGAGACGAGTATGATACTGGAGTCCAGATTGTTGTTATAATTGCACAGTCTGGACTCCAGTATCGGACTGCCCTACCAAACATGTCCTTTGGTCATACAGTCGCCGCCTCTCTCCTCTCACTACTCACAGTAATAATTTGTACTTGTGCTAAAATTGCACTAAAATATCGAGTGTTAATTACCAATGATGACTTAAGTGTTTTCCTTACAGTTTTTTGAACCGCTCTTCGAATCTATGACGAGTTGAAACCGATTGATTGACTTGTCACGGAAATGATTCTTCTATAGAAATAACACCAGGGACGAAATTGTACCCCACAAAAATTCAAGCCTTAAGTATCATACAAAAAACAAGCTTCTCCAATACGACCTTCGATATGATTAAGGGGTTCGACTTTAGGTTGGTTTTCGTCCAAAAATCTAGCCTCCTAATCACATTGAAGATTTCACTTTTAGAACTCTTTTAGGTCGTAGTCTACTTTTTATCTAATTTCAAAGCACTAGCTTTCAATACTCTTTAATGTTCTCAGAGTTTCCAAAAGTCCTCCGATTTATGACAGTTATGTGCAGACAACAGCGATCTCTGACTTCGACGGTCCCATTTGAAAGACTAACATGTCACGGAAATAGTTTTCTCATGTCCGAGGGAAAACTTTAAAGCCTTGAGCATTAAAAAATCAAATTGTTATGCAGCGGTCTTTTAGTCACCACTAGTAATTAACATTCGATATACAGATACAGAGTTTTATAGAGTTCGAATGCAGATGTCGCTCCGCTCCTTTAGGTATAAAAATGTGTCGCGTCCATAACATCCTAGTAATCTGCGAATTTGTGGAAATTGAAGGGACCAAACTGATTTGAAGACTGCCGAAATTAAAAGAATCGAAGTTTTTGAAGTATAGGAGAAAGTACGAAAAATACGATGAACTCCGCCGACCGACGACCCTCCCCAAAGAAAAAAAAACGTCACAGAACGACTCTTTTGACTCTCGAACTTCAAGCCTGATCCTGCGTTGTGTTAGTGTGCATTGTGAGAAGAGAGATTGTATGTCCAAAGGACATGGTTGGTAGGGCAGGTCAGGTCACAGCAACAGTCTGGACTCCAGTAGCGGACTCGTCTCAGGTATTAAATTAGAGTGAGGTCGAGTGAACTTTTTCGAAAGATATTGAAAACATGGGTTTTGCTAAATGGTAGGTACTCTTCTGCGACGTCAGGACGGACGTCGGTGTTAAGTCTCATGGCCGAACTAGGAGAAAGCTGCCTTTTTGAGGGAGTGAAACTGCGGGACGTGAGCTGCCAGCTCCATCGTGTTGGTGGGGCAGCACCATGATGTTTGACCACATGACCCGCTCCATATCGACCCGGCTTGTGAAGACACAGATCTACACGGGTGAAGTAGCCTTTGCAGGACTGCCTCCTTGAAACCCCAATGCAGTGCCAATTTGGTGGTTGATTACCATCTTACTTTTGATCAAATTAAATCTAACACGTATAATTGTAATCCACACCTCATAGTAAGTAACTTGAGCAAAAATCAGCTCTAGAACAAAAGTGATTCGGTCGTAACTAATTAGCGAAAATAGAAAATTCTACAGTTGAGAATGCATGGAATGATTAATATGAGGCCAAACTGTCACATTTGATATCAAATAGATTACCATGATGAGGCAAAACCTAAAATTGGCATGAAATACATTTTCGACACCGTTAAACTTTTTGAAATTCTACTGGGCAGATCTATTCCAGCCAACGGGCATAATTTGGCGTAACTGGTCAGGTGGTGAGCAGCGAATGTGGGTCAGGTTAAGATAATTACGGCCTCGTTTAATCCAGGTCTTCTCGGACTCAAAAATTCCAAAATCCAATACCACTGGGTAGATCACGTTGTTCTGAAGCCAACAATGTGCGTTTCATTGAATACAACAGACATTGAAGAGAGTTATCGCAAAGCGGCGGAAACGGCAGATTAATTCGCCGCTGGCCGCGTTTTGGCGGATTTTTACCAACGGTACTGTATTTTATGCTGCCATTTAGTGCCTCTAATTAGCGTCATGCCGTCTTGCCCATCTGGGGGCTACAGCAGTCAGGCCGGATGGGAGCCGGCTTTTCGAACGACTTAGCATAAGTGGTTTCACTGTGATCCAATTCGCTAGCAGTTCTTTAGTCAAGAAGAAATGTATAATGTCGGAACTCGGCGAAGAGAGTAGTGACAGCTTCTGAGTTTCGAGTTATTCCCTTCAACACGATTTCTTTGCTCGTACCAGACAAGTGATAAGCTACGAGCAACCGCTACATCCTTCACAATATTACCTGTGTAATCAAGCTTCTGAATCGTTCATCAAGCATATCTCCGTGAATCAACTGAAAAGGACGACACTTCTTCTTCCACCACTTCATCCACCTTAAACAACACTTTCTTTAACTGAGCATGATAGTTCGTTTCGAGGAATGGCCAGAACGGTCGGTCAAATTCAAGGAAACGACCACCATAGGTGGACTCCTTGCCATCGAAGTAGTAAAAATTCAAAATTACTGATGCCCAACGCCACTCTGGAGGAAGTTGTTGACGAAATTCCAAAGCACGGAACCCTGGCATCCCTAGGCGATGAGTCAAGGGATCGCTGCGGGATGAAGCATCCATTGACGACCAACGCTGATCCCATCTGGCGTAGAGGTAGAGCGCTTGCCTCACGGGCTGTGAAGGGTAATGGGTACCCTTTCTTTTTTCCATATTGTGGCCCTCAAGCTTTAGGATCACAGAAGAGCTTCTCGTGATTTTTTCTCCAAATAACACCTCAAGACCAAGAACACTTCGAAAATAGCACTATAGCGCTTAACAAGCGAGGTCAATGAACTTCCCGTGAAGATTTCCAAAGTGACCTATTGAGGGTTGCAGAGATTGTCTGGGAAGCACCGTAATGCCTTTCAAATTTCCGGCAGGCACCTGGGTAGATCAAAAATTGCAAGAAAACTGCATCACTTCAATGCCGACTGATAAGGCGAAAGTGACGCCTTGAATGGCCTTGTAAGGCTCAAAAATTAACCTGGGAAAGGGTTGAAGCTTTAACTATAGTCAGATGTTAGAAATCTGAGAATTCGATTTGCTAGATTTCCTGAAGGAAGCTGCGGGGTACTTTCAGGTGAATCATTCACTGTCGTGGCGACTGGATGACGAGTGGAGAGCGATGCAGACTTGCAGGAGAGGGGACGAGGGTTCGAATCTGGGAGAGGTATTTATGGATTGCTCTGCGTTCTTGTAAATGTAGAATACGTTTTGACCTTGGTAAGACACAGTTTTCACTTTTTAACTCTGTTTTTAACCTATTACCGGTTGAAAAAAAATTAAAAAAGTCAGAACCACGCTTGTCTCTTTGGGGAAGCTCCCATTAGTTGCTATACCTAAACGATTCTTTTGTTCTTTCATTTTTTGAAAGTGCTTCTTCATATTGTAACTTCATTTAAAAACACGAAACGTGTTGCTTTGGTCCACCTCTAGAATGTACTGATCAATCTTCGGGTTTCTATAAAGAATGCTCTTCTTTAAATTTTACTAATTCTACCATCTCTTATAAAATGTATCATTATTGATCCACTCTGCAGTGTTTCTCGTATTGCAGAATTTTTTTCCGGTCACTCTCCCGTACTGATAGGGGGTCTCAATCTTTCATCTCAAAGTAGAAAATTGGAAAACAATACCACATAGGTGAAGAAAGCGATTCTGCACTGATATCAATAGCCGTAATCACTCGTGCCGCCGTAAACTACCGTAGTCGTCCAAATTTTCAAAAACTGATATCATATTTGAGATTAGCACCCAAAATAACTGCATGTATGCTATTTTTTCGACCTCCCCGACATCTGGAGTCGCGATAGTACAATTGTGCCCGTTGTTATGCACCCACTCAAGAAGAAGAAGTTCTGTATCACATGTCCATCACGTTCGTAAATGATATTTTAATGAAAAAAAAACACGAAAACAAAGCTTTATCGAGGTCAGCAATGTACCCTAAGATTACAAAAGCGGAAGAAGTCTACACAGCAATGCCCTGGATTCGAACCCTCAACCCCTCTCCTACAAGTCTGCACCGCTATCCACTCGGTCAACCAGTCCTCACGACACCAGCATTGAATGATTTACCCGCAGCCCACTTCAGGAAATCTAACAAATTGTCGGAGTTCTAACATCTAACGATAACTAAGGCTTCAAACCTTTTCCAGGTTAATTTCTGAGCATTGTAAGGCCATTCAAGGCTTCACTTTCACCTTATCAGACCCAAGAGCTGGTTTTTTGTAAGTTTTGATTTAATAAGATGTCCGCAGGAAATTCGAAAACCATTACGGTGCTCCCCATAGTCTCTACAACCTTCAATAGGTCACTTTGCAAATCTCCACGGGAGGTTCATTGACCTCCCTTGTAAGTGAGAAGGTAGCTGAAGATCTATTTGGTAACGCTCTGCGAAAACAGTCGCATGCGCATGACAAACAGGAGTTGGAGGTTAAAAGAGCAACTGTTGAACTTCCTCATCCCTCTACGAGCGCCTAATATTATACAAACAGCAAAAACCTTATGCCATAATCAAAGCGTGTTAGGAAGATTCCTTAGTTTTAACGTCCTCTTGGTCTTGAGGTGCTATCTGCAAAAAAGCTTCACGAAATTTCAGTGTTGTTAAGACTTGCACGCTACAATAAAGCAAAACAAATCCAAACGACATGAATCGAACACGTGACCACAACCCGCCTCTCCAGCGACTGCTGCATCCACTACGCCAACTGAGCACGCTGTGATCAAACTTGCTGCTGCTTCACCTCGCAGCGGCGACTCGCCCCGTAGGGTGGGCAGAGATAACGCTGCCTTGGGAAGTCAACAACTTTTTAAATTATGTCGAAGGGAATGTTTCCGAAGTCTTTTCGCTCTGAATATTTCCGCCTTTCATATTCCAGTACTCAATAAAAGATTCTGGTAACATTACGAAGGAGAAAAGTATGTACATTCAAATGTTAGGTTGTCGGATTGTATCGTTTTTCCTCAAAAATAAATTTCGCTACAAGAAAAGAACCACCACACCTTAACACAAGAGGTAATCTTCATTATTATCAATGACATGTTGCCAACGTCTTCGCAAAGAATGGATACCTTTCTTGAAGAACTCCGGCGGCTGCGACTCGAAGAAGTTGGACACCGAAATTTAGACTTTGTCACGGTTTTTGAATTTTTTTCCACCAAGGCGTGCTGCATCGACCGGAAAAGATGGTTGTCTGATGGCGTAAGGTCAGGGCTATAAGGCGGGTGAGGCAGAAGTTCCCAGCCAACTCCCCAATATTTGCAGCGTGATGTTTGCGGCGCGCGGTCGAGCGTTGTCTTGGAGGAATTTCACAATTGCTGTGCTCATTTCTTGTCGAGGTAGAATTTCACAGTTGCTGTGCTTGGTCCACGCAGCTCAGCTGTTCTTTATAAGGGCCTACCGTAACTGTTTGGCCTGGATCCAGCACCTCAAAATGCACCAGGCCTCTAGTTGCACCAAGTACAGAGCACGACTTTTTTTCGTGAACGTCAGCTTCGTTGCTGTCTTCGGAACCTCGCCGGGGCTCAACCATTGCCGCTTTGGTATTATCGTAGTGAATCCACTTCTCATCCGACGTCACGATAGGGTCATAGAAACCGCTGTTCTTGGTTTTGCGGAGGAGAATTCTAGCGATGGCGACCCGTGCTGATGTGGCACTATTTTCCACACCTACTTGACTTTCTGACTGCATGGAAACGATCGGCAATGGTAGAATGGTGACAACCGAACCTCTGTGCGGGCTCACGTGTAGTTTGTGTTGGATTCCACTCGACAGCTTTCGTAAATTCCTGGCTATCCACAACTTCAGGACGTCGTTGATGTTCCTCGTCTTCAAAGGTCCCATCACCGTCTCGGACACGTTGAAACCATTGCTAGCATTGACGTAATGATGGAACTTCGTTAACAAATACTTCGGACAAGGTGCGGTAGAATTCTGCACCAGTTCTTCCTGCTTGAAGTCGTACAGCAAGCAAACACTCAGTACCTTTGCTTGATCACCGTTAATCTAAAAAATTATTAGGTTGTAACGAATTAAATGGCACTGGCTCGCGCCATTTTTTGGCGCGTCTTTACGCGTTTGATCGAGAACAAACCGTAACATGTGGCATATCATTTAGAAGCGCAAACTTTGCTCTACCGGTGAGTACCAAATTTTCTATGTAAAAGTGGGAAAACTTTAGAGTTTTATTGACTTTTTTGCAGATGGACAAAAGGGTAATCCGAGGCATTTACTTGTATGAATTCAAGCTCGGCGCTACAGCTAAGGAGGCGGACGAGAAGATCAACGCCGCATTCGGTCAAGGATGTTCCACAATTCGGACGGCGTATCGTTGGTATCAGAAGTTCCGGAATGGAGATGAGAGCTTGGAAGAACATGAAGGTCGTGGGAGGCATAGTGATGTTGATGAGGACAAGCTGAGAGATGTGGTAGAGGAGGATCCACACAAAGGTACCAGGGAGATAGCGAAGGTTCTTGGCGTCAGTCACAACACAGCTGCCCGGCATCTGAAGGAAATTGGAAAGACCAAAAAGCTGGAAAGATGGGTGCCCCACGAGCTGTCTGAGGAGCAAAGAAACCGACGATATGAGATCTCGTCCGCACTGCATCTACGGAACGAAACGGACCCATTCCTTGATCGCACCGCAACCTGTGACGAGAAATGGATAATGTACGACAACAGGCGACGATCGGCACAGTGGGTGGACAGCGATGAGAGCCCCAAGGTTTTTGCGAAGCCGGAATTGCACCAAAAGAAAGTAATGGTGACAGCATGGTGGTGTTCGCTGGGAATTATTCACCACAGCTTCCTCCCCCCGGTGAATCCATCACGGCAGAGAAGTACTGCATTGAAATTGAAGAAATGATGGAAAAGTTGAAGGATATCCGGCCGGCCTTGGTAAACCGAAGGCGAGTTCTCCTTCTGCACGACAACGCTCGCCCCCATGTAGCACGAATGAGGTTGCAGAAATTGAATGAGCTGAGCATTGAAACTCTACCACATCCTCCGTTTTCTCCCGACCTCTCCCCAACAGACTACCATTTCTTCAAGCATCTTGGCGACTTCTTGGTAGGAAAAATATTCAAATACCAACAGGATGTCGAAAGTGCCTTCGAAGATTTCGTCAATTCCAGAACTTCTGATTTTCATGCTACTGGGATGAAAAAGCTTGTGTCACGTTGGCAAAGATGTATAGAATCAGAAGGTTTTTATTTCGATTAATAAACTTGCCTACAAGCCGAGATATTAACTGTTTAAATTTACAGTGGTTCAGTGCCATTTATTTCGTTACAACCTAATATTTAAAAGGATGAACAAATCGGAACGAAAGTTTTGCTGGTTCGGTCCCCGGTGTCAGCATTGTTTTTGCACACATCGGATCGTGATTATGGGCTTGCGTGATCACAGGAGACAATTTGTACACGATTAATACTTTTAGTACTTAAACTTAGCCTTTTAAGGCTTTCATTTGAGTAACCCCTCAATGAATCGTATTTGCACTGCATCATATCAGCAATGATACCGTAAATGCACACAAACAGCTCCTCGTGATTCTCAAAGAAAAAGATGGTGTCTTCCCCAAACTTGCCACTGGCAAGCTCCGAACCTGCTTTTGATGGCAGGAACGACACATATCATGACAGAACCCCATGTGCCCGTTTCGTCAGGGAGTCTGTGGCTGGATCGTCAGGCCCTCCGCTCAAAGTCCTTCTTGTCGATAGCTGGGCTAGATTTGAGGACCACACCAATCTGCTGTCATAGGTGCCCAATGGAAAAAGTGGAAGAAGTAGTGATACCTGGTCAAGTTCGCCCCCAAGCCTCTGTAAGATGCTGCTAGTGTGATGAGGGATTATGTTTTAAATGTTTCATAGTTCTATATCATAACTGTTGATTATCACTGTCAACAATAAACACAGTTACTTCATGCGAGCAAGAAAATTTTTTAATGTTAGCGATCCAATAGAATGATACAGTGCAAATACGATCCATTGAGAGATAACTCAAATGAAAGCCCAAAAAGGCTAGGCTCAAATGGCATTAATCGTGTACAAATTGACTCCTGTGATCACGCAAGTCCATAATAATAACGATCCAATGTGTGCAAAAACAATGGCGACACCTTGGACCGAACCGTCAAATCCGCTCGTCGCGTCCGAGAGGCGACCCCGCTACCAGTACGCCAACCGACCACATCGTGCTGGATGGCAGCAGAGCGCCATGAACTTCACGCTCGCGCGTCCACACGGTTTTCTTTCGACCACAGAAGAGCATTCCGAAAATAGTAACTATGGTTTTAGACTCTAAACACGGGACCCCACATCCTGTGAAAATTGCATCGCAAAAGCTCATCGCCACTCTGGAGGCTCTCCTTGTGAGAAGCACCCTAGTGGTTTCCAAATTTCCTGCGGACCTCTGGGTAGTGGATGGAAAAAAATGCCAAAAAAAAAGACTAGCGTTTCAGTGCGGCCTGATATCGCAAAGATGACACCTGAAATACCCTTGCCGTGCCCGGAAATGATTCTGCAAAAGGTTTGGAGCCTCAATCATTGTTAGAACGTGGGATTTGGGAAATTCCTAATAGAAGCGAGAAGTCACATTCAGAGGAGGCATCCACCAGGAACGCAGCACCGATCGGATGGCCGTGTGGATAGCGCGATGGGCTTGCAGAAGAGTGGTCAAGGGATCGATTCCGTGGTTGGGCTTATGCATTGCTAGCGGCTTTTTTGCATTTTTATCAATGCAGAGTGCATTTCAGCCTCAGAAGGGTGCCGTGTTCTCTTTCCTAATTCGTTCTTAAGCTCTTGCAAGATGTGGACCAAACTAGCTTTCGTCGATTAGAGATACGCCGCCGCTGCTGCCGCTGACCATGTCTGTTTTGTTGGGGAAGCTGCTGTTCATGTGTGATCACTTTGTAGTGCTTTCTTGTTTTCTAACAGCTTTGGAAGTGTGTCTCGTAGCGGCCTCATTGCGAACATGGTCGACAGCTATTACTTTGGTCCATCACCAAGACGTGCTGATCGCCCCTTAGATTTCTATGGAGAATGGATTTTTTCATGACTTTTACCAATTCTACTGTGAGCAAAACTGGAATGTTTTATCCATCCCGCGGTATTGGTCGCAATACCAGCCCCCTCATCGTCCGTTGACTGCGATCAGTGGACGGCGCGCGGCGATTGGCCAGGTGTGGGATCCCGGCACGATTCGCTCCCGTCCGCGGACACTCCCGTGAGAGTATGCCATAGGCCTATGGATGTTATTGTGATGACCATGAATTCAGCATTGGATTTTGACTTTTAAATTTTAAAGATGCGAGCTAGGAAACGAAACGAATTGTGAATAGATAAGATGAAGAGAGCGGCGGTGCGTATGCTGTTTTTTACAGGATACTCTAACCTAATGTATTCCGCCGTTACACCGAAAAAGGTGCCAGACTCGTGATAAGTACCCCAAATAACCCTTTATACGAGGTATACAGGATGGCTGAAAAGTTCGGGCAATTTTTTGCGGCACTACTTTTAACTTAAAAATTGAGTTTTTTGTTGTTTCTGTTGCTTTTGTTGTATTCCTCGCGCAATCTTGATCTAGAATGTGTTGTTCCAGTTTACTTGCTTTCAGTTGTGATTCTGCTATGTTTCGTGAAAGTCAACGTGTCACCGTCGTCAAGTTGCACGAGACCGGGATCAAGAGAGCGGACATAGTTCGGAAAACCGTTTTCGAACAAAGACCGTCTACAAGATTGCAAAGTGCTACAAAGAGACTGGCGGGACCCTGACTGTCACCACAGCTCTCGTCTCACCACAGCAACAACACCGGAGAACATCAACAAGGTTTGTTGTCGTATTCGCCGCAATTCTGAGGTGTGCATGATCAAGATGGCTACGGATCTCGGAATCAGTAGAGAACGGGTCCACCATATTTCCAGGAGGAAACTGGAATTACGTACTACAAAGTCGTTCGTATTCACTTCAACGACGCGAGAGAAGCTGAGAGGTTGAGGAAATAAAGCGAATGCGTCGGCGGTGGTCGCTTGTCGAGGGTGCTGTTCACCGACGAAAACATTTTCACGGTCCAGCCGGTTCAAAACCGCCAGGTGCGCCGGCAACTCAAGAAGGATCAGCAGAAGAGGACGGCCACAAGGACAATCAGCTGCAGTCATTTTCCAGCCTCGGAGATGGTGTGAGCTGGGATGTGCGGTACCGTAAAGAGGCCACTGGTCTTCGTGGACAACGTCAAAATCAACGCTACCAGCCGCCAGCAATATGTGCGTGGCGACGTACTAGACCGCTGGGCGACGTGTCATTATGGCAAAACTAGATTTCCTCTTCAGCAGGGTTGGGCACCTGCGCATTCCACCAAATCCACAATTGCCTCTTGCGAGGAGCTCTTCCCAGGCGTTTAGAGCAAAGACATGTGACCATCCATCTCGCCTGATCTCAGGCTAGTAACGCTTGCGATAGGGACGGCTTAGACATCATGTATCGTTCCTAGTTTTCCAGAACAAACATCTCCATTTAACAGCACATCAATACCGTACTTAAGTAGATGGGTGAGGAAAAGCAATAAATAGTCTACATAAGAAAGTGAAACGAAAGATAATCTTTGCAATAATGTCTGGTATCCAAAGAGGCACAGTTTATAGACTCGGCTGTCGAGCTGTAACCTTCCCACCTTCTGACCTTCTCAACAACCCTGTGAGAAAAATAGTAGCCATCAAGACATTCTGACCCCACCTATAAAGCATCGGAACTTTAGTATATCCGTCCCACACTTTTAGTTGTACTTGAATGCACTATATACAGCACATAAAACTTCACAGAACCTTGGGGAGCAAATCCGCTACGTCACAGTTATGGGGAGCTAGAAGTAGCCTCCGATGTGCGAGAACACGTAAAAAACTAATCGAGAAGCTTGAACATTGGCTAAATTCCGTGCTCCGTGGCTAACCATGCGTTACCGAGCGCATGTCCGCGTTTCAGCGCCGCGATGTCGCATGCGGCTGCGCGCGACGTCGTTGGAGTTACGTCCTGGAGCAAGGGTCAAGCATGAGGTGCGATTTTTGAAGAAAATTTACGACCCCCCCCCTTCCGAAGCGAGTTTGTACGACCCCCCCCCTCCTTGTCTCTATCTCTGATTTATTTCTTATCTGTCATAATTTTTCAATTGTTTATGTGATTTTTGTACCCATTAACAGGTTCTTCCTTCCAGGTGTGGCTTCAACACTGTAGAGATTCGGGCGCAGCGTCGTTCACTGAGGAATACATGTTTGTATTGAATGCTCGAATGATTTGATTATTAAAGCAAAGAATTGAATAAATCTTCTAATTCTGATTACTGTGCGGTAAAAAATAAAGATTTTCTGTCGGCAGATTTCAAATGGATGAGAGGTGTTGATTTTTTTCAATTTTATTTATGATGTTATGGGAACGACGGCATTCTACCTGGAGAAGCGACATCTACGTCCAAAATTGTATTGTATAAAATTTGAAGTGTTACTTACTAATGGTGACTTAAGTGCTTTCCTTATGAGATTTTTTGAAGGGCTCTTCGAATCACTGACGGAGTCGCAGCACAAGGATGGACTTCTCGCGGAAATTTTTTCTACCCTCTGAAGGAAAGTACATCAGAGACTGAAATTGTACCATATAAAATTCTAAGCGGTGACTAGTGTACAATGAAAAAACCAACCTTCTTCGCAGCGATCTTCGATATGATTAGGGCGAATAGTATTCAAAATTTTCGGTTTTCATGAAAAATTAATTATTTTCTTCCTAAAACAGACTACCTATGCAGTTAAAAATCTGGCGCAGAAAGTTTCCAGCTTTGACCAACGCAAAGTAAAAAAATCATGGTTTTCTGAATCAAACAAGTTGGATCGACCTGTGGTCAATGCTGCACCGACGTCACTGGACCGACAAAATTTGACGTTCACAAAAATGACTATAACCCGGTAAGTTTTGCAAACATTGAAAAAGCCAACGGCTTTCTAGAAACTAGAAAAAATTGCTTTCTAACCATGTAGGAAACGTTTTTCATAAGAGAAGTCTTCATACGCGGCGGGAGCCTTCGATTTTTGTGTGAAAAAATTGAGGTGATTTTGCATAAATAATCCTAACTCGGTAAGTTTTTCGAGTTTCTAAAAAGCCAAGAGCTTTTTTAAAACTAGAGAAAATGCGCTTTCTTACCGTATATGAATCGATTTCAAAAAAGGGGATCTTCATGCGCGGCGGAGGGGTGCAATTTTTGGCCGATTTTTGCAGAAATACTTGCCAAAAATCGCACCCCCCCCCGCCGCGCATGAAGATCCCTTTTTTCAAAACTCATTCATATATGGTAAGAAAGCGCATTTTCTCTAGTTTTCAAAAAGCTCTTGGCTTTTTAAAAACTCGAAAAACTTACCGAGTTAGGATTATTTATGCAAAATCACCTCAATTTTTTCACACAAAAATCGAAG
>OX375869.1:55717600-55877546 GCA_947359475.1 Heligmosomoides polygyrus bakeri | reverse complement strand
GTATATGAATCGATTTCAAAAAAGGGGATCTTCATGCGCGGCGGAGGGGTGCAATTTTTGGCCGATTTTTGCAGAAATACTTGCCAAAAATCGCACCCCCCCCCGCCGCGCATGAAGATCCCCTTTTTTGAAATCGATTCATATACGGTAAGAAAGCGCATTTTCTCTAGTTTTCAAAAAGCTCTTGGCTTTTTAAAAACTCGAAAAACTTACCGAGTTAGGATTATTTATGCAAAATCACCTCAATTTTTTCACACAAAAATCGAAGGCTCCCGCCGCGTATGAAGACTTCTCTTATGAAAAACGTTTCCTACATGGTTAGAAAGCAATTTTTTCTAGTTTCTAGAAAGCCGTTGGCTTTTTCAATGTTTGCAAAACTTACCGAGTTATAGTCATTTTTGTGAACGTCAAATTTTGTCGGTCCAGTGACGTCGGTGCAGCATTGACCACAGGTCGATCCAACTTGTTTGATTCAGAAAACCATGATTTTTTTACTTTGCGTTGGTCAAAGCTGGAAACTTTCTGCGCCAGATTTTTAACTGCATAGGTAGTCTGTTTTAGGAAGAAAATAATTAATTTTTCATGAAAACCGAAAATTTTGAATACTATTCGCCCTAATCATATCGAAGATCGCTGCGAAGAAGGTTGGTTTTTTTATTGTACACTAGTCACCGCTTAGAATTTTATATGGTACAATTTCAGTCTCTGATGTACTTTCCTTCAGAGGGTAGAAAAAATTTTCCGCGAGAAGTCCATCCTTGTGCTGCGACTCCGTCAGTGATTCGAAGAGCCCTTCAAAAAATCTCATAAGGAAAGCACTTAAGTCACCATTAGTAAGTAACACTTCAAATTTTATACAATACAATTTTGGACGTAGATGTCGCTTCTCCAGGTAGAATGCCGTCGTTCCCATAACATCATAAATAAAATTGAAAAAAATCACCTCTCATCCATTCGAAATCTGCCGACAGAAATTCTTTATTTTTATCAAGTAATACCAACATCATTTAAAAATTTTTAAATATTAATTTTCAATACTTCGGTGAACGAATGAGAGACTCCATGCCTTCGTAGACATTCCTGGAAAAAACAGCTTATTAAGAATTAAAAACATCGCCTAAAAACCTGAAAAATAAGAGAGAATCCTCCGCCAAAACCGGAAGAGTACGACCCCCCCCCCCTGCGATTCTCGCACCTCAAGCTTGACCCTGCCTGGAGCCTCTGAAAGCGGCGTTGATGCGATCCTGGGACGAGATTACAGCGGATCAGAGTGCGACCATCGTCAGCGACTGCGAAAATGTATTGAAGCCAAAAGAGGCAATTTTGAGCACTTGTTGTGAATTTTTCTGCTGTGTTCGGTTGCTATTAATCTAATGAAGTTGCTGTTAATTTTGTTTGTAAATATGTTTCGTTTATGTAATATTTTCGTACTGCTGAAATACTATGAAAAATTGCCCGAACTTTTCAGCCACCCTGTATACGAAGGACTTTTCCAGCCTTTAAAGTGTCTAGGGCACGAGTGCCCATATCTGTAATGCCTCCCCTCCCTTGCAGCCCCCTAGAGTAGGGAGAAGCGGTCAAATGAGGTCATTGCGAGACACACTTCCAAAACTGTTAGAAAACACTACAACGTGATCACACATAGATAGCAGCTTCCCCAACAAAACAGACATGGTTTAATGCCCAACGGCGTTTCTCTAATCGACGAAGGCTAGCTTGGTCCACATCTTGCAAGAGGTTAAGAACGAATTAGAAAAGCGAACACGGTACCCTGCTGGGGCTGAAATGCACTCTGCATTGATAAAAATGCAAAAAACGCCACTAGCAATGATAAGCTCAATCGTGGAATCGATCCCTTGACCACTCTTCTGCAAGCCCATCGCGCTATCCACTCGGCCATCCGATCGGTGCTGCGTTCCTGGTGGATGCCTCCTCTGAATGTGACTTCTCGCTTCTATTAGGAATTTCCCAAATCCCACGTTCTAGCAATGATTGAGGCTCCAAACGTTTTGCAGGATCATTTCCGTGCACGGCAAGGGTACTCCAGGTGTCAGTTTTGCGCTATCAGGCCGCACCGAAGCGTTACAGTTTTTTTTTTGCAATTTTTAACCTAACCAGAGGTCCGCAGGAAATTTGGAAACCACTACGGTGCTTCCTAGACAACACTCTACAATCCTATATAGGTCGTTTTAAGAATCTCCACGCTCAACTCGTTGACCTTCCTCGTTAGAATACACAACAAAACCTGCAGCGACGCAGTGAGGAAGAAAAACGCACATTCAAAAACTGTGAGAACTTCCCCTACAACCTAATACTATATAGATCAAGACCAATAACAAAAAATGATTATTTAAAAATTTGGAGAACTAGCCTTTCTCGAAACATCTCCAAGGTCCTATGACAATCCGAAAAATTATTTTTGGTAGTTGGTATCCTATTACCAGTATAGTTCGCAAAAAATCCAAAGAGCAAAATAAAAAATAGAGCAGGATGCGCTTATAGGGATCTAAAAACAAAATACGAAAACCTGTGGAAAGAGTGAGATGCTCCGGTAAACAACAGCTCCTATCTATTCGAGCAGCAACTCTAGATAATAAGTTGTTAACTTGATCGGTACAAAAACGGAAGGATTTGGTTTTGAAAAGTAATTTATTCTGCACCATAAGCATGTCTCTTTCACATCGTTATTTTCTTACATTTTTTTAGGAAAAATTCAAAACGAAAATTTCATCATGTACAAGAGGAAATAAAACATATATCCCGATAGTTCATGAGCTCTAAATGCCTAGTTGTTTACTACTAGAAAATTGCTACAAGCGGCACTAGTTAAAAGTTCCGACTCCACCGACAAGACTTCGGTCGAAAAAAATTTTTTCGCTGAAACTTTGTCTAGGGGGGTTATTTGGGGTGCTGATCACGAATCTGACATCGGTTTTTGAAATTGCGGTCGATTACGGTAGGTTACGGTAGCTAAAGGTAACTAACGCTGCCGAGGTCATAATAATCGATTTTGCCCAAACTTCGCCTAGGGGGGGGGGGGGTTATTTGGGGTGCCGATCATGAATCTGACATCCGTTTTTCGTTTTACGCCGGAGTTTGGGCGAAATCGGTGACCATTACCTTAGTCACCCGTACCTTCCGTAACCTACCGTACTCCAGCGTAAAACGAAAAACGGATGTCAGATTCGTGATCAGCACCCCAAATGACCCCCCCCTAGACAAAGTTTCAGCGAAAAATTTTTTTTCGACCGAAGTGTTGTCGGTGGAGTCGGAACTTTTAACTAGTGCCCTGAAGCTGTTTTTTCTGCGAGTGAGATGCCAAGCGTAATGGTTTTCGCGTTAAACAAATTGGTTGAGCGACGTTATCATAATTTGAAATTAGAAGTCAGAAAGGCGAAAACTATCGGTGAATTTAAATAGCGGTGGGCACTAGTAATGGGATTTCCACTATTTCGACTGTGGAAAATCCAACCATGGTCGACCCTTCCTTAGGTCCGAGTAACCGCTCTGACTTTTCCTTAGTTAGTCGTGAAGGCAAAAACTTACTTAGAAAAATCCTCGCTCATGGCTGCCCCATATCTTGCAGGCAAGTCGTTGATTTCAATGCCCACTGCCTTTTTGACCTGCAACATTTACAGTCTTACGCGCAAGTTATGCTGACATCATAACCGCAGCGAGTCACCTTGGTTCCTCCTGCTACGTACATCACCAGCTGCCCTACTCCACAACCCAAATCTAGGAACACATCTGATTCACGAAAGACGGTTTGATTAATGATCATTTGCATCTGTTCATAGGATGTTTCTCCATACACCTAAAAAAATCAGATCCGGGGATAAGAGCATACATGCTTACGTTTTAAGCATACCCCACTGCTAAAAGGAGCATAGTGATTGTTCAGCAGCTGTGGGTTTGCAACGGCTCTAAAAAAAGCATTTTCAAGCAAGCGGTAACGTATTGTCTTCAAATGAAGGCAAACTACCTGCTGAAAGAAAGACTGCAGATTATAGTAAGCAGTTCGACGCAGCACCTATCCTGACTCCATGTCTCAAATGCTGGATTCGTTTGTCCCTTCCACTGTGAACACGAATTCTTTTGAAAATCAATTATTGGATACAACAATTTCAGCAAGCGTTCCAGTTAGAAGCAACTCACCAGTTTTGCGTAAGGCCCAGCTACCTTGTTGAAATCTTCAACTACAAGTCGCACTGCCTCAAAATTGGTTCTATCGACGCTATTGAATGTAGCAGAGCCGCAGTCCAAATGTTTCAGAACATTTGTAATAGCACTGGGAAGTTTCTTCATGCATAGCCTAAACAACTTGCACAATTGCATGAGAAACACCGTATTTCTAAACCATAGCCTCAATTTTGATGAATAGTGGTTTCCTGTCATCGAACAACAACAGAATTCCTTAATGCAGTCAAATAAACATGAAAAGAGCGCGAATGAATGCCTGAAACTGTTCGCAAGCACTTATATTCACTGCGCACAGGCTCGACAGAACCACGAACTTGACAAACGAGCAGGGGGAAGGTCTTAGGGAAGTGCGGTCCTTGATAGCTCGCAAATAAATACTCGCCATGTTAAGTCCGAATTGCCCACGGCCTTGCGAAATAGAGCGCGTGGGTAAGAGACGCAGAGACTCCGTCTCCCATCGATGCGCACTATTTCGCCGTCTCTAGCTCTTCTCCGTTCGCGCGGAGTAGAGCACAGAATTGGGCAGGGGAAAGGACTCCGGAATGTGGGCCCACTAGCGCACCCGTGCTAAAATTGCCTTCATCCTGGAGTTCCCTCCATTGCCAATATGAAAACAAATAAGACGCGGATCTGTAATCGAAAAGAGGAAATAAGGCTGCACTTGCATTCGCTGTATGTAGCTAGTCGCCGCGCCTGCGCGCTGACCCCCTCCCCGGGGAGACGGTCGCGATTGCGTAGTGGTAGGAGGCGGCATCTCTGCGTCTCTCACCAGCGCGCGCTATTTCGCAAGGCCTTAGGCAATTCGAACGAACTTAATGTAACGGGCTTATAATGCATTTCCACAAAAAACGACTACGATATTCGTTCTTCCCATGTCAGATTACCCCAGAAGACCTACTTTGAACAAGATTAAGTGGGGTACCATAAGTACAATAGTACCGCTGTGCTCGGTCCGACATATCGAATCTCCTGCTTCCATAACAGAATTGTCGGTCAACTTCTCCGCTTCATATCATCACATATGATAAAAAAAGGTTTCTGGTTTGCTTAAGATCTAGCATACTTCAGCAAAATTGTGTGGTTGAATCGTTTGACATCACTGCGTTGTTTCACACTTAATAATAACGCTGCTGTAGAAGCACTTTCAGAGATGCTAGACGAGCATAAAGAACTAATTACGTTTTGTTTGAGCAAACCACACATTATGATGTTGGTACAAGAATGCTTGAAATGCAATTTGTTCAAGTGGCGGGAAATATTTCTTTTCTAGCGTAGAGGACCTGCAATGGGACAGCATTTAGCTCCAACTGGCGATCTGCTTTATGAGCAGAATTGAGCAACCAGTACTGTAGCGTCATCCGGTAATGTCAGCATGATTTTCAATAGCGTTTGTCCCGCTTGGTGATGGGGTTCGCTCTTCTGGTTTGGTGACGCCATTTCTCGGAATCAAACGCTTGGTCGGGATGGGCATCAGCTACCTTTAAGTCCATTCTCAGAAAATCTTGAACAAGTTGCTTGCGCCTTTAGACCTCGAAAACAAGTTACTTGCGACTTATCGCTCGCGGTTAACTAACTTGCAAGCCTGCACCCAGGAGTTTTAAACTTGCACGCAACTAACTGTATTGCAAGCTTGCACTGCAGTAAGTTGCGTCATCACGCGCGCCAGCGGTCATTCGGTAGCGTCCTCACACGCGCACGCGTTCGTATGGTATGTTTCGAAATCGGAGCTGCTCTACCGAGCCGGACAGTCTTACCATTCTTTCTGTCATCTTCCTTGTTTCCTCCCTAATCTCTTTTGGCTGTTTGCATTTGTAAATCCATTTCCTAATTGGTAGAAAGTACCTCACAGCCTTTTCCCAAAAAGAAGGGGATCCAAGTCTAGGGAGGAAGTCCACCTCGTTTTTGTTTCACTGTAACAAACCTATTGAATTTAGCTCATCTGGGAGTGACGACCACAGCAATTTTTGAACCAATCTAATCCTTATAAGCGCGTGAAGGGACTAATGAAGTCATTTACGGATGAAGTAGTACATTTACGGATGAAGTATACTTGAAAGATGTAACTCGTGAGACCTCAGTACCATCTTAATGGATCCGCGCTCATTCAAATCCGTCGTCAAGTATTCCTCTTTTTGACGTTTAGCTTGAGTCCGAACAGTGCCAAGCGATCGCACCACGTCTGTGCCTGTCGCTTGAGTTCGGTGCTGTCTTCACATGTAAGTATGGCGTCGTCAGCATACAGCAGCGCCCAACGAGCTGCCCTTTGGAAATCGCGTGTAATTGCATCCATGACGACCACGAAGAGCAGTGGGGAGAGCGCAGACCCCTGGTGCACCCCGACAGAGATTGGAAACTCCATCGAGGTGCCCGCTGGTGTTCGCACTCGGCTTTTGGGCACGAGTAGAGGATGCGCACCCACTCAATAAGCTCTTCAGGAACACCGTATCGTCACAACGCCTACCATCTAACTTCCCGCGGAACCCGGTCCAAGTCCAGGGGCCGGATTCATCAACGATTTACATAACTTTAGCGGAGAATTATAAGTTTATCAAGCGATATGGTGGGCGTAAGCCGCGTTATCTGAGCTTTTAACGCGGCTTATCGCTCACTATATCGCTTGATAAGCTTACAATTCTCCGTTAAAGTTACGTAAGTCGTCGATGAATCCGGCTCCAGGAAGGCAAAATGCGCCGATTTCTGTTTCTCGCGGTGCTTCTCTAGGCGGGTATGGCATCAACCGTTTCACAGCCGGCAATGAAACCACGCTGATTACTGGAAAGCTGGACGACATCCCATATACGTCCATCGACAATTCGCTCAAAGATTTTCATGGTGTGCGAAAGTAGGCGAACCGGACGGTAGCTAGCGCAGTTCGCAGGACGCGTCTTTCCGACCGTATAGGTGACCGTTCTCGTCGTTAACGCCAAAGAACCTCATCATCACGCGTCTCCAACTTGTCGCTCACATCAGCGTAGTGTGCGGCTTTAGCAGCGGCCACTGCCTTCTTTGCCACTTCCCTTGCTTCTAGATAATTCCGCCATTTACAGACTGTTTTGTCACCGATAAATACGTAATACAGCCGTTTCTTTTCCCAGACCTTCTATCTGACGTCGTCAGTCCACAGCCAAGCCTGCTTGTCGACCTAACCCCGTCCAGGCTTCGTTCTGCCGAGTTCGAGGCGCGCAGCCCGAGTTATCGCTTGGGTAGCATCCTTCCAGGTTTCGTCGACAGTTGTTACCGTCGGGCGAGAAATAACAGCTGCTTCTTTCTCTTCCGGTCGCCACCATTTGATTCCAGCCGTCCCGCACCCCTCAACACGTTTACACCTCGGAGGTGTGATCTAAAGCGAGCAGATCAGTTGACGGTGTTGGGTAGCAACCGTCTCATACGGCACGATCTTCGCGTCTGTGACAACGCGTTGGTCTCGACGCCTAACAAGGACATGGAATGGACAATCTGCGTTTTCGCGTTTGCGCTATAAAACGAGATGAGGTGGGAGTCACGCTTTCGAAATTTAATTTGATGTTTACGATGGTAAGGTAGTGTGAGTCTACATACTCAAGTATACGCTCACCATCGGCGTTGCGTGACCCACAGCAAAAACCACCATGACAGCTGCAGCCGTCTTTCGCTGCTCCGACGTGACCATTAAGGTCACCTACCACAACAATCATATCTTGTGACGGCACTTCCGCTGTCTTCTCATCAAGCAGGGACCAGAACTCGTCCTTGGTTTGCTTTTTTTTTTTGAAGCAACTTGTCTGCGGAGCATAGCGCGGAAAAGAAATGACATAGTCGCTCTTCTACGGCGACAACAATCTTCATCAAGCGGTCATCAGAATGTTCTATGCTTGCAATCGCGTCACGGAAACGTTCGGAGACGATCATACCGACACCACTGGTGGTCCTGGGACTTCCACATAGAACGGCCTTAAAGCCTCGTCCTATGTCCCTTGACTTGCAGCAGGACCACCTCGTCTTCTGCACCGCACAGAATCTATCCTTCTTCGCTCCAGTGCTCCTACCAATTCGCACGAGCGGCCCATCAACGTACCCACATTCAACGTTGCTACGCGTGTCTTGCCTACGTTACGGGACTTCCGGACTAGCTCAGCTGCCCCCCGATGCCGTCCTCGCACCAGGGACCCTCATATACTTCTCACACCCGCGGGCTTTGCGAGTGCGCGTCGGCTCCCGCGGACGCCGTAGCATTATCTCGAGAACTCTGAAACGTCATCGACCATATAACGCGACAGAATGTTCGTAGGCCGGCCTGTCACTAGCGCCTGTCGCCTGCTTTCGATCGTTCCGTGTTTGGCTCGGCTCGCAAGAGCAAGCAGTTTCCAGTGGCAGCATGTGAAGGAACGGACATCGCCACTGCCATCCCATAATGTACTGACGATATATTTATGATTGTTGCATTATAACGGCAACTCAATCCGAAATGGATGAGTTACTCGAAATCCTTAACACACAATCACAGCACATAAAGTTTACCCGAGGGACTCAGTGTGAAGGCTGGCTACCCTATCTGAACGCTCATGTTAGGATACCAAACGGCGTTTCAAATGTGAAGTGGTATCGTAAAGGTAGCTCCAACAACACCATAGTCCATGGGAAATCCGCTCACCCTCTGGCAGTCAGAAGTGATGTGCTGTACAACATGTACAGAACGGCAGTGGATGTGTACGCACGACATGAGGAGCGAGAGGAGTCATGCATGCTGGCCTCTAATATTGCGAACCACGAACCATGACAACGAAAAAGCCGGACGGGGTACAAACATGCTGAAAATGCGCGGGAAAACAAAGTATGTCTCCAACTGTCCTTCATTGCTGAAGTCACGATAGCTGTATGGCTTTGCCTAGTGCGAGCAAACTTGGAAGATGAAGTTGTACTGGTTATATATCAGGAAGTTATATAATACGGTTCGCCCTCAATGGAGTTTCCCATGTCTGTTGGGTGCACAAGGGTTCTGCGCTTTCTCCACTCCTCTTTGTTGTTGTCATGGATGCCATCACACGAGATCTTCAGAAGCTCGTCCTATGGACGCTGCTTTATGCTGATGACGTGATGCTCGCTTGCGAAGATAAAGACGATCTCGAGCGGCAGGTGCAAGCTTGGTGCGACCGTCTGGCGAGGTTCGGACTCAAATTGAATGTCAAGAAGACCGAGTACCTAACGACTGACGTGAGCGAATCCGGATCCATTAAGATTAGCGGTACTGAACTTGCACGCACTTCGGTGTTTAAATACCTGGGATCAGCAATAGCGTCTGACGGCGGTCTGATGGTTGAATTGAACTCACGCATGAGTGCAGCTTGGTCCAAGTGGCGCTCATTGACTGGCGTGCTCTGCTACAAGAAGATACCAGAGCGCTTCAAGTCGAAGATCTACAGAGCAGTCATCCGGCCAGTAGCGATGTACGGCCCTGAGTGTTGGCCTGCGACTAAGAAAGTTGAAACGCGCCTCGGCGTCATGAAGACGAAGATGCTGCGCTGGGCGGCTGGTCTCACGCGCCTGGACCGTATCCGAAACGAAGCGGCAGAAGTTCGGTGTCGCGCCGATAGCTGACAAGATGCGCGAAGCTCGCTTACGATGGTACGGAGACGTTCTGCGTGGAAAAGAAGACAGCGTCCGCAAGATAGGGTTTGAGTTGGAAGTATCTGGAAAGCGGCCTAGAGGACGCCCGAAGCAGCGTTGGTCCGATACGTTACACACGGACATGAAAGTAACTGGCGTCCACCCTGATCAAGCGCAGGATCGGGAAAGGTGGCGTCGTGACACCAGAAAAGCGGACCCCGTGACGAAGCGGAACAAACGCTGAAGAAGAAAATGAAGAAGAATACAATACGGTTCCTAGTTAACAACAGGCTTTACGATCGCTCATGCATAACGAGAGACTGGGTTTGCCCGTATGAAGAAAAAACTGTGCTGAGAAGGGCGTTGTTCACCAAATTCAGTGTTTAACCCGTGGCGAGCTATGCAAAGGTGAAACAGGGAGGACACAAACTGTTTGAATCAGGGAACACCTAGCTGGTAAACAAAAGCGGAGCTCAATAACCCCACTCGGTAAACATCGAGAGGAAGACGGTGAAGACGATACTATTGTAGTAGCAGAAGTTCAGCGGCCTAGGGGCCGCCAAACGTCTGGTTGGGTGCTTCGCCCCCAAACCATGAAAATAGAACAACCCCATCCCATCTGGTTGTGGGCTTCGCCGCCAAACCCCGAGAATAGAACAACCCCAATCTTCCTTCCTTGTTCTTTAGGAGTTCTTACAGTTAAAAAAAACTGGTTTTACCATATAGATTAGTGCAGTGGGATATGGTAGGGCAGAATTTTCACTGCGCATATGAAGCCCATCCACCCTCCATCACATGCACGCTATATATTCTCCGAAGCGCTCGTTCCCTACGTGTCGAGAAACAGGGATGAGAGTCCCAATTCGGTGCGTAATCAGCAAAATCATAATTAAAATTAATCGGTATTGGACGACACCGCTTACTGTCCGACGGCAGTAATACTCATCCGAATCCCGTGGTCACTCCCTCTACCCCTCCCTCCCCCTCCCGAAATACTTCCTTTCCCATGTGCTGGCAAAGAAACGGAGTGAGAGTCAAACACGCATATGTGACACTGAGTACCGAATCAGGTGTCACTGCGTTGCCACGACGTCTATGACACTCCTACACTCTGACACACGTGCCACGACTTCTGTAAGCCGTCTTCAGAAATCCGACACACACTGAACGATGTTGAGGGAAAATGCTAGTCTCCCGCCTTATTCACGCTCCCCCCTCTAATGGGGGGACCATTCATACCCTGACGTGTTGCCCCTTGAATATCTCGTAAACTTGGACAATCAGCCGCCAAGGATATAGTTCGCCAGCAATCGCCTATGGTTAAGCTCAAAGAAAGCCCGGCCGGCATACACCGTACTGAAGTAGACATCTTTTGGTCTCAGTCCCCCTCCCCGTGACGGACATTAGCCGATTATATGTAGTAGGATAGGATAGGAAAAAGAGCACTATGTTGCGTGAAAGTGAAATTGAAGCCAGACTCGAGATCCAATCACCATTGACCTTTGCCGTTTATTGTGTGGGATCTGAGACCAATCGCTATAGATTTATATTTGGTAGGTCTTATTTGCTCTATGTTAGTCATATGACAGCTTTCACTCGGTGCTGGTGGAACAACGGCGAGTTCGGTTTGCCTCAGTGGTATTCACCTAGCATTTTTGGGAAATCGTTGAAACTAGATGAGTTGGAAACCCAAGTCTTTGCCAAGATGAGTGCCTGATCTTAGGTTTCGAACCTTTTTCTGGCCTTTGAAAACGACAAAATTGTCGAAACATCAGGAAGAAATAAATACGTTCCATCATACCAAACCTGCTGGCACAGAAGTATTAAAACAATTCAGAAATACCCAGTTTTCATGACAGCCGAGCTTCGTGTTAATTTTCGTGGGGAGTTTGCGCATGTTAAGCATGACTTTTGAACTTCCATTAAGAACGGGCAACTGGCTTGATCCTACTATATATTTACCAGCCGACAGAGCGGTCTCTCGGCCGCCCTGACGACTTCGCCGTAGTTGTATCTTCTCATCGTCAACTGTAGCTGTATTCTATGTCGTGGTTCTCGCAGGAAGAACACCTTAACTACGTCGATTGCAGCAAGTTAGAAAGAAGCAGAAAAAATGAACCACATCCATAGAAAATCGATAATCGTTTGACAGCGATCGAAACATCAAAGACGAACTTCAGATTCGTGTTCAGCGACCTCGAGAACCCCCAGAGTTAAACTTTCGGACCGCTTGAACAACATCCATCAAAAATCGATAACTTAGTCAATATCAGTATCGATTGACGGCGATCGATACTTCAAAAACGAGCTCCAAATTCGTGTTCATCAACCTCGACTATCCTCAGGGCTGAAGTTTCGGGGCGCTGTCGTTCGTTAAGCGTTGAGTATCGCCAATACGTCGTGCCCTGCTCCAGTTGTGACGGATGGACGGAGGGACGGAAGCACACACATACACACACTCTCTTTTATATATATTAGGTTGGTGCATAAGTTCTCGGACATTTGATCCCTCCTGAATTGAAAGCGCATTTTCCCGCCAAATTTCTCACATGTATCAACGCGTAAATGATCGATCGATAGAGAAAGGAAAGGGCTACAAAACTGTACCTAACATTTACTTCTGCGTTGTTAACGTCAGCTATTATGGCTAAGCAATTCATCCCAACTGGGACGCATATTCGGCACGTCATGTTATTCCTGCATCAATCTGGCCTCAATGCCAACGAATCGTATTGTCGCCTGAAGGATGTTTACAACGAGAGTGCTCCTGCTCGAAGTACTGTGTACCAGTGGTTCTCGAAGTTTGCAGTTGGTGAATTCTCCGTTGAAGATAATGAACGAGAAGGGCGCCCGACGACACTGGACTTGGATGGCCTCCGAAGTAGAGTGGAAGCGGACCCATACCAAACCACTCGCGAACTATCAAGCACTCTTGGTGTTAGTCACTCAACAGTCGTTCGAGGATTGAAGTCGATTGGCAAGGTGCAAAAATTGGGTCGCTGGGTACCTCACGACTTGACACAACATGACATGGATCGCAGAGCCGATGTCGCTCTGTCTCTACTTACCCACACACGTACCCACGAATGGCTGGACAACCTTGTCACCGAGGATGAGAAGTGGATACTCTACTCTAATTATCACCGGCGTGCACAGTGGGTTGACACAACTGGATAGGCAGAGGACGTTCCGAAACCCGACCTTCACGTGGAAAAGGTGATGCTATGCATTTGGTGGAGCGTTCTTGGCGTAGAATACTGGGAGCTGCTGGACGAAGGGATAACAGTGACGGCACAGGTTTACGTCAGCCAACTGAGGAAGTTGGGGGCCCACCTTCAAACCACACGAGGAGAGCAAGTGAAAGTGTATTTTCAACACGACAACGCTAGACCGCATATTGCTAGAGCGACGGCCCGAAGGACGTCTTCCACCTCTTAAAACTTTATAAATCAATCCGATCATTTTCCTTATTCTTCCCAACTAATTGAGTGATGAGCAGACTGCATCAGGCGAGTATGGTAAGTTAATCTGGTACGTCGACGGACGAATATGTCCAATGTCACATGATGGCGCATTTGAACGCGTCAAAAGTAGGATTTGAATTAGAAAACAACGTTTAATCAGAAAGACATAAGGCATTTGACAGTCACTCACCCGATCACCTCAAACAGAATTGACACTAATTCGCTATTTTTCTGAGGATCATCTTGTTTCCATTCGAATGTTATCGTTTCTCCTCCAATGATGCTTACCTAAACAGTTTTACTACGCCATGGCACAAATTCTCTTCACCACTTAAGAGACTGTATCACAATGTAAGACTAAAGAAGGGATATGGAGAGTACATGCCGCGATCTTCGATATTTTAAGTCTTTCAGAATGAAAAATAGAGGTTGCAAACGCTTTTTCGAACCAATGAATATAAGGAAACCGCGGAGCATATCCCGAAGCATTAGACTGCATGGAAATTTCTGTCAAGGCGGGCATCTCAGCAAGAGTACCAGTGGCCGCTTGACAGTGGTAAGGATCCCATCTACGTACTTGTAAAAACAAATAAAAGAGAGAGCATAGAGCCAATGCGCATAGTCTCAGTGATTTCCGCATAAACACCAGAGTCGTAGAATGAGAAGATCGACCAAGAGTTCTCACCTATTACACCATACCGAAAGGTCCTGGCTAGTATATGTCCCTCTCACCCTGTCCTATTAACCAGAATGATGAAAGCACCCAAACGTTAGTTTTTTCTTTGAATGGAGCTATAGTGATGCTTTCCCCACTAAAAAATCGACAGAATAAGGATGGCGTTACGCGAGATAAGTCTAACACATACGACGCTTGTCCTCTGAACACGACCAGTACGGTATTGTGCAGATCTGGTGATAAAAGGTCCACCACAACAACCTCTAGAAGCTCCACAAAGAAACAATGGCAGTGGTCGCTCACACCTTGCGGTTCGCGTTTTCTTTTAAAATCATCGCGCTAACTCAGCGAATTTGTCAGAGCAGAAGCTAAGCGATTTGTGTGGATACGCTCCCGACCACCGTCACACAATTTTCCAGAGTCCGTCTCATAGCTTCCTTCTTCAGCACCTCTGGTCATTTCCAGAACAAGCCATGACCAGTACATCGCTATCGGTGGTGACTCATACAGATATCACTGATACTATTTCGCGCAGTTCTACCGTGTCACTGCACAATATGAAAGAATGCCGTAGGATGATCATTTACTTGAATTACCTATTCTCTTCAATACAAGGGAATGGTGCAGAATCATGCAGTAATATTTTGTTTACTTTTTTTTACACAAATGTAAAGCGAAGCAACAAGGAACACTTGATGTCCACCTGAGGCCCTATTTATAAATCGCGACGGCAGCGCAGCAACAACAACGCCCGGAATGTATGGAACAGGCGACGGGAGCGACGAGAGCGACTGGGGCGACGAACGGTGTGACGCAATTGACCATAACGCCTATTTCTTGGCAGTCAACCAATCAGTTAACACGGACTCTAACAAACAGTCATATTACCTACATCATCAATTGGGCACTCACCAGGGAATGCCGTCAGCTTCCCATGGAAATTCGTATTGAGACCTATATCACGTGAAAGAGCTCGAGACGCTGATCACAGATATGCACACCAAATTTGCTAAATGGATCTCCTAAGCGAGTTATGGCCGGCGGAAGCCGCGATTCTTCCATGTGTTAGGCGCGCTCAATCAGCGTTGGGCGCAGTATTGCGCGGAAATTAGCGGTTCGGCTATCAGCGCCGTCAGCAGTGGCGGCGGCGCAGATAGCCGAACCGCTAATTTCCGCGCAATACTGCGCCCAACGCTGATTGAGCGCGCCTAACACATGGAAGAATCGCGGCTTCCGCCGGCCATAACTCGCTTAGGAGATCCATTTAGCAAATTTGGTGTGCATATCTGTGATCAGCGTCTCGAGCTCTTTCGCGTGATATAGGTCTCAATCCGAAGTTCCATGGGAAGCTGGCGGCATTCCCTGGTCAGAAGAAGCATAAGAGCATGCCCTACCGTGATCTAGGGCCGTATGCTTGTCTACCCCGGTGGGGGATTGAGGCGTGATAAGATATGTTGATATTGGTTGAATTTCCGCAACGGGGGAACATGAGCATACGGCGCCTGAAGAATGGCACAATAGGAGTCGTTTCCTAGGAGCACTAGTGTGCTATGGTGTAATCACGTACTCCGCACTCCATCCGTCGCCGCAGTCGCTCCCGTCGCCGGCGCGAGGTATGAACAGACGACAGCAGTGATGAGAGTGACTGGAGCGAAGAAAGCGACAGTAACAGCGCTCGAGTATGAACCGATTTCGGTGGCGAACGCTCCGTTTTAGTCGATTTGCACATGTTTTGCACGGGCGACAAGGCGCTCTCCAGAAGTATGAACGGGCCCTAACAAGGAGAGCCTCCAAAGTGGCGGTGAGCTTTTGCGGTGGAATTTTTACAGGATGTAGGGTCCCATGTGGGGAGTCCAAAACCATAGTTACTTTGGTACTATTACTTATGGTACCCCACTTAACCTTGTTCAAAATGGGTCTACTGGGGTAATCTGCCATGGGAAGAACGAATATCTTAGTCGTTTTTTGCGGAAATGCCTTATAAGCCCGCTACATTAAGTTCGAATTGCCTAAGGCCTTGCGAAATAGCGCGCGCTGGTAAGAGACGCAGAGACACCGCCTCCTGCCAGCACGCAATCGCGACCGTCTTCCCGGGGGGTCAGCGTGCAGGCGCGGCGACTAACTACATGCAGCGAATGCAAGTGCAGCCTTATTTCCTTTTTGATTACAGATCCGCGTCTATTTGTTTTCATATTAGCAATGGAAGGGATTCCAGGATGAAGGCAATTTTAGCACGAGTGCGCTAGTGGGCCCACATGCCGGAGTCCCTTCCCCTGCCCAATTCTGTGCTCTCCTAAGCGCGAGCGGAGGAGAGCACACAACAGGGTTTCCAAGGCTTTTCGAGATTTCACGGCTTATGCCTTGGCTAACCTCTGCTGCAGACTAGAGACGGCGAAATAGTACGCATCGATAGGAGGCGGAGTTTCTGCGTTTCTTGCCAGCGCGCGCTATTTCTCAAGGCCTTGGGCAATTCGAACTTAATATAACGGACTTATAAGGCATGTCCGCAGAAAACGACCATGATATTCGTTCTTCCCATGCAGACTACCCCTAGTAGACCTATTTTAAACAAGTTTAAGTGGGGTACCATAAGTACAATAGTACCGTTACTTTTTTCGGAATGCTCTTCTGTGGTCGAAAAAGGCGTGTGGACGCGTGAGTGCGAAGTTCATGACGCCCTGCTGCCACCCAGCCAATGTGGTTGGTTGGCGTGGTGGTTGTTGTAGCTTCACATGGGCAATGTCATGAGTTCGATTCCCCCTCCTACTTTTTTTCATTTTGAGATTTATCGTCAGTGGGACTCTGTATCCCCATTTCCAACCCATTTTTTAGACAAAAACGTGGCAACAAATGTCGTTTATGTTCTTCGAGCTCTTTGAAAGTGGAAAGGTGAGGACTCTTGACTTCCAGGTTAAGCAAATCAAAAACTGATGGAAGATTTGTGATCAGCACCCTAAATAACCCCCACGCACAAAGTTTGGTCGAAATTGGTGCATCCGACCACACCACCCTCACTTATACCTTTTCTAACCTGTCATAAAAAAAGGGAAATCCAGAAACCGATGTCAGATTCATGATCAGCACTCCGAGTAACACCCGTAAAGTATGAATAACTATTTTTTTCGACCTCGCTAGTACAGTGATGGCCCCTCTTGATTTTCGAACAGTCAAGCTGTTTCAAGATGAAAGCTGTTGTAGATAGCAAATTCTATCATATTCTTCATGGTCGACTGCCATAAAACCTGGGCATTTTGATAGAGTAGGTTCAAATCCTCTGTGGCCACGCAGGTTTGTTAAATTCAACTTTTATTACGCCTAATGTCTCGACGGTATCGTCGTTATCAAAGGCCTGAAAGAAGTTCGGTGGTCTGCAGAATGTACATTCACGCCGTCATCTGCCCACATTTTTCCAACTGCAGTACCCGTACCAATGAGGTCCCAAGAGTGTCACGAAGAAATCACTCCAATACGAACGCAACTCACCGCCTCTTTATCAGCACTGAACGACCGCCCTACTATGCGACAACCATGTAGCAAGTGAAACACACTCGGTATACAAGAGTATACGGACATCGAGTAGCATTGTGTTTCACAGCTCACACAGTGGAATAAAGGGCAAAAGTCACTTGTAATGGAAACGCACTCGTTCCTGTTTGTTTTCCGTTCCTGACCCTCCCTTTATTCCACTGTGTGAGCTGTGAGACACAATGCTACTCGAAGCCCGTATACTCTTGTATACCGAGTGTGTTTCACTTGCTACATTTGTCGCATAGTATGGCGGTCTTCCAGTGATGATAAAGCAGCGGTGAGTTGCGTTCGTATTGGAGTAATTTCTTCGTGACACTCTTGGGACCCCATTGGTACTGCAGGGTTGGGAAAATTGGGGCAGATGACGGTATGAGTGTACATTCTGCAGACCACGAACTTCTTTAAGGCCTTTGATAATGACGATACCGTCGAAACGTCAGGCGTAATAATTTGAATTTAATAAGCCTGCGTGGCACAGAAGACTTGAATCTATTGTATTCCTTACATGGATGGAGTCAAAAATGTAGCAACGAACTGGTAACAATAGCTAATGATGTACCAACCTTCTTCAACAATGATGGAAGATTGCGAAAAAGCATGTAAGCGAAGTACACTCCTCACAAACTGAGCATCTACGCTTCTCCGTATCACCGGTTCAATAAAAGGACGTAGTAGCACCGATATTTTACTTTCTGTGTAGCCCTCCACCGCTTAACGGGTTTCCACCTCGAATGGCTTCCGACCTCAATGGCCGCCCTTGTTTGACCATGAAGACCGAGGTGCAAATCCCGCTCTTGGCCCAGGCTCGAGAGTGAGGATGATGAGGTCAGAAGCACCCATTTCGCCCAAACTTTGTACGTGGTGGCTATTTGAGGTGCCGATCACGAATCTGGCATCAGCTTTTTTACTTGCTTAACCTGGAAGTCAAGAATTCTCACCTTTCCACTTTCAAAGAGCTCTATGAATGTAAATAACATTTGTTGCCGTGTTTTTGTCCAAAAATGTGTTGGAAATGGGGATAAAGCGTCCCACTGACGATAAATCGCAAAATGCAAAAACACCAGTACAAGGGCGAGTCAACCCACGACCATGCTCCTGTCAAGCTACCGCACATGAACTTCGCGCTCACGTCTCCACACGCTTTTTTCGACCACAGAAGAGCATTCCGAAAAAAATAACCATGGTTTTGGACTCCACACACGGAACCCTACATCCTGTAAAAATTGTATCGCAAAAGCTCACCGCCGGTTTGGAGGCTCTCCTTGTAAGGGTCCACACAGTCAGTAGGCGTCCTTACCACAGGTTAACATTAAGAAACGGTAGGACCGAGGCAGACGACCACCATGGCTAAATTCTCTAAACTCTCTAATACGGAGTAGTGGGAATCCAGAATTACAGCCGCCTACTCTGAAAAATGTTGTGGATGGACGCAAATTCCGAAGCAGGGAGACCGCATTATTGGCGCAGTCAGCGGGCCACCGGGTTGCTGCGGATTGAAGCATCCAGCTACGGTCAGCACCGATCTGCTTGGCGTAACAGCTAAGACAAGTGCATCACGGACGGGACCTCATGCGTTTTGAAGTTGCTTTGAATTATTGTAATCTTCATGCTGAAGCAAAGTAACAGTGTCCCTCGCAAAAAATTCTCCCAACTAACTCTTATAAGGCAAGACAAAGGGCAGGTCGAAAAACTAACAAATCTTCGTAATACCCTTTCGTGACATCATAGCTTCAGAAGTCCTTACTAGAGTGAGTTTCAACTTCCCTGGAATTTGGAAAGGAGACGTAGGTAGCTGGATTGAATCTGGGATCCTAGTTACAAGTGTCCAGACTAAAATTGCAAGATGCACTTCACGAACGAGCTCTGACCTGTTAAACTGTGCCGTGTGGAATGTTCCCCGACTATATGAATGCTTGTTGTGGCGTTTATTAGCGTAGTTTACCACCACACTCCCGTCGGTCGGAGTGCTCCAATGGAAAGGATTTCGCTTCATAGGAGATAGATAGTGGGCTCGACTCCCACTGGTACACTTAACTTGCATGGTGTGGCTTACCTCCGGTAAGACCTCGTATTCTCATCTACAATAATTAATTTAGTAAACATGTGGTAACTACTGTCATGTTTTGCTGTGTGTGTGCCGACGAAAAGGTGATGTAGATGAAAAAACCTTTATTCCAATATGAAGGTCAAGCGAAAGAAGAATGCCTGACTACTGATTAGCAACCCAAGTAAAGTCATGCAAAATGCAATGGTGATTCTGATTCCACTACTTCCACCTACATACACTGATAGCTACAAGGAACCTACCAATAGCGAACTCTAGACCAAAATGTAAGGGGCTGCACACAACTAGTCATATTTACAACGTAAAGGAAATCAAATATGTAGAAATTAGCTAAAGATGGAAAAATAAGTGGCACAGAAACGTCATTTGCACGGCACCGCACATAGTACGCTTCTTCTGCAGCCCATATTAAACAGTACAACTTAACAAGATTAAATATTCGCGGAATAAGAAACTCGGAAGATTATCAACTCGCTCTGCCTTATACCATCGGCATCCCAAAAGGTTTGGACACATAAGGTCATTAGGATAAGGATAAAGGACGGCGTTATTCAATCTCCATTGGGATGCGCCACGCATTCTACTTCTACGGGATGTCGTGGAGGCGAGTTGAATGCGTATTTGGCCATGCAATGACTTGCGGTGGCCAGCCGATGAACAAGCCAGCGCTTAATCCTTCCCAGACAAGTCTGGTACCAGTTCACCGACCCCGGAGGGATGGAAGGCTTGGTTGGCCTAGGCGGGAAATCCGAACCAGGAACCTGGTATTGGGTGCAGGCGACAGCCGGCGCCTCCTCCGACTGCGCTCCACGCGCCCCTAAGGTCATTACGACGTATATATTGGATGTGTTGGTGTAGATGAGAACAAAAGGTATTCATTGCAGGAAAAATGCGGAATAGAGAAAAACGAATACCGCAAAGGGATAAGAGCTAGACTCAAGAAGAAAAGGTCTACGGAGAAAATGCCCGAATCTCACGGCGCGCGTCGCGTGCGGAGAAAATTCCCGCAACCAGGGGAGAAAATGCCCGCAACCAAGGGAGAAAATGCCCGCGATCAGGGTAGAAAATTCCCGGGTTGACGAGAAGAATCTATAGCACACCATTATGGTGAATAGCAAAAGCGCTATAATAAAGAAAACAACTTTGAGCGGTAAACACCACTTAGGAAACTAAGAAAAGTTTGAAACTGTGGAAAAAACCGTACAATAGGAGAGCGTTAACCGGACGTATCGTTATTATTACTATACAATAGTCTATTTCCGCAACGTTTCATTCGTATCAAAGCTCTAATAAGAAATTAATCGCAAAATTTCATGTTCGAAAAACACTCTATATTTCGAGAAGGTGCCTTGAAAGATTTTTGGCGAGGTGCTACACCGTAGGTTCTGGTCACTTTAATAACGTTTTTGGTAAAACCTATGTTGCAACTGACCATTTAGATATTTAAATCCTTTATTCAGATATGTGGGACTATCAGAAAAACAGCAACAAAGCGAGTCAAAATAGAAGTCCTATACTGAGAAAAACTTTAATAAAAAAAGGTACAACAAGTATTTACGATATCAACGGTGTATGAGATGAAAATCACTTGAAAAGCAATGAATTTTGAAATATCTATGTTCAAATCCTGTTTTAGTAGAGAAGGAAATGATTGGTCAAAAATGAAGACTTCATCAGAAAGACTCAGTAAAACCTAAAAACCAATTTTTAAACAAATTCCCGAATAAGATCTGCCATTTTTCATTTTCTACTTCTCATGACTTTGAAGTGCATGTACCTTACTGTTCACTCCATGTGACGTTCATGTGGCTTAAAAACAAACTCAACAATTGAGGTGGCCTACAGTTCCGCAGCTCAATGCTTCGAAAAGTAATTCTAAGTTACCAGGTTCCGTTGATGTGCTTGTTTTCTAGTTTTACGTGCTAGAGATTGAGATCTGGGCGAAAACGCTTCTTTCGCTCTGCTCAGTGTTTTCAAGTGTTCTCTTCACATCAAACACCGTTGGTACCAATTTAACCGTTGAGCATGCCTGTTATAACGAGAAGCTTTCCTCATGTTCTTAAAAGCTTCTCTATCACGGTAAGGCCATCAAGTCTGCTAGGGAATCCAAATGTTGGTGCCACAGTTTCAGTTGCCACGTCCACGATTTCTCATGCGATTTACTCGACGGCATGAGGAAACTACCGTTACCCTGTCCACGTGATTACCATGTGTTTTGTTGTATGGCTGCTGTAGTGGACCCTATCGAAAACCGTTCAGTGGCCGCAGATATTCTCTCCCCTGACCGTGGACATTTTCTTCCAGGCTTCGGGCATTTTCTCCCTTGGTTGCGGGCATTTTCTCGCACCGAAACAGACGCGGCGCGGTTCCGGTATTTTCTCTCGTAATCTGAAGAAAACAAGGGAACAGCTTTTAAACACTTTTTGGTTACTTCCTTTGCTTTAAAAACCATTCTTAATATAAGTTTCGGGTTTGAAAAACAGCTCATAGGCGAAGAAACTTGACCTTGACGGTGAGTGCAAAATGTAGAAAGAACGGCACTAGTTAAAAGTTCCAACTCCACCAACGACTTCGGTCGAAAAATAATTTTTTTTCGCTGAAACTTCGTCTAGGCGGGTTATTTGAGGTGCTGATCACGAATCTGATATCCGTTTTTCACGATTCGGTCGGAGACCACCCATACATGGGTGATCCAGGCAGGGTCACCGATTTCGCTGCAACTTCGTCTAAGGAGGTTATTTGGGGTACTGAGTACGAATCTGACATCCGTTTTTCGTTTTACGCTGAAGTGCGGTAGGTTACGGTAGGTACGGGTAACTAAGGCTGCCGAGGTCATAGTCACCAATTTTGCCCAAACTTCGTCTTTGGGGTGCTGATCACGAGTCTGGCATCCGTTTTTCGTTTTACGCTGGAATACGGTAGGACACGGAAGGTACGGGTGACTAAGGTAATGGTCACCGATTTCGCCCAAACTCCGGCGTAAAACGAAAAACGGATGTCAGATCCATGATCGGCACCCCAAATAACCCCCCCCCCTAGGCGAAGTTTGGGCAAAATAGATGATTATGGCCTCGGCAGCCTTAGTTATCCGTACCTACCGTAACCTACCGTACTCCAGCGTAAAACGAAAAACGGATGTCAGATTCGTGCTCAGCACCCCAAATAACCCCCCTAGACGAAGTTTCAGCGAAATCGGTGACCCTGCCTGGACCACCCATGTTAACGGTATGGGTGGTCTCCGACCGATTCGTGAAAAACGGATATCAGATTCGTGATCAGCACCCCAAATAACCCCCCCCCCCCCTAGACGAAGTTTCAGCGAAAAAATTTTTTTCGACCGAAGTCTTGTCGGTGGAGTCGGAACTTTTAACTAGTGCCAAAACAACTAATAAAGCAAGACAGCACTGGTGGAACAAGGCAACTGCCACAAGGATTACAGACAAATGATGCAATCGCAAAGGTCTCAACATGAGCATGCACATTCTCAGTGGGGAAGTTCTGGAAAGTCGCTCTTCTGAACGTTAAATTTCGCGTTCAGGAGAAAACTCGGCGTTTGATCAGCTCGTGATTACCTCCTTTATAGTTACATGAAGCTAACAATAAATAAAAAATTCCAAGATCTAACCAGTCTCAGTTTATCCTCAGTCAGCGGAATCGAGCTAGCGGAAGAGCTCGACGGTGATCGCCCAACCTCTAAAGAGGTGGGACCGGCTAGCGCCATACCTAATATAATAATAATGTAATACAACGCGAAAACAACACACCGAAAATGAAAAGCGGCAGTTCGTACTCGGTAAACCGAAATTCTGGAGAGGGAGTGGAAGGAGTGTGACGATACTAAAATTATAGATAGGTGAACATCTCTGCGCCCGTTTAGAATTCCAACACCAAACGATGCGATAGCATGCCATTGCTATGTGTAGTATACACGCCATCACATCACTCGGAGTAGAAAGTATAAATTGGGCACTGCACAGTGTACAATGACCGATCTGGTGTCTCGCCATAGAGAATACTTCCCCTGGTGCCTCGTGGACACTAATATGGAGTATGAAACTAACGAACAATGTACTGAATAAACAAAAACAGGAACATAATGTATTACCGGACTGGAAGTGAAGGAAAAGAAAATGAAACACTGACAGAAACACGAAAGCACCTTGTGAGGACAGAAACGAAGGCGAAGGCGTTTGAATCCCTTTTTAGGTCCTGAATAGAAGAATACGGGAACAGAGGGAGATGCAGCCGTATCCTAGAAAGAACTCGCCGATACACTTACAACCGAAAAAAAAAACACGTCCGAGTTGTCCGGGGTGCAACGCCCACAGCTGCGCGATTCAAAGCTGGTTTTTATTAACCATGGAACGCCCTTACTACAGGCTCTATATGCTGGAGCCAGGGATAAGGGACATTAACGACGCTACGACGCTCTATGGGGTTTTCTGCCCATCAACCCCCCCCCCCCCCTCCCCCGACCCTGTTTGCACCGGAGAAACAGGCAAGCAAATATCACTAGCTGCAGCGACTGATTAGCCAGAGGGATAGGCAACTCGGTCCCGTAACGATTTCCCTGAATTTCACTTCGAAACCATGGTGGACAACTCAGACGGTTTTTTTCCGGTTGTGAGTTTATCAAGCACTCTAGAAAGAACGGCAATACTTACCTTGTCTTTCCTAAAACCAATGTATGTCCGTTAAATGACAAAGGATGTGTTTGTATGAAAAACGGAGGGCGCAACAAGGATGAAACAACAGCAGGGCGCAATTCTTCATTCCGTTTCGCTTGAGAACATTTCCATCCAACAAACAATTCAACTTTCAAACAAAAGTGGGAATGACAGCGCTCGAATCTAAGAGTTGCGTTTCCATAAAATAAGGGCAATGTAAAATATACGGGAGTGGTAGGGTAACGAGTATAGTTACGCTGTCAGAAAATTTTCAAGCATTCGAAACTGAGTATATTCGAAGAACATCATGTTTTTGAATAGTTTTTTTAAAATTTTTGAACATTCCAAAAAGGTGATTTCTTGAATACTCGAATTTGAAGAAAAAAAACGATTTCTTGAATAAATATTCTGCACATGTCGCCAAGTCGCACCGCGGTGGAACGCGCAGCAGGGGTGTGGGAACGCGCTGTTGATCCTGCCGTAATCGCAACAGCCAATCATGTGCCTTGCCTGTGAGGATGAGCCGATGCCTAATTGGCGGCCGCAGTTATGGTAGGATCAACGGCGCGCTCTCGCACCTCCGTGGCATGTACCCAATATCCAAAATTTGAATGACAACAATAATAGCTAATAATAATAATAAGTTTATTCGACCGCCAGCTATTCTTGGCCCAAGCGCGGTTTTGCTGAATTTCGAAGTTTTTCGCATATTCGTCAAGCCACTCTGTTCGCTGCTGTGGAAGTGATCGCAAATAAAAATGATGAGTTCTGTTGTGGAATGTACTTCTGTACCTACTATGTGCACTAAATGGGACTTTCACGGATAAGCGTAGCAACGAGATTTTAGGGCTCAAGGAGTCGGGTGGTGGAAGAAGAGGAACCACATCATAAATTAGCCCATTCGTGTAGCATTCGTGTCCAGGGTTGAGTATATGTCACAAGTCTTCCGACGTGCGTAACACGGTGAATCGTAGTAGCACCACGGTAGTGCAAAACTTCAATTAGCAAGGCATTACACGAACACGTAAGACCTCTGCACTATTGAGACTGCGCCATTCCATGCTGGGTAATCCACAGCCATCATGCTGCTCAGCTTCGCAAGCTCCATCAGGCCTTATAGCTCGACCACCCCGCTTCACTGGCATACTTCTTGCGCCATGTGCCGCGTCATCCCCGTTACCAAATCTAGCCGCAAAGAGGTGGCGTTCTCATGTAAGATGATATATGTAAGGCAATAGGATACTGTAAGAGTATAGCTGTCGTACGAATGGCGGATTACGGTGACGGGATAGGAGGAAGCGCAATTAGTGTATAATTGCGTATGAAACATCACATTGCAATCACCACGTTTCAATGGCGAGTTACTATTCATATTCGCTAATTATGATTTTCTTAGATTGGCGTTTCCACATAGATTCACATCCTTTTCTCATTGGTTTTTTCGTCGACTTTGTGTCTCCGAATTTCATTACTAGGGGAACGGGGTTGAACGTGTTCCATCGTCTGTTTGTATTTGTATATCGCATGTCACACATGATGGAATGTCATGCGATTAAACGTAAACCACACGCTACCTCGAGTAACATTCGTTCAAGACGTGTAGATGATGTCAACGCATGGCTTAGTCGTATAGGACCTGTTCATACTTCCCGACAAAAACTATTCGCCACCCGCCCAAAACGTACAAATACTACCATACTTCTAGATGGCGACTCGAGCGACAGCGCCAGTGTTGGAGTAATCTGCCGCCGCTGAACGTCGAAAGAGCTCGAAATCTGCACAAGTGCTCCTTTAATTCAATATAATATTCAAGATATACAACCAATCAGTTTTAGCTTGACAGCCAGCGGTACCGTTCGCATAGCTGATGGGCTGATGCAAATGCATATTTCCAAAGCTGTTTCAGATTTTCATACCGATTAACAGAGAAATCGTATTGCCTACAGGATTCCTGCTGTTAAAACTATTACGATCTTCATCTATCATAAACATATAGAGTGACTGCCTCACAAGGGAAGGCAATGAGCGTCCCGTGGCAATTTTCAAGGTGGTCCATTGAGGGTTGTAGGAGGTTGTCTGAAAAGCACCATTGTGGTTTTCAAATTTCCTGCGGACATCTGGGTAGGTCAAAAATTGCAAAAAACCGTATTACTTCAGTGCGGGTCGATAAAGCAAAGCAGACGTCTGGAACTGCCACGTTGTGATTAGAATCTATCCTGCAAAAGGTTTGGGGCTGCAACAGTAGCGGAATAGCGAACCCACAATTTGCTTGTTAGGAATACACTGGCCGAAGCGGAACATTGGAGTGCGCCGCTCAGGGAGGCAGCGACTGGATGTCCGGGTAGGTGTGGGGGCGGACTTGCAAGAAGAGGGTCGCTAATTCAGAGGAGCACAAAAAGCTCTGTGGAGCTGTCAAACATGGTAACCCCCTCCCCCGAGCAGCCACTTTGAATAAATTGGAATATTAATCCGAACAACACTGAAGACATGAGGAAAAGCTTGGACGGCTGGCCATAGGTGTTACTGGTCCACACGCCCTAACAGCCACGCAACCCCCGCAGGCCGGGACACCTCGGTTTTGGCTAGGACAGGCAACTTACCCCACCCCACCCTATTTACCGCCGCCAGCAAACGCAAGGCAGCAGTCCTTGTTTGAATGGTGAGACTGCTTTCTCTACACGACACAAAAGGAGCGGGCAGAGCAGGCGACCCGCGAGTGCAGAGGAGCAGCAACAGCAGAGCGACTGCGATTCGGGCTCACTCGTGCGGTCTACGGCTGACATGCAGATCACGGCCCCAGGCAAGGGACATGGACGGGAACCACGCGGCACCAGGAAGCAGAAGGCAGGGACCGGTGCAGAGGTCAGAAGGCCCGAGCCGGCCGATGAACGGAAAGGGCACGGCACGGTGACGGCTCCCGCGGTGGCGACGACGCGAGGTTCTGGCCCGCGTCCAACCGCGCGTATCGATCAACTCGGGGTCGCCGCCAGCCGCACCCGAACCGACGACAAATTGCACAATCGGACCAGCACTGCAGCCGCTGGGCCCATGGAAGGGCTACGGGGAGACGCCGTGGGCTGCCTCCGGTCTGTGTGTGGAACCGCATAGCATCTCCCCATTCAAAGTGCGCGGTCCTGGGCGTACAAGATGCCGGCTTGTCGGTTTCTGAGTGCTCTCAACCCCGGAACTTCTGTGCAAGTCCAATCGAGGGGGTTGGTCTGCCTGGTACTCTCGTAAGAATCGTGGTGGGGATAAAAACATGCAACGTAGAGCGCAGCCGTGCTTGGTTTATGTCCTCTAGTCCTGATAAACGGTCATGTGCATCTTGAGACTAGATTCCTAGTTCAGGGGGGGGGGGGGGAATAGGTGAAAAATACACGGCAGAGTGATACAGGAGCCTGGAGAAAATTTAAACAGCACGCACTGTCAAGCGGTCGACGCGCACTCGTCTGGGTCAGCAGGCACGTAAGGACATGACTTGACAAGAGAGAACGTGCTGCCGCGGAAGCGTCAAGGAGTTTATTGATCTATCCGGATGCGTAGGGTGGACCCTCCCCGGCTGGAATAGCACCGGATCCTCCTTACTCTTTCATTCATTCCTGCACCTGAAGTGCGCATGTGAGCCCGCACAAAAGAGAAACAGTGACGAACAAAGGATAATGTCCAGCTTCAAATAGCGCTTCTGCCCATTTTGGATAGCACTACGAACCGCAGCTGGATAAAGAACTGTCTTTTGCAGACATTCAAGTATTCAGTACGACGGAATTAATTAAAGTATTGATATCGTAATCAAAAGTGCACATGTTGGCATTCTGCATAGCTCAGGTGTGTGCTCCAGGGAGTGGGCACAGGGGTGTGCGTAAATGAAACTCGAAATTTCGTAAATCGTAATTACGAAAAAACTATCGTAAATCGTAAACCGTAAGTCGTAAGAGCTTACGGTTTACGATTTACGATAGTTTTTTCGTAAGTCGTAAATTGTAAACCGTAAGTCGTAAGAGCTAGTTCATTCATTCACTCATTCATTCATTCATTCATTCATTCATTCATTCATTCATTCATTCATTCATTATTGCACCCAGAGTGCGCCATTAAAACACAAAAAAGAGGCAATCAAAAAAACACAAAAACAGTAATCGGCTTTAAAACAACTGACACCAACAAATTGTTGTGAGCGTTTTGGACAAAACTATGAACTGCATTTGGATTAACAAAATTATTTCTGCAGATCTTTCAGAAGAGCCAGTGCAAAGGCTTGAAAAATATTGAAGTAAAAAGAAAGTGCCGGTATGGTGAAACAAAATATAATGTCGAAGTGTTTAACTATGGTTGACAAAGAAATTTGTTGACATAGACAATAAAAGTGCAGCCGTTGGCATTCAGTATACCTATGGTGTGAGTTCCAGTATGCGGAAGTCACTCTCGAGCAACCTTGAAGAGAGGATAGCACCCAGGAGTCCGGCCGTATTCCGGTCATACCTAGGCGGGCACTTGCTACATTACGCTACCTCTCTATGATGCTTCCACAGGAACTGAAATCAGACCAACCGCACTTGTATGATCTATCCAAATTCGGAGAAGAAGAAAGGTACTTTAAGCAGAAAAAGGCTTAACGAAATAAGTTCGTAGAAAAATGGTATTTTGTAATATAGGTATAAATCGTTTGCGCTGGGGCTCTGAAAACTGTCAGACGCTAATGCGTGAGGATTTCAGACATAGCCATCCTAACAATAGAGTTATCGTAACAATAGCTGCGAGAAAAAAAAACGGGATAGCATAGAGGGTTATTATTGCTCTAGAGCACTAGGAGTAATTACTGCTGACCAATATTGCTGTATTGGATGTAGCGATAGTGTCACACTTGTAGGTAGCGCGTCATCACTGTTGAAATGGTAGCGGGCGGCTGGGTCTGCAAGCAAGATGTGAATCGATAGTAAATGAATCTAGATGAATACCGATATTAACAAGAAACGTCCCTGAGATATTGAGAGATGGCGTATCATCTATCGCAGCATGGGTTATGCCCTCCCATGCTACTGCCTGGTCACGATGGATATCTGAAGCCATAAGTGCAGAGCAACATGCTCTATAATAAAGCTGATGACCGCAGCTCTGTAACATCGACGATTTTCAACAAAAGTGATCAACCTTTAGTAAATGTGGAAGATCTAACCTTGATATTTTGTTTTTAAAGCTTTTTGACGTCGTAGCGTTGAAAAGTTGCGCAGGCAACTTGCTTATCCACCTTGCACATCGAGCAAAAAAGGAATTAAAAACGCTTGAAAAATGCTTTCTGTTAGTCCTATTGTACTGTATGTTTATAGTACCTATTTTCGAGCTGACTGGTCTAAAAATCCAATATTTGACGTTACGTAGCTGACGTTTAGTGTAATACAAATTAATTTTTAGTTTTTTCTACAAGTGTTAACCAAAAGTATTGGTACTAAGTGGTACCCGTTCCATTATGAGACCATGGTCGTGGAACACTTGTGGCTGATCTTACTCGTTTTAAGATACCTCGCTGGTGTACAACGGGCACCAGCCCGCTTAGTAGCAACTTATTTATATATTTAGTATATTATTTTAGACCACTTTAAATATTCTCTTTTTTTAATTATCTTTTTGACAGACACATTTCAAATCAAACTATACCCATTTTAAGAAGGTCAAAATAAGTTGCTGATTTAAATTTTTACCTTTGGTTATGCATAGTGTCCTAACAAAAAACCTACGTCTTTTGAATAGCCATAAACTTCCCAACCCACCAATATCAGCAAAGACATACTCTTTTAAATGAGAAGGAATTTAGGACCAACACAGACATCCTACTATCCATCTACCACAATATAATTGAGTTAGCTGCCCGCGCTGTAGATGATGAGGTGTATCTCGCGCAGGTTAGAGATCTGCATGAGATACGACTCATGGAACTTCGCGCGGATAAAATGTGCCTTGTAACATTGTATGCTGCTGCAGCCGAGGAAGCAGAGCCTCTTCCTGCTTAAAACTGCGGCATCTGCGCTCATTTCTGAGCGTCTGTATCCAGAAGTCGGGTCCCCTACGTCGCGCGCGCAACAAGCGTCTGTAGTCAGAAGAGGTGACGCCGTCGTCGTACAACGAGCGGCCGCGTTCAGAATTCAACGCGGGATGCTACTGCAGCCGAGGAAGTGCAGCCTCATCCTGCTTGACACAGCCACAATTGCACGCGCTTCTAAGCGTCCTGATTCCGAATACGTGTCATCGACGTCTGCCGTGAGCAGGGTGGACCACTAAGGGGTTGATAGAGAAGGGAAGTAAGGGGACCTTTAGGGTGGACCACGAGAGCTACCAGGAAGGAAAGGAACAACCTGGAGGAGGGACCAGGACGGGGAAACCAGCAGGAAGAGACCAGTAAGGGGGTCAGTAGTGGAAACAAGGAAGTGGGCCAGGAGTTGGGACCAGGAAGTTGGGGAGGGAAGGGGGGAAGACCAGTAAAGGCGGACCAGGGATTAGTTCCAGTAAGAAGAAACCAGTGAGGGGGAAGCTGGCGTCCGGATTCGAACGACGTGTCAACGATATCCGGTAACGCAAGCTGTTGTGCATGAGAAAGGCTGCCGAAGAGCTACCTAAGGGAGAGAAGTGCTGCGCAACACAAACCAATGATGTCGTGCCGCAGGTGGGTCCTCCGCCCGTACATCGGTGGAGGCCGAGGACCCGCCCACGGCCCGAGCTGCGGCATGTTAGAGGCTGTCACGGTATAGTGGCGACAGCCTCTGTAAGCCACGCCCCTACATGGATTGGAAGGTTGGCAGTCTCCCTAACTGCATTCTTGCTACATGGTTGTTGTATATAATATAGACTAATAATAAAGGTTTGTGAACCCTCACTCCCAGGCAGGAGCATGACATGGAAGTCACGGGGAGATCCTTTTAGAATTTTGCTCATAATTTCTAAAAGAAGTTAGCAGTAGGGGAGATTCCGTTTTGACGGCCATCAAAACGTATTTATATCTCGAGATATACACACCACACCACAAGCACATTGCGCATCTCTCACGAAGCATGCTGGTATCATTTTTTTGCACTGAGCACGATGTATTAATCATTTCTACTTCTTCGTTTGTCTTCTTCGTTGCGCATGAATGAGGCAGGGCATGTAACTAAGCAGCTATTTTCAAAGGATTACTATTACTATTTTCAAAGAATTTGGGTCCGTTTACTCTATGCTAATTTTTAAACTTTAATTATCGATTGCGAAAAATACGATTTTCGCTATTCGCGATAGCGATTTCAAGCGAACATCGTATTTTCCGATCTGACGTCTCAAAAACACTAAGTGCGCGGAAAGTACGTTCTTCACATGAGTCACTGCCGAATGCAAACTACCTCCCTTGTGAACCTTGTACTTTCCCGATTTTCCCTTTTGCGCACGTCCTAGATGATTTCTTTGCAATCATGCTTTCGTTATCACGTTAATAGCTTATTCAAAGCTTTCACTATTAGCTTATTAAAACGTCTAATTCATAGCTCATGTTTCTAACCTTCAATTCTTAACCTATCGTCAATTCACTTGCTACATTTTACTCTGCCATTCATGCCACCGCTAGCTGGTATATAATCTGTACATAGGACGTCTAAAAAATCCGAAAGAGAAAAAATATTTTTTAGATTTATTTTTATTTGATGTTAATAGAACTTCGCCCATTGGCAACATTACCGTATACTAGGTAATGTCGGCATTAAAAGGAGCCGAAACGTGGCTTCGAGCATACACTCGAGGGCGTCGACCAGAGCTCACGTAAGTACCCACTTAATAATAGCGGCGTCAACGAGGCTATGATAATCCCACTCGTAGGGAAAAGAAAGCGGTAACCCATACTGAGGTCATCCAACGGTAAGAGGCATTAAGTCTTCGTGACTGCAGTTGGAGGGTTGTGTTCAACTGCGTTCTTTGCTTACTGCTTCCTTAGCTCTCTGCCTGTCTCCTATTTCTTCATCTTAATAGCGACTCATCAACATAACGGATAATTACTTAGTGCCGAACAGCTCACCTGCTGAGAAACGATGTGCTCGCACCGAGCAAAGAAATCAGACGAAACTAGCGAGTCGACTTATTGACGAACCACGGGAATTAATAGAACGGTTGCTCATTACGAACATGGCGAGAAATGATAACGGACCAATCGGGGGGCTTGCCCAGATTTCAGAAAGGCCTCTTGATATTCGGGTTAACATAGCGGATCTGTTCCTTCCCTCACTGCAGTGCTGACCGAATTACTCTAGAGAGGTGAACGGAAAAGCCAATGCAGCGGGATATGACGAGCAGAAACTGGCGAGGCTCCTTCCTCTGCAATTAAGCGGAGCAGCCAAAATAAAATACGAGAACTATGATAACGATGTTAAGCTGGATTACCGAAAGGTTGTTGACCAGTTGAAAAAGACCTTCGTAGTCCTAACTATGTCGAAATAGCGAAAGCAAAAATTTATCACGTGAAGCAGGAACCCGATGAAAATGTGGTCATTTATGGGCAACGGGTGAGAGATTTAGTTGCCGACGCTTTTGCCGAAAGTAATCCCATCGCCGTCGAAGAAATAATGTGCGAAACATTTGTGCGCGGCCTTTCTACGAATCTTCGAAATGCGGTAATGAAAAAAAGGCAGTCATCACAAACTTTCAAAGATCTGCAACAAATTGCAGAAAACGAAAGTCATCTTCTTGAAATTGTGACGCGTGAGAGGGGAGTAATTGATAACGCCCTTGTAAATGCAATTACGGAAGCCATTCAAAACGCACACATTATTGAAAGCTGTCCAAATCGAAATTACCAAAATCAAGGGAACTACCAGCGTCAAGAGTGGAATCAATCGCCATACCCTACTGTTAGTGCATCGCCAAATTTTTCACCACGTTGGAACAGTAATAGGGCATATCATGAACGTAGTCCTAAATCCTATAACGATAACGGTTACTACAATAACGGAGGAATTCGAAGCTCACGTGGATATCACGGACGCCATTCTCAAATCCCTAGAAATAACGCTTCTCACAATTACGTGAGAAATTATGATGACCAACATGATAACGGTCGATATCGGGATTATTCTAATGAATTTCCGCACAACTGAGAAGTCACTGTGACGGCATAAAAACCTATTGCATTCAAAATAACACCCTATATTATAACGAAGATGAAAATATTCGGTTAGGTAAAGTAGACGAATGTCACCAAAAAGAGATTTTGTAGCAGAATCACGAAAACCCCTTTGCCGGAGGTTACTTGAGCAGTAAAAATACCTTGCAGTAAGATTCACGTACGATTTTACTGGAAGAAAGTGAATAAAGAAATAGCAAGTTTTGTTCTAAGCCGCGTCATTTACCAAAAAGTAAGGTCATAACGATTTCGAAATATTTTTGACATTTTACAGAACAGAACGATGTCCGTAGAACTGATAAGGACATAGGGAAATTCGGGCTATGATTACGACAGTGAATACACTCCCGCAAAAACTCATTTCGAGGTAACTTTAAACATTTTCACCAGAAGGTCGGAAAAATAACGATTGGTAGAATAACGATTTAACATATACCGAATTCATAACGATATCTAATCAATATTTGAAGAAGCTATGCGAAGATACCAGTGCTCGAACTGGTATCTTGGAAGAAGAGGTACGAGAACTCCGACAAGCACTTTTGACTTGTCAGGAGCAAGTTGATGCGATGGCAAAGATGGCGAACAAGGACTTAAACCTGGTCGCCAATGTGGGTCACGCCGATAAAATGTGCCCTAGCGATGCGATGGTTGACGGCTCTAGAGATGCGGTGGCTCCAAGCAAGGCCGGTGGCAGTATGCGGGCAGCGATTCGAGCAATGCCTCGAAGGCACATGATCCGGAGGCCCAATGACCTAGCCCTATCCTTATGCACAAATTTCGCCCTGCGCGTACTGGAAGGAATCCTCCCATAGTCGTCTCTATGTCCACCGACCCATCATTTTAATTCATCATTGGAGTGAATATTTGCTTTTGTAGTTATTTAAAAATTATTGTTGTATATTTTTGTCGAGGCCGACAAATTCGAAAGGAAGGGCATGTTACGGTATAGTGGCGACCGCCTCTGTAAGCCACGCCCCTACATGGATTGGAAGGTTGGCAGTCTCCCTAACTGCATTCTTGCTACATGGTTGTTGTATATAATAGACTAATAATAAAGGTTTGTGAACCCTCACTCCCAGGCAGGAGCATGACAAAGCTCGCACCAGTGGACTCAGACTGCCACGCAGTATTTATTATCCTAAGGCCCTTGGCGGATCTTGACTGCCGCGACTGCGTGCCTGACCCATACGATTTAGAGTTCCCACATGCTAACGTCTCGACTTCTGTTGACTTGCTCCGGGGAAAACCTACGTTGGTCGGAGCGTCCCCCGACCCCCGACGGCCCCCCACTTGCGACGCTTTATGACCTTATGTTTGACCTCGATAGTTTGGTAGACCACCTCACATATTTTAGACATTAGACCTTGTATTTTATAAGTTTATATTACGAGTTTATATTACCAATATGAGATAACATAAATGATGAAGCGACCTAACTTACGCGTCAAGGGCCAGGCTGCACCCAACCTACTCGGGGAGTCTGGACCGCGACCCGCAGTTCTTAGGCGGCCCAGGTCCTGTAGCCTATGCCAAGACAGGACCAAAGAGGTCAGGCAGAGGCCCCGCGTTACCTGTGGACTGACGACGATGATGTTGGCGAAGGATCCTTGGTCCTCTGACGATGGTTGACGTCGACCCGCGATGGAGACACTCGACGGCGACAGCGGCGGGAACGATGGATCTCGACGGCGACCAAGCTGGATCCTATCGACGGACGGCACCTGTCCTGAGGCGCGAAGGCAGCGACAATGACGGAGCCCGGCCGCTCAGCGGGAGCGGCCGGGGACGAGCCACCGCTCAGCGGGAGCGGTGGAGGCGAGACTGGCGACCGAGCCGGTCAGAGACGACAGGGGCACGCAGCCTCTGCGTCTCTACCGGCTTCTAGAAGCTTCGGCGGCGACGAAGTGTCGATCGACATGTTTGGCCAGGTTTGACCTGGTCGATCGACCGGACAGGCCCAGCGACGGCGGCAACGTGTGCAGACCTGTCGGACGCGAGTCACAACACTGGGAGCCCAAGAAGGGTCCACAGGTAGTCACGGCCTGAAGCTTACCTAGAAAAATTACATACATGTCAGCACCGCAGCCTAGGGCGACCAGACTCAAGAGGTGGCGGCGTGGCGGGCGATGCCATGTTGCGTGCGCCACGACGGGTGCGACAGATGAAGTCTGGGGGTGGGTAAGCATGACGAGAGGGCATGGGCCGTTAGCGACCTACGAGTTCACGTAAAAAAAAACGAGGTCTATGGGACCTGCGACCTAAGAACAGCAATAGTAAAAACATAACTACAAGTAAACGTTGTAAGTGGTGACGACATAATTGAAGTGAGGGTAAGGCTGGGGTTGAGATCTATGACGATGGCGAGGTGAAGAAGGAAGATTCTGGGGAAGACGTTAATGTTGATGACGACGAAGTATATACATATTTACATGTGGAGCGACGACCATGACATCCGTAACGATGGCGACCATGACACGACAGCACGAGCGACACGTTAGCGACCATGAGCCACGAGCCGGAGTTAAATAACTGCGTCGAGTACTGGGAGACATCTTGTAAGAAATTGATATATTGGTGATAAGAAGGAAAAATATATGTATATGTGGTAACAGAGATGATTTAAATTTGGAAAAAGGAAGAAAAAATATTACTTAATATGAAAAATAACGTGTGTGTGAAGGTAAATTATGAGGAATTTATTTTTTAAGTTCGTAAGTTTGGAGGACGAGGTTTGCCTTGCACGACGAAATTGTAGGCATGGTCGTTGAACTACGCTGAAAGTAATAGTGGCAGGAGGTGGTACTACCGAGACTCGAGTCTAAGACAAGATGACCTAAGCGTGGACCGACTAGAAGGAGGACTCTGGCCAGGAGTCTCCTCCAAACACACACGGTCAATAAGCGGCTATACGGCATGACGCGAGAGCTACTACGACATAAACTCAGATATTCTGGCGGGTGGACCACAGACCAAGTGCCCGTCACACTCTCGACCACAAGCGGCTGATAAGACGAAGTGGGTGGTATTGCCCCGAAACACCTGCCGTTTGCCCCGAAATGTCCGTCGGCCCGCCGGCGTTTGACAACCTTAACGTCTGCGGTCCACAACCACTGATGGTCTGCGGATAACCACCAATATAGATGACTGGTGGTACACAACCTCTAACGTCGACATGACCGGCGGTTCATAACCACGACCTAGCTTGTTTAATCATGGCGTGCTGTTCATTCCCGCATCCAGCCTGACCATATTTTCCTATGTTAGCCAGGTTCGTGGTGCGTTTACAACTGGCAACTTCACTCTCGCAGTTTATCCATGAACTGTTTAGACTCTCATCGAAGCGTCAACGAATCCAGCCAGTTAAACCGAGTTACGACACCGACAGCGGGTTCACTTTGAGGCTTCAAACGTTGTGGTCAAAGCATGACCCAGAAAGGCAGCTGGCACTATTGTACTGCACCTTCAAGGTCAAGAAGTGGTCGCAATTTTTATTCACCCGAAATTCGCCCAAGAGGAATATTTGGGGTGCTGTTTACGAATCTGATATTCGTTTTTGGTATTACGGTAGAGTACGGTAGGATGCGGTGCCGTTGAGGAAGGTTGCTGATGCCGTAACCTACCGTAGTCGGTCAAAATTTTAAGGACCGGTTTCAGTTTCGTCATCAGCACCTCATGTTACCCTCCTGGGCGAAGTTTGGCGATTGTGGATGAACAACTGTGTCAGGCAACCAATTTTAGGCTCTGTCGCAGGTTTCACCTGTATCACCTGTCGTCCCGTTGATCATCGACTCACTCGAGCGGGCGCCAGCAGCGGCTCCATTCGTCCCTGTCGCGTGCCAGAGTGCTCCAATGGATCCTCCTCACTGGAGAGGCACGATGAGTGTCATATCGGTCGTTTAGGGCCTTCACGAAGAAATCCGACCAACGCCTTGGTGGCCGTCCTGGTGTTCTCTTTACATCCCGCGGAATACAGTCGGTGACGGCTCTCGTCCAGCGGGTGTCTGCGAACCGAATTACGTGGCCGGCTCACCCGTAATTTTCGACAACTTGGCCCATGCGACAGCGTCTCTGATCTTCGAACGTCGGCGAAGCTCAGAACTCCGGAGGCCTTCTCTCACTTGCGTGAGTCGTGTCACTCCCAGCATCCTCCTCTCGATTCCACGCTGCGTGACGCTGATCGCGTGTTCATTCTGCTTTCGTAGAGCCCAGGTCTCTGAGGCGTATGTTAGGGCAGGAAGAATATGGTGGAGTCAAATAGGTGGGCGCGGAGTCGCACGTTCTTCGTCTTCTTCACGACTTCTTCGACGCTCTTGAAAGCTCCCCAAGCCGCTCGTTTCCTCCTGCTCAGTTTCGGCCCTAGGTCGTTGGCCATATTGACTTCACGAACCAGATACACGTAGCTGGAGCACTCGGAGATGTTCGTTCCGTTGAGCGAGAATGGGGCATCAGAAATTTCTCCGTTCCTCATGAACATCGTCTTCGTAAGATTCAGCTGCAGTCCAATGTTCCCACATACACGATCGAAGTCGGCCAGCATTCGCTCCGCCTGACTGATGCTCGGTGTTATGAGCACGATGTCGTCAGCCAAGCGCAGATGGCCCAGTTCCGGCCGTCGACCTTGTTGCAGAATTACAGGAATATTCGTTCCCCTAGGGCTTCAAGCATTTTGAAATACTCATGGTACAGGTTGCAGAGAAGTGCATGTATAAGATGTGCAGTGTTGAAGAACATGTTTGCTTCACACGTTTTTTTGCTTTCATGAACGCTATAGTTGTTAGAAACTTCTCTAGTTGTTCAACATAAGGTTTCTACACCATTTGTGTAAAATAGTAAAAAATTCGGTAGAAGTAAAGTAAAGTAATGTAAAATCAGAATAGAATGATATCCTACTATATATAAAGGAGTTAGCGGTTGTCCGTCCGTCCGTCTGCTCATCCGTCTGGCCTTTCTTAGAAGTCGAGTAGCAGGCGTCCGTGTTCAGACGATGTGCCACTCACGCCGTGTCGAGACCGCCAGAAGAAGTGTCACCGGTGTCGCGCAAAGCGCGTTTGAGTTCAAAAGGCATGCCAGCGACGTTGCTCAACAGGCGTCCGGGTTCAGAAGAGGTGTCACCAACGTCGTGCAACAGGCGTCCGGTTTCAGAAGACGTGTAACCGACGTCGCGCAATGGGTCCTGGGTTCAGAAGCGGTGTCACCGATGTCGCGCATTGGGTGTTTGGGTTCAGAAGACATGTCACCGACGCTGTTCAACATGCGTCCGGTTTCAGAAGACGTGTCACCGATGTCGCGTAATGGGGGTCTGGGTTCAGAAGACATCACCGATGCCACGCAAGTGGTGTCTGGGCTCAGAAGAGGTATTACGAATTTCATGCAAGGGGTGTCTCGGTTCAGAAGAGGTGTCACCGATGTCATGAAAGCGGTGTTTGGATTCAGAAGAGGTGTCACCTATGTCGCGCAAGGGGTGTCCGGATTCCGGACACGTGTAATGGAGGACCACTAAAGGTGAGACCAGTAAGCGGGGGTCCAGTGAAGGGTGGGAGGACCAGTGAAGAGGGAGGGGAGGAGTACCAGTAGGGGTAGTACCTTTAATGGGAGCCAGTGACGGGAGACCAATAAAGAATACCACTAACTAAGATGAGGGTTGGGGCGGGGGGAGGTAGTGAATGGGGAACCAGTGAAGTGGGAGGATCCTGTGAAGGGAGAACCGGTCAAGGGAAACTATTAAAGGAGGACCAGTGAAGAGGGGACCAGTGAGGGTAGGACCAGTAAAGGCGACCAGTGAAGGGGAGGGGACCAGTAAAGGGGATCAGTGAAGGTGATCACAGAATGGGAGCTGTGAATGGGGTTGGGCCAGTGAAGGGGACCAATAAAGGGTACCACTTAGGTGAGGGGGAGGGGCAGTAAGGGGGGCTGACAAAATGGGGACACAGTGAACGGGAGCCAGTGAAGTGGGTGAGTCCTGTGAAAGGGGGAGGGCGGTAAAGGGGGACCAGTAATGAGGGCCAGTGAAGATGGGACCAGTAATAGGAAGGGAGATCAGTGGAAGGGACCTGTGAGGGCGGACCAGTACTTTTTCTCACTATCGTCCAAGGTGTCTGTGACAGGAACGTCGTACAACGCGCGTCTAGATCAAGAAGATGCCACAGATCAAGCATTGCGAAGCATGCGTTGGATTTTCAGATGACCCTTGAAAGGCAGCGAGCGTGTGCGTGTACATGCCTCTCACTCTCACTACTGAGTGATGCTCACTACTTTTCTTTGCCTGTCTCTGCCTGCACATGGGTAAAGGGGTATTGCGTAATTTCGGGGGGGGGGGGGGACGAATGACCTCGGGAATCGGAGGATTATTATTGCCGTCGGATATTTAGCGGTATAGAGTTCTAACAAGATTATCACAATCTGTTCCTCGCCACGTGGAGAATGTCTACTTCGGAGAATAAATCGGCATAATTGCGATAGAGGGTGGATAGGCTTCATAGGAGCAGTTTTGAAGATTGTGTCCTACTGTCCACTTTCCGTAAAACCAGTTTTTCACTGTAATGCGAGTACGAAGGCCTAGACTGGGGTGTTCTATCCTCGGGGTTTGGTGGCGAAGCCCCCAACCAGACGTTTGGCGGCCGCTAGGCCGCTGAACGTCTGGTGTCAAAGATAAGTCATGATGAGCAAAAAAAGTCAGCAGCCAAGAGAATCAACGACCTCATACCTTACGAGCGGAGCACTACTTCTGCGCCACCACCGCCGCTTGCGTACCATTCTTGCGGAGTCCCCATCCCTCACCACTCTCGCGCCAGCTCTTTCGTGTGGCCAGCTCACAGTCAACCCCTTGAATTTCGATAGGTCGCAACACGCTCAGGAGCTTCATTTTGCAATTTTGACACCCATATTCGTGATCAGCATTCCGAGCTTTTTCTAATGACTCTGGTCTCCACATTAAGTTCCATGGGAGGTCGAAATCCTTCCTAGTGACGGTCCGATCGATTTTGTTCCATGATGAAAAGCCCTTTGTAAGAACGGGACTGCCACCACTTCAAATACTATGTTGAACGGAAAGTTTTTTCCACGCTGGACCGCTACAGCAGTGACGAATTGCCTAACTGTCATCGAAAGACAAACAAAGCAACGTCACTTCCAAGCCGCAATCAACAATATCGATCGATATTCATAGCCTGATCTATATGTGACACCTCTTCTGCTATTGGGAGTAAGTAGTGACCATTTTTAATGATCCCCTTAGTTTCCCCTTCACTGGTCCCCTTGATGGGTTGACTAATGTGACGGAGGTGAGGGGTTGATTCCTCTGCGCTGCTGCATTTTTGCATTTCAACTGATTGGTTGAGATTTGAGGGATTCTGACGTCTACGCAAGACGTTTTCACGTTTTTTTCAGACGTTTTCTGCGCATTTTTCAGCTGTACGCTGTGGTATTCAACATGCTGATGTATAGATATTCAACACCAGTGATACACTAGTACAAAGTGCATGAAGCAGCACTTGCGGGACCTTACGGGTAGCGTATAAAGGCTACAGGATTTCACAGTTTGTTTCCATACATGAACCGATAACCTCAGGAAAAACCATCTTGCCCGGATTTTCAAAACAGACCAGGATGCGACGTCGGAGGTGGTTAAAATGAGAAAAGAGGTGTGTGGATCCCGCAAATTAAGCTAAACGGCATCGATATACTGTTTCCCTCATGTCTGCCTGTCACTCGAAAATCAGAGGTCTGCTGAAGGTTTTCTAGAACCTAATACCAACAATGTCCGCCGATGCTCGAGTGGTGATCCACCTCACGCTGAAATGTGACCCACCTTTAGACAAGGAACCTTGGAGGGAGGAAATCAAGATGGCCGAACGGATGGCCAGCCCGCTCAAAGGCTTCGAAGCACGTCAACTTGAAGCTGACGACGACGTTGGGATTAAAATATGTAATAATATCCGGTCAGTAATAAACAGTCGAAAAAAGGTTCTCTCCACAGCGTACAGCTGGAAAATGCGCAGAAAACGTCTGAAAATGGTATAGACGTCCGAATCCCCCAAATCTCAACCAATCAGTTGAAATACAAAAATGCGGCAGCGCAGAGGAACCAAACCCCCCCCCCCTTCCCTCACATGAGTCAATCCACTACCCAACTGCGCTCTGAGCCACTGTCTGCAAAAGGCACTTGCCGGTAGCAGCATCGCGGGCGTACAAGACTCCCAAACGCGTGACGCGCCGTATTCCATTTCATACTAACTGAGGGATGGGATTCTCCCTATATGACTCGCTCCCCCCGTTCCGGCATACGCTTCAGACCCTTCCCTTGATAGTCCCCATATAGTCCCTCTCTACAGGTTCCCCCTCACTGGAACTGGTTCCCCTCAATGATCCTCCCTTAGCGGACGATGTTCGGCACGTATTATAAATCCCCAGGCACGTAGAAGACGATTAGGTATTTCCCTCCAATTTCCGCTATTTTATGATTAATTCCCCCTCCCCCTATTTTGTGAGCCAGCTCTCAGCGGATTATTTCATAGCATGATAGTAAGTACAGTATATACAGTATATTGTACATTTATGTATATAGTAAGTAGTGCCAAAAGAAAAGATTGTGCTATGCACTCGTTCAAGGCGTTGCGATTTTTATTCGATCGATAGCAAATTTGCTGTTTACATGGAGTTTCATACCTGTAAACGATACAACAAAAGCAATAGTAAAAACCGCACATATCCTCACTTTGTTTCTTCATGTAATCAGCATTTACACTATCAATCAAATAAAATCGCGAAGAGCTTTTCGAGTGCATGCCGCGATCTGGTTTGTAATTTTTTTTCTCAAAAAATGGAACATTTTTATATTAAAAATATTAGACTCGTTCGGGCAGCTGCAAAAATTTTCAAAAAAGTTATATCAACGAAAAATTATGCCACCATCTCGGAGAGTCTGTAGTTTAACCAGTAAGAAGCTCGCTTCGATTTGGAAGACGTTCAGTTTGATTTCATAAGTCTTAGGCTAGCTTGGAAGAGTGTCCAATTTGACGTGAAGTGTACAATTCGACATAAAAATTGTATATTGGGTTGGAAAGTAACTCCCGCCGTTTTTTAAAACATTATGTTACGAATTTAGCAGACGCAGATTTTTTGCATTATGTCACATCCCTTCAAGAACATCCCTTCGATTTGCTCTATCAGGATGTATGTTTCGCTTTTTCCCCATTTTGATTTTTTTCAATTTTTAGGTCATTAAAGTGGAAATGTGTAAAAATAAAAATAGCCTTCACCGACACTACTTTCTCTCTTATTATGTTTGAATTTTTAGCACAATGTTATGAACCATTCCAAAGGCGATAATTTGCTCAACAAGAGCGTTTTGGGATTTTCAGTTCATTTTGGTTTGATTTAAGGTGAAGTGTACAGAAGACATAAATTATTTTTACCAGCAGCTCCTAGCATTTCGTTATCTTTTTAAGCTAGGACCTGATGACCTTAAAATGGTAATACACTGAATGGCCAAAGAACAAAACATATGTTCTGAAAGAACAAAACATTCGGATCTATCCTATTCCGGGGGACTACATAAATAAAAAGCATTATATTAGGTTGGAAAAAAAGTCTTTTCATTTTTTTCAAAGATTTATTACTTCACAACTACAAAGTCAAATCAATTGAGATAAACTCTATTTTGTTCCACTACACTTCTCCAAAGACTGGGTAATTTTCCAATTCCTCTCGCTTAAAAGACTGCAGTTCTGGAGTCGAACCATTGATGAATCCAATTTTTGAGGTCTTCATCCGTTCCAAAATATTTCTCTCCAATTTCTTGCTTGAGACCACGGAAGAGATGGTAGTCGCTAGGGGCGAGATCAGGGCTATACGGTGGATGTGGCATTACCTCCCAGCCCATCTCCTTTATTGTTTCTCTTGTGAGTCTTGCAACATGTGGTTTTGCACCGTCATGCAGGATCATCACCTTCGACTTCTCCGGCCTGTTTTCTTAGAGAGTTACGACGACTTTGTGGAGTTGGCCGCAGTATGTGACAGCAGTAAGTGTCTCTCCACTTCTGAGAGTTTGCCGATAAATCACTTCTCTGATATCCCACCAAACACTCAAGAGAATCTTCCTTTCGTGAACATTGGACTTGAGATCAGACTTAGGGCTCTCTCCCTTTTGTACCCATTGCCTTTTCCTCGGAAGTTGGCATACAGAACCCAGGACTCTTCGCCTGTCACAATCCGCGGAAGAAACGATTTTCTTCCTTATCTGGACAGAAGAGAAGCAGCGATGGAGAGCCGTCGACCTTTCTGAGTGTCTGACAGGGCATGTGGAATCCAAGCTCCAAATTTCCATGAAAGCCAAGATTCTTCAGATGGATTCCTACTATCCTATGAGACACTTCGAGCTTCTCTGCCAGCTGACGTGTCGTCCGCCAACTATCGGTACGAAGAAGATGGTGTAGTTCACTGTCGTCCAATCCAGTTGGCCTTCCTGACCACGCTTTGCCCTCAGTGAATAATCTCCCTTTAAAGACTCCGAACCACTCATAACAGGCGCGATGAGTAGTAGATCCCAAGCCATATATATATCGTTAATTTGGTCGGCTGCCTGACGTGCTATAGATCCTTTAATGAATTCATGAAGAATGCCGTGCTGAAAACGGCCATGAGGTAGATCTGGCATTGAGTCCGGAAGATTGGATGGATAACGAATTACAAGGACAGTCTTAACCTGTGTCCGCGTGCGAACGGTAGACAAGTGTGATAGGATTACGAAATCAGCTATCAACATTGGCTAGTGCGTTTACAAGGGGAAGGGTAAAAAAAATTCGAAGTGTGAAGAGACTTTTTTCCAACCTAATATGTAACAAATTCACTTGAGACTTACCGAGCGACTCCTACAGAAAATTACAGGACCCTAAACAAGAAAAACTCACGAAGAAAAACACTAAAATTACATTTGTTGCGGTTGTAAGCCGGCAAAGTTGTGTGCCCTCCCCACCATGTTGGATCCTGGTTATAACATGTCAGGCGACGGTCAGCACGCAGCATGCGGCTTCATGCGCCCTATTCACCATGTTAGATCCTGGTTATAACATGTCAGCCGGCGGCCAGCACGCGGCATACCTCCATTCCGTCGCTCTTTGCCTGCCGAGACGGTAGTTAACCGCGGCGATTTTTTATTTTTTATTTATTCTTTTTTTAGATTCCAACCCTTTCTCTAGGAGTCGCTTGGCAAGTCTCAATCCATTTTGTCACCTACTTTTTAATTATGTCCCCCCCCCCCGGACTAGAATTCAAACATTCTCTATAGAAGGACATATGACATTGTGCGAAAAATTAAGGAAGGAGAAGAAGCTGTTGGTAAAGGTCATTCATTTTCTCTTTTTTGACAAATCTGACAAAAATCAGTAATAACAAATAAATGCAACATATATTTTAATAGAACGAAATACTCTCTCTCAAATGACACATAGCAGTATTTAAAAATTAAACAAAGAGTAGGAGCTGTTCGCAAATATCTGGTACTAAGCTGTCTGAAGCCCGATGTACACAGGCAAGGCGTCTTAAAACGAGTAAGTTAAATCAGACCACGGAGTTCCTTCGCTTCCTTCGCTTGCCTAGTTCTGTGCTCTTTTTCAAGTCAGCAGAGGAGCGCACAGAAACCGTGTTTATGTGAGTGTACCACGACCATGCGAAATCTCGGAGCTGGCACCAGCCCGCTTAGTACCAATAAAGTAGAATGCAAGGGGAAGTGTAGAACTAGGATCGCCGTCAATGCGTCGGTGGTAATGAAGTCAACCGGCTGATTAATGAACGGCGGATCAAAGTCAATCTCTCTGCGCGAACGGCGTGCACTCCGCATTTGTTTCGGGGCAAACGCAGGGTGTTACGCACATGGCACGCCTCCGCCGGACGTCTGCCGTTTGAACAGCTAGATTGATTAGGAACGGTTTGGTCTGCGGTTCACCCGATGAATTGTCCGAAAATGTGGGGGCGCAGTAGAGCGATGTTGTTGCGACACGCATAGGCCTAGATAGGAAAGGGTGTGTAGGCGATACACGAAATTGTTGAGCATTGTTGAGCTCTACGATAACGCGTGGACGACTAAAGCCTTGGACCAAGTGAAGTTGCGGGCGGGATCTAAGACGACGACAGTATGTGCTGCCAATGGGTTAACTTGCCAGACAGTACGTAGCCCTGTAGACCTGCCTTAGGGGAGCTGCTTCGCACTGTTGAAACTGTGGTCTCCTGCCGGGTCTTGTTTGCATGCTTCTTTGCGACGGCGAGAAGGTCCAAGAGGGTTTCCCAGTCGGTTAGTCCGACTATCTGCTCCTTCTATCCGCGCGGCGTAGCACTTGTGGTTCCACGTACAACGGCTGTCCCTGTGCTGGCTCGTGCCACTCGAGGTGCACAGGTAAGAACCACGGCTACTAGAACGAGGAAGACATTACCCCAGTTGTAGCGCACGCATGTGCCGTCAACGGCACCTGCACTAGTTCAATTTGTGGGATACCTACACCGGACGCGGAGTATACTAGGCTTGATTGCCTGCGAGCCAACGGCAAGGTCCGATCATTAGGGCCCAGTGTGGGTTTCCCCACACTGAGCCTCGGATCGATGCACCATGTCGTGCCGCAGGGGGGTCCTCCGCCCGTACATCAGTGGAGGCCGAGGACCCGCCCGCCCAGTGGCATGTTAGACCCGCGGCCAGGGTCAAGCGTGGGGTTCGATTTTTGCCGAAAATTTGCGACCCCCCTCCCAGAGTGTATCTGGTACGACCCCCCCCCCCCTTGTGTAGACCACCGTTTTATTTCCTATCCGCATTTAATTTTTCGAAAATTTTCATGCGATTTTTGTACCCTTTAAGAGGTCCTTCTTTCCAGGTGCAGCTCCCACTGTGTCAGATTAGTTCAAGAAAGAGTGTTACTAAGTAACTGTTTAATTTAGTAAATTGTTAGAAAAACGCTGATAAAGGTTTTGTGTGTGCAATCTTTTGATAATAATATTTTGTTTGTTTACAGCTGAAAATAAAGCACTTTTGAGAGCAGTTTCGAATTAATCACAACGAGTTCAACTTTTCACGCTTTCCGAACATCTCGTGGACACGGCACAGTTTTGTACGTAAAGGAGCAACATCTGCATTCGAAATTGTACTCTATACAATGCCGAGTGTTAATTACTAAAGCTGACTTGAGTGCTTTGTCAACAATTTTTTTTAGACACTCTCGGAAGCGATGACGGAACGGCAACCGGAGGATGGATTTTACAGGAATGCCTACGAAGGAGTTGAGTCTCTCATTCGTCCCGCGAAGTTGTAAAAATTAATATAAAAATGTTTCAAATAATGATTGTATTACATGTTAAAAATAAAGATTTTCTGCACGTAGATTTGGAGTCAATGAGAAGTTTCCATTCTTCAGTTTTTTCTTTCAGGAAGTCATGGACGCGACAGTTTTCTGCCAGAACGAGCGACATCTACGTCTTAAATTGCCGTCTATAAAATTTGAAGTGTCAATTGCTAAGGAAAATTATGTGCTTTTCCTGCAAGATTTTTGGAAGCAGTCTTCGAGGCGATGACCGAATGGCAACCGGAGGATGGACTTGTCACGGAACGAATTTTCTCTCCTCTGCAGAAACAGCATCAGAAAGTGAAGTTGTACGCAATAAAATTTTAATCCAAGTTTAAATAAAACTTGTTTTTCTGAAACGATCCACTGTATGAACAGACGCTCCGATTTGTATGATTTGCCGAAAAAATTCGACACCGTTAATCACATGAAAGCAGCTATTTTTACAAGCTCCTTTAAAAGCGTAGAACCCACACTTCTTATTGTTTTAAAAGCTCTGTGAATTTTTCATAAATGTCGCACAAACTCCGAAATATGGTAGGTTACGTGGAGCCATTGCGTTCTCCGATATTACCGATTGACACTGAAGGATGGACTTCTCGCGGCAAAAAAATCTACCTTCTGAAGGAAGAGCATCGGAGAGTGAAAACTGTGCAATTTTAGAGTTCAAGATGTGATTAACATACACTCAAAAACTAAGCTTCTTTGCAGCGATCTTCGATATGATCGTGGAGGATCGATTTGCAAATTCTCATGTTTCATGAAAAATAATTTTTTTACCTGAAGCAGATCACGCACTCAGTTGAAATCTTGCCACAAAAATTTGCAAGTCTTGTTCAATACACAATGTAAAAATCATGGTTTTCTAAAGCGAATAGACTGGATCGATCACTGGTCGATATGGCACCGACGTCATAGGAGCAACGAAAATTCGACGTTCACAAAAATGACTATAACTCGGTAAGTTTTCCATAATTTGAAAAAACCAAGGGCTTTTTAGAAACCAGATGGAAGAGCTTTAGATAGTATAAAAATCTGTTTTCAAGAACTAGATCTTCTTACAGGGCGGAAGCCTTCGTTTTTTGAGCGGAAAAAATTGAAGTGGTTTTATGTAAATATTTATATCCCGCTAAGTTTTTCGAATTTTAAAAGATTTAATTTATTATTATTTTATTCATTTATATGCCTTTCAATATTTTACAATATGCGGCATCTCATTAGACCGATCCGTTCGCGCTTCGTTTTCATTCTTGCTTCTATTTGGCAATTGCATGTTCCAAAGGCTTTCTGGAATACATCTCGCCATCTAGATTTTGGTCGTCCCACTGTCCGTTTAGACGGCGGACACCACTCCATTATCTGACGAGACCACTTATTAGCAACAGTATTAGAGATCTTCCAGCAATATGTCCATTTTCTTACCATGGCACAGTCGACCACATCCTTGACTTTAGTAATTCCGCTTTCTATCTCGAAGACCAATCACCTGACGTTCCATGCGCCTTGGTGCTGCTGCAAGTTTATGCTCGACTGACTTTGATAGAGTCCAGGTCTCAGCACCATACAGCATCGAAGGCAATATACACATATTGAAAAGGCGTCGTTTCCACTTCATCTAGACCGTCCTCGATGTTAAAAAATTTGCGTATCGACAGAAATTGCTCCATTCTGCACGAATCCTACGAGTGATTTCTTTGGAAATGTCCCGCTTAAAGGAGATATCTTGTCCGAGGTATAGGATGGACTTCACGTTGTCAACGTCCTTTCCCCTAAGGGTGATGGATGTATCAGAGATCGCCATTACCTTCGATTTTGAGGCACTTATTTTCAAACCACAGCTAAGCGAGTGTTGGTCTAGTTCGTTAATCATGGTTTGCAGTTCTTCTTCGGTTTTTGAAATTAGAACAACGTCGTCAGCAAAACGAAGGTTGGTCAGCCAGGTTCCGTTAACTGATATTCCATAACCGTTCCAAGTAAGTTTCCGAAAAATATGCTCTAACGTTGAGGTGAATAGTTTTGGTGAAATTGTACCACCTTGGCGGAGTCCTCGACAAACCCTTATTGGAACGTCTACTCCTCCGAGACGAACTGTAGAATGCGCTTTCGAATTAGATTTCACGAAGCAGTCCAATAAGCTGGCGATTCGTTCCTTGTTCTTGAAGGGCCATCCATAACGCATTCACTTCCACTGTATCAAAGGCCTTCTCATGGTCAGTGAATGCTATGAAGAGAGGAATTTCGTATTCGATGCATCGTTGAATCAGCTGATTTACAGCACGCAAGTGATCAACAGTGAAGAAGCTTTTTTCTTCAAAAACCTGCTTGTTCAGGAGGCTGCTTAGCATCCAATACCTCCTCGAACCGCTTGAGAATTACTCTCGTGAGAAGTTTGTATAAAACAGACAATAGAAAGATTGGACGATAGTTTTTCAACTCAAGTGGGTCGCCTTTCTTATATAGTAGTATGGTTACGGAATCCGCCAGCTTGTCGGGCACGGATAGAGTACACAAGCAGTGGTTGAAAAAATCAGTTATTAATGGAGCCAGATTATTTATGCCAAGCTGCAGCATCTCCGTAGAAACATGATCATGTTCTGGAGTGGTCCCTGGCTTTATGGATTTAATGGCTGCCTCTATTTCACCTTGTAGAAACAAAGGGCATTGGATATCCGTGTCGATTGGAGTATATGTGACGGCAACGGTAGATGTGTATAGCCGCTCGTAGAAGTGTTTTACCGTAGAGGAAATCTCGTCTTTGGTTTTGCACAATAACCCCTCCTCATTCTTCAACTGGAACAATAGTTTCCTTCCAATCGATGTTTCATGTATGATTTTCTTAAGAGTACGGTTTGACTGAATGGCCTTCTCAACAAGCTGACAATGGTGTTTACGGATATCAGCTTTTATCATTCGCCTCAGCAATTTACATGTTTCTGTGTAGCTAACTCGGTCGACAGCTGTTGCAACGTTTTTCCTCAGAGTTTGTCGATGTTTCAAAAATATTTAATAGCTTTTTGAAAACAAGACAAAAAGCGCTTTCAAACTATGTAGAAATTAGTTTTCGACAGGGAGGTCTTCATAGGGGGCGGGGAAGTTCGATTTCTGGTCCATTGTAGCAGAAATACGTGCCAAAAATCGCCCCCCCCCCCGCCCCGTATGAAGATCCCCTTTTTGAAAACTGGTTTCTATATGGTTAGAAAGCATCTTTCGGATCTATCCTATTCCGGGAGGGCCACATAACTAAAAAGTAATATATGTATCAAATCCGCTTGAGACTTACCAAGCGGCTCCTGCAGAGCAACATGGGACCTAAACAAAAAAAGTCGCAAAGAAAAAGACGAGAAATCACATTTGTTGCGGTTGTAAGCCGGCAAAGTTGTGTGCCCTTCTCACCATGTTAGATCCTGGTTATAACATGTCAGCCGGTGGTAGGTACGCGGTATGCCTCCATTTCGTCGCTCTTTGCCCGCCGAGTCGGATGTAAAACCGCGGCGATTTTTTATTTTTTATTTATTCTTTCGTTTTTTGGTTTCTTTTTGGTTTCATCTTGTTCCCCAGGAGCAGCTAGGTAAGTCTCAATTCATTTTGTTACCAACTTTTTAATTATGTGGCCCCCCCCCGGACTAGGATAGATCCTATCTTTCCTCTGTTTTTCAAAAAGCAACTGGGATTTTTGAATTTCAAAAATGAACGCAGTTATGATTATTTTTATGAAATCACTCCAATGTCGACGGTGCAGAGTCTACGAGCAGTTCATTACAAATTTTGTTATAACTCCGTCCATTTTTCGAAATTCGAAAATTCCTATAGCTTTTCAAAAAATAAGGGAAAAGTGCTTTCTAACCATATAAAAACCACCTTTCAAAAAAGGGATCTTTATACGGGGAGGGGGTTCGAGTTTTGGCACGTATTTTTGCAACAATGGACCAGAAATTGAACCCCCACCGTCCCCTAGACCTCCCTGATGAAAACTAGTTTCTACACGGTTCGAAAGCGCTTTTCCACTAGCTTCCAAAAAGCTATTAAATCTTCTAAAATTCGAAAAACTTACCGGGATATAATTATTTATACAAAATCACTTCAACTTTTTCGCTCGAAAAACGAAGGCCTCCGCCCCGTATGAAGATCTAGCTCTTAAAAGCGGATTTTTGAACTGTGTAAAAGCTTTTTTCTTCTGGTTTCTAAAAAGCTCTTGACTTTTTCAAATTGTGGAAAACTTACCGAGTTATAGTCATTTTTGTGAACGTCGAATTTCGACGCTCCCATGACGTCGGTGCCATATCGACCAGTGGTCGATCCAATCTATTCGTTTCAGAAAACCATAATTTTACAATGTGCATTGAACAAAACTTGTAAATTTTTGTGGCAAGATTTCAACTGTGTGCGTGATCTGCTTCAGGTAAAAAAATTATTTTTCATGAAACATGAGAATTTGCAAATCGATCCTCTCTGATCATATCGTAGATCGCTGCGAAGAAGCTTAGTTTTTGATCGTATATTAATCACATCTTGAACTCTAAGATGGCACAGCTTTCACTCTCTGATGCTCTTCCTCCAGAAGGTAGATTTTTTTTGCCGCGAGAAGTTCATCCTTCAGTGGCGATCGGTGATATCGGAGAACGCAATGGCTCCACGCAACCTACCATATTTCGGAGTTTGTGCCCCATCTCAAATTCACAGAGGTTTTAAAACAATAAGAAGTACGGGTTCTACGCTTTAAAAAGCAGCTTGTAAAAATAGCGGCTTTCATGTGATTAACGGTGTCGAAAGTTTTCGGCAAATCATACAAATCGGAGCGTCTGTTCATACAGGGGATTGTTTCACAAAACGGGTTTTATTACCGTGTGTCAAACTGTGGATTAAAACATTATTGCGCACAACTTCACTTTCTGATGCTGTTTCTAGCAGAAGAGAGAAAATTCTTTCCGTGACAAGTCAATCCTCCGGTTGCCATTCGGTCATCGCTTCGAAGAGTGCTTCCAAAAACCTTGTAAGAAAAGCACTTAATTTTCCTTAGCAATGGATACTTCGAATTTTATAGACGGCAATTTAGGACGTAGATGTCGCTCGTTCAGGCAGCAAACTGTCGTGTCCATGACTTCCTGAAAGAAAAAACTGAAAAAATGGAAAGTTCTCATTGACTCCAAATCTGCCGGCGGGAAATCTTTATTTTTACCGAGTTATACAATCATTATTTGAAAGTTTTTTATATTAATTTTTACAACTTCGCGGGACGAAAGAAAGACTCCATACCTTCGTAAGCATTCCTGGAAGAAACAACTTATTAAGAATTAAAAACATCACCTAAAAACCTGAAGAATAAGAGAGAATCCTCTGCCAAAACCGGAAGAACACGACCCCCCCCCCCCTCCAGACAAGGCCACAGTACGACCCCCTTCGATTCCCGAACCTCAAGCTTGACCCTGCCCGCGGCTCGCGCCACTGGACTCAGACTGTCACGCAGTATTTATTACCCTAAGACCCTTGGCGGACCTTGATTGCCGCGTGCCCGACCCGTGCGACTTAGAGTTCCCACATGCTAGCGCCTCGACTTCTGTTGACTTGTTCCGGGAGGAACCCCCTTTGGTCGGAGCGTCCCCCGACCTCCGGCGGTCCCTCCACTTGCGACGCTTCATGATCTTATGTTTGACTTCGATAGTTTGGTAGACTACCTCACATATTTTAAACATTAGGCCTTGACGACCTAACCTACGCGTCAAGGGCCAGGCTGCACCCAACCTACTTAGGGAGTCAGGATCGCGACCCGCGGGACTTACCTGGCCCAGGCTCTGTGGTCTATGTCAAGACAGGACCAGCGAGGCCGGGCACAGGCCAGGCGTTACCTGTGGACAGACGACGATGATGTTGGCGAAGGATCCTTGGTCCTCTGACGATGGTTGACGTCGACCCGCGATGGAGACACTCGACGGCGACAGCGGCGGGAACGATGGATCTCGACGGCGACCAAGCTGGATCCTATCGACGGACGGCACCTGTCCTGAGGCGCGAAGGCAGCGACAATGACGGAGCCCGGCCGCTCAGCGGGAGCGGCCGGGGACGAACCACCCCTCAGCGGGAGCAGTGGAGGCGGTACTGGCGAATGAGCCGGTCAGAGACGACATAGGCACGCACCCTCTGCGTCTCTGCCGGCTTCTAGAAGCTTCGGCAGCGACGATGTGTCGATCGACACATTTGACTAGGTTTGACCTGGTCGATCGGCCGGACCGGCCCAGCGACGGCGGCGACGTGTGAAGACCTATCGGACGCGAGTCACGACAAATGACGTTACTGGAAGATGAGAGAGATGAAGGCATCGAAGTGGTGAACGGCTTGATTTGCTTGCACGCAGCAGGTCCTAGATGTTAGCGAATTTTAAGCTTTACAAAAACTACTTTCTATAGTTCAGTGTTGTTGCAAAGTCACGCGAAGCGCGCAAGTGTTAGACGCGCCGTCAGGCGTGTCGGAGCAATTGTACATAATATTCTTTTAAATCGGAAGACATTTGGGATGTTTCTGGGATGTTTCTTGATTTTAAGGGGTCACGCAATTTCTGAGGTGTCGATCGGCAATATCAGTCGTCATATTGCATTACTATTTATCAGGGGTGTGCGTAATGAAATTCGAAATTACGTAAATCGTAAACCGTAAATCGTAAGAGACACCTGAACAGTAGTGCAGTACAACTAAATTTCCTGAAGCTTTTTCTACTAACTTTAATCAGATGTGATTCAATATTTATTTAACTGTTGTGTTATTTTCAGCTTAAGCTGAAAATAACACAGCAGTTAAATAAATATTTAAGTTCTTACCAAGCTATTTCTTTCTAATGTTTTCTTGCTAATAAGACATCTTTCAAACCAAACTAAACACGTTTCAGGAAAGTCAAAAAACTGTAGATTTAAAAACTATACTTAAGCCTATAGCACACGGTCCCGACAGGATCAGACCTGAACACCTGATGAGTCTCCCGCCAACGCTCCTCAACACCTTGGCGCGGCTCTTCACACGCTACCTGCGCAAGGTTCCGTCTCAGTGGAAGACCAGCAAGACCGTCCTGCTGTACAAGAAGGGAGACCTGCACGACATTGGTAACTATCGCCCGATCTGCCTGCTGTCCGTAGTCTACAAGCTGTTCACTCGAGTGATCCTCAATAAGATCAGCAGACGTGGGACGAAGGACAGCCATGCGAACAAGCAGGATTTCGGAGAGGATTCTGCACGATCGACCACATACACACCATTACGAAGCTCATCGAAGTGTCGCGAGAGTACAAACTGCCGCTGTGCCTTACTTTCATAGACCTGAAGAAGGCATTCGACTCCGTCGAAACTGAAGCGGTCATCAACGCCCTGCTCACTCAGGGGGTTCCTACTCACTACATCAGAGTCCTTCGAGAGCTGTACAGTGGATTTACGACCAAGATCTCTCCATTCTACAACAACGTCGTCATCGACGTGAAGAGAGGGGTTGGGCAAGGGGATACCATATCCCCGAAGCTCTTTAGCGCCACCCTCGAAAACGTCATGCGCCAACCATAATGGGAAGACATGGGAGTGAAGGTCGACGGCCGGCAGCTGAACCATCTGCGTTTCGCTGACGACATCGTGCTCATAACACCGAGCAACAGCGAGGCGGAGCGAATGCTGGCCGACTTTGGTCGTGTATGTGGGAACGTTGGACTGCAGCTGAATCTTACGAAGACGATGTTACTGAGGAACGGACAAGTTTTTGATGCTCCCTTCTCGCTCAACGGAACGAACATCTCCGAATGCTCCAGCTACGTCTATCTGGGTCGCGAAGTCAATATGGTCAACGACCTAGCGCCAAAGCTGAGCAGGAGGAAACGAGCGGCTTTGGGCGCCTTCAAGAGCGTAGAAGAAGTCGTGAAGAAGGCGAAGAACGTGCGACTCCGCGCCCACCTATTTGACTCCACCATATTCTTCCTGCCCTAACATACGCCTCAGAGGCCTGGGCTCTACGAAAGCAGAATGAACACGCGATCAGCGTCACGCAGCGTGGAATCGAGAGGAGGATGCTGGGAGTGACACGATTCACGCATGTGAGAGAAGCCCTCCGGAGTTCCGAGCTTCGCCGACGTTCGAAGATCAGAGACGCTGTCGCATGGGCCAAGTCGTCGAAAATCAGGTGAGCCGGCCACGTAATGCGATTCGCAGACACCCGCTGGACGAGAGTCATCACCGACTGGATTCCGCGGGATGACAAGAGAACACCGGGACGCCCACCAACGCGTTTACCGGACTTCTTCGTGAAAGCCCTGAACGACCGATATGACGCTCTTCGTGTCCCTCGATCGAGGAGGATCCATTGGACCACTCTGGCACGTGACAGGGACGAATGGAGACGCTGCTGGCGCGCGCTCGAGCAAGTCGATGATCAACGAGACGTCAGGTGATACAGGTGATACTTAAGCATATGCATGGCATTCCAGCAAAAAGCTTGCATCGTTTGAATATTCATTAAACTCTTAACTTACTACCAATTTTTAGCTTGCGTATTAGTCTAGGAATTAGCAGAAACAACAGAAAAGAAACAAAATTCGCTGTCAAAACAAAAAATTGAAAAATCGTTTCACCACTGACCAATGCGCCGGTTTCCTGCTCAAGCCTGCTCTTGTGAGAACTCGAAAACTTTATAATATTGCACCACTATTTAATAACTCCCTGCGCTCGCTCGGGCTACCCTTCGCCAGCTCCGTTTCCTCTCCGAGAACCTGCAGCATCGTGAGAGGATTAGATCAGGTGAATACGATAAACTCAATCACGCCACCGGAAATGGAGATCAAAGCTGTCAGAACCAGTTCGACCTTTTCTTGGAACGCGCTCGATTTTGCTGCACTTTTTATACCAATTTGCTCAGCTCTATAAAGCACAATGCAAACCGGTAGAAACATTGATACATATCGTGAAGGTGAGCAGCATTGGTAGATGGGAGCGCGCCAGCCAATAATAACAATAGAACTGACCGAACATATGTCAGACGATCGGGGTACCGACTTTCTGCGCCCTTTCTGAATGACATGCCCATTCGATGCGGTCTTATTGGATGGGGCGTTCCCATCTCCCAATGCGCCCGTCTTCGCGACATATACCGAGACATTAGTGGTTTATCCTTTCCACATGAGTGCCGCAACTTTCTAGACTCGGCTTCCAATTACGAATGATGTGCGATCGTGGATTTGTGTCAATTCCATTCGGTAGGGTTAGCACGTATCTGCTGCAAACAGATTGATTCGACGTTATTACCAAACAGGACGTGAAGCTTGAATATTCGTCTCTCCTTATCTAAGAAACTGCTTCCAATTTCCTTTTATGGGCTGAAATGGAACAACCTTCGGCAGTAGGAATGCGATGTGCCTTGCCAGCTCTGGACCGGAAACGGAGGAGCCCAGCCTCCCCAGTCTCCTAGAAGGAATGTTTTTGATATTGTATTACAATTGTTTCTCCTCTTGAATCTGTCCGGTTCTAAACGGCAGCCCTCATAATGTTACAGAAATGGAAAAGTTAGTTAGCGAAGAAAAAAGTCGGATTCGAGAGGCCTGTGAACAGGACGTATTGCCTAACACAGTAACACATCAGATAATCAAAAATCAACACTGAAGGAAAGTGGGAATGAGATATAAGAAGGACCATTATAGTGGGCACGCCTTTGTAACCCAGTCCACATAAATTTGGTCGCCAGTTGGTTGTTGATCAAAGATCACATTTACGAAAATTTTCGATTTATGACCCAAAATGTCGTAAATCGTAAATCGTAAAAAATTCGACCAAAATAGCCGTAAATCGTAAAATCGTAAATCGTAAATCGTAAATCGTAGTTACGCGCACCCCTGCTATTTATACATTTTTACGTTGAAATGGACACTTTTCATGTCAAATTGGACGCTCTTCTAACCATAAGCCTACGCCCAAGACTTTTGAAACCAAAGCGAACTAATTCAAATTGAATTACAACAGGGGTGCACACGAAGTTCCGTGCGTTAAATTTTCTTAACGAATTTTTCTAACGGAAAATTTTCGTAAAATTTCCGGTAAATCGTTAGATTTTGTTAAAAAGTACAATTAGCTACAAACTACTACTTAAAAAAGGAAAACGTTATATTTTCCAACTTCGACAGACCAAGAACTAAATTCAAGGAATAAAGTGTAACGCCACAGTGTAAAACAGGCAATTCACTATCAACAAAGCGTGGACAACAAAATAAAAAACTCTCAGCAACAAAATTTCTTCTGCGTGTGGAAGAACAATAAGTATGGAATTATCATTTAAGGGAACGGTACTTAGTGGGCTGGGTAAGTTGGACCAGACAGATCCCGAGATTCCACTCTTTCTTAGTTCTTTGCGAAACCGTTTTGTGTGACTGTTCTACGAGCATGTGCAATCGTGATGCAGGCACGAGCCCGTTAGTACAGAAAGAATTAGTAAAAATACAACTGAAAGCCCATCAGTGTTAACACGATGACGAACTTTATGCGTCGAATTTTCGCGTACCTCGTGCTGGGACCAATGTCGGGACCGTGACACGACATCATGTCACACGGTCCCACACTTCCGAAACGGTGTAACACGGTCGCGTTTAGAAAAAGTAGCTTCCGACGTTTCTTTTTGTTATCGTTTCTCACAAATCATTCAGAATATGACCACCGACTGAAAACATTCTCCTCTTCTCAACTGTTTCAGGTGGCGAGCAAAACTGCTTTGGGATGAGCAGCGTCATGTAGGAATAGGCGCATATGGGGGATCTTTGAGGGGTGCATCACGCTCTTTGGACACCACGTATTTATGAACCAAAGGTCAGATTTGCGAAAATGTACGATTTACGACCCAAAATGTCGTAAGTCGTAAATTGTAAAAAAATTTGCCAAAAATCGCCGTTATTCGTAAATCGTAACTACGCACACCCCTGATATGTTCAACTGCGGTTGGTCATATTTCATTTCCTATGGAAGAAGCATCGAGAGGTAACGTAATGTGGCAAATGCTCGCCTGATCGATAATACGCCCCGACTTGTAGGTTCTACTTGCTTGTCAAGGTTGTTCGAAAATGACCTTTTACGTTTTACGATTTTCGGCGATTTTTGGGGATTTTTTTACGATTTACGACATTTTGGGTCGTAGATAGTAAATGTTCGTAAATGTGATCATAGGTGACCAGACACTCACACCTAGTGCTCCAGTTTGAGTATACTTTTGTCTGATTTTTGACAACACGCATCTCCTACAGGCGTTCAGAATCTGTGTGTGGAGTATTTGATGGTCTTGATTTTAGGATTATTGCGAGTCACCCCCCCCCCCCCCCACCCCCCGATTGGACTCCACAACTTAGAGGATGGTAAAGGAATAACACCAACATGTTTGAAAAAGCTTATCTTCCTGGTTTTCTGGAAACCTGCTATCAAAAACGCCGCTAGTGATGTGGACGGCAGAAAATGAAATGCAGGTTAGAAAGCGCGGTGCAATTGCATCTCTGCAGTGCAAATTTTTTTACGCCCATCCGAAGCGCGTGGGGGCGCAGTTGGAGCGGGCGTCGGCTGTCGCGTGCAACCAGGAAGCCGGGTTCTTGGCTTCGTTTTCGTCTATGTCAATTAAGGCTATAAATCCCTTCGGATAGGTACAAACCTTGTCTGTGAACGATAAAACGTTGACTTATCGATCGCATGGCCGCCGCAATTCATTGAATGGGCCAAACTGCATGGCCGCCGCAATTCATTGTACATATGGGCCAAACTGCAAGGACTATGGGGTTCTCCCATAAGTCCTTGCAGTTTTGCTCAACGATTTTTAGGTCGTTGAAGTGAAAAGTGAAAAAGTAGCCATTTGCGCACTTGTTCTCTCCGCTTAGGTTTGTAATTTTGCGCAGTTTTTTATAGCATTTGGAAGACAATGTTCTGTACTACAAGGATATGTGTTGGTCCTATATTTTTTCACTTGTCCTTTATTGATTTTAGGCCATGAAATTGGGAATTCCCACTTTCTCGCCCGAATTTTTACCAAAACTCCGGTTCTGTGGTTGGACTTTTTTGCTTGGTGTTATATGTCGTTTCGAAGAGGATGTCTTGTTCAGTAAGAATTTGTGTCGCGTTCATTGGCTCACGCTGATTTCTTTTGAATATCAACAACCGAAGAAGGAGAAGGAGTTGTTGGTGAAGACGATTTTTCTCTTTTTGGCATTTTGTTGATATTCAATAGAAATCAATAAACGCGACACATATTCTTATAGAGCAAGACATTCTCTTTCGAATGACATATAACACCAGCCCCAAAAGTCCAACCACAGAGCAGGAGCTGTCGGCAAAAATAACCATCCTCCCTCGGACGTCCCAATTTGATGACCTAAAATTCAATAAAGGACAAATGCGCAAATAGCACTAACGCATATTTTTGTAGTACAGAACATTGTCTTCAAATTCTATAAAAAACTGCGCAAAAATTACAAACCTAAGCGGAGAGAACAAGTGCGCAAATGGCTACTTTTTCACTTTTTCACTTTTCACTTCAACGATCTAAAAATTGACAAAATTCATGATGAAAAAAGGAACGCAATAAATGTTCTGATAGAGCAAATCAATCTGTTTCGAGTGCTATGCAGCGCTTTGCAAGAGACCGCCGGAGAAATCTGCCGTGAATCGTTGAAAAAAACGGCGAAGACTTATGGGACAATCTAATACATATCAAACTGTCCACTATCTCGCCACGAGAATGCGCGGCGCATCGGCAATGGGATTGACCCACGCCAATCTTTGATTTACCGCTACAACTCTTGTGGAAATGTGGAATTCAAAGTTCGCTTCAGGAACTTCAGTAGTGCCGCAGAGCAACGAGGTGCTCCATTCTGAAACTCATCTTCTGTAGTATACTAGTGCTTCAACGTGCCGTGAGAGGAGGTATCGGCTGGAATCCAATTAAAGCATTTAATTCGAATTCCACAAGCGATGTCATTAAACCCAGTGCGGCGTGAATTTGTTGTCGAGTGGGCCCATAATAGCACCATCGCCGATACGTTGTCAGCTGGCTTGTTCTCCACTCAACGTCCTTTTCCATAGCGTTCCATAACGGCGCACTTCCTCAGCGCATTTGGCAGAAGGCAGAGATCTGCCTGAATTAGTCTGGAATGAGACAGTGGAGCACTATTTTTCAGTTTTCAAGTGGTTTTGATTCTCTCAATAACTTCTCTTTTACTACAAAACAATTCTAAAGAGCATCTTCTGATGTTTCCAAGTCGTGGCCATTGCTAACAGCGAGTGTTAATAAAGAAAATCCCCAAACCTCTATTCAGAGATTCACTCCTCAGATGTTCTCTTAAATTGCGAAGTTCTTGGAGACGTCAGTCAGTCAACACAAAAAAAAATTTATTCGAAAATTTGCGGTCGGGGTCGAGCGTGGTCCCGTTCCGAAAGTATTTGTGCGAACCCCTCCCCGCCTCCATCACTGTTTCATTTCTTAAGCTTCTTCTTCTTCTGCGTTTGTTCCGCTTCATCGCGGGATCCGCTTTTCGGGTGCAATGTCGCCACCTTTCGCGATTCGTGTTAGATCAGAGTACGCACCAGCTTCTTTAAAGTCCTCGAGTGAGGTATCAGCGCCGCGGTGGTTCGGCGTCCTTTAAGCTGTTTTCCAGACACTTCAAAGTTGGGGCCTATCTTACGGACGCTGTCCACACAGGTCGTGGACATCGTAAGCGAGCTTCGCGCATCTCGTCAGCTATCGGTGCGACACCGAACTTCTGCCGAATGGCATCGTTTCGGATGCGGTCCAGGCGCGTGACTCCAGTCGTCCAGCGCAGCATCTCCGTCTCCACGACGCTGAGGAGGCTTTCCTTTTCTTCGTCGCAGGCCAGCACTCACCGCCGTACATCAGCACTGCTGCTAGGACGATTGCTCCGTAGACACTACACAGAATAGTATAGCGGGACATGATGATCAGGAAATCTTCAAAACGACTCCTATAAAGGCTCTCCCCTCTATCGCTCTATCCTCATGTACGCGGTGCCGTTCCCTGTATAGCGAGAACCAGATCGTGAGAGTCCCAATCCGAAGTGCTTACAGTTACACTGCTAAAGCATAAATAAAATCAGTCGGTATTGATCAACAGGTCGATACCCCAACGGCAATAATATTCGCCCGATCCCTGTAGAGTTATTCTCCCTACCCCCCCCCCCTTCACCTTACCCATGTGCCGGTAGAGACTCGAAGTGAGGGTCAGACTGGCACACGCTCGCTGCACGAAGCTTTTAAAAGCTTTTCTGATAACTCAACGCATAACCGCATATTTTCTGATAACTCAACGCGAAACCTGACCCACGTCTTTTGAGTCCGGACACATGTTGCATAACGGCTGTGACACATTTGATATCTCCCGGCGCACGTGTCACAAGGTTGCCACGACGTCTATGACACGTCTTGTGCACCCCGACACACGTGGTACAACTTATTAATACGCCTTCTGAATCCAGACACACCTGGCACGATGTCTATGGCACCCGTTTTGGAACAGGGGTGCACACGACGTCCTGTGCGTTAAATTTTTTGAACGAAATTTTTTAACGGAAAATTTTCGTTAAATTTCCGGTAAATCGTTAAATTTCGTTAAAAATGCAATTACCTGCAAACTATTATTTCAAGTGAAAAAAGTCAAGGAAAACGTTATACGTTCCAAATTCAACAGGTCAATAGCTAAAGTTCAAGGAATATAGTGTAATACTGCAATGTAAAATAGACAATTCAATATCAACAAAGTGTGTACAACAATATAAGCAAGACTTCAGCAATAAACTATCCACAGGGTTTGCAATAAGCAATAATATTGGTGTGAACCTGAACAAGAGTAAGCGACAAATTCACACATTTAAAGGGGCATGCTCTTTTCTTCCGGCTCAGTTGCAAGTTGTGCCACTTGTTCCCCTAGTTCAAAATTGCTTGCCAAAGGGTTGCAACTGCCGGGTGATTTGTTTTTCTCGTTCTTTTAGTGTTGTCTTTTTTCTTCATTGCATGGCTTGTTTCGATCTTGTTTTCTGGCGTTTTGTGCACGTCTGTTTGACGTATGAATAAATAAATAAATAAATAAATAAGAACAGGTACGGAATTATCATTCGAGGTAACGGTACCTAGTGGGCTGGTGCCCTCGCACAGACCGACAGGGCATCTTAGAATGCGCGTTCAGGCAGACCCCGGATTCCCTACCTAGTTCTTTGCGAAGCCGTTTTGTATGCTGCGAACATATACAATCTCGATATAGGCACCAGCGCACTAACGTAGAATGTTAACGCGCACGTTTTCGCGTGCCTTTTGCGCGGGACCAACCCATTTTTTGCACCGTCAGGACCGTGACACTACGTCACGTCACACGGTCCCACGCTGTCAAAAAGGTGCGACACGTCGTCAAGGCGTTAACCTTCAGGAAAAGAACTTTCCAAATTTTCGTTAATACCGTCATTCCTGAACATATACTATCATAAAATGTGTTGTTAGCGTTTTTCTAAAATAGTTTGAAAAACGACCAGCACCAGAAAACATTCTTTTTCTCTCGACTGTTCCTGGATGCGAGCACAAATTTTCTAGGATAATGGGTTAACACATTTGTTGGAGCCTAAAACGGCTGATATAGAGGCTACATGCTGGTACAGGATGTTTTTTTGCGACCAAAACTGTTACGCCATGCGGGACTTGAACCCGCACTTTCTGCTTTCCAGGCAGCGATGCGATATCCTCGAAGCGCACATCAGCAGTCACCCGTCACATTGTTACTAGTAAGGCCTTCAGCTTTACCGGCTCCATACTGATATCAGCCGCCTGCCCATCCCATTATCGCGATGAGTGCTGACGCGTTCCGAAGAGATCTTGTATGTTACTTGCGGCCAAACAGCGCTGGGGGTGTAAGGCGTAAGATCGCTGCCAGGAAATCAGAAGGAACGGGCAACAAACAGCATATTCTGAGATAAGCAACGCCAAGTGAGGATAGGCATATCTTACGAAGAGGTTAGATTAGACCACTTTCTTTGTGGATTCGTTGGCGTGCTTGTGGGCTCGGCGAAGAAATTTCTGGTTCCAAAATGCATTATTTCCAAAAATTCAAATGCACCATAAAAGACATGAGAACAGTAAGAAAACAAAATATTCTTGCTGATTGCAACAGTTTTCCAGGATATGACCTATACGGGAGGATGAGACCTGTGAATGAGGATCAAGGATGAATGTGATAACTCACAGAGAAAAAAGTCCGTTAAAAATTCCGTTAGATTTCTGAAAATTTCCGTTAAGTCGTTAAGCCAGATTTTAACGAAAAATGCCGTTAATTCGTTAAATTCGTTAAATCGTTAACCGTTAAATGTGCACCCCTGTTTTGGAACTCGACACACATTGGACAATACTGACACATGGACAAAAGCGGGATAAGCAAACACACGAATGCTGAAACTCAATCCCGGATTCGAACCCCTGAACGCTTTCCTGAAAGTCCGTCCCCGCACACAATCCGCCATCCAGTCGTTACTACTTTGGTTGTGAGCGGCGTAACTCAATGTCCCACTTCGGTTACTGTAACGCTAACAGGCGAACTGTGAGATCGCTGTAATTCTGCCACTGTTTCAGCCCCAAACCTTTTGGAGGTTAGATTCTAACCACGACATGCCAGTTCCAGACGTCATTTTCGCTTTATCGGTCCGCACTGAAATGATGCAGTTTTTTGCAATTTTTGACCTACCCAGATGTCCGCAGGAAATCTGAACACCACTACGGTGCTTCCCGGACATTCCTCTACAACCTCCAATAGGTCACTTTTATATAGAATTAGCTCATCGACCTCACTTGTGAGAGAAAATAGTAGTCCCCCTTACTCGCCCCCACCCCCTTTACTGGCCCCCTGCTGGTATCCCTTTTACTGCTCTCTTTGCTGGTCCCTCTTTACTGGTCACCCCTTACCGGTCTTCTGATTCCTACGCACATTGGACGATGTCTTCGGCACGTCTTCTTAATCCCGACGCTTGCCACTTGAAACCCATCCATGCCCTGACGCGTTGTATGCTCAGTATATCGTAAACTTAGGTGATCCACCGTGGAAAACATGCTGGCATACGCCACGTTGTCAAAGGTATCCCTTGGCATTGGTTCCCCTGCTCGTGGCTGACAATGTGACTCATGGATTATCTGACGATGGACTCATGGATATATATATCAGACGTTCAGCGGCCTTGCGGCCGCGCCGCCAAACGTCTGGTTGGGGGCTTCGCCCTCGAGAATAGAACAACCCCAATCTTCCTCTTTTTTCTTTAGGCCTTCTTACAGTAAAAAAAACTGGTTTTATTATATAGATTAGTGAAGAGGGATATGGTAGGGCAGAACTTTCACTGCGCATATGAAGCCCATCCACCCTCCATCACATACACGCGATTTGTTCTCCGAAGCGCTCGTTCTCTACGTGCGAGAAACAGGTAATGATAGTCCCACTCCGGTGCTTAATCAGCAAAATCGTAGTTAAAATTAATCGGTTTTGGTCGACACCGCTTACTGTCCGACGGCAATAATACTCCTCCGAATCCCATGGTCACCCTCTCTACCCCTTCCCCCCCCCCCCCTCCCGAAAAACTTCCTTTCCCATGTGCTGACAAAGAAACGGAGTGAGAGTCAAACACGCATATGTGACACTGAGTACCGAATCAGGTGTCACTATGTTGCCACGACGTCTATGACACTCCTACACTCTGACACACGTGCCACGACTTCTGTAAGCCGTCTTCAGAAATCCGACACACACTGAACGATGTTGAGGTTAAATGCTGGTCCCTCTCCCCCCCCCCTTATTCACGCTCCCCTCTAATGGTCCCCTTTGCCCTTACTCGGAATCCCTACGTATTTGGAGGACATCTTCAGCACGTCTTCTGCATCCCTACGCACTTAGACGACGTCTTCAGCACGTCTTCTGAATCCCTACGCACTTTGTACGACGTCTAGCGCGGGTCTTCTGAATCCCTACGCACGTTAGACGACATCATCAGCACGTCTTTTGAATTCCTACGCAAGTTGGACGACGTCTTCAGCACGTCTTCGGAGTCCCTACGCATGTTAGACGACGCCTTCAGCACGTCTTCTGAATCCAGACGCACCTGAACGACGTCTAGGGCACGCCTCCTGAATCCCTACGCTCTGCACCTGTCGTGCCCCGGGCTGGCCGCCACCGGCATCGGTAACGGTGGTCCAGACCCGAGGCTACGTGTGTGGCAGACCGGCGGGGTCTTACGGCACGCTAATGCTCTTCCCTTTCCAGCCACGCGGATCCCAACTACATAGGGCCCTGCTGCCCCAGCCGAACTATTGGGTCGATGCTGCGATGGACTTTAGCTCCCTGAGCGCTCTACGACTCTGCGCCAACTTCCCCGCACGTCTCTGCGCCTTCCCTTCTTCTCAAATAGTATTGCGATCAATAAAGGTATTGAAATTCACCCGTCTTCCCGCAACTCCCACAGACATGAGATAGACATACAGGTTTACTATCTACACAGTGCTACCTCGTAAAACACACACATGACTACGAGTCACGCAACCACCCGCCTAACTCACTAGGGGAATCCCCAACAGCAGCCCGCTAGGGTCCGGCGAGGTCCTGCCTGGGGCGTGTGCCCACGAGGCGGTGCTCCTCGCCTCGCACCTGCGGTTACCTCCTCCTGGCGTCCATGCCAGGGCAGATCCTCCTCCAGCTCGGCTCTGCGCTCCTCGGTGCTGCGATGGAATCGGCTCACTCCGGCTTCTGCGACGTCCAGCGGATGTTGACGAGAGAGGACGACCGGACACGACCGTCCGGGGCGGCGGCAGACGAGAGAAGTGGCGCCCGCGTGCGCGTTCATACTCCGTCGCAGCGAATCGAGGCTGCGTATTCGACAGGCGTGCGCGGCGGGACCATGAGGGCGCAGAGACTCTGCGTCCTTGAAGAGTCGAGACGAAAGTCACGACAATCCCCATTCATACCCTGACGCGTTGCGCGCTGAATATGTCGTAAACTTGGACGATCCACCGCAAAGGATATAGTTCTCCAGCAATCGCCCAAGGTTAAGCTCAAATAAAGCCCGGCTGGCATACGTCGCACTGAAGTAGGCATCTTTTAGCTTCAGTCCACTTCCCGTGACTGACAACGTGACCCACGGATTTACCGGGTTATATCTAGTAGGATATTTTCATCTTCACAAGGAATATCACCAGTCTATCTATCATAAACACAAATCGCTAAAGTGGAAGAGTCATTAAGATTCCAAAATCAAACAACAACAGGACTTATAAAATAATAAGTTTTTACCATGCCAATTCGTTTAGCATGTGGAAAGAACAGCTTCTGGGATGATCCGAACGCACGGTAGCACGGTTGAGCGTTTTTGAGCGTTTTCATTTCTGCCGACAAATCTTTTTGCAAACTTGCGCTCTCTGGGTAGACTCTTACAGCCAACATTATTCTATACTGTCATGATTGTTTTGGAAAGCTACAGAATGTTTCAATGACGTATTCAGGTTAGGCAGTGACCACAGCGAATTCTTTGTTGCAGATCACCCTTGGAAGATTTACAAAATCCATAGATCTTCCTGTCTCACTGAGCAGTCCTCCTTATCCCAAAGGTCCTTTGCTTACTGCAAACGACAGCAGAGAATAAAATAAGGAGCCGCGGACCGCTGACCAAATTTTAAACGAATCGATTTTTTTTGCATTGAGTATTTTTGTCTTAGCCGACCAAGTAACGTAGATTCAATTTGAAAAAGGCATTTCTCGTCATAAATTAGAGTGGTCCACATCCTTTTCTATTTCCTCCATGGGCGTGTGTAGCGCAGTTGGAAGAGGTGCCAGCTGTCGCGTGCACCCGACACCAGGTTCCTGGTTCAGGTTTCGCGCCTAGGTCAACCAAGCCCGCCATCCCTCCGGGATGTGCGAATTGGTACCAGACTTGTCTGACCAGGATACTATCTCAACGGTACGTCGGAACGGCGCAAGTGTTGTATATGGGCAGAACCGCCTCTCTCTGAGTAGTAACAAACTGCAGGTATCTCGACCCCAATACAACTCTGCGCAGAGTTAGGGCGACGGAAGTCGCAGGTTGGCGCCCTGTTGATTCACGTACTCCACAGCTGACGGGCGCGCGCGGGATGAGGACTCGTATCGCGGCCAAGCGCAGTGCAGAGGTGGCGTAGTAGGGAAGAGCTCGGGCTCGTAAACGCGGGGTTGGGGGTTTGGATCGCGCAGACTGCGTTCGTTTTGCACTTTTGCAAAATCCATGTTTATCATATAGGTAACCCACCTAGGGGTATTATAGTGTGTTATAGAGCATGTTTACATATAACATATGCTTCAAACTACAGATTAGCTAAAATGTCCACTTCTATGTGTCACTTGTTTTAAGCCTATTTTGTGTGAAGCTATAGTTATGTAACGATAGATATTTTATGGCACTAGTAAAAAGTTCCGACTCCACCGTCAAAAAATTTTTTCGCTGAAACTTCGTCTAGGGGAGGGAGGTTATTTGGGGTGCTGATCACGAATCTGACATCCGTTTTTCACGATTCGGCTGAATAATATAGATACAGGATGCCACAGGATTACATTCTTAAAGTTTCTGCCCATGACGGAGGTAGAGACAGAATCCCTTGTTAACGGTATGGATGGCCTCCGACCAAATCGTGAAAAACGGATGTCAGATTCGTGATCAGCACCTCAAATAACCCCCCTAGACGAAGTTTCAGCAAAATCGGTGACCCTGCCTGGACCACCCTTTAACGGTATGGATGGTCTCCGACCGAATCGTGAAAAACGGATGTCAGATTCGTGATCAGCACCCCAAATAACTCCCCCCCCCTAGACAAAGTTTCAGCGAAAATTTTTTTTGACGGTGGAGTCGGAACTTTTTACTAGTGCCATAAAATATCTATCGTTACATAACTATAGCTTCACACAAAATAGGCTTAAAGCAAGTGACACATAGAAGTGAACATTTTAGCTAATCTGTAGCTTGAAGCACATGTTGTATGTAAACATGCTCTATAACACACTGTAATACCCCTAGGTGGATTACCTGTATGATAAACATGGATTTTGCAAAAGTGCAAAACGAACACAGTCCGCGGGATCCAAACCCCCCACCCCGCGTTTACGAGCCCGAGCTCTTCTCTACTACGCCACCTGTGCACTGCGCTTAGCCGCGATACGAGCCCTCATCCCGCGCGCGCCCGTCAGCTGTGGAGCACGTGAATCAACAGGGCGCCAACCCGCGACTTCCGTCGCCCCTAACTCTGCGCAGAGTTGTATTGGGGTCGAGATACCTGCAGTTTGTTACTACCCAGAGAGAGGCGGTTCTGCCCATATACAACACTTGCGCCGTTCCGACCTACCGTTGAGATAGTATCCTGGTGAGAAGGATAAAGCGCTGACTTGTTCATCGGCTGGCTAGCGCAAGTCATTGTATGGCCAAATACGCGTTCAAATCACCTCCACGACATCCCATAGAAATGGAATGTGCGGCGCATCCCAAAGGAGATTGAATTACGCCGTCCTTTATCCTTATCCTTTATTTCCTCCACATAGAAATCGCCACTGCCTGTCACTCTTTTACGACTTGTCAGCCATTGGCAACTCTGATTTTCTTCTTGAAGCACTTGGTACCATATTGTAGTACAGCACATTTGTTTGGGGTTCGATTGTGTTTTGAGTTTCTCAATTTCTTCTTGTTCCTGTTAAGCACATTTTGGATTGGTGAGCGGAATTATAGTAAATTCACAAATTAGGCGCAAAAATCTATAGACCTAGTCGAAATGTCTTGTTAGAGCTAGATCTGCACCTTCAAAGATATACCCTTTTTGTAGAACTTTTTAAAGAAATCTTCGTACAATAGACAGCATGTAAAGTAACTGTTTTTGGAGTAGCATTACCCTGCTATATTATATAATATAGTAATGATAACTGACAGAGAGTGGTCATCAACTTCTCTTTTTTGTTTAATTCTATTGGTTTCATATAAATATGCTCACCGTTTTACGTGTATACTGACTGTGCTTCTCCCTAAAGAAGCTGCCAAGAGAGCCCTCGAAGAAGATGAAACGATAAAGCAGCTTTAGCCAGCTCTATCAAGTAGGCGGGGCTCAACGTTGCCTGAACCTAGTCCTACAATCATCATCAGGTGGTGCACAGAGAACCCGTCCTACGTCCCGGAAAATTAGCGGAGAAGAGTGAGGAGCCTTTTCCTTCCTTTCGTTTCTTATCGTTGTTCTCTCGCATTCGTCGCGTTTTCTCCGCATTTTCTGTGCCTTTTCGACCCAACTTATGAATCAAATATCACAAAAATAGGGAAAAACTTGATGCTAACTATAAAGAACTAATAGTAGCAATCAAATGCGAGAGACGTCCTGGGAAGTCCAAAAACTCAAAATTATGGCAGAGAAGAGCGGCACGCACGCGAATAATTTGGTCAAGGAGCACGAAAAATGCAAACAATTTGAAATGCGAGGACTCGATAGGGGTCGATTGTCTATTTCCAATTATTAGGTTGTCCGGAAAGTTTTTAGACCAATGTCGGAGAATATTGTATAGTTAATAACTTTATTGACAGCCACCGTCATTCAACAAATTATTCACCATTATCATCTATCACATATTGCCATCTTTCCGGTAGAGAGCGAATACCACGAGCGAAGAACTCCGAAGACTTGGACAGCAAGAAGTTGTTGACATCACTTTTGAATTCCTCCCGATTTGCGAACTTTTTTTCCCGTTAAGAAAGACTGCAGCGACCGGAAGACCTGGTAATCATGGGTGCAAGGCCAGATGAGTACGACGGATGGGGTTCCAGTTCAATCCCGAGTTCCTCGAATTTCTTCTGCGTATTCCTGTGTGTGGTCCGGCGTTATCTATGAGAAGAAGAATCTCCTCTTCTGGGACTGCGACTACGTAGGATTTCGCTCATTTTCTCCACCTGATCGCAGAACATGTTCGACTCTACCATGGAACCGGTAAGAACCAATTTCCAGAATACTGGTCCATTGATGTCCCACCAGAATGAAACCAACTTCTTTTTGTCGTGATCAAGACGTTTCGGCTGCGGTTGGGGCATCTCATCGAAGTCAACTCAGTGATTGTGACGCACCAAGTTGTCGAAGATGCAATACTTTTCATTCATCGTGACGATCAAGGCGATCTAAGCAAATGCTCGGCGACGGTTGAGGAAGGAAGTGCTGAGATCGACACGCCTCCGTTTGTCCTGAGACGTCAGTGCATGTGGTACGACTCGAGGCGACTTCGCGACTTTGCATGAAGAGCGAAGTGATCTTGTACTGTGGACATAGGAGTACTTGTAAAGTCTGAAAGTTAACGCACAGAAAGATCAGGTCGGGCACCGCAGTACGAGCTGTCTGTTCTGGGTATGTGGTCGACCTGTGTGTCGGAAATCCTTGAGCGATTAGTCACCGTTGCCGAACTTGCGGTGCCAATTGAAGCTCGTCGCCAGAGAGGGAACTCGCTCCTTCGTTGTCTGCTGTAGAAAGTGATGAGCCTCGTTCGCGGATCGGCCGGAGCGGTACTGTAGAAGGAGAGCTGGTCGATAGAGCATCTTCTTGTCGTCCATTGCGAAGGCATCACTGGGAACAAGAGACGATATGTCGCACCTGCTGCTGCTGACAGTTACATATACAGGACATGAAATACAAATCTTCTAAGTCCGGCACGCTCACAACATCACCTGGCAAAGATGCGATGTTTTGAATCTTACCATGCAATTAGTCTAAAAACTTTCCGGACAACCTTATATTTAAATAAGTAGGGAAATTCCTCGGTATCGCAACGATGGTGCTAAAGTTCATCAAAGAAATCGTCCAAATTCCCTTACATGAGGAATAGGTAAAATTCTAAAATTTATTGATTTATTTATTTATAACTGCACCTCAGTTCTCTCATAAAACATAAGAGTGACAAACAAAGCAATCCTGCTCAACACTGGCAACCTTACGACGGAACAACATTGTAAAACGAGTGTATGCCCTGTAACTTCGTTATTTTTAAGTGTTCTGCAGCATTCTGAAGCTCAGATACTGGGAGCCCGACCCAAAGAATGGAAGTATTTTAGTTGTCTTGTTCAGTTCTTTTGTTAGTTTGTAACGCGTGGGCTCATGTCTACGCCTTAAATAAATAAATAAATAAATAAATAAATAACATGAGAATGACAGTGATAAGCAATTTAACTTAATCCATATAGTTTACGCAACTAACTTGATCGTGATATAAAGGTGCGGAGGTCGGATAGGCACTCAGTATATCTATGGCGTGATTCCGGTTGTTTTAGAAAAATCACTTTCAAGCAGCATATAAGGAGGAAGCACCTAGGAGTCCGGTCTTAGATCCGGTCATACCTAGGCCTTCATTACGCTTGCATTCGATGCTGCTTCCATAGGAACTGAGTTAGCCTAACCGACTAGCAATAAAACATGTTTGAAGGTAAAGACTCATGTGATATAAGTGTAAGGAAAAATGTTATAAAGAAGTGACTAAAGAGTGAAAGCATTTGGGGTCTTAATAGGCTCCTCCGTACATAAGCTCTAAATACTCGCTAACCGACTAAGGAGGGAAGTAGGTCAGAAAGGGCTCATAATGACACTTTGAATATATGAAGAAGAAACGCAAGAAAAAACATCAATTCGGAAAAAACCATCAACTCTCGGACTATCCTAGTTCTGGACAGCCGTCAACATCAGTAAAAAAGATTGTGGAGCAGCATGATGACTCAGTTCTTGGACAGGAACGCAACCATTGTATCATTATTGCGCAGGTGTTCCACAAGACGACATACACGTCCGCATTTGATGTTTCTTCCTCAGGTGTCCTGCTAACGCCACTAGAAAACAGTCAGCTCTGTAGTTCAAGGATTCTTAAAAAATCAATATTTTTTAATCGACTCTTAAAAATGACAACGGTAGGTGCTTCTAAGAGTTGCGCTGGAAGTTTCTGTATGCCAAACTGTTCCACGAGAAAGAACAAAATTAGCACTGTTACAAAGAAGTTCGTTTCCTGGATTTTTAAACTGAAGTGAAAGTGTACTGGTACGATTTCTACATGGCCTAGATGTCCATTATTTACTAGCTTTCAAGGTCAGCTCCCCTTTAAGAAGCTTGAAACAGAAGACCAAATCATTAAAAATACGTCTGTACCTCAGAGATTTTAGTTTCAAAAAATTTAGCCTGCTTTCGTAATCCAATGGTTGTAGATCTGGTACGCATCTGTAAACTAGTATTCGAGTAAATGTCTGTTGTGCTTTTTTCAACTTTGTTTTGGAGCTTTTTTGTTTGAGGAATCCAGATTTGTGACCCATATTCGAGTATAGGCAACACATATGCTTTATACAGCTTGAGCAGTATATCAAAATCAGTGATGCTTCTCAACATGCCATAAAGTACTGAAAAGGCTCTACGTACAATCACGTCGACATGGGCATCAAACTTCAAATGTTTAGTCATGAAAATTCCAAGATCTTCGATCACGTGAACTTGCTGTAAGGTAATATATTTGAACCTGAAGCCAGGTGCAATTACAACTCCAAAATGGGTAACAGAAGTTTTGGCAAGATTTGCTGGTATGCCCCAATCACTAGCCCAAGTAATCATAATAGGAATTGGTTGGTTTAAAGCCTCCAGGACTAGGGACTGATTTGAAGCATTATAAGTACCATACACTTTGACATCGTCTGCAAACATTTGAACACTAATAACAGGGTGTTTCTTGAGTTTAAACGGAAGATTATATGTATAAGCTATGAAAGAGATGGGTGATAGAACTCCCCTTTGCAGGACACCGCTGGTGCATCTGTGGTCACCCGAAAAGGAGTTACCAACTTTAACATACATGCATCTGTTCTCTAAGTACGATTTCATCCACAAAAGCAATCGTCTTCCAATACCCAATTCTGATAGCTTGGTGATAAGCTTTCTGTGACTGACTTATCAAAGCCCTTGGATAAGCCAAAGTAAATTACGCCGACGCAACCACCTTTATTGACAGCAGTACTTCAATCAAAAAGACAGCTAGTTGAGTTGTCGTAGAAACCCTCTTTGTGAATCCATGCTGTTCATACGGAATAGCTTTATTTTTAGCGAACCGGCTATTAGTTTATCCCTAGCAAGCTTTACCAGTACTTTGATTGGCGTTGGTGAAATGTTTATAGGACGAAAATCAGAGAGGAGGGAAGGACTCTTCGATTTCGGAATGATCGTGACCAGAATTTTTTTCTAGATGTCAGGAACTTCATCAAATAATAGAGAGCTATTGAATATTATCGAAAGCGGTTTAGAAAGTGCTAAAGCGCATCTTTTAAAAATAATCTGTGGGATACCATCATACGTGAACGATGTGGAATCTTACAACGATGAAGGAACTCTTAGTACGTCATTTGGATAGATTAACATGTCATTCAGGGCATCAGAAGACTCACCGAATCTTCTGATGCCCTGAATGACATGCTAATCTTAATCGAGTCATCGTCTATTGTAAATACGGACGCGAAGTTATTTGCTAAGGCCTCTGCTTTTTCAGTATCAGTTATGAATGTGTTCTCAGAAGCATCCTTTAAAACCGGAATTGGGTTTGTAAAATGTCGTTAATGCAATTTAACGGAAATTTTCGTCGTTAAATTTCGTTAAAACTTTTAACGAAAAATGGCGGTAAATCAGGTAAATCGATAAACGCACCGTTAAACGCACAACCCTGCTTTATACGATGACCCCGCCGTAGTACCAAAATTGCTAGCCATGACACTTGATCATGCCCTAGCTACTCTAGGGCACGATCAAGTGTCATGTGTCACAGTTTATTTATTAGGTTGGAAAAACTCTCTTCACACTTCGAAATTTTTTTTGCCGTTCTCCTTGTAAACGCGCTAGCCAATATTGATAGCTGATTTCGTAATTCTATCACACTTGTCCACCGTTCGCACACGGGCATAGGTCAAGACCCTTCTTGTATTTCATTATCTACCCATTCTTCCGGACTCAACGCCAGATCTACCTCAGAGCCATTTTCGGCACGGCGTTCTTCATGAATTCATTAAAGGATCTACAACACGTCAGGCAGCCGACCAAATTAACCATATATGTGGTTTGGGATCTATTACTCATCGCCCTTGTTATGAATGGTTCGGAAATTTATTTTAATTTTTATTTTAAAGCGAGATTATCCACTCGAAGACAAAGCAAGGTCAGGAAGGCTAACTGAATTAGACGACACTGAACTACTTCTTCTTCGTACCGATAGTAGGCAGACGACACGTCAACTGGCAGAGTGTTTCATAGGATAATCCATCTGAAGGATCTTGGCTTTGCATGGAAATTTGGAGCTCGGATTCCACATACCCTGTCAGACACTCAGAAAGGTCAACGGCTCTCCAACGCTGGTTCTGTTCCGTTCAGATACGAAAGAAAATAGTTTCTGCCGCGGATTGTGAAAGGCGATGAGTCCTGGGTTCTGTATGCCAACTTCCGAAGAAAAAGGCAATGGGTACAAAAAGGAGATAACCCTAAGCCTGATCTCAAGCCCAATGTTCACGAAAGGAAGATTCTCTTGAGTGTTTGGTGGGATATGGGAGGAGTGATTTACTGGGAAACTCCCAGAAGTGAAGAGACACTGCTGCCACATAGACTCCACAAAGTTGCCGCGTCTCTTCAAGAAAAGAGGCCTGCGAAGTCAAAGGATCCTGCATGACGGTGCAAAACCACATGTTGCAATACTCACAAGATAAACAATAAAGGAGCTGGGCTGGGAGTAGTGCCACATCCACCTTATAGCTCTGACTTCCCTCAACCGACTACCATCTCTTCCATGCTTTCAAGCAAGAAATTGGAGAGAACTATTTTGAAATGGACGAAGACCTCAAAAATTGGATTCAACGACTCCAGAACTGCAGTCTTTTACGCGAGAAGAATTAGAAAAGTACCCATCTTTGGAGAAGTGTAGTGGAACAAAATGGAGATTATCTCAATTAACTTGACGTTGTAGTTGTGAAGTAATAAATCTTTGAAAAAAATGAAAAGACTTTTTTCCAAACTAATATTTATTTATTTGTTTATTTAAAGTGCACTCAAGGGTGCGCTACAACGTCAACAAAATCTTCGAACAAACAAAACAACCGTTAAAAGCAACAGTAAAATGAATACTCAACTACGTTTAAACTACAGACCGCACTACTTTAATAATTACCGTCTGGCTACCGATCCTATAGCAACCCCGTCGCAAAGCCCTGTTCTAAGCGCTTTATAGAGGGCTAGGAGCCAAAAAGAAGTAACTAGAAGGAATTATAAAAGCTATCTTAATCTTATCCGAGGTCATGTATAGCTCATCATAGGTTAGATATTTCAAGTGGTAGTGAAAATATTTGCAGGAGAAGTGTTTTTGCATGTTGACAGAGGGCTGCGAGCAACGATACTCAACCGCAGCCACGCGTGCGGTCGCGGTCCGGCGCTGCGGCCAGTGCCGCCTCTAGCCGCAGCAGGAATGTGTTTGAGTTATTCTGTGCGCCCTTGGGGCGCTAGAGCACGAGCTTACGTCCCAGTGTATCTAGGCAGCTACTACAATGAAAACGGAACAGTAGAACAATCTTAAACTACGACAAGTGAGCGGAGGAGCGATAGAGATATGAACTGTCAGAGCAAGAACTAGTTTATAATTTTTTTATAATTTACCGACAAGAAGTTTCAGGAGGAAAGTGTATGGTTGCAGCTTGGGATTAGGTTAGAGTACGCTACTGGAATAAGGGAATCAAGATGTTAAGACGAATGATTGAGAAAAAATTGGCATTATCGAGTCTTCCGCATAGTCTGAGTTTTGCTTCGAAGAAATTACAAATCACATGAAAAACTATATCTTGAACTGAAGGAAGTTGGTGTAATTAGAGTGGCGATGGTTAGGAGAAGATTTTATAATATTACCTGGTGGTGAAATTTTCTATTCGAGAGGCAGGAGGAAGAAGTCTGAGCCCAAGAGGCCCGGAGTTCCCAACATCTTATCAGCAAATCTACAGTTCTTCTGTATATAGTCTTACAGAGAGCTACTGCAATCAGACTGGACATTTTATTTTATTTTTATATTAATCAAAGAAGACTCTCGTAGGCGTTTTGAGGAAAAATTTTCGAAATTCTTTACGATATTTGAATCTGCTACCAACCCAAGCTTATAAGAAACCGTTAATTCGTAAAACTTTCGTAAAGCTTCGAAACAATTGTCAGCATCGTCTGCCGCTGGACGAATAATTTCTTTATCTACTCAGACGTTTGCAATTGTTAAACGTTAAATTATTGCAGTTGTAGTCTTGGGAGTGCTACTAGATTCTTTAGACGACAATCTTTCTAAAAAATGATTACTTTGTCGCAGCGCAAGCGTAGCATTAACTCATGCATAGGTTATGAAAAGAAAGGAGCTATCGTCAGTATGGTTCCGTTAGTTTCAATACTTTTATATTCGCTTGGTTGCAAAGAACACATTGTACCTTGCTGAACGCATCACCCTGGTGGATTAAGCTCGAAGCGCGTAGATCTTCCTATTCAAACAATCTAAATTAACATTAGCAACAAATCTTTCTCTCATTTGGAACGAACAGCGCGAAACATACAAAAAACCGTTTGCCCCTCGATGTCTTCTCGTCATTAAGTCACCACTCAATCTCTCTTTTAGATCTTTCTGATCAATCAGCCTTCGCTCGCTTGCATCCGCCCCATTCGGCATTCTACTGCCTTCCTATTTTTGCGTCGGCAAAACAGTGCAGTTGAGGTTGCCGGCATGCTTTTGTGCTCCAGTTCGCTCGCGCATCCGCGTGAATCTCGTCCTATTCACCAGCGCGGCAGTCCGACCCCGACCGGAAAGACGCACGCGCGCGCGACCGCACGCGTCATTTTGAGTATCGCTGCCGCCTCCCTTGACAGAGCAGCAGTAAGGTAGGAGAGCTCAGCCTGGGTAACGCAACTAACACGTTTTTCTGGGGCGAGCCGGCAACACAGGCGTTTCTTTGATCTGGTACAAACCCCAGGCGTTAAACCCAGGTCCAAGTGAAGTGGTATACACAAAATCACTTGTTGGTCTCTTCTACCAGCAAATGGAATCATATTTACGAAGACTACTGTAGAAGAAGAAGAAAATATATCCGCAGGATATCTGTATTATTGGAAGCCATTATAGACTTTTGCGTGAGATAGCAATTATTCCTAACGACGCGAGTACCAGACAGGAGCCAGATGGTAAGAACAAATGTAGAGAATAGTCTTAACAAGTAATGAAAATCCTGCAGCAGAGAGTCTTTCAGAAGAGGATCGTTGCGGTTGCAGAGGTTTTCGCGTAGGCAGTGGGATCTGTGATATATTTGCAGTAGACAGTAGCACTGTGGCAATTGAAGCGTGGAGTGCACTGGTAAACTGTAGAGAGCCAGATCTGTAATCAAAATGCGATGGCATGAAGAAATTGATCTGTATCGTTGAACATCTCATTAAAATTTCAAGAGAACATCTTTTAGATACTGGCAAATGACGTAGCCGGCATTCAGATCAGGAATATTATCTGTCAGTTGACTGGCTATAAATCTGGAATTCCTAGAATTGAATGCAAGTCTAATCTAGTTAGCCTGGCACGGAAAATCTTACTGTTCTCTGAATCTAAGACGTTAGGTGGCAACATCTGTAACCACATAGCACAACGAGGGAAGAAGGAGTTCGACATTTTAGAGGGGCAGCTTCCAATGACGTAAGAACAATTGTGTTTTTTCTTCAAGACCTTTGACCTTTTATAGAAGGTATATCGACGATGTGGTAGAGTTCCATGCGACATTTTAGTCTAGAAATATATCTTGCACACCTTAGTAGCAGGCTTGCGATGAATTATTCTTTGTCCTCGAATTTTAAATATTTCGCATCATTGTTGTGATGGGATTTAGGTGGGTTAGGTAGAGCTCGAAATTCTGGTATGGAACCACGCATATTCCATATCAGAACTTCGAGAACTATCTAATGAGTTTGATTCCAACATTAGTTTTACACTGGTTTTGTAAATCCTCTATCGACGTTAGTGATTACAATTGCAACATAATCTGGTCGATCTTTCCCCGGTGTGTGGCAAAGTGGCAAAGTTTTCAAATGGAGATCTGAGAGCAATATTCTTATGAGACAAACACAGTACTGCAGAAAGGCTTCTGGAATCCCTAGGGGTCTTCTCGTCTCATTCACCGGTCTTATATGAACTCGCTTTGTTATTACACAGCGATTTCTTTCAGTCGATCACATCGAGTTCTAGTGCGAAAATGAGAAGTCAGCTTCTATTTAGAAGCCTTCAATTTTTGGTCCAAACTCTTCCACGATCATAATCAATCTTTATCTTGACTGCTTAAATGGGATTCACCGAAAGATTGCTAAGGGCACCACATGATGGATAAAGTCACAGGGTTCCAGCCAAACTTGCAGCATGCAATTGTTTGAATCCGACCATTTATTTACTTGCACCATAACTGTGCTCAGAGACGACTATGTGGACACAGTATACTTAGTGAAACAAAGTGAGAGACAAATGAAAACGCAATGGGAAACTGACGAGAAGTGCAGTGGTTCGCCAAACACTGCACGTCGCACGCACCAGAACAACTGCCACAACGGATACCCCAACTTAGGAGGTCCGTTGACTTCATCAGTACCCACATATATGCTGCTTGGGAGAATAGTGAGGAACAGGAGTGAGAAAATTCTAGGAGGCATTAGTGACACTCATAGCAAGACAAATGTAGGAAACACGAAAAAATACGCGATGAAATTGAGAGCGTTAACAAGGTAAAAATTGCATAGAACGTAACAAAAAGGAAGCATAGAAACAGAAGGGGTGGTCAATTTAGAACTAGGACAAATGCAACAGAACGTGAGAGTGAGAAAGTTAGTGAAATAGAAACCAAACGTTGCCTCTAGGTGGTGTCAGTAATGTGCAGTGGTGCATGTAAGACCACTTTCTTGTCGTTGTAACAACATCCACTCCTGTCGTTTCTATTAGGTTGTAACGAATTAAAACGATTACGATTTTCTATTAGGTTGTAACGAATTAACGGCACTGGCTCGCGCCATTTTTTGGCGCGTCTTTTGCGTTTGATCAAGAACAAACCGTAACATGTGGCATGTCATTTAGAAGCGCAAACTTTGCTCTACCGGTGAGTACCAAATTTTCTATGTAAAAGTGGGAAAACTTGAGAGTTTTATTGACTTTTTTGCAGATGGACAAAAGGGTAATCCGAGGCATTTACTTGTATGAATTCAAGCTGGGCACTACAGCTAAGAAGGCGGACGAGAAGATCAACGCCGCATTCGGTCAAGGATGTTCCACAATTCGGACGGCGTATCGTTGGTATCAGAAGTTCCGGAATGGAGATGAGAGCTTGGAAGAACATGGAGGTCGTGGGAGGCATAGTGATGTTGATGAGGACAAGCTGAGAGATGTGGTAGAGGAGGATCCACACAAAGGTACCAGGGAGATAGCGAAGGTTCTTGGCGTCAGTCACAACACAGCTGCCCGGCATCTGAAGGAAATTGGAAGGACCAAAAAGCTGGAAAGATGGGTGCCTCACGAGCTGTCTGAGGAGCAAAGAAACCGACGATATGAGATCTCGTCCGCACTGCTTCTACGGAACGAAACGGACCCATTCCTTGATCGCATCGTAACCTGTGACGAGAAATGGATAATGTGCGACAACAGGCGACGATCGGCACAGTGGGTGAACAGCGATGAGAGCCCCAAGGTTTTCGCGAAGCCGGAATTGCACCAAAAGAAAGTAATGGTGACAGTATGGTGGTGTTCGCTGGGAATTATTCACCACAGCTTCCTCCCTCCCGGTGAATCCATCACGGCAGAGAAGTACTGCATTGGAATTGAAGAAATGATGAAAAAGTTGAAGGATATCCGGCCGGCCTTGGTAAACCGAAGGCGAATTCTCCTTCTGCACGACAACGCTCGCCCCCATGTAGCACGAATGACGTTGCTGAAATTGAATGAGCTGAGCATTGAAACTCTACCACATCCTCCGTTTTCTCCCGACCTCTCCCCAACAGACTACCATTTCTTCAAGCATCTTGGCGACTTCCTGGTAGGGAAAATATTCAAATACCAACAGGATGCCGAAAGTGCCTTCGAAGATTTCGTCAATTGCAGAACTTCTGATTTTTATGCTACTGGGATAAAAAAGCTTGTGTCACGTTGGCAAAGATGTGTAGAATCAGAACGTTTTTATTTCGATTAATAAACTTGCCTACAAGCCGAGATGTTAACTGTTTAAATTTACAGTGGTTCAGTGCCATTTATTTCGTTACAACCTAATAGAAGGCTAAGAGGCAACGTCTGAAACAAAGGAGCACCACGATTGAAAGAGAACTGAGAACTTTTTCACGGTTTTCCTCTTTATTTCGGAACACAGGAACCTATAGCTATTTCGGTGGCCCACCCTTGGCCGAACTATGGAATGCTTTCTAGCTCTAAGCCGACACTCCCCTTCAAAAATTTGAAACATAAAGCTAAAAAATCAATTTGATGCAAAGACTAATAAACGAAAGAATGAAACCTAAAAAGACTTTGAAAATGCGTCTATAAAAGAGGCATTTAAGGTTACAAAGCCTCTTCTCTTAAAATGGGACAACGCAAAAACTGGACCTTACGTGTATGAGCTGAACCACGGAGAGCAATTCTTATGGTTGTTGTGGAAATCCCTTTTTAGATGATCTTAGTTTCATTCAGATCTCCGAAACGGACATATAATTATGATGTGGTGAAATTCGTTATCAGAAAGGCCTTAAAATATTGCTGTCTCAGATGTGTGTTATGGAGTTTTTCTTCAATAGTGATTGTTGCAAAACGTGTTTTCAAACCGACCATGAGTCCCAACACCACTCTCCCCTTGCTCTTTCCGGAACAGGTTTCAAAACATGCAGCGCGTAGCAATTACATTGATTTTCATCGCTGCACAATTCTCGTCATCAGCCGCCCTATCTTCGTTTTAATCTTCAGCGAGATTTGTGTCCATTGAAATTGAGCATTCCTCGTTAGAATGCTTCGCCTTTCAACCCTAATCAGTGAGTGCCTAATACACCTGGGGCAGTATTCATCAATGACTAACCTACGAGTATAAGGGGGGGGGGGGGGGGTAGAGATACCCACGATGAAGCATTCCTTTCTATTTCCGCATATCACTAACCCTTATACCCCGCATACCCGCAGGTTTAACTGTTGGTGAATTCGGCCTCTGGTCTTTGTTTATTTCGACCGTTTTTTTCACATTTTTTCACATACCGCCGATGCTACAGTAGAACCTGAATCTGTCATGGGGCTTGAAACTTTCCCATACGGCATCGTCATATCATACTTCATAATAAGGCGCTAAGCGCTGAGTCATACTATCGATCGGCGCCGCCCAGAAATTAGTCATAAAATAGGGGGAAATCGGGGGAAAATGGGAGGAAAATTACGGCGCGAAAATAGCGAAAAATAGCCAGACGTCTTCTACCTACCCGGAAACGTCAGCCCTGGGAGTAGTCGAGGTCGCTGAACGCGAATCTAAAGCTCGTATTTGAAGTATCGATCGCTTTCAATCGATACTGATCAAACTAGAGATTTTTTTGCGGGGGTCGTCCTGGGGTCCGAAACTTTAGCCCTGAGGGTAGTCGAGGTCGCTGAACACGAATCTGAATTTCGTTTTTTGTACTACCGATCACCGTGAATTGGTACTGATTAAATTACGGGGCGCGAAAATAGCGGAAAATACCCAGACGCCTTCTACGTGCCAGGGGACTCAGAAGACGTGCAGAACACGTGGAATGACGTGCATGGGACTCAGGTGACGTGACAAAGACGGCGTCCAATGTGTCTAGGGATTCAGAAGGCGTGCCGAAGACAGTCCGCTTAGAGGGATCTTTGAGGGGAGCCAGTACCAGCAATAGGAGCCGTTTCGCTAAGGGAGGACCAGTAGTGAGGAACCAATAGATCGCCCTATCATACTACAGGGTGCGTCAAAAGTTCTTGGACACATGTAATTGACCGCCCAGACGGCTGTTTCAAAGCAAATCAGATGATATTCATAAAATTATTATTGACCAGGAACATATAAATCCGGAAAGTTATTCAGCGCAAAACTTCTGTACAGGGTCAAGCTTGAGGTTCGGGAATCGAAGGGGGGTCGTACTGTGGCATTGTCTGGAGGGGGGGGGGGGTCGTGTTCTTCCGGTTTTGGCAGTGTATTCTCTCTTATTTTTCGGATTTTTAGGCGATGTTTTTAATTCTTAATAAGCAGTTTTTTCCAGGAATGTCTACAAAGTCGTGGAATCTCTCCTTCGTTCCCCGAAGTTGTAAAAATTAATATTAAAAAAGTTTTAAATAATGATTGTATTACTTGTGAAAAATAGATTTTCTGCCGTCAGATTTGGAGTCAATGAGAGGTTTCCATTTTTTTCAAATTTTTTTGAGTAAGACATGGACACGACAATTTTCTGCCTGAACGAGCGACATCTACGTCCTAAATTGCAGTCTCTAAAATTTGAAGTGTCAATTACTAGGAAAATTAAGTGCTTTTCCTACAAGGTTTTTGGAAGCGCTCTTCGAAGCGATGACGGAATGGCAACTGGAGGGTGGACTTGTCACGGAACGAATTTTCTCTCCTCTGCAGAAACAGCATCAGAAAGTGAAGTTGTACCCAATAAAATTCTAGTCCACAGTTCGACACACGGGAATAAAACCTGTTTTTCTGAAACAATCTCCTGTATGAACCGATTTGTATCACGGCAGGGAGGTCTTCATAGGGGGCGGTGGGGGTCTGCTTTCTGGTCCATTGTTGCAGAAATATGTGCCAAAAATCGACCCCCCCCCCCCGGCCACGTATGAAGACCTCTTTTTTAGAAACTTTTCTATATGGTTCGATTTTTGGCACATATTTTTGCAACAATGGACCAGAAATCAGACCCCCACCGCTCCCTATGAAGACCTCCCTGCTGAAAATTAATTCCTATATGGTTCGAAAGCGGTGTTTCTCTAGTTTTCAAAAAGCCATTGGTTTTTCAAGTTTTGAAAAACTTAACGAGTTATAGTCATTTTTGTGAACGTCGAATTGCGACGCTCCTATGACGTCGGTGCCATATCGACCACTAGTCGATCCAATCTATTCGCTTCAGAAAACCATGATTTTTACACTGTGTTTTGAACAAGACTTGTAAATTTTTGTGGCAAGATTTCTACTGAGTGCGTGATCTGCTTCAGGTAAAAAATTTATTTTTCATGAAACATGAGAATTTGCAAATCGATCCTCCATGATCATATCGAAGATCGCTGCGAAGAAGCTTAGTTTTTGATTGTATAATAATCGCATCTGAACTCTAAGATGGCACAGTTTTCACTCTCCGATGCTCTTCCTCCAGAAGGTAGATTTTTTTTTGCCGCGAGAAGTTCATCCTTCAGTGGCGATCGGTGATATCGGAGAACGCAATGGCTCCACATAACCTACCATATTTCGGAGTTTGTGCCCCATCTTTAAGAAATTCACAGAAGTTTTAAAACAATAATAAGTGTGGCTTCTACGCTTTAAAAATCAGCTTGTAAAAATAGCGGCTTTCATGTGATTAACGGTGTCGAATTTTTTCGGCAAATGATACAAATCGGAGCGTCTGTTCATACAGGAGCTTGTTTTAGAAAAACAGGTTTTATTCCCTTGTGTCAAGTTGTGGCATAAAACTTTATTGGGTACAACTTCACTTTCTGATGCTGTTTCTGCAGAGGAGAGAAAATTCGTTCCGTGACAAGTCCATCCTCCAGTTGCCATTTCCGTCATCGCTTCCGAGAGTGTCTAAAAATTTTTATTGATAAAGCACTCAAGTCAGCTTTAGAAATTAACACTCGGCATTGTATAGAGTACAATCTGGAGTGAAGATGTTGCTCCTTCAGATACAAAAACGTGCCGTGTCCATGAGATGCGGAAAGTCTGAAAAGTTGAACTCGTTGTGATTAATTCAACAACTGCTCTCAAAAGTGCTTTATTTTCAACTGTAAGCGAAAAAATATTGTTATCAGAGGATTACATACACAAAACCTTTATCAACGTTTTTTCTAACAAATTACTAAATTAAACAGTTGCACTCTTTCTTGAGCTAAACTGATACAGTCGATGCTGCACCTGGAAAGAAGGACCTATTAAAGGGTACAAAAATTGCATAAATTTTTTAAAAAATCAATGCGGATAGGAAATAAAGCGGTGGTCTACACAAGGGGATCGTACCAGATCGCAAATTTTCGGCAAAAATCGAGCCCCACGCTTGACCCTGCTTCTGTACCCCTTTAGCCTTATGAGCGGGCGCAGAATCTTGATGATAAGTCCATTCGCTTTCTTTTTATGGCACAGATTCCCAAGGAAGAATGTCTTCCTTCAGGATGCTCTCTAGGAAGTTTCGTAGTTAGTTTTTTCTTCTATATGCAGTTTCTCCATTACATAACGCAAACCATTCGCATCAGCCATCTTGAACAGAAAAACATTCAAGCACGAAAAATTGGTATATGAGAGGGTAAGAATAGGGCAACAATACCACATGAAAGTTTGGTTGAGCGAAGCGCATCATCCCATATAACGAGCCTGAAACGAAAGAGTCCAAGAACTTTTGATGCACCCCGTATATACTGTACGTACTGCGAGCCTTTTGTATTCCTAGGTATGGGAAGAAGCTGTACAAGTAGAGCAGCTAGCTTGATGTGATTGTCCTTAGCTTAGTGATATCGCGCGAAGCGCTCAAGTGCGAGGCACGCCGATAGGCATGACGGAGCACTTGTTTCTACATATAGCTAAAAGATATTTCTGAAACAGATTTAGAATGGACGCCACTGAAAACACCACGTAGCCACCACGCTCAGAGTTTAGTCTGCTACGGCTTTGTGCAGGAGAACCTAATGAAGAGCGCCATGTCGATGTAAGAAGAACGAACTGTGGACGTCTTGATTTGACGGCCACTGAAGCTTCGCAGGCTTACGTAATTAGTATTGTCAGTAACATCGCATGAATGCTCACTCGACTTCATGAAGCGAGGGCTGCGACTCGTCAACAACACCGTTTCGGACGGACGCACTGAGGCGAACAGGGTGAGGGGCTGAACTTACGAATGTCATCGCTAATTGCGGCGACCTATGGCGCAACGCGGCAAGCCCGCGGCTACGTCTGCTGACTCCCCGCCTTGACCCGCCGCCAGCGCGACATCCTCCACCGCAGCCGTGACGAGATTCAGGTCTATGGGGCAGACGAGAGATGAAGAAGAACCAGGATAGATTTCTACAACACATTTTAAGGGCCTGCGAATCTTTGAGATCTGAAAGCACTCTCATTATGTCTCCTTGCAGTCCTTCAGATTTACTTCTACCCGTACCACTGCCTTCACTTACCTTTTTCAGGACTATTTTCAGCCGTTCTTATGCTTGCTTACAACATTTGGCAACACATTAATTGTTCTCCTTAAGTTTCCCTCATTAGTCTGGATTTATTTTCCAAAAATAATTTCAAGTCCGACACATTGGTGCATGGTATTCGTTGGAAACCGTCTTTAGCGTTCTCTCCTATTTCCTTGCCAGCTATGATCAGTTAGCCTACCCGCCCTCTTTACGACTCAGAAGGTAGCCAGTGGCCTTTCTGACGAAAAAGGACCTCGTTGGCTAAATAGCTGGGCAAGAACTACTGTGAGATCTAAGCAAAGTTCCAAGAAGTAGTCGACGCATTCGCGGCAGCGGCTTCCGCACATGCGACGGTGGTCAGTGGCGCCGCAGCGGGGGCTAATTACGACGCGGCGGTGGCTGCCACAGACGCGATGACCATTCGTAAGTTCGATTCGCTCCACAAGCCAACATACCCATCGCCTCCATCTTCAACAGAGGGGAATCAAGCTAGCTCAGGAAGTGGCAGAACTTCCGACAAAAATATTCAGCCCCATTTTTTGCATTTAATTTGCGACGCTCTGTGACCGTAATAAGCAGGGCTGTGCGGAAATTTTTCTGGAAAAAGCGGAAGACGAAAGACGGAACGGAAACGCTCAAAAATGGCCGGAAACCGAAATACGAAACGCGGAAACGGAAATGACATACTTATGCTAGCTATTTTATCAAAAGTTGCATCTGAAACGGCGTCAGAAGCGGCTTCTTTTGCACCCTTTCTTGTTCAGAACTTTGCGAGCAGCAGAATCTTCACCAGATTAATGCTCATCCTCATCATAACATAACATAGCGAAGCATGAATTCATAATATTGCTATGATAACCTTTTAGCTATGGCTGAGCAATAAACGAAAACAAATTCAGGGGCTTATTTCATTATTTCTCACTACTTCAGCATGTTGTCTTTAGATATCTAGTCCCTGCGACGGATTTTTCGCTGACTCTTTTGATGCTGATATTTTTTGAACATTAGACTTGACCGACTTAATCACTTGAGGTTATTAACAGACCCGCATTTGAAAAAATGTGACTCGGGTGAAGTCTAAAACTGGAGTAGCCACCTATTTTCCGACCAGGAAAGAGATTCCTCTCAACATTTCTAGAAACCTGTTGCGTCATGGATGACGTGGTGATTGCACAGATAAATAGCTGCATATTCAACATTAGCCGTTAAATCGTAATCACCAAAACTAGTACTCGGAATTGATTCTGGGATCTAACAATAAGACGATAACTAGATGACTGATTAGTCATCGTGGATCCACACTTCCACAGGAATATTCAGTCTGTGCCAGCCAAGGAACGCCCAAGGTGACACAGCTGGACAGTTCCAAGATGGTTCTCGAAGCAACACTTTGTGACAGAATTCATAAGTCACCCTAGCCAACCAAAATAACAGCTCATGCTAGATATTCGTGGTGATTCATTAAAAAATGGATCGCATAACTCCATATGGACGAATATCACACCCGAAATTAAACATTGAAATGTGCACCCATGGTCAGGAACACTGATGTAATCTTGGAGCAGACAACCGCATGCCACAATCTTCACTGTTCTTTGTTTCATGATATTGCGCAATATGCTTACTAAGTTTTTGTAGCTTTTTGAGTGCTTTTTTGGTAGTCTAACCAATTTCAAGAATATTATTGCTAGAGCTGTCAAACAGTATTTCTCTCACAATTACATGAAGGAGAAATCTTTTTAACTGATGCGCTGATTGTATTCAATAGAAAACTAATGTGGAACAGTGTCCATTTCCGTTTCCGCATTCCGGTGCAAAAACAGGCGTAACACGAAACGGAACGGAAGAGCCAAAAATGGCCGGAAACCGGAATTCGGAACACGGAAACGGAAATTCCGCACATCCCTGGTAATAAGCTCTGTGAACAGGTGCGTCTAGAAATGTGTCCAATTTCGTTTTCGTTGTAGAGAACTGAGTGGATCTGCTTTTAGCCACAGCACACACTCATGCCTAGACGGATATTCTTCGACGGGTTCAAGGGTCCATCACCGATTCTTCTATCGCGTCAGGTAAAAGATGGTGTTGAACGCAACCACCGCCACTCTTTACCTAAGGCGACAGAAACATTTAAAATATTCACTTTTTTGCGGAATGGAATGGAATTTGTGAAAGCAGTTTTTCAAATTTACTGCGATTTTTCCCGGCTCTGAAGAAGGCATGGGAACGTAAGCTGGAGTAACGCTATTTACGAATCTCGGATAAGTTAAGGCTATCGCTTCTTCGCTTCATCAAAATCTGGTTTTAGCTTCACTCTTCTGCCCAAAACTTTTATGCTTATTTGCGTTTCGCTTTTCTTCCTTCATATGGTTTCATATGTGTGAGGAAGTACCAACACCGAATTTTTTTTTGGAATTATGGGAGTGAGTGAAGCTGTGGAGAAGTCACTGGTCGAGTTTCATGGGTCCAGGAGGAATTCAAATTTGGATAACCTCGGCTGAAATTGTCAAGAGTACGCGAGCCGCACAATGCCTGCTATCATCAGCATTCACGGATATGTCCCCACTCAGACAATCGTCGGGATGGACCGCTTGTCCTCAAATGAGTTATGTACTCAGGCGATCGTTGGATCGGACCGCCAGCGAACTGACAAGATGAAGATAACCCGCTTTCGCACGGTGCGGAGTCGGAGGCTGAGGGTGGCGAAGGCTTGACCGCTGTTACCCTGAGCCCGCGACCCTGCACCGTCCGAGAGCGGCCTATCTTCATCTTGTCAGTCCGCAAGCGGTCCGCCCCAACGACTGAGTGAGTACATGACTTGTCTGAGGTCTAGCGGTCCACCCCGACGATTGTCTGAGCAGGAAACACTTTGTTGAAGTAAGTGATTGACACTCGTTATAGTGTCACGCATCCTTTAGGAACAGCTGGATGTCACCGGGACGACTGGGAAAGGTCGGCATTGTTGCCTTCAATCATTCCCCACCACAATAGGGGTACTCGGGAAAAGATTGAAGAATCCGCGCTTTGTACTTGATGAGCTTGCGTGTCTGTTACTTTGACTTTGTTCTAGTTGCGCTGCTTGAGTTGCTAAGGAGCTGCCGACGTCATGCTAAGGCATGCTGGCTTTGGTCGGAGACCTGAGCTTTTCAGCAAGTAAACGCGCATTTGAACACACGCGGCTCCCTGACCCTGCAGACCTTCACCCTCGCAGGGGACCTGCAGAAGGAGAGGTCAAGTTAGCGAAGAGAGGAGCACAGCGAGGTGTGCGCGAGCATAGCTGGGGAGGGCTGCAGACCAGCAACAAGCTGCTGCCTCACCGCCGCGCCCACTTCGTCGGCTCCGCAGCAGATTGTTGACGGGCTCTCGAGCACATCCCCTCTCATTCGCGTCCTCTCACGGGACCTCTTGCCCTGGCGGTCGCGACTAATTTCGAGCGCCGTCGCAGAACAAGTCGACTTGTTCCTCCCAGTACCATCTCCAGCACCGTCGTCGGCAACCGCGACGGGAGCCTGTCGCTTGTTGTCCGCTCTCTTCAGCAGATTTCTCCTGACCTCTTCGTTCCCTTTCTCACTCCTAACTGACTGCACACCAGTTGTGAGTGATTCGTGCTATCGGCAGAAAATAACTCTCGAAAAGCGTATCTGGGATAGGTTTTCATACTGCTCTCCTGTGACCCCCCCCCCCCCCCCTCGTGGACTGCAGATATTCAAGCTAAATTGGATCAACTTATTTCTTTCGGCTAACAAAAGACGGGCTAATATGACACACGAATCTTCAGTTGTATATGAGGGCGTGGATCCTTCTTCTCATTTGGTGGAGATCTTTAGATGGTCCAAGTTTCTTATTCCTCCACGTACGTATGCCATTAGGTTTACCGTGAAACACAAGGAGTGGAGCACCTTATGATGTCTAGGATGTCGTTTAGGATGTCGCAAAGCGGAGAAGTAATTGTATGGTGTTCTGCATTAGAGGATAGCGGGTTGTTCTCATTTTGTCTCTGCTTTCTGTTTTCAGATTGCCTCCTTCCATTCAAGCCCTGGTTATCTTAAATTTCCTCCAGAAGTTTTAGCGAGAACTTCATGCAACGATCTAAAATCCGATAACTCCGCGACGTTTCCGTTTCCGATTTGAAGGATCTTTCTTCACCTCATAAGGTTGCGGAAACTGAGAAGGAGAACGCATTGGTGGTTGTTTTTCGGCAAATCTGTTGCGCTGGCGTCCGCGTAGCGTGAGTGCGAACCAGTAGTGTCAGTTGCATGCTGTAAGTATTCCCGGTATTCACAAGCTCACTCATACACACGCGCAGCGAGGGATGATGGGTCGCCGTCTGGCGAGATCATTTGCTGAGCGGCCGCTCCGCTAACTGTTCTGAAGTGTGAAGCACCAGTTTCTCTTCAAGTTGCTCTACCGTCTGATGCATTGCGGCGGCATCTTCCTCAGCGAACCTGTCCTAGGCTTGTTCCCCATGAGGCCGCCTGAGTCGTTCGATTCCACTCTTCTCTCTCACGAAGCAGACGATTTCCCATGCAAAGCTTCCTAAAAAGGAGACAAATTTTCGACCAGCCGACGGCAGAAAAAACGAAGCGGTTCGAATGAATGCGGGCAGACATTCAAGGACAGCCGTCGAACTAGTGGCGAATGGGGAGCGTTCTACCCCCTCGCCCCCTGGTCCGCCCACCCCCAACCCCCTGGGCTTGCTCGAGAGTCCAGTGGCAGCCTTACGAGACAGTGGGGACGCAGGCATTTGCCACGCCTCTGTTTAAAGAGCGGGGGGTAGAACGCCACTTCGCCGTGGCGAATAACACGCAAACGCTTGCGGCCAGCGACGTGGAGGCGTAGTAGGGTGGCAGGTTGCGCCGACGCTGGTGGTGCGTTGACTGGATCGAATCCGGCGATGAAGATCAACCTCAAAAATGTACATCTGTTCTAATGAGGCCTACGAGATCGTGGGGAGCATTGCGTTCTGAGCCAGTTATTGGTTTTGCTACGAGTCATTTCTTTCACTTTCTCTTTTTCACTCATGCTAGGTGTTCTACGTTATTTGCATTGCTTGGAAATTGAGTTGGCTTGAGTAGACGTCGAACAGACTCCAGGGTCTATTTGTGAGAACATGGTCGATCTCCGAACGCGTTTCTCCATTTGGGCTTTCCCAGGTCCATCGCCGATTTGAAGGCTTCTTGAACATAGAATTTCCATGGAAGAGACGGCACGCGGATAGGAAGTCTATCAGACGCTCTCCGTTTTTTGTTCCTTGAGGAAGTTTTATGTGGTCCTAGCCTTCATTTGTTGTGATCGTTCGTACCGACGGTAGCGTTAAAGTCCCCAACAACGACTTTGCAATAGCTCTCCTCGTCGTTAACAGTCCTTTCGAATAGTTTGTAGAATTCCTCCTTTTCTTTGTCTTTGGCCGTAAATGTTGGAGCATATCCATTTATGATGGAGATGGTTCCTTGATATTTGGTCCCCAGACGCAGAACAGCTACTTTCGGACTGATGATCTTGTAAGAGTCTACTAGGTGGTGCATTGTCGAGTTGACGAGAAATCCAACTCCGCCAATATTGTATATTTTTTCTGTCCACCTTTGCTCCGGTAATGAGAAGCTTGTTGTGGTCGGTCCTTCTTATGGTTCCGGTCTGCCTTTCGTTTCCTGCAGGGCGATAACGTCGTATTTGATGTTGCGGCTTCTGTAAAGCAGTGTCCGAAGATCCTGCTCAGATGCGATCGAACGACAGTTATAAGTGCAGACGAATAGGCAGATTCCGCGTCGTGGTGAGAAGGGGTTTCCGGTAGTCCGATTCCAATGACGTCCTGATAGTTTAACTCCGAGATTAGATGGCCCCTCGCCGGAGGTGGATGCAACCGACGTCGTAGAAGTCCACCTCCGGCGTGAGGAGGACTGGGGCGCGGGTTTAGTTGTTTGAGCCATGGCGGTGGTCTGGTTCCTCACATGTTCTTGACCAGGGATGCAGGAGAGCCGCCCATACACGACAAAGCGTCGCGTACTGCGTGACCGTTTGTGCCGTTAGCCATCAATAAAGTGATGTTCAACCCTTCGCCGCGATGAAGTGGCACATGAAGAGGGCAGAGTTATACTGTAAGGAAATCGGCGAAATGCACCGAAAATTGCGTCAACTTCAGCTAGAACTGGTCAGCAGTAGAGGCCTGATTCTTTAGCACGATAACACCCGCCCCTCGTTTCACAAATCACTATTCGAAAATTGGACGAATGAAGAGTTGAAGTTCTGCCTCACCCGCAATATTCTCCAGACCTCTCATCAACCGACTACCCCCTTTTTAAACACTTTCAGAGCGTTCTCGCTGGTAAAACCTTCACCAATCAGGACCCAGCCAAAACAGCTTTCGTGAATGTTGTCAAATCTCGACCACCTATTTTTTTTTGCTGATGGAGTAGGTCGGCTGGTGGCCCGTTGGCAAGTCTGCTGATTCGAACGGTGCTTATTTCGACTAGATCCGATGAGATTTGAGAAAGTGTGGTAGTTCAAAGTGAAGTATTCAAAACGCTGAGCACTTTTCGAACATCCTAATAATAGAATGATGAAATTCGCAATTTGGTTATAGACGTTCCTACTAGAATCGCTGTCTTCCGACAGAAGAAAGATGTGCAAGATGGAGACGCTCTAGGAAGCATTAGGAGCTCAAGCACTGTATAACTCTGCTCATACGTACAATTCAACGGCATGGGACCCATCATATAGGAGGTATTTTTTGGTACGTGTAGGCTACGTGCCCATGTGACAGTAGGGTGATGCCGGGAAGTGCAGTTTAATCAAAACGCGGAGTGCACCTACATACCTCGTCAGTGACCTACCACTGCCCTTTTATCAACAACATCCACTTCTGCTTCGGCTCGCTTCCAGAACTCCGGCATATGCCCATCTATTTGGGCACTACCCGTTGTGTACCTTTTTGCGAAAAGGCGGAAGGCTTCGCGAGTAGAGAGCTATGTACAATGACTTACTTAATTGAGATAAACGCGCGTCAAATATTAATGGCTTGGCGACCATTCAATAAGCTGTCCTTCTCGTGGAGACGAGAATTGACCTGCCCTTCCCACTAGAACATTTCTCGCAGAGCTCTCAATTCGATTTATTGCATCGTAGTCCCTGATGAGTGTGCTCGACGCTTTTGGTTCCGCTTAACTTGGGTTGAAAATTGGTCGAAGACCGATGCCGAAGAGCAATGAGTGTAGGAAGCACAGGTAGTGGAGTGGTTCCTCTTCTTAGGGGGTAGGTGGGAAATGCATCTAGAAAAGGCATGAGCTGGCAGACCGAAGCCAAATACTCGTAACCACCCAATTATAACAGCACTCGACATTTGCTGGGAAGGATGGCAGAAAACCTAAGCGTTTCCCAGACTGTTGCTGCTGACCTTCTCATGGAGCTTCTCTGTCAAAACGTATGCCTATCATGGGGCACGTTAGAGACTGAGCCACCCAACCAGAAAATGTGTTTGGATGCTTCATGTCTATTCCTAAGGTTACGTATTAGCCTCCCTTAATTGAATCGCATCCTGCGGAGAAGGATGGGGAGGAAGTGAACGTTCCTACAACAATCCACAACTCCTTCTTCCCGAAGTCTGGGGCACGCCCACATGTACACCATCGGGTTGTGGAGTCCTCGTCAGTGCACATAAGATTGCCGAAAATTCAAGTCGGCAAAGCCCATAGTTCACCTAGTTCACCTTCTGGGATAGTCGCAAGTATAATGCAGTTAGGTCTGCTCTTTGAGTTGAGCTCGGTTTCTTTAAAGCCCGGGAAAACTGGCAGAACTTCCCCTAATACCTAGAGCGGGGAGGGGGGCTGCTTCGGCTACATTCTTCTTTGAAAGACCTTATATGCTCAAGGGCTAAAAGCTGCTGCTCAATATTCGTGCAACTACTACGATAAGCCGTGATCTAGGGCTCATTGATTCCACGCTTTTTGCTTGCTTGTTGGCGAATCGACAACGGAGCTGCTTGTCGTCTCATTCTCAGTACCACTTGGGTCCTCTTGACTACCAATTTCGAGCAGCTCCCATCGAGCGTCGGCGGATCTGTGCTCTTCAGCTCACAAACAGCCCTTGCGCTACCCGCATCACTTCGACGAGTGGAGGCCTGCAGACCTCCAGAGAGCGGATGCGGGCAAATCACGGAGAAAGAGAGAACGATCAGCTGCGCTCGACTCAGCAGCGTGAACTGGGCGTCAGCGGCATTGCTAGAGAAGCCTAAGCGTTTCCGTCTGCATTCTAAGGAGCACATGGCTCAGTGCTCATAGCATCCAAAAAGCGCTGGCAAATGATCTCATTGCTGAATGATATTTGGCCAGACGGCGCTGACAATATACATAGATGAGCACATAATAACAATTCATTACGGCCGCCTAGGACAGTCGTGAGATAACAAATTGTAACGGATGCCTGCGAAGCATACCGCATTCACAACAAAAAACTAAACTTCTGTAAAACGTGCCAATACTTGAGGACAGTAATGAGAAGTATCTGAGACAACATAAGCACTACGCAGAATCCTTCGGCTTGACGGTCAGAGATGTCTAGTACTGGAGAAGAGCTTTTTTAGCAATTCGTCAATTCGTTTCAAGATCCCAAACCAACCCTTACGGTGAACGATTGAGCTCGTATGTTGCTTCTTGGCCTAGCGTATACTATTTTCCAGATGTTACTTCTTGTTTTAGAAGAAGGTAGGCGAGCATCACGACATCATCATATAGCAACGTCCAAGGGACGGGCTTCTGAAGATCTCGCGTAATGGCATCCATTACGACAACAAAGAGGAGTGAGGAAAGCGCAGATCCTAGGTGTACCCCAACAGAGATAGGAAACTCCGTCGAGGTTCCTGCTGCAGCTTACACACGACTCTTTGGACAAAAGTATTGCATTCGCACCCACTCTACAAGTTCTTCGGGAACACCGTGCTGTCGTAGGGGGTACCATATAACCTCACGCGGTACACGATCGAAGGCCTTCTTCAAGTCAAGAAAGGCAATATGCACCGGCCTCTGTTTCTCGCGACGCTTCTCTACCAGAAGACGGGCGGCATGTATGGCATCGATAGTGCCACAACCAGCCACGAACTCGCACTGATTGCTGGAAAGCTTGACGATTTCGCGAATTCGGCTATCGAGGATTCGCTCGAAGATCTTCATGCTGTGCAAAAGCAAGCGAATCGGACGGTAATTTGAGCAGTCTGCAGGACTGCCCTTCTTCTTCCAAATTAGGATGTCGTACTTTCCTGCCAAACATCAGGCACCTTCTTCTCCGCTAGAACCTGGTTGAAAAACGTGGCCAACCACTCAGCAGAGTACCAAAACTTCGACTTCCATACATCAGCTGGAAAGTCATCTGGACCAGTCGCCTTGCAAGGTCTCATCATCCTCAGAGCCCCGTCAGTTTCCTCCACAGTGATTTTGTGGACGGGACCGTGGATAGGAGCCACAGAAGGGACGGCCTGATGAAGGAACTCGTCAGTCGAAATTCCATCGAAATAATCGCACCATCGCTTCAATGCCTTTTGCGTCTGTCATAAGATCAGAAGATGGCCGTTCTCATCATTGATGTCAAAGAACTTCTCTATATCCTCGGATTGGCGATGATGGTTTTTAGCAAGTCGGTACAAATACCGCTCACCATCGCGCGACTTGAGATTTTCGTAGACATCATTAATGAGTGGCTTTCGCAAAGGCCACAGCCTTCTTGGCAGCTTTTTTCGTTTCTTGGTACTTTTGCCAGTTATTGGCGATCTTGTAACCGAGAAACACATGATAAAGCGCTTTCTTCAAGGTTTCGTCGACAGTCGTGACTGTCGGTGACCGTACGCGAGAAATCACAGTTGCTTCCTTCTCTCTCATTGGCCACCACTTGATTCTTGCAGCACCGCATCGCTCAACCTGCTGCACCCTTAGAGAGGCGATATTCAAAATACAGATCAGCGGACGATGCTGTGATCAGCGGGCGACCATTTCATACGGCACGGTCTTCGCGTCTGAGACGAGAATTCGGTCACGATCTCTCACAAGGACGAAGTCTATCTGGGTTTTGGTGTTCCCACAATAGAACGAGATAAGGTAAGAGTTGCTTTTACGAAACACGGTGTTCATTATGGTGAGGTTATGCGAATCCGCATATTCAAGGATACGCTCACTATCTGTGTTACGCAACCGTGGCCGAATCCACCGTGACAGCTGTATCCGTCTTTCGTAACGCCTACGTGCCCATTAAGGTCATCAGCGGCAATGATGATGTCCCTCGACGGTACCTCTGCTGTCTTCTCATCAAGCAGGCTCCAAAACTCATCCTTGGCTTGACCGGAACAGCCAGTCTGCGGAGCATACGCAGAGAAGAAGTGAAAGAGTCGCTCCTTAGCGGCGACAACAATCTTCATTAATCGATCGTCAAAGCGCTCGACGCCTACAATCGAGTCTCGGAAACGCTCGGAGACGATTATACCAACCCGCTGGTAGTCTTGGAACTACCGCATAGAACGGCCTTGAAGCCACATCCTATGTCTCTTGACTTGCGGCAGGACCACCTCGTCTCCTGCACCCCACAGAAATCAACTTTTCTACGCTCCAGTGCTTTTACCAACTCGCACGAGCGGCCCGTCAACGTACCCACATTCAGCATTGCTACGCGGGTCCTGCCCACGTTACGGGATTTTCGGACTAGCTCAGTTGCCCCGCCGATGCCGTCCTCGCACCAGGGACCCTCGCATACTTCTCACACTCGCCGGGTTCTGCGAGTGTGCGTCGGCTCCCGCGTACGCCGTAGCACTATCTCGGAAAACATAAACTGACATACACCCATACGATGTGATATTGGGTTATTCGTAGGCCGGCCTGTCACCAGGGCCTGTCGCCTGCATTCGAATATCCGTGCTTGGCTTAGCTCGCAGAAGTGAGCAGTTTCCAGTGGCACCGCGTGGAGGAACGGACATTGCCCCCCTTCGCGGTGGATCTTCAAGGTTCAAATCTCCAGAACTAAATTTCTCGCATCGCCGTTATTCGGCCTTTCTCCAACATTATTCGACCCCCACACATGGCTGACCTGCCGGGCTATTTTTTCGGATTGGTTCAGTTTGAAACTGAAATAAAATATCGCTCGGAATTGTTCTTTCGACATGCTTCAATAAGTCTTCGAAGAAACACATTTTTAGCATAGGTGAAACACAATTTATGCCTTCGGATAGGGCGAAGAATTCCGTATAAAAAGTTGTACAAAAATGCGAAGCATGTTGAGTATTGATTCAGCAATAAATGAACTAAAAGTCATTGGACTAAAACCGACAGAACTTTCCGGCCAACCTCATAGTTTGAACCTAGCGCCTTGGCTTTCTACCTAAATCACGGTGTGGATGACCCCATCACTGCATCGAGAGCGAAGAGCTTCGCCTTAAGAAATGCATAGAGCTCCGTTTCCTCCGATGTTCGGGAAATTGAATAACCCTGCACGTCCTTGTTTGGGCAGAACACTTCCAAAAACTCGTTTGAGAACGCCTACTCAAACAATTTACTAAGCCATGGATTGGATTGCGCTCGGCCAACTACGCGCCTAGAGCTCTCCATATTCGTTCATATCTGCAGTTTTTCACACCTCGAGACAAGGCAAACCCTACTAACAATGAGCCTCCTCACTGGCCGTTTCCGTTCTTTCGCCGTGCCTATAACACGTTGCGTAGAGGTTCGAGAGACAACTGTCTTAATTCTCATCAGGCGGATATGCCTCTTAGGCCTTACGCGAAACCACACTGCGGCTATTGATAATATGGCACTACGTCCACCTGAAAAGGCATTTCGAGGCTTACAGTAGGACATCACATCTTCTCAGGAAACGACTTCTCCCCCGCCTCCAACTCCGAGCTGGAGGCTTATGACTGACAGCTGCATTTTGTGCACGATGGGCAGAAACCTGCAACCACTCCAAGGGACAAACTCTGAGATTAGCACCTCGAGAGAGGCATCACGGTGTATCCTTTTGCCTGCTTGGGTGTAGTCTCATTTGTGCGTCTTATCGTTTAAAGGAGTATTCGAGCTCTTATAGGCCTTAGGTCATAAATGTGGCTAAACTGCTTTAGCACAATCTGCCATTTTAGAGCGGCGGAGGGCGACGGCGAAGTTCCTTCCGCCTTAACTCGCCCATATTTGAGTTCTCGACGCTCCCAATGGCACAGTTCTGTTCAGCTCGAAAAGCTCTATCGAACATTATCAATTTCGACCAATTCTGGGAAAATTGATTTTTTGGCAATTAACCCTCGAGGACGAGGTCGCTCTTCGCCGAGCCTGTCCGGGCGATGACATCATCGAAAGTCGACGATTTCGAAATTTGCCAAATTTCCTTGTCCAAACTTTGTCCTAGGGGTTAAATGGGGCGCTGATTACGAATCCGACGTCCGTTTTTGAAAATTCCGTCGATTTCGATAGGTTTTGGATTTTCTTCTGGATAATTGAGGGTGGTCGAGTCAGGAACACCAATTTTACTCAAACTTCGTTTAAGGGCAAGGGTTATTCAGGGTGCCGAATACGATGCCGAAGTCCATTTGGCCGATTATGCCAGGAGACCACCAATACCGAAAACTGAGGGTGGTCAGGATCTTGACCCTACCAATCTCAAATGGCTGTAACATGCCAAAATCGGTGCAATTTTCAAAAACGGACGTCGGGTTCGTAATCAGCGCTCCAAATAACCCCCTAGACGGTTTTGGACGAAGTTTGGATAAGAAAATTTCGAAATCGCCGACTTTCGATGACGTCATCGTCCGGGCAGGCTCGGCGAAGGGCGAGCGCCCTCGTCCTCGAGGGAATTTGTCAAAAAATCAGTTTTCCCGGAATTGGTCGAAATTGATAATGTTCGATAGAGCTTTTCGAGCTGAACAGAACGGTACCATCACATGTGTCAAAAACTCAAATTTGGCTGAGTAAGGGCAGAAGAAACTTCACCGCTGCCCTCAGCAGCTCTAAAATGGCAGCTGGAACTAAGGCAGGCTAGGCAACTGGAGAGCTATAGGCAGTTCATCGTAAAGTACCTTAACTGGTTGGCTAACCTACGCATTTGCATGCCGTTGTCTCCTTGTCTTCCCGCAGTGGTCGACTGAAATCGGAAAAACGTGTCATGCAAGGTTTGCCTGCATTTTCGCACCGCTGCAACTTTGTCCAGTCTTAAGCTACGTCGCTATGTTTCTAGCGCGCTTCTTGAACTTTCTACTGCCTACAAAATCCACAACTTGCAGCCGGAAAGACTCGGAGTTGACAGAATTATTGCGCTCAGAACACGCCCGCGGTGCAATTTGCGAGCTGTCGCGATCAGTCGATTGATAGGTCCGATCCCATATACATTGTCCACATCGCACTCCAAAGTCTCGCCGGAACAGAGTACAGCAATTCCTGAGTAGGGCGGCTGAGAATTTCCCATAAAACTCCCTAAATGCTCACTCTACAAACTGTCCCCCTCGATTGAAAGGTTCGATCCTATATGCATTGTGCACGGCGCACTCTCAGAGGATTCCTGGCATGACAGAACACTTTGCGCCATGCTTAAAATGCTCCGAGAACATGCAAGTCCTGGAATATAAGCTTGTGCAATAACAAAAGTCGGATTTATCCTAGTCCGGGGGCCACATAACTAAAAAGTATGTAAAAAATCGATTTGGGACTTACCGAGCGACTCCTACAGAGCACGATAGAACCTAAAACACCGTATCGGCGGGCAAAGAGCGACGCAATGGAGTCGTGCCGTGTGCTGACCACCGCTTGACATGTTAGAACCAGGATATAACATGGTGAGGAGGGCGCATGAAGCCATCTAGCGCGTGCTGACCGCCGCCCCACATGTTGTAACCAGGATTTAACATGGTGAGGAGGGCACATAACTTCACTCGCTTACAACCGCGGCGAAAATATTTTTTTCGTTTTTGTTGCTCGTGAATTTTTCTGGTTTAGGTTCTATCGTGCATTGTAGGAGTTGCTAGGCAAGTCCCAAGTCGATTTGTTACATACTCTTTAGATATGCGGCCCCGCACTAGGATAGATCCCAGAAGTCTGCTCCAGCCATCTTTGACCACCCACTGCGAAAATGAGGTGGTTTGGCGAAGTTGTATATATGATTGTGTAGATCTCGAAGAGACGAATCGAACGGTGCCAACCGTTTCTCAAAAAACCTCAACTTAGAGGAATTGTGAGCCTGCAACGGTTTTCGACGCCTTGCGGCCGACAACTGGTCCGCGGCCGGCCTTCTCAATGGAGCGCAAGTTTTCAATTTGGCCATTTTTGATCTTTCATATGAAATGTATATACCAAACAATAGAGCTCGATCTCCTACGCTCAAATATACTCAAATATGTAATATATATAAATATAAATGGATGACTTTTGGGCGAGTTAAAGCAAAAAGACGCAAAAATCGCAAAAGTGCCGTTTTTTCGGAGTCTATGCAAAAGAAGCGTCCGTTACTGTAGTTTTTGCGCACATCGGGTCGTTATTATGTGCTTGCGTGACCAAAGGACTCACTTTGTACACGATTAATACTCTTAGTATCTGGTCTCTTCTGCTTTGAGTTATCTCCCAATGGATCGTATTTGCACTGTATCATATCAGCAACGACACGGTAAATGCTCACAAACACATACATTGACGGGATAGGTCATGAAATTGGTTTGATACCGGTAAACCGGTTGATACAGGTACTTAGCACCTACTAAAGGGATTAATGTACAAATTGACTCTTGCGATCAGGCAAGCACATAATAATAACGAACCGTAAAACCCGCACGGTGCGGCCGAGGGGCGTCACCGCTCTCACCGCTCACGCGCCAGCCGACCACATTTTGTTGAGTGGCAACTGGGCGTGATTAGCTTCGCACTCACGCTTCCACATGCCTTTTTTCGACCACAGAAGAGCATTCCGAAAAAATGAACCAAGGTTTTGGATTCTCCGCACGGGACCCTACATCCTGTGGAAATTGCCTCACAAAAGATCGCCGCCACTTTAGAGGCTCTCCTTGTTAGAGTAGCGAGAACTAGCGAGAACTGTAATCTGAACGAGTGAGGGCGCGGAAAATGCCGACTGTTGATGTGCCAAATTGCGCACGCGGGCGTGTTTGGAGCGTGCGCGCAATTTGGCCTAGCGCTCCCCCGTCCTCGATGCGAAAATGTAAAAAAATTGATAATTCCAAAAACGATCGAGTTTGATACCGTTCGATGGAGCTTTTCGAGCTAACCAGAATGGTACCACAGCAAGTGCCGAAAACTCAAATATGGGCGAATAAAGGCAGAAGAGAGTTAACCGCTGCCGTCCGCCCTCTAAAACGGAAGCTGTGGTTAATGCAGCTCAGGCAGTTGTGGAGTTATGGGCACTTCATCGTAAAGTACCTTCAGTGCTCCGCTCGCCCACGGATTTGTGCCTCGACTTACCGCAGCAGTTGACCAAATTCGAAAAAAGGGTAGCACAAGCCCAACTTGCTTTGGCAGCTCCGCCCTCTGTCGCCCACTCGATTGGTTCTGCCGTGTCTATAAGCATTGTTCATAGCGTGCTCCATGCCGTCAGTTGTTTTCAAACAGTAGGCCATGCTCGCCCAAACGCTCCTTCCAGATGTTGAGGATGCCGCGCCCTAACGTCACTTGCCTCAGACGCCACGCGTGGCGAGCGGAAAACGGCGGTTTCCCGCGCGCTTTTGCGCCGCTCTTCACCTTTCGCGCCGCTTGCTCTGGTTGGAGGGGCGGCATATTCGGTACCGTAACAGTAATAAATGAAAAATGGGTCCTTTACGACAACATGAAGCGAGAATTTGTCTGGGTGGGTAAGGATGCTCCTCCAACATCCTTAACTAAACAAGACTTTCTTCCTAAAAAGTTATGCTTACTTTGTGGCGGTGTTGTAAAAGTGCAATCCATTACAGGATTTTCAACCTGGTCAGGCAGTGCACAACAGAGTCTTACTCTTTCAATTCACTAGCTTTGCCGACGTTGAATGTGCTCTCCTTTCGTTAATTCCTGTGATTTTATTGTAAAGAATTAGATTCATTAAATGTTCGTTGGCAAAAATAAATAGATTCTGGTGATCTTTACTTCGATTAATAAACTTTGAGTTTAGGCTGAGTTATAGCAGTTTGAAGTAAGCGGTTCGTTTTGCGATTAATTTTGTGACAGCCTAATAAAAGAAGCATCAGCAGTCATAGGCAAATAGGTACTTGGTGATACTCTAAAAATTGTAATAGTAGGTGGACAATACTGCTTACTGCTACACTCCTTTTTGAGGTATAACGAAAATAGATTACATGTTTACTATAGCCGCTTCGGGAACAACCTGCTGTCGTAAAGCGCATCATATGATATCACGTGGTAGGCGATCGAATGCTTTTATAGAGATTTCTATATTGTCTAGTAGCTTTGGCGGATAATCAGTAGATTACTATTTATAAGGTGTCGATTTCACATGTATTGTTTCTTAATGGATAATTCATAGTGTACTTGTGTTAACTCGCTATCGCTAGGCTGAACTCCGGAGGGATTTCAAAACATTTTACAAACACTTGCTTATCATGTTTACATCTTCTTCTTATCTTCTTCACCTCTGCCTACCTAGGCTGTATAAAAAAAAGCCCCGCGAGCTCCAGAGTTGTGCCTTTTAATTAATATATCTTTATCTAGTCCTGCTAAGTAATTGCTTAATTACCCTAGTTCGAGGTACCGTCCGCAGTTCCGCGTGGCATATAGTACATTTTAGAGTTGAGCTTTTCGACATTTTTTTTCGAAAACCGAACAATCGAATAACTCGATTTTTTGAAATTTTCGAAAATTGAACAATCAAATAACTCGATTTTTGCCGTCTTCGAAAATGGAACAATCGAATAACTCGATTTTTCGCCGTTTTCGAAAGTCGAACAATCGAATAACTTGATTTCGAACGCACGTTCCAAACAGAACCGAAAGAAGACAGAACAAAACAACAATTGTGGATGAAAAGAGTAGAATTTAGGAAGACAACTGAATAATCGTTTACAATCCAATTAGAGGACCGGAATCTTACCTATATATACCATTTTCAGGTCGAATTGGACACTTTTCAAATCAAATTGGACACTTTTCAAACCAAATTGGACATTTTTCAAACCAAATTGGACACTTTTCAAATCAAATTGGACATTTTTCAAATCAAATTGGACACTTTTCACGTCAAATTGGACACTCTTCTAAGCTCGCCTAAGACTTTTTAAATCAAAGAGAACTCTCCGAATTGCAACAATCTTTATACTGGTTAAACTACAGACTAAATAAAATGGTTAGAAAAATTTTTGTTCAAGAAAAATTCAGAATAACTTTTTTTGAACTTTTTTTTACTTTAGCTGCCCGAATGAGTGTAATAATTTTATAAAATTTTTATTTTGGAGAAAAATAACAATTTGTATTTTGTTTTAAAGCGCAGCAAAGCAGCAACCATAAAGTGTACTAAAAGACCGGATTGCGCCATGCACTCGAAAAGCTCGTCGCGATTTTATTTGATTAATAGTGTAAATGCTGTTTACATGGAATTACGAGGTATGCGCGCTCTTAACAATTGTACTTGTTGCATTGTCTACAGTTTTTTTTTGTTCGAGGAAAATTTCAGAAAATAAATAATTTCAGAAAATATAATCAGCATATACATAATATAAATCTACGAAAGCACTATTCTTCTTTTCCATTTCAAGTAGGTAAAAGAATGTAATACAAAGTGAATAAATACATCAAACACTAAAGGGTTGTCCCGCTGCTGCAGTGGCCAAGTTCATCAGTTATAGCAAAACTGGATGATTATGACATTAAAGAGAATACATCAATAAAATATTGTTATATTATCTGCAGGTTTGTGTACAATTTGATTTGAAAAGTGTTCCAACACTATCAAAAAGCTTGGTTATCTGGCAGCTATCTCGCTTGCTGCAGCGTTGAAACAACGCTGTAATCTGCCCGCGCGGAATACGACGCAGCGAAAAGCGACTACCTAAGTAAGATGTTCACCGACGCCCCAGCTTTATCTAAGAAGAGGCATCTGTAGCAGGTTAACGCCATTATGATTCGCGGACGGTACGTGAAAACGACTACATCGCAGAAGGATATCCTCGTCAGGCTCGTGCAGGTTGAAGGCAGATCTGTCCGGGAGGCTGCTCAAATCGCTCGCCTTAACGAGAGTACCGCAAGGGGCATCATCCGTGCTTACAAACAGGATGATGGTGGTGTCCAGCGTAGCCGTGGGGGACGAAACTCGTGGAAGCTAACTCCCGACGTGCTGCGCTACATCGAGGAGACTGTAGAACGACACCCAGGAGACACCTTGCAACAGATACAACAGCGGCTGAAGGAAAAGGATGTCCATCTGGCAATGTCTACGATCTTCAATGCCCTCATTAAATTGAAGATCACTCTTAAAAGATGCCACTACGAACTCGACCGAGTGAATAGCCCATCAACGATTTTGGGCAGGCAGTTATATGCTCTGGAATTTTCGGCACACGCCCCGCCGAATAAGGAGAAGTGCATCTTCATAGATGAGAGCGGATTCAACCTACACCTGCGAAGGACGCAGGCTCGCTCCAGGAAAGGAACACGTGCAAACGTTGTCCTGCCGACGGTCAGAGAACGGATGGTGACACTTATTTTGGCCATGAATACTCAAGGCGTCATCCATACAGGAATCATTGACGATGGGACCTGCACCGGCCCGAAGTTCTGCGCCTTCGTCGAGGAGCTTGTTTCGAAGATGCGTGGTATGCATGGCATGGATGGCGCATGGCTTATAATGGACAATGCTAGAATTCACAAAACCTCAGAGCTGCGGAGAATACTGGAGGAAACGTCCTATGAGCTGAAGTTCCTGTCACCCTACTCCTACATGCTGAATCCAGCGGAGAACGTCTTCTCTAAAGTCAAAGCCTGTGTGAAACGCTTGCTGAACAACCCGACGGCGGACCGCATGCTGAGCTCTCTCATTCAGGAAGGAATTGCAACGGTGACACAGGAAGATTGTGCGAACTACGTGCTCCACATGATGATGAACTTGGCCACTGCAGCAGCTGGACAACCTTTTAGTGTTTGATGTATTTGTTCAATTTGTATTGCGTTCGTGATCTTTGTTGTGTAATTGCACTTACTTTTACTTACAATAGTAGTTTGTTGGTTAATAGTTAAAGGTTTTTGGATGTAGACTAGAATGTTATCTTGTATTGACTGTCATTGTTGAAGTACCCTCTTTAATGTCATAACCACCTTTATTTGAGTGACGTCTTATGTAGTTTTTTGTCTAGTTGAGACATGAAATGGAAAAGGATAACACTGCTTGCGTAGATTTATGTTATGTATATGTTGATTTATACATACCTGTAGACAATGTAACAATTACAGTTGCGAAGAACGCGCATATCCCCACCCTGTTGTTTCATGTAAGCAGCATTTGCACTATCAATCAATCGTCTTGGACAAGTGCATGGCGTAATCTCATCTCTTGGTACTAAAAATTTCCGGATTTCTGTCCTTTAAAACATGCTATCAAGCATTATATTTCCACGAAGAACTAGAATTTTATAAAACTTCAAATAAAGCGTTCACTTATTGGGTAAGTGAATTAAAGGTTTCAAGGAAACATACTGAAATTTTCCTCGAACAAAAAAAAACTGTAGACAATGCAACAAGTACAATTGTTAAGAGCGCGCATACCTCGTAATTCCATGTAAACAGCATTTACACTCAATCAAATAAAAATCGCGACGAGCTTTTCGCGTGCATGGCGCAATCCGGTCTTTTAGTGCACTTTATGGTTGCTGCTTTGCTGCGCTTTAAAACAAAATACAAATTGTTATTTTTCTCCAAAATAAAAATTTTATAAAATTATTGCACTCATTCGGGCAGCTAAAGTAAAAAAAGTTCAAAAAAAGTTATTCTGAATTTTTCTTGAACAAAAATTTTTCTAACCATTTTATTAAGTCTGTAGTTTAACCAGTATAAAGATTGTTGCAATTCGGAAAGTTCTCTTTGATTTAAAAAGTCTTAGGCGAGCTTAGAAGAGTGTCCAATTTGACGTGAAAAGTGTCCAATTTGACGTGAAAAGTGTCCAATTTGATTTGAAAAATGTCCAATTTGATTTGAAAAGTGTCCAATTTGGTTTGAAAAGTGTCCAATTTGATTTGAAAAGTGTCCAATTTGGTTTGAAAAGTGTCCAATTCGACCTGAAAATGGTATATATCGGCTATAATCGGCTAATGTCACGTGTCCGTCACGGTGAGGGGAACTGAAGCCAAGAGATGCCTAAGGCAGTGCGGCGTATGTCAACCGGGTTTTATTTCAGCTTAACCATGGGCGATTGCTGGCGAACTATATCCTTGGCGGCGGATCACCCAAGTTCACGATATATTCAGCGGGGGTTGGTTTTGAAAAGAATAACGTTCAAAGAGCGCGTTTTCTGACGGCGACAATTCGTCTGTAGTTTCAATTCACGTTTAATGAGGAATTGCTCTGACCTGCACATGGCAAAGCAGAACATTTTCTAATGCACTACGGCCGCGGCGGACGCCACGCTCGGTAACGATCTCGACGAGCTTCTGTATGTTCAGAGGCGCGCCGGCCTACACACGCAGACTCCAGCATGCGATTACAATACGCAATAAGTACCAAAACCGACGTGCCAAAAGGATTGCTAGAATGCGCAGGCACACAGATTCGTTACAATTAGGAAGTCCTGTTCCCATCAGAGCACGCAATAAGAAAGAGCTCTCAACGATGCCCAAACTGCGTGAAATGGCCCACAGAAATGGTTCAAGTTAGCATTTCACTGATATATACATACATGTATTTTGTAATACATCATCATCTTTACAAAAAAATCGTATTTTATCACTCGAAGACGTTTATCAGGCTTTTGTTTATAAAATCGTAGTTGATGATCACTTTTATAATCAGTTGAAACAACCAGTATCCTATCAACTATACGCACAACTATAGTTGTGCTCTCGCAAAATTTTCGAATATTGGAATGGTTTCAAATGCCCGCAATTTTCGAGTATTCGAATTCAAGCATATTCAAAAATGGTCTTATGAAGATTAGGAATCAAATGCATGCGAAAAACGCGATTTTTTACATTTCGAGTTCATTATCCAGATTGGAATGAAAATCATTGGAATACCTGTTCGAATGGGCCATCCGAACAAAATTATGCACAACACTAGACATGAAGATGAGATAGTAACCAAAACCAGAATATCGCCAACAGAATCGATTAGGCAGCAGTTTCGTGACGCTGCTTAACTCATGATATTTTCGAGAATTCTCAGGGATTGTGATAACCTAGAAAAATTGGACTCTTACTCTAGGTATGTTCAACAGCAACAATATAGCAACAATATCGCATTACCTCTAATTAACTGTCACCTCTATTTGAACTCCCTCTCTATTCAGCATGACGAATCCATCGTACTCAAACACTGTTCGATTTCTAGCTACCTTCGAGCAAAACTTCGCGATTTTCAAATTTGAACCCTCCAAGTGCAATCGCAGATTGATGATCGCGAAAAAGCATTCTTCGAATATTGTTCGAAGGCGAACAATGTTCGAACAATATCAAGAGTCGGCCGCCAGAGCCGTCGAAAGGAAATCGCAAATCGTTCCCGCCAATTACCATAGACGCAGAAGTAGATCGAGTTTGAACATGGGTTTCTCGAGGAACGGAGACGATGCGTACTCAGGCGGCCTGCTCTCGATATTGTTCGAACATTATGTCCGAATAATGGTTTTCCGCGAAAATCGACTTCGAACAATGTTCGAATAATGGTTTTTCGCGAAAGTCGATTTCGAACAATGTTCGAATAATGGTTTTCCGCGAAAGCCGATTTCGAACAATGTTCGAATAATGGTTTTTCGCGAAAGTCGATTTCGAACAATGTTCGATTAACGGTTTTTCGCGAAAGTCGATTTCGAACAATGTTCGAACAACAACGATTTACGATTTTCGAGTAATCGAGCGTTTAATCGAGTGATTCCAACAACAACGCAAGCATGACCGCTTTCTACCCAAGGGCTACTAATACAGGCAGTAAATAGGCTATAGAGTATGTTGGAAGAGCATCATAGACTTCTTACAATGTTTCAATTACTACTGTGCCGGACGAGGTTGCAAGGTGAATTGTTTGTTTGTTGTGTCTGGAGACGCTGAAGTAGGAATGACGATTTATTCGGTAGTTGTCGAGGCAGTAGAACACACCGTAGAAAAGTACACCTTACTCCATTCACCGCTTTTATAAAGCACAGAATGTCTTCATCTTTTTTCACTGCTATCATTCATTATATAAACACCCCAGTAGAAAAGTTCTTTTGTTTTCCACTGTGGTTACGAAATCAAGGTGATAGAATAACTCTCGACGGGTCTTCGATTTCGTGTCGATCTTCTTAGCGGTTGTTGTATTTACGGGCTCGGTGCAGGTTGAGAGGATCCAATGGTGTTTCTTCTTTCCATTTGCTTTGCATCAGCGTCCTCAACGTGATCAGTTGTTTTCTGTGCAGCTTGTTCTGCCAATCATCGGGAACTTTCATTAAGTCAAGTAGAGTTCTCAGCGTCCAACTTCCGTTACATTCTGGTGCGTCTTCGTATCGGCGTCTGAGTTGATTTGCATGCTTCTTTAGTACCTTTCCATCCACGTCTACTTCATAGTTTACTGAACCGAGGATCTCTTGACCGTGCCTTTTCCCAGACAAATTGTGATGATTTCCACTGTTGCGCATATACGGCTTCTTCAACAGCAAAATTTATTCTCAAGGCACTGCGTCTTCTATTGAGCTGCTCTGCCATGTTTCTGCGTCTTCCTTCTGCGTGATCGTCTTTTGCGACTGACGATTTCTGCATTAGCATGCTTAAACGTGTATTTCTTCCGAAGAACAACTCTGCTGGCGTCTTCTCTTTCAGACCTTTTAGACGGCTATTTGGCGTGGTCCTATACGTGTGAAATATGATGTTCAGCATTTCTTGGGATATTTTTTCCTCCCCTCTAGGTTTCCTGAGACCCCGTTTCAACTTATCAACGAATCTTTCTGCTTGTTTATTTGATTGGGGGTGATACGGCGCTGTCGTGACGTGAACAATTCCGCCTTCATCACACATTCTTTTGGAAAGCTCTGACTGGATTGAGTTCTGTTATCACTCACAATTGTTTGCGGCAGACCATATCTCGAAAACATTTTCTTGAGCTCATCCACCGTTTGGGTCAAAGAGATATTGGTCATTTCTATCACTTCAGGCCACTTACTGAAAGCGTCTACCACGACTAAATATTGGTGTCCATTCATAGATCCGGAGAAATCCACATGAATTCTCTGCCATGCATATGTAGCATTTGGCCACGGTTTTAAGGTTAGCTTTGTGGGGCTTTCTTCGCATTTTCCTAACATCTTGCACAGCTGCGCGTTATAGTTTCACAATCCTTGTCAAGATTAGGCCAGTATACCTAATTTCAGGCTATCTTTTTCATTCGTTCGACACCAAGATGGCCAACGTGTGATTCTTTTAACACAGTGTTCTGCAATTTTCCGGAATAATGACTATTTCTCCAGTCATAAGCGATATAGCCTCTCTTTTCGCTTGAAATCAGGTCGTAACAGGTTTATGACTGTAAAGGTTGGAAGGGAATTCTCGGCTAGACATCATTGCAGAAGCGGGGTTCCACAGGGTGGCGCTCTCTCGCCTTTACTTTCCTTGATTTATACCATGGAATTGCCAGAATTTCTAACTACCTCACCGAACCTGAAAGTTCAGCTTTATGCAGATGACATCAAGATCTATGGCATCTATAACAGAGAGAATTGCGATAGTGTTTGTTCAGCACTTGAGAGGTCCCTGGTGAGATTAGCTGATTTTGCATCCCGCTGGAATCTGACCGTCAATTTTGAGAAAAGCCCAGTCATGCACATAGGAGAAGGATCGGCTAGAGAGCACAGTGTTAACGGCATACCACTAAAAAGCACTGATCTAGCAAACGATTTAGGTGTATTGTTCAACTTAAGATTAAATTTCTCTCAACACATTAGGGTTTTGGTTAGAAGACCTTTTGGTACTATATTTCTGATTTTTCGCAACGTTCATACGACTGATCCTCGTTTACTTACCCGATTGTACAAAGTCTACGTTCTTTCTCATCTAGAGTATTGTTCTCAGCTGTGGAACCCGAGCAAAAAGAAAGAGATTTTGCAAATCGAAAGAGTTCAAAAACCTTCACGAAACTGGTTTTCCACCGTGCCAACAATTCACGAACGAATTTTGCTGATTTACCTGATTATCCTAATCGATTGAAATTGTTGGGATTAAAACGTTTGCAACATAGACATGCTGTTGCTGATCTTGTTTTGGTTTGGCATTCTACGCAGGGAAATTAAATTGACACTTAGTAAATACTGGATATTCCGGCCGTGTGGTGAGAGAACAGGTGGTTTTAACCTTCACTATCAGCGCATTCAAATGAGAGGTTTCAGCAAATTATTCAACTTTGTGTTTTATAGAGTTGCGAGGTGGATGGCAGGTTTACCCGCTGAAATTCTGCAATCCGAGAACAGCTCTAATTTCAAGAAAAAATTGGAAAGTATTGAATTGTTGCAGCTTCTAGAAAGAGTAAGCAACCGTTAGTGCTTTCAGTCTCTAACCACTTCCGTCCTCAGCAGCAACACTCACACTCGTAAATTCCATGAAGATACCGGCAGATCAAGAAAACTTGCTTTAAAGATATTTAAGAGTATTATTCTGTATTGTTGTTGTCAATTATATGAGTGTTTTTCGAACCGTCATTAAAAAATATCAGCTCGTAGCATTACTCGTTGTCTTGTCTTCACATTCTCATCATTTCATACATTGTCCTCGCTCTCTCACATCGTTTCAGCTTATTGGAGGTGTACTGATGATGGCAACGGCACAGAAGCATTAACACACAAAGCTCTTTTTTGTCTATTTTTCTTTTCGTACTGCTGCCGCCATATTCATTTCGCCTCTCTCCAATTACTGACTACGAGTTTGCTACGATCGCAAATCTTTTAAAAAATTCCTAAACATTAGGATCAAAGGGTTGAAAAACACTCAGACTGCAGCATATGTTCTTGTTCCTGCCTACTGTTGTTTGCTTAAGGCGCACAACTTGTGCAGTAAATGAACATGAAAAAATGAAAATGAAATGGCAACAACTTCCATTTTCGGGCCATTTTCCATACTTGATCAACGATTTGATATTACGTAGCACTGGATCTTGTTCCGTACCCAACTTAACATCTTGACGAGTTAGCGGCAACGTATTATGTAGTTTCTCAGCCGCGCTGATACATCAGTTTTAATTGCTGCTATCACAATATCTTCTTTTGTGGAGAGGTACTTTTGTATCAGCCCCGATAGCACGTCCACTTGACCAAACTTTGTCGTATTGATGTACTCGATTTCACCAAAATCGTATCAGAGTAGGATTGTAGATCATCTTATTAGTCGATTTGCAGAGTGCACTGGAAGTTCCTTATTGTCGCCAAAAATTGCTAACAGCGGCTTGTGATCTGTTAGCAGTAGGAACTTCTTTCCAAAAATGTTGTTGTGAAACTTCTTCACGGCAAATACCAATCCAAAGTCTTCTTTCTCTATCTATGAATAGTTTCTTTATGCATCCGAAAGCGAACGACAAACGTGGGCTATTGGTTTCTTAGAACTGTCGACGTATCTAAATGAGACCACATATCCTATTCCATACTCACACTGATCTTCTCCCGTGGATCATAGTGGACAAGTATGAGATCACTAGACAACTCTGTTTTCAACTTCTCAAATGCACATTATTGCACAGACGTCCAATTCCACTTTACGTCTTTCTTCAGCATTGCATCTAGTGGTCCGCGAAGCTTTCATGGACGTGTGAACGTTGAATAGTAGGTCACAATTCCCAAGAATGCGCGTAACTGTGTGGCATTTTTTTGGCTCGACCACGTTCTTGGCGGTTGGCATCCTATCATTCTTGTCAATGATAAATCCAAGATAGCGAATTTCTGGTTTCGCAAACGAGCATTTGTCCATGCGCAAATTGAAATCATATTCAGCGATTCTTTTGAATAAAGGAAAGAGATTCTTGTGTCTGGAGACGCTGATGTAGGAACGACGGTTTATTCGGTAGTTTCCGACAGTAGAGCACACCGCAGAAGAAGTACAGCTTACTCCATTCACCGCATTAATACAGCACGGAATGGATTGCGTCTTATATCACTGCTGTCACTCATTCTATACACAACAGTACTTATTGAGCGGCCTAACGTTTCGAACCGTTCGGAGGCCTAAAGGTGGCTTGAGAATTCGGATTTTTCTATTTATCCGACCAAACGCCTCATCAACTCTAGTCATTCAGATATCGTTTTGAGATATAGCAGGAAATCCCGAACGCATGAACGGTTTGAACGATAAACTCACTTTCTAATCCACCGCTTACGCGAATCGGCGCCGCTGCCCCACTTAGACGACCTATTGTGACAGAGACTGTTCATTCTACACTATGTATGCTGTGTATACCAGTGTCATTCTTAACCGCAACCTTGTCGCCACCGGTCGCTCTATAACTCGCAATGCGAAATAAACGGCTGAAAGTCATGACCGAAGGACACTCATTTCGGTTGTTCATTCGTGGATTTCGTGAAAGAAGCCAGCATCTAGCAGAGGCCGAATTCATGATTGAGTTTACTCTGGGTTATGTGGGTAGTGGGTAGAAATTTGAGCATTTCCTGTGATTCACAGTAGTGAAGCGGTGGGTGAATGGCAGGGTAGAATTTTATCATTCGGCGATTGATAGCTATTATCACCGTCGACTCTAAATTGATAAGCAAATATTCAGAGGTCGACAAGGGTGAGGGGTAAAATTTCATGCGCTACTCAGCACTCATGAAAAAGGGTTTAGAGTAAAGGGTAGTGAAAAACTCTACCCGACTCTAGAGATGGGGTAGAGCCTTTACCAAACAGAATAGCGTTGCCGGTTTTGCTTTTAATCCCTTTCTTTTCCATGATTTTGTCTTTAGACCCACATCCCATTATATTGAATCAAAAACGCCTAAGGCCAAGTGTTTATTATTAACAATTCGAAAATATTATGCGAAATATCGTCCAATAATAAATACTTAAAGAGTTCTATCTTCCTCGACCTGATCCGCCAGAATAACGTCACCAGCTTTAGCAAAAGCCTGGCCGATTGCTTCGTTTTCCTCAAACGGCAGTTCTTTAAACTATCTCTCTAATTATCTAATTCTATCTATCATATATAGTATATATATATATACTACTATATACTCTTATATATACATATACTACTATATATATACTACTATATATACATATATAATACAAATGCTCCGTCACGCCTATCGGCGTGCGTCGCAATTGCGCGCTTCGCGGGATGTTGCAGTATCACTAAGCAAAGGACAATCACACCAATGTTTTACTTGTACAGCTTTTGGCTCGCAGTACAGTGTGCAGTTTGATACGGCGATCTATTGGTTCCTCACTACTGGTCCTCCCCTAGTGTAACAGTCCCCCATTACTGGTACGGGTCTCCTCAATGATCCCCACTTAGCGGTCGACGTCTTCGGCACGCCTTCTGAATTCTCAAACACGTCGGACGACATCTTCGGCACCTCTACCTGAATCCCCAAGCACGTTGAGCGAAATCTTTGGCACGTCTTTTGAGTCCCAGGTACGTCATGCAACGTATTCCGCCCGTCTTCTATCCCCTGGCACGTAGAAGACGTCTGGGTATTTTCCGCTTTTTTCGCGCCACGTAATTTGATCAGCATCGATTGAAGGTGATCGATACTGCAAAAACGAACTTCAGGTCCGTGTTGTGCAACATCGACTGCCCCAGGGCTGAAGTTTCCAGTCAGGTAGAAGACGTCTACGTATTTTCCACTATTTTTGCGACCCGTAATTTGATCAATATCAATTGAAGGCGATCGATACTTCAAAAACAAACTTCAGATTCGTGTTCAGCGACCGCGACTACCCCAGGGCTAGTCTCCAGGCAGGTAGAAGACGTCTGGGTATTTTTCGCTATCTTCGTGTCATAATTTTTCTCCCATTCTCTCTCCCCCCCCCCCCGATTTTCTCCCTATTTTATGGCTAATTTCTGCTGCGGCGCCGATCGATGGTATGACTCATCGCCTAGCGCGTTATTATAAAGTATGATACATAAAATTATATATGATTATCGAGCAAAGGGAAGAAAACGCTACGACTCAACAACTGCTAAGTTAGCCCTAAATGCTTTGCAAATTCAATCTTTTTTACGCACACCCATTCTGCAATTCAAAAATATTATGTAGGATGTCGTTCAATAGCGGTGGGTTGGGGACGTGCACTATCGCGATGACACCTTTTCATACTTCTCTTTTCTGCTTATGAATCTTTTTTTTTAAATCTAGCTAAATTCTAGAGCCAAGGTAAACTAGCTTACGGTGTACCTTGAGCTGTACATTGAAGAAATCCGCAACTACGGGGAAGTGCCCTCCCCTAACCTGCATAGTGACGGGTCCTTTTTTTCTATCTTGTCCGGCACGTGAAGTTACCGGCATCAGGTAAGCACGAATGTTGAAATGAAGCTACACATAGGCCTAAATGTTGGGTCTGTCCTAGTGGACATTTTTTGACAAGGAGGGTAAAATAGAAAGGAAACTGTTTTACAGAGACTACACAATGAGCGAATCTACGAGAGTTCTCCTCCCCTTGTTTTCAAGTTTCTGGCTTGGGCAGGCCACCGTGTTTGTGTTTGTTTCTCTGTTCTAGCCGTGCACTCTTCCGACAAGAGAAGTTCAAAATTTTCAAGAGAAAGTTTTAAAATATGAAACAAAACTTATTTGAATAATTCAAGATCCTCGTTAGCCCTTCGACATCGATATGATCAGTTCAAAATGCAGGCAGTATCCAGTGATATCCAGTGATAGCGCTACCCACTCTTATGAGTACCATATCTACCCTACACCCATCATCCTCACTAAGCAAGCTTATCAGCGGGAAGTTTTATCCAGTGAGGTTCATTTATGAGCAGCTCTTCATGCAATCGTCAAGGATCCTATTCCACACAAAATTCCTTTGTCTTTGGTTCTGAAGCAACAAAACAACAACAAACTACCCCAACATACGCCTTATGGTGTTAGTCAAAGCGAGATGTGTTGAAAACACCCTAATTTAGAGAGCAAAAAATATATTCCAGCTAGAGAATTAACATACTCTAAGTATATTTCATTATCCTTGTGTGATTATGAACCAGAGTGATAGACGAGATTCTTTTTTCTTTTTTATAAGCGCGTAAAGTTTTCTGTGGTTGCTAATTTTTTTTGGCTAAGAAACGCTGTTTCGCTAAAAGTACACATGTTCCACCACACATGAGCGTCTAAGGATTAATTATTTTCTGAGGACTTCCACTAACTATCTAATCTACTGTGTAGAAAAATGTCTGCAAATAAACTTCGAACTGAATCGAAATGTTCATCACTGGATGAACCGCTCGATGAATTTTTACGCATGAAATGACTACGCTGATAAGCTGTTCATGAATACCAAACTTACCCTCCACCCACTATCTTCACTGAGTAAACTTTTCATCCCTAACCTTACCAATCATGAATCCGGCCTCAGAACGTCTGTAGAAGGATACAACGACAAGTCTTTCGACAAAAAGAACAACAATTGCTGGATGCAGCTTGGTCTACTGAGCCCTGCTGGTGAGCGTAGAGGACTGTATCGCGACGGAGCTCAAGACCATATGTCAGGTCTGCAAGAAGCGATAGCAGGCCACAATAAGGGAAAAAAGCGATCCTCAGAAGGTACGACAGTCAATTCTATCCCGGAAAATCGCTATTCCTGTTTCTATTGTGACAAATAGCCTAAAAGACTGAAGAAGTAAAAACACGACAGTAACATTTTGAAATCATGAGGAAGAAGAAGCTGTGGCGCAATTGTTGATCGAAGAACCAATGACCAATCAGTGCATGCAGGGGCGTGTCGAATATGTAAACATTATGGATATCACACTTCAGTGTGTCAACAGCTCTGGCAAGCTCCCATCTTGTGGAGCTCGTCAAGCAGTCGCCGCTCAGGCCAAAACGGCACCTCAACACAAGAAACTAGTAGCTTCTCGGGTTTCGACTTCCAAGAAGGCGCATTCAGTGTTAACAAAACAATTTCATACACAAGACGGCCAGGAGACAGTCATTTGCGTGACTCATGAACTAGGTACAGCCAGCGTCCACATTCTTGTGGCTCAGGCTTATGTGCTGAATACGCATAGGCTGAATGCATCAAGCTCTGGGAACCATTCACATCATGCTCGAAACTAGAGCCGATAGCTGATTCATGAGCAACGAGCTTGCAGACCGTCTCTATCCACAAGACACAGCACGGTACAGCTGACTGTGAATACGTTCTGTTCTCTGGGGCCTCTAAAGAAGACTTGCGGTGTTACAGAAGTTAAGATGCAGGATGCTCAAGAAACGGCCCGCCAACAAAAATTGATACTCTCACGGAACCCTCGCGACGAAGCAGCCTCAGCAAGGAGGCCCAGCGGTTTCTATACAGCAGGCCAACATTCGTCGGCCCATCAATCCAGGAATATATTGTGGATATAAGACCGCAAGTGTCACTCGGATGCACTGTTTACTCCCTGCTTGATAAAGATTCTGGTGTGCAAACGACGCTTTCTTCCAGACTTCAACTAATGTCATCCAAACTAGGATATCTCATATCAGGTCGATATACTAACGGAGACGTCGAGTACAAGAAGAGTGGTGAAGAAGCGCCAAACGTCGTGGCGGAATTAGGAATGACATCGTCAGAACTCAACATATAGCCGCAATTATGAAAAGATTATCCCACCTTTGACACTTAAGGTGTTCACGAATTCAAAGGATCATCTTCTGAAGAGCGCAAAAACTTAGAAGCGCGGGATTGGCGAACATTCGAAGACACAATCGAGAGAAAAGATGACGGATACTACGTTCTTGGAAAGCAGATGCGTGAAAATTGCCGGACAACAAGGCCATTGCCGTGCGAAGCCCTGCAATCAGCAGTTGCAAAGCTCGGCAAGGACAACACTAGCTTCCAACAGTATCACGAACCAGAAGTCGACATGATCAAGGCATAATTGAGGAAGTGAATGGAGGAACACCGAACGAGATCAATCGTTCACTGACTAGCACATCAAAAAGTGTTAACCCCTCACAAAGAAACCACGAAGATGAGAGTGGTATTCGACGCGTCAGCTCATCTAAAGGGACATTCTTTGCTGAATGACATTCTGTATCATGGAACAGTTCCATTATCAAGAATCTCTGACATTGTGGTAAGATTCAGAATCGAAACTATCGCATTGATCAATGACGTGGAGTGGAAAAGCTTTTCTGCAGGTCAGATTACACCAAAGTGGCAGGGACGCTACACGTGGCTACGCGACATTGGACAACCGATCGGGCCAGAAAACATTGTTGCCATCAGATTAACAAGAATAATCTTCGAGCTAAACTGCTCCCCATTCCTGGTCGCAGGAACCATCAAACACCAGCTGGAGAATTCTGTGAAAACTCCGGAGATCATGAGTGACAATACCTATGCGAACAATGTCACCGTAACGGCATCATCACGTGGACTTCAAACACCTCTTTCAAGACCTCAGTATGAACTTGAGCGAGGTCCGTTCAAACGATGAAAAGCTTAATTCTAATATCGCTTCCGCAAACCTAAGTTGTAACGGTATCCAGAAAGTGTATGGAGCGCAGTGGCACACTCGGGAAAAAGGAATTCTGCGTAGCTAGGGTCGACTTGTAAAAGCCGACATCATCTTCAACACGAGCCGCCCAATGTGATCGCCTCGAAGACAGAATTCGCTAGGGCGGTTGTAACCGACGCACGCTTGCCACAACACTGTGGCGCTGCACAAACGATATCCAATGTACCCCAAGGATTCTGGATTCCGATGCTGAGACAGGTGGTCAAAAAGAGACTAAGATCTTGTGTTCCATGCCAGAAGTTATATAGAGTTGTTTATGAGATGCGTTTAGTATGATGGTTTCAACCTTTTTCTTTATGAACACTCAAGAATTCTGTGAAGTAAGCTATTTATCTAAGCGTACTATTCAAATAGAAATAAGACATCAACTAATTAGGAACAAATACAATGGCAAGAGTTATCCGAGTAGAGCGTGGACGAGGGCTTCGATCGTATTAGTTAGGGAGGCAACACCTGGAGAAGTTCGAGGTGAAGCTCCACAGAACCAAAGGGATGCGTGCGAGCCGGCCTCCTGGGTGACGAAATCTGCAAGACTGCCAAATTTAGGCCAAGACTCCAAAACCACCCCGCTTAATTCGCAGGCAGTAAGTCATTCTTGACTCATATAGGGGAGGGTTCTTACAGAGAACCGGGACATTGAAACGGTTAGTTTTCTATCACTGGAACGAGGAGATGCACCAAAGGCACCATGCACATGCCCCTCCTAACAATTGATCGCTCTACTCCATCACACTCTACTCATGGAAAGCAAATATGGTTTCTCACATATTGTGTTGCTGCTCAAGCCCCTTCACTGCTGATCTAGCCTTACTACGATTGAGGCGTTTCTGTTGATGCTTCAGTCGGTTTTTGTTGATCCCTCCCTCTACCACTTTCGAACAACCCTCCGAAACTCTAGGCGGAATACCTGCCTTGTGAGGGCGAGTGCTTTCGAACTTGGGTGGCGGAAGGGCCTCCAAGGAAAACCAGCTGCTAAGCACATCGCCATCTTCGGGTAGAATTTCCGCACTCCGGCCTCGGGAATCCATGACTTGTCGTCGTCGACTTCCAAGCACGACGAGTCAGCTGGAATGACTCCTGCGCTGACTGGTAGCTTGTTGACAATCTGTTCCGCCTGCTCGGGCCGGTATTTCAAGTACCCATGCACGTGGGACCGTGCACTTTCGGCCACTCTGAACCAGGACGACTGCTCTCGCCCAATTGGTCCTGCCACCAAGTACAAGCGGCAACCAATTCCGAGCCAGATGCCTATTGCAGCAACAAACGGCAGCCAGCATCCTGTCTGCTTTGGCTCTAGCGACGGCTTCACGAAGACAACGTGGCCTAGCTCGTCACGGAACAGTTCGTTCTTGCGCAGATGGACCTCGCTGAATTTTTTGTAGTAGAAGACGTCCACGTTCCTAATGGACCTTTGGATGTGCTTGAGCCTCCTTACCTTTTCTGGCACTACGAACAGTGCCTGCTCTTTTCCAATTTCCGTTTGCACCAGATTCCAGTCCGTGGTCTTTGCGATCTTCCATCCGATCTCGAAGATCTTAATCATGTCGTAGGACCATCCCTGGATTTGGTTGTGTCTCATGATCGCGTCATGAGGCACCATCCTCGGTCCAAATCGAGATGTGCAGACAACGCGTCCTGAAGAACGCGGAACGCCAACACTGCGTGGAGTCACCCTTCGGTGGAATGGATCACAAATCCATTTCACTTTGTCAGTGAGGGTTCCGATCCCATTCCAGATCGCCAACACTCGTGCTGCTTCGAGCACGGTCTCCACCGGTGGTCACTGGCTGGCTGCGGCACGTTGCTTATTAGGTCCGAAACCGTCAGCGTCGATCCACACTGACACCTCGACGTGACATATGCAGGGATGCCCGGATGCCCTGGCATGATCGGAAAAGGCTGTCCTTGACATCTGAACTGTTCGCGTAGGAAGTGCATAGCATCCGTGGCATCGAACTCCTTTTCGCTCCTGAAAAGAGGACTCTTACGGACACTCTACCAACGAGTATGTGATTGCACTTTCCCACAGCCTTCCGCCTTGTTCGTGGTTTCACTGGTTTAAAAGAGATTCCAGTAGGACACTTCTTCAAATGATACACCTGAACTTTCACAGGTTCATAGTTAGCACCTATCTTTGTTATTACAGCGGAAGTGTCACGTCTTTCAATCACCCGATAAGGACCATCCCATTCAATTGTAAGCTTAGGATGCTTGCCCTTAGGTTTTTTGGCTGGCAGCTTCATGAACACCTTATCGCCTACTTCCGGTAATGACTCGTCCCGAACCTTATTTGTTTCATCGTACACCTTCTTCATGTGCACACGACATATTCGGGCGTTTTCGGCTGCTTCTTTCCTTATGATCTGAAGGCCATGTAAACGAACAGTTTTATAATCGTCAAAATTTACGTCATAGGACTTAATCCATTCCATGGGTACTACATCCGAAGGTACTACAGGATCAAAGCCGTGGAGCAGAAAACATGGACTTTCCCCTGTGGCTTCATGTGGTGCCATATGGTACGCATAACCACATTCCGTAGGAGTTCATCACAGCAATCCGCAAATTTCACGCGCTTCTTTAGCATTCTCTGCAACGTACCTATGGCCCTTTCTGTTACGGCATTTTGCCGTGAGTTGTAGCCAAGAGTTGTTGTCGTATGTCTGACTCCAGCTGCTTGCGCAGGCTCATCGACAGTAGAGTTCACAAACTCAGTACCTTTATCGGTATGGATTTGTTTTGGCCAGCGGCCTCCTTCGCACACCCATTTTTGGAACAGAATATGTGCAACTGACTTGGCCGTTTTGTCTTTACTCGCGTATGCACCCAGCCACTTTGAAAAATGGTCAACAATAACCACTACGTATTTCATTCCGCTAAGGCTCATACTCATTTCCAGAAGGTCTGCACCAATGACGTCGAAGGGTCTTATCGCCACGAATGGCTGCAGCGGCGGTATTATCGTCTTGTGTGGATTTACCAAAAGACAGTTCCGGCACTCTCAGCTCCACTTCGTAATATCTTGGGCCATACCTTCCAAAAATACCTCCCTTCTCAGTACCTTCTTTGCCGCGAAGTGTCCTGCTATAGAACCAGAGTGGGCCTTCTCAAAGATCTTCTTTCTGAGGCTCTTTGGAACCACTTTGGCCATACTACCATCCGGTCGTAAGATTTTCAGGATTATCAATAGTGAAGTCCGCCACCATTAGGCGACAATCCACACGGGGTAATCTGACCCCCTCGTCGAGTTTATTCGCTTCAACGTTCTGGATGACTGGTCTATAGAACTTGTCTTCTCGAAGTTCGACAAGCCATTCGTTTTCGACTTTTGTACTTAATTTGCAAACTATCAACTCATCTTCCGCACAAAATGACACTGGCTCATTTAGAGGGACTGCGACTGCTCTAGATAGTGCATCAGCATCAGCCACTACATTTGATTTACCTTTGACGTATTCAACTTTCACTCTGTACTGTTGAATTTCAAGGGACCAGCGAAGTACGCGTGCAGAAATGTTCGACCTTTTGAACAACGAAGTCAGTGGTTGGTGATTTGTGCGGAGTATCACTTCAGTTCCGTATACGAAGAACATGAACTTTCGTAGAGCGAACACTACCGCTAACGCTTCTTAATCTGTAACATGGTATCTAGCCTCCTCCTTAAATAACCTTTTTGAAGCGAAATAGATCGGGTGCAACAGTTCATCCTTTCGTTCCTGACTCAAAACAGCACCTATTCCAACCTGGGATGCATCCATCAAGATAGCGTACGGTTTTGAACCATTTTTAACTGCCTCTGTATCGAGTTGTGCCAATACGGGAGTTTTGGTTAAAGCCCTTTTTAGCGCCTCGAACGCTTTCTGTTGGGGCCCTTCCCATTCCCCTGCGCCTATGCACTCGTAAGATTGAACGATGGGTGTGCTATCTCGGAAAAGCTATGTACAAACTTCCTGTAATAGCCACACATGCCCAAAAATGTCCGTAACCTCGGTAGAGAAAACGGTTTTGGGTACTGCTCAATCTTAGACACCTTGGCAGTGTCGACGTGGACACCGTTCTCGTCGATCTGATGGCCTACAAAAGTTAGACGATCCTCCATTAAGATGCACTTCTGCGGCTTAAACTTCAAGTTGGCCTCGCGGAATGCATCGTAGATCCTTTGTAGGACTTTCAGATGTTTCCACTCCGTTTCTGTTCCCACTAGTATATCGCCGATATACACAAACACTTCTTTGCCTTTCAATTCTCCAAGTACTGCGCCCGTCATACGTTGGAATTGAGCGAGTGAGGTGGCAAACCTAAAGGGAAGCACTCTAAACTGGTACAAACCTTCTGATGTTGTAAACGCCGTCTTCTGCTTAGCCTTTTCGGACAGGGGAATTCGCCAATACCCGGAAACCATGTCAAACGTCGAGAACACTTTTCTACCTATCAGGCTTTGCAACATCGCATCTATGAGGGGCAAAGGTTACGCGTCTTGTTTCGTGTGTTTGTTTAACTATCTGTAGTCAACACAAAACCGTAACGCACCATCTTTCTTCCGCACCAGTACCACGGGCGAAGTTCACTCGGAGATGGATTTCTCTATAATCGCTCTGTCCGTAGATTTCGGAGTATTTGCTTACATTCAGCTTTAGCTCCTAGAGGTACCAGTCGGGTTTTCTGCCGTATGGGAGCGCTTCCATCGGTCTCAATTTCATGCTCAACCATATGGGTTTGAGAAAGCTCCTCATCTTTAACGGAAAACATCGTTGTTCCTTTGGAAACTCCCAGATCTCGTCTCTCACACACTTATCTCGACGATTCTCCGCTAACATGTTCCTTAAAACGTTCAAGCGCTCCGTTTGATCAAGGCCCTTGCGCCTTATCGTCAGCATGTCCGTAGGGGGTCTCCCATATGAATGTCCATCTGTTCTTCAACACATTCGGCCCACTCATCCATTTGTTCCCCTTTTTGAAATCATTGGTTCGGTGAATGCGTTGTGAACGTGAACAGAAATGCTAGGCATCACCTCATTTTGAGACCTACACTCTTGTAGCGTTGCTTGAGCCTTCAAAGCAACTTGCTTTGTGGCTTCTGGTGGTACGTACTGCCTTCGTGCAACCTCATACCCTTTTCTTCACTTACAGAAATGTCATCGTATCCGGATTTACTTCGCGAGTTGCACTGATCTGCCTTCTCTCGAACTAACTTATATTCCAAAGATGGCAGTAGATTGGTTCCTAAAATGATCGTATCCGCTGGTTTTTGGCCACGTACTTGAATGCTTTCACTTCCCCTTGTCTGGATCCAGATTCAACTACGGGCACCTCTACCGCGGCTATGAAATGCATTTTGTTTCCTGAGGCATCGTACGCCTTTTGCGCATAATCAAGGGACTTCTCTAGATGATCGATATCGTTAACGTCATCTAGTGCACGCTGAAATACGCCTACTGGCATTATCGAAATCTCAGACCCCTATCCAACAGGGCTGTCCATTTCCTCCCGAATACCAGCACTTCCCCTACTGTCTTAGGGCCAACAGCTTGCTCCTTTGCGTTACGATTCTCCACCACTGTCATCGCGCAGCGAGTTGGCATAATCCTAACCGAAAGGGATAACACACCATGCTTGCATTTTGCTTTTTTGCTTTTTTTTCTTTTTTTGCTTTTTTTGGTTCTACATTATGTGGATCGCGATTAGGCTGTGACAGCGTTTCGTTAGATGTCCCTCTTCGCCGCATTTGTAGCAACCTTTTCCCTTCCTAGACGACAGAGACTGGTCTTCCGAAATCTTACCAATTGGCTGTTTTCTGCCAGTGTCTTTCTGGCCGTTTGCTTTGCGATCCCGAAGCCTGCGGATCACTCCCTGATTTCGGTGTCTTTTTCTGCTGTGATCTCCTCAGAAACCCACGTTTCTCGGTTGTTTCTCTGTGCTATCGTACGTTTCGGATTGTCAGAGTCAGATGTCCTCTTTCGATTCTCATTGCAGCTTCCTCAAGGTTATCGTAAACCCTTTGGGGATCACCTTACATAGCAGCCAGCAAATGATACGATTCTTCCCAGTCGGCTAACTGTTCATACAGAAGATGCGCCCCCATTGAATTCATAGAACTGCCTCTCAGTTCGGGATACGCAATTCGCGTTAGCCTGTCTAACTCTACACAAAAATCAGTGACCGACTGATTTTCGCGCCTCCTTAGTTTTTTACAGCTTGCCTATCGCTACTATTGAGGCGTTCCTAGCTTCCTCTTTACAAAAGTACGCCATCTCTTTAACCGCCCCTCGACAAGATTTTGACTTGTGTTTCGGAAGCGTCTCAAACTGGGATTTTGCCTTTCCGGTTAATTTTGCCTTGTAAAGCGCGCAGTGTTCTGCGTCCGTCCAGTTTTCTCTCGGTTACTTAACTCAAACGCCTCGCGAAAAGCCTTGAACGGACAGTCTATCCTTACCCGAGTAAGGTTTCACTTCCGGTAATGCTTATGCTACTTACTTCAGGTACTTTACCATTTCCCATTGAGACAGCGACGATACCGAAGTTCTCGTAAAATCGGATCGCCTACTGCCTAGTCCCGAATTAACACTTCCTCCCTCACTCTCGCTTTCTCGCGACTTCTCAGGCGAATGCGTACCTTTTAGCCTCCGACTTGCTCTGCACGGCGATAAGCGGGAAGTCCTCGTAACTGACGCCCTCCAGGCCGCATGCCTTTTCCCACCAGCCTGCAAAACTACGTTTTCAACATCAGAACATTTCTGTCGAAATGCACTTTAACACGTTGACGACAATGTCGCGCAATGGTGCGCGACAGCCAGTCTGTCTCATGGAACCGTGTCGCGCAATTGTGCGCGACAGTATTATTTCGATCAGAGCGACATTACCTTTGTCCAAACTTTGCCTAGGGAGGTTGTTTAAGATGATGAACACAGTGGACGTCCGTTTGGTAAATTACGACCGGCTACCACCCATATCGATAACTAGTGTTGTCACCAACTTTGCCCAAACTCCCTGAATGGAGTTATTTGAGGTGCTGGTCACGAATCTGATATCCTCTTCTCGAATTTCGCTCGAGTGCGATAAGTTACGAGTGGCATTGCTGCGTAAGAATATATCAGAGGAAACCTTGTGGCATCGACCATTGAACTTCAGAGTTATTTTTGCGACTTCATTCAATAAAGGTAACAAACAGGCATGATTACAAACTACAACTACATGGATGTTATCAAACGTCACTAGGAATTAACTTTACAAATAAAGTCCAGACAGAAACCATTTTTATTTTTTGATCGGAGTCAGGTACCACAGCAGGAGCCATGTCGTCGCATTCCATGCTATCGGGTGCTTCATGATCGCTGTCGAGCAACAAGTCGTCAAAGCTTTCGTTTAGTTCATCGACATTGTCAAACAGAATGCTCATGATGACGATTTCTAACGGCAATTTTAGAATTTTTCAGTCTAAGTTTCGCATCAAAAACAATTATTTTTTAATTAGACCATCAAATTGGAGAAAGTAGGGAAGCTTATTACGGAAAAGAAAAGAATTAGGGAATTTTGCAAAAGCGAAACCGAAATTTCGAAGAACGTATACCGCATTCGTGGAGTGCATTTTGAAAATTCAACTTATGCTAAGCTAAGGTGACGAAATATCGCTTCACACGCGCGCAATAGTCGCGGTCCCGCGGGCCCGACGGACAAAAATTGAGCGGTCGTCAACGTGTTAAGGTTCTATTGCAGTACCTGGTTTACTCGTTTCGTCCACTTTCATCGGTTGAGCAGGCCTGTTCTTGGCCTCCTGCGCTTGTCTGAGCACGCTAGTTCTTGATTTCTCAGCGGCAGCAACTGTTTCAGCTGGAACAGGTCGTCCTGCTCTTTCTTCCTCTGCCGGAGCATCTCCTGAAATTGCACATCTTGCTGCATTTCTTGTCGCTCGTTGTGCTTCTCGAAACGAGAGTAGATCTTTCTGACGGCCGCGACAGCTTCCTCTATAGCCATCCAAGCCATGTTTTCAATCTCTACTCTCCTTGCTTCCAACACCCTTAGGTGTTTTGCCACTTCGGCCAAAACACGCACTTGGATGTCTTTCACCAGTTGCACCGATATGCCACTGACCTTGATTTCATCGTCGTTCGAATCATCCAGTGAAACGGTGCCCAACTGCATCTCGACCGTAGAGTTGGTCGGAGTCTTGTCCGACATCCTGAAGATAATACACTATCCTCTCAACCCTTTTACGATGTACGCTGTCGACGGCGAAGCGAAACTCTCGATTCCTGTTTCCGGCGGCTCAGCCTTGCAGAGATCACCTTCTAGAAGATGCTCCGCTCGAAAGCAGGAACCACCACAACTCTCAGAGTGCTGTTCCCACAAAGGTCACTTGCATCATAGAGCTGCTGAAGAGAAAGCAGTAGTTCACTCACTCATTTTCGTGCGAGGGCAACTACTGCGCGAGAACAGACACAACGAGGCGAGTGCGCTGAGGCAAAATCCGAGCAAACGAAGTCTTGAGTGAACAAAAAAGGTGATTGTCCCTCAAGTTGTTTTATGAGAAGCGTTTGGTATGATGGTTTCAACCTTTTCCTTTATGAACACTCGAGACTTCTGTGAAATATGCTATTTATCTTATCGTACAATTCAAATAGAGGTAAGAGATCAACTAATTAGGAAACATATACAACGGCAAGAGATATCCGAGTAGAGCGTGGACGAGGGCTTCGATCTTATTCGTTAGGAGGCAACACCTGGAGGAGTTCGAGACGAAGCTCCACAGAGCTAAAGGGACGCGTGGGAGCGGGCCTCCTGGATGACGAAATCTGCAAGACTGCCAAATTTAGGCCAAGACTCCTAAACCACTCCGCTTGATTCGCAGGCAGTAAGTACATTCTTGACTCATATAGGGGAGGGTTCTTACAGAGAACCGGGACATTCAAACGGTTAGTTTTCTATCGCTGGGACGAGGAGATGCACCAACGACACCATGCACAATAGCCTTCCACTCAAGCATCCAGAACTGGATGATCTTCCAGACATACACATACGACGAAAGCGAGCATGTCGGAATTACTATTTTGGACCACTGGCGGCAAGGGAGGCAATTTTACTTGAGAGGTGTTTGGGATCATTCTCACATGCACTAGTACAAGGCTGCTACATCTTGGGCTTGTGCCTGACATGCCCACCGTTCAGATAGTTCACGCCTTCCGCAAACTTTTGTTAGGAGACTAGTACCTTCGAGTATTACTGCAGACAGCGGGCCATCATTCCCACTGGGAGAGCTTCGCAATGTAGTTCGTCGTGAACGAGATCTCTTTTGCAATGTCAATGGCAAAAGAGACAATTGTTTGGAAGACAATTACACCGTATGCTCCGTGGGAGGGAGCCTTTTACGAACGGTTGATTGATATACTATCTCTTCGAAGGCATGCAAAGGACTTTTGCTTCAAAGGAAGAATTGGAAACTCTTTTTGCAGAAGTTAAGGGAGAGCTCAACTGTCGGCCACTGACTGGCCAAGAAGATAGGATAAGCCCTGTTCTCCGATCCATTGACTTTCCGGAGAGGGACATCAATATATCGTTTCCTTTCAAGTCTTTAGAGGAAGACGATAGTGACACCAATTTTCTACCACCAGACGAAGTCGTAGTGCTGAGTACGAGAACAGAAGCCAAATAAGCTCTGAAATCGAGCCTCCAATTAACAGAATGATTCAGAGTCCTTCGGAAAGACCAATATATCACAAATCACCGAGAGGTGGACAAACTTTCGACAGTAAGAGAACTATAGCGGAGTGGTGTTCTTTCCCCACCCTTTAAAAAGAGGCGTTGCAAGGCCAGAGGAGGCGGGGTGCTGGTGGACGAGGTGCTCAGTGCGCGCCGACGCGTCGCGTCCTGGCTGCGCGTTGAACACCAGAGCGTGGGGATACTCATATAGTCGGAACCGTTTCTTGGGAGAGACAGACAAAGAAGCGTCTGGGGACATTCAACCACTAGTGTTTCAGACTGGAACAGGAAACTGGATGTGGCTTTGGGGTAGGAATGTCCGTCTGGTGGACACTACGAGGAATAGGAATATATTCTGATAAATTCATCAAAATACCCCTCTCTAGGGAAAAGCTTAAACTGAGCTTGAGCTACCGCAGACCGCTCTCACACAACGGCTTTGGCTGTCAAGTTGGTTTCTTGTTAACTCATTCTAATGCTAAGCAAAACGGTCTTGAAGCGAAATTGAAATGAAGGTTTTTCTTGATATTTAGCAGCTCCAAGAAACTCCTGCACTAGTGTAAATCTCATATGAGAGTTGTTCATTCTCATCGCCTTAGTATTTCAGTCTTCCTCGGTCAGTTGAATGAAACTGCGACGAGCAAAACGCTCGCTAAAGCAGCAGCAATCGTTTGGAGAAGCGCGCACTATACATTGGATCCGAATGAATCATTTTCGGATATCCGGTTCGGATATCTCTATTCGAATTTTCCAATTATTATTTTCCGCGAAATTGCACTTGTCCGAATCACTCAAAAATCAGGGGTCTGCGAAATTACCATTATCCAAATTATTAAATTATCCGGATCCTGGAAAAATGCGACGATTCGGATAAAATCGGATAACCCATTCAATTTCCTCGCTCTATTTTGAAATCGCGCACCTTGGATAAAAGCACATTCAAAACGAATTTCGCGGGCGGGCACGCTGCTGAGTCATACGTTTTCGCGCCCCATTGTGAAATAGTGTTGTATTACGTTGGATACATTAGAACGCTGCTGAGCGTTGCGTCGATCTTGGCCTCTTTTCTTAAATGTCGTGTTGCGCTGCCGGGGGACAGGATGGACGGAGACTGAGGGAGAGAAGGGATTAAGTACGTACTCTGTTCAGCACTTCGCTATTTCATATGGTATAGCATTCGCGCATATTGGGTAGGGGTCCACATGTAGAGCAGCCCCATATCGCACTTTGTGCTACACGAAATTAAAACTGTTATTCACCACTGGTGTGTCCCACCTTATTAGTGAACTGCTTACGCTATTTCTGGTGTAATTTGACATTCATGTGCCTTTTCACGAAGGAGGAAAATCACTGTATAAAACCTGACCCTCCCCTCGACCCAATTTGCGCCCCTTCTTGCCATAATTCCCTTAAAGCATTCGTACTGGTAGCTGTGCTATCAAAAATGTTTTCGACTAGAGGAAATATGCGATCCTTCACCACCCTCTCACCCCTCGTTGATAAACTTGCAAACGGGAGAAGGTTACTACTGGTTGCCCATCATAATTTCGAGTTGAGATTCAGGGTAATCGTTGACGGACCACGCAATCCCTTTCGTAATAAGTTTCCGAAGGGTCAATTCGAAGAGTCATTCGAAAATCCGGGATTCACAAAATCGCTCTTATCCGAATAATCCAATTATCCGAAGATTTTCTATCGGACATAAGCAAGAGTAAGAGTATAAGCAGTAATAGTAATAGCAACAGTAAGAGTAATGAAACTTGGAAAGTTCGTGAATTTTATGTGTAACGAAGTAAAGAGTGAAGACCTGAATGTTTCCTTCCTTGACAAGATGTGAGTCTTTCGATACATGCACTGTTGTTGTTGTTGTTGTTAAAGAATGGGCTCCTCTTTAAAGAACGGTAGTATTCTGGTAAACTGCATCTTGCGTTAATGAGTCTGATATCCAATTCGGATAGCCGAAATTCGAGGTCCGCGAAATTGCCATTATCCGAGTTATCCCAAAATCCGGGGTCCTCAAGATTGCCGCTATCTGAGTCATTCGAAAATCCGAGATTCACAAAATCGCTCTTATCCGAATCCTCCAATTATCCGAAGATTTTCTATCGGATCCAATGTAGAGCGCGCACGCAGACTCGTCCGAGTAGTCGGAGCAATGCACGAGATGAAGTGGGGGCGCCGGTGGGAGGGGGAAAGAACGCCTGACCTCCGAGAAACACGGCTACAAGCGCAAGGCTCGGAAGCGTTGTGCTAATCACCGATCCTGTGTTGCTCCTCAATTTATGAAAATTGTCTCGAATAGTGGACTTCCCATGCGACAGCATTGGGAAAATCAGAGAAGCTCAATTAAAGTTTCTCAGTGATCGTCTGAGGACACAACCAATGAACATGCTCTCAATCTGGAGCTGGTAGACAACTGGAAAGGCGAACAACAAAAAAACGTCCAACCAAGCACTCCAGGAAAATTCCACGAATGAGAAAACACAGGTAGAATCAACTAAGGCAAAGCGTAAAACCTTCGTCCAGGGAAAGAAAAGAGAAGCGACGAAAGCTGCATTAGAAGAGATGCGGTCAACTAGCAATCACAAGTATACCGACCACAACCGTTTTCGCTTGCCTGACAGCGCTCATGTTCCTTCCGGGACTCCAGCCGTCACCCGTGATGAGGACAAGTAAACAACCGACTTGCATCAAAGGAGGTGTTTCAATCACTACGAGGCACATTACGAGTCTTGAACTATGGGTCGAAAAATGTGTCAAGTAGCAAAAGACTTACGGAAAAACGAGATCAATTTCATTCCTCCAGAAGTGCTTCTACACGACCATCACGTTCGACGGACAAAACATCACAGTGCTGGAAACTTCATGTCCATAGGTGGCATTCTGCGAATACGTTTGATGCTGCATATGTACGGTCAACATTCTTAAAGGGGTGGACACATTCAGCATCGTTGTCGGTCATTCCGTGAAGCTGCGTCGTCGGGCGTCGCTCCGCCCCGTTTTCGTTTTTGACGCGCAAAAACCGATGTCAAGTATGTCCAGCACTTAACCCTCCGCCATCGCAGCTACTGCCGTACTCACGTATTCGTCATTGCTCTTCTCTACGCACTACGCTCCGCTAGTTATAGAGATACCCTTTCGCATCGCTGGCCCAATATGGTGGTTCGTTTGGAAAATTTTCTGCTGCTCTATGAGGTTATTCTACAGGAGACAAGAGAATCGAAGGCGGATTTACGATGTGGAATCTTTGCTACGTGCGCCAGATATAGCCACAACCGTAGCGATCGCCGCTGTGCCAGCGGCCTTAGCTTGCCAGGATGTTATTGTGTTTTTAGACGGAAACTGTACACTCTCTTACAAAGGAAAAAAGGGATGCTCAATAGAAAGGACAGAGATCATGAAAATAAAGGTGTACTAGTTAGGGTGTAGTCGGCTCCAAGCGCTGTTTGCACTCAGGCACGTACACAATACAGAGTGTGCATCATTCAAGGCCAATACCAGAACTCCAACTAAGGTACTGCTATCAAGATATACCAGGGGCCGGATTCATCAACAACTTACAGTAATTTAACAGAGAAAACTACAGCCGAAATCCCTGACAGCGCGGCTTATCAAGCGATATGGTGAGCGATAAGCCGCGTTATCTGAGTTTTCTGCTGTCTGTGAAATCTCTATTAAAGTTATGGAAGTCGTTGATAAATCCGACCCTAGGTTAGTGAAAAGTTGCGATGGACCTGGCTGTGGCTGTTTCCATCTCAGCAGCGGGTGTCTTTTCTACCGTATCCTTCATGTGCCAATGGGCGAAACAACCTAAGAGTTCCAAGTGCTCCCCGTGGACGGAGAAAGAACTGCTCTTCGGCTGCACTAGGTGGGTCGCTAAGTCGTCGGGTCCCGTTGCTTAGCCTGGCTTCGTCTTCTTCCGTAGCCGTATCTGTTTCCTCCACAGCAATATCCTGCACAGGGCCGTGCGTAGGAGGAATGCAAGGGATGGGCGGATGGGCAAACTCTACCTTTGAAATGCTCTCGAAGTAGTCATGGAATCGCTCGATAGCCCTTTTACGGTTCGTCAGTAGATAACCATTCTCGTCGTTGCTGAAAAAGGACATCTCAACGCCCTCGATTTGGCAATGGAGTGTTTTGGCAATTCGATAAAGTAGTCGTTCACAATCGCGTGTCTTCAGTTTCTCATTGACGTTATTATAAGGAGTGGCTTCTACAATGTGAACACCGTTCTTTGCTACTTTCTTCGTTTCTTGGTATACATGCCAATTGTCGGCTACCTCATCGCTGAGAAAAGCATCGTATAATCTTTTCTTGTTTTGGACTTTGACAGGTCCTCGAAATGCTATGAATCTAAAGTAGGCGTCATCTTTCAAACGAAGATCAACATTATAGCAAGGAGCCTGGCTAGCACAGTAGCCTTCATCATGCGCCGTTTGTAAGCGGTGGTCTGTCACAACAATTCGATCTGCCGTTCGAGGTTCGCTAGTGTTTTCAGTACCGCTACACTACATCTTTAGGACTTGGAAGGCTTCTAAAGCACTAGAGAGACTGATGCTGTTCGGTTAGATGTAATGCAGAAACTCAAACTGAGAGGAAGTGACTAACATTAAGCGGCCTAAACACTGACCAAAATCTTTTTTTCGGTAACAAAGTGAGCGACTCAAAACACTATCTACTGCAATAAGGAAACAGTTTCAAGACTCATAGGTCAATGTGGTGCGTTCTTGCCCGGTTTCGAACTGTTACGGTGCGCTTTTCCTTCCTCTTCCTCTCTTTCTCTTGCGCTATTTCCCTTTGCATCGAGTAAGCACAGCTCCATTATTAGGGTTCTGCCATTGATGGCTGTTTTTCGTCCATCGATATGAACCCATGCTCGGCGATCGCTTGTTAAAGAGGATTGCGTTTTGTAGATGTGAACTGCTCGTCTCACCGCGCAACGTCTCAATGCCATGATAATGGACAAGATTCCGAGCACGTCGGTCTGCTCGATGCGTTCGCGGCCCTTCTCGGCATACTCGAACCTGTGCAGCGTTGAAGAGCTCGAGGAGATTGAGTTGCAGCTGATTGACTGGCAATCTCACTTTAATGAAGAGTCGTACGAGATTGAGGTAACGATCCTTTGGGAGGACGAAAGTGTCGCCCAGAAGTGTGACGGGCTTCAGGTGGAGATCCAAAGAGAGACTTCGAAGCCGGGAGGACTGGCATTTCGAATCATTGGCAGTCGATCGAGCGGAATCTTTGTCTCCTATGTTGATGGAAAATCGCAGCAGGTTGGAAAGGCTTGCAAGTAGGCAATTTCTCAAGAGTAGTCCCAAATTGTTCAGGCATCGCAGCTTCAGGAGGGCGACCTCCTGAAAGAGTGCAATGGAAAGAGCATGTCAGGAATCACTTGCGAACAGGTAGGTGGAGCAGCTTGACTAGCGTTTCATGACTTGGCCTCTTGGCGTTCTAAGCGTTCGCGTCCAATGATCAGTATAGACGTTGGGAATGATTTCTGTGCTTGCTGAAGATATGTGCAGCGCTCAGACAAAAGAATGAAATTGCAAAATTGTGTTGATGCTTCCTGTGAAGTCTCTGACAATTTATTGACACTTTGACAATTTCAAAACCTTTAAAAAATCGTGCACGCAGTGAAAATTCGAGGGCAATCAACGGGCAGTAATACCGAACTGTGCACCCAAAATACAGAACCAGCTGAAAAAGAAGCAGCGTAAAACTGGACGAAAAGTCAAAGAGCAGAGGAAAAATAAGAAAAGGAATGAAATCGTACACTGTGAAGCTAGAATTGGTGGTAAGGGTCATTCGCTTTCTCTTTTTCTATAATAGATCAAAGGCACAAGATTTTAAGAGCAAGAGGTCAATCTGTTCAACTTCCTGATAAGCGTGCCGTAGAGTGAGTGGCATCCATTTGCCTGTCTATGTACACCATTAAGGGTTGGGCACACTCGGCAGCAGCTTTAGTGCGTCAAGAACGGGGCGGGGCATCGCTCTCAGGCTCAGGACATGTTTGCGGTGAGGGGCGATCGTTCGGGGCGGTCGTTCTTTCTTTCTCTGGTGTCGGCATTGGACCACTGCCAACCATCGCTAAGCTGACCGGTTGGCTGGTTTGGTTGAGGAAAGGGCTTTCCTATCTTACTTATCTTACCTCTTGCTCAGGAGCGATAGCGAGCTTCACGGAATGACCGAGCTCATTCCGTGAAGCTGATGCTTGCAGCGCTGACGCTGAGCGTCAACGCTGAAGCGAAGTGTGCCGTAAGTGCGCCGCCACCCCTGACGCAGAAACACGTACTCTGCATCTCTGCCCTATTCTTCATCATTGGAGCCAGGGATGAGCGGAATTTCTGTTTTCTGTTTTCTGTTTTCTGATTTTCTGGCCATTTTGAGCAAATTTTTTCTGTTTTCTGTTTTCTAGGAAAATGGCCAAAAATTGGCCAGAAAACAGAAAATGGAGTTGCGAACAAAATTTTATCACAGAAATCCAATAAAAAGGATCCAAAAGGTATCGTGGAATAGTGAGCTTTATTCCAAAATAGTGTTTCTAGAGTATCTTACATGGTAAGCATGTGGCGTTTTTTGGATGTGCTCATGTAGTAATTGCGCCATATGCTCATGAACTATGCCGCTTTGTTTGCTTGATTGATTGTGTAAGTGCTGCTGGCAAGGAGTATAGGAGTATATCGTAGAGCATTTTTCGACTTTCATAATTTGGCTTCGTATTCTTTCGATTTTAACAGTAGTTTGGACCGTCTACGATCACTAAAAATTTTATTTTAAAACTATAAAACTAGCACTCTGAGGGGCATTTAATTATGTATTAACTAAACACTTGTCCTAGAGTTACTGTGGGTAGGGGGGGGGGCACCAGCAGCGTCTCCATACGTCCATGCCGCGTGCCAGGGTGCTCCAGGGTGCTCCATGGATTCTTTTCGCTCGAGGGACACGAAGAGCGTCATATTGTTTGTTCAGGGCTTTGGCGAAGAAGTCCGACCAACGCGTTGTTGGGCATCCTGGTGTTCTCTTGACATCCCGCGGAATCTAGTCGGTGTCTGGTGTCTGCGAAGCGCATTACGTGACCCATCTAATTTTCGACGACTTGGATATGCGACAGCATCTCTGATCTTCGAACGTCGGCGAAGCTCGGAAGTCTCGAGGCCTTCTCTCACTTGTGTGAGTCGTGTCACTCCGAGCGTTGCCCTCTCGATTCCGCGATACTGATCGCTTGTTCATCCTGCCTTTGTAGAGCCCAGGTCTCTGATACGTATGGGCAGGATGAACAGTGAAGTCGAAAAGGTAGGTACGGAGCCCCGACGTTATTCGTCTTCCCCACTTCTCTTTCGACCCTCTTGACAGCTCCTCAAGCCGCTCGTTTCCTCCTGCTCAGCTCCGGCGCTAGTTAGTTGGTCATGTTCACCTCGCGACCCAGATACACGTAGCTGGAGCATTCGGAGATGTTCGTTCCGTTGAGCGAGGATGAGGCATGCAAAACTTGTCCGTTCCTCATGAACATCGTCTTGGTAAGATTCAGCTGTAGTCCAACGTTCCCACATACACGATCGAAGTCGGCCAGCATTCGCCTGGCTGATGCTCGGTGTTATGAGCACGATGTCGTCAGCGAAACGAAGATGGTGCAGCTGCTGGCCGTCGACTTCACTCCCATGTCTTCCCATTCTAGTTCACCCATGACGTTTTCGAGGGTGGCGCTGAAGAGAACCAGGGATACTCTCTCATCGAACCTCGTAAAAAAAAAACCTCTCTGTTCACGTTGGCATCGACTTGTTGTAGAATGGCGAAACCTTTGTCGTGAATCCATTGTACAGCTCTCGAAGGATTCTGACGTACAGAGTAGTAACGCCCTGAGTGAGCAGGGCTTCGATGACCGCTTCAGTCTCGACAGAGTCAAATGCCTTTTTCAGATCGACGAACGTAAGGCACAGCGGCAGCTTGTACTCTCGCGACACTTCGATGAGGTTCGTAATGGTGTGTGTGTGTGGAGGATCGTGCTGAATCCTCTCTGAAATTCTGCCTGTTCGCATTGCTGTCCCTATTCAGGATGACTCGAGTGAACAGCTTGTAGACTACGAGCATCAGGCAGATCGCGCGATTGTTGCTAATGCCGTGCACTCCTCTGTACACCAAGGCGGTTCTTCTGGTCTTCCACTGAGATGTAATACGATATGTAGATATAAGGAGAAATAATAATAATAATAATAATAATAATAATAATAATAATAATAATAATAATAATAATGTGATGGAGAGGGTATACGCTATGCTCGGTCTTCATTATATGGTGTCTACGCATTCAAGAAAGCATCTCCGCCCAAGACCTGTTGTGCTGACAGCCCCCTCAGACACAATCTCGTGTTGTTCTGTAAAATTCACATCTTTAGTCGGCTAAGTAGTAAGGTGCTGTAAAGAGCATTGATGCTGGTCTGAAAATTTTCAGCTAGGCCACTCACAAGGAAAGGTATTCCCGAGGAACGAAACGAACTAGGAATACAGATTGTGGCGGAGCCAGTAATACCAACGAATCTCTGCACAGCTTTAGAGTATGTTGCGAGAGTGTGTCTACAAACTCTAGCAAAAAACAATTCTAGTTGATGCAAACAGTGATCATTGAGCCTTCATCGTGTTCGGTACTCTAAAAGGCCAGTTTCTTACTAGTAGGACCATTATCGAATTGAGGCGTTAGCGGTGAAACGGAGCTGATGAGTAATGTTGTATACTTCAAGGGTCGAGATTCCTAGTATCTATCAGTCCACATTTACAATTTGCTGATTGCAGTGCACTGGAGTGTAATAAAATTTTTTATAAACGCTTGCAAATTAAAACGCTGGTTTACGACTACATTTCTAGTCATACAAAAGCATTTGCTACTGGAAATATAGATCTTTGGGTATAATAATTAGGTCGTCTGATAATTTCGAAATTTTCTGTTTTCTGATTTTCTGGCATTTTTGGCCTTTCTGTTTTCTGATTTCTGTTTTCTGACGAAAGCGGTTTTCCGTTTTCTGTTTTCTGAGAAAATTTTCAAAATTTCCGCCCATCCCTGATTGGAGCTGCGTCAAGCAGCAGGAGTGTGCCCAGCCCTTAAGTGAAGTCTTTATCTTATCTGTTAGGTGATCTACAATCTATTGAGTTTCCCCGCACCTAACGGATAAGATAAGGGCATCACTTCCTCGTTTTCATCCCGCGGCCATATTCATTCCTCGGGGTAGCGGAGTGCCCCTCTCGGGGTGCCCCAACCCGCGCGCATGTGGTTCCAACCCCTGCCGGGGAACTTCCGATGCGTATGTAGGAACGGACTAGGTGGCGCATTTCGCGGAGAAAGGTTTTGCTTGCTGTTGTGCACTCACGCGCGTTTGTAGAGAGTGGAAATGAGGGAACTTAGGTGTTAGGGAATTAGGTTGCAGTGTGAGTGGTATTTTCTGTTATATTAACACACCCTTACACTCTTGTTTATTCATTCGCATGTTTGGCTATTTACGTGTTTTAATTTATTCGTTACAATTGCTTCGTCACACCTATCGGAGTGCCTCGCCTTTGCACGCTTCGGGCGATGTTGCAGTAACAACAAGCTAAAGACAATCACATCCAGTTAGCTTCTGTGCTTATGTAGCTTATTATGTTCGAACCTTTATCTACCTTCCTTAAGATAAGGCGGCCAGAGGCCGGATTCATCAACAATTAACCCGTGGGTATGCGAGTGATAAGGGGTAGAGATAAGATAAGAGTCAGGCAGAGATAACGCAAGAGTCAGAGACGCAGGCTTCATTGTGGGTATCTCTACCCCTTATACCCGCGGGTTAGTCGTTGATGAATCCGGCCCCAGGTTTATCATTCGATTACCGGCCGCTAGCGGTATATCGATTATCGTATCTGTATCTCTCTATATCACTTACTACGTAGGTCGATATGATGAATACATTGTGAGATGATGCCGGTGGAATCGTTGACGAATCTCGCCCTAGGTGAGTAGTTTTGCGGTATCAAGTCATCCGCAATCACCACCACCACCACCACCACCACGACTACACTCATCATCGGCATCATCTCCAGACGGTTGTACTAATCAGTGACCTTGCCCCTAGATTCTTGAACAACCTTCCTGATGCCCAAAGCTTATCTCCCACTTCACTCTAGCCAAGTTGACTGCAGGCACCTTCACTACTCATCCTCTAGCGGCTAACTTCATTCAAAAATCTACATTTAGATAGATGCTGAGCGTCTGTTCGATTTTAGTCCCACGAGGAAAATTATTTTTGCCAGTTGATTCCCTCTGCTTCTAGTGCTATGTCAAACAAATATTTTTTCCACGCGGGACCGCTATAGCAGTGACAAATTGCCTAACCGTCATCCACAGACAAACGAAGGAACATCACTTTCAAGCTACAATCAGAAACGTAACTTGATATTTGCCTTCCGATCGAAACTTTCCGCCTGCTGTGAAACACTTCCGTCGGTCATTATATCCGAGTGTCTCCCAAACCGAAATCACCGGTGAAGAAATCGGGAAAGTAAACAGATATGGGCCAGGGTCGAGCTTGAGGTTCGGTAATCGAAGGGGGGGTCGTAGTGTGGCGTCGTCTTGAGGGAGTCGTATTCTCTCGGTTTTGGCAGAGGTTTCTCTCTAATTTCAAGTTTTTAGATAATTGCATCTTTTAATAAGTTATTTTTTCTAGGTGTGGCTACGACCATGCAGATACATACAGGCATCGCGTTTCCTGGAGTAAAAAAATTGAATATCAAAAAAATATTCTACAGTGAAAAATAAAGACTTCCTGTTCGCAGATTTTGAGTCAATGAGAGGCTTTCGCTTTTTCAGATTTTGCCAGGAGGTCATGAACAAGGAGTTTTCTACCTGAAGGAGCGACATCTACTTCCAAAATTGCACTCTATACAATTTTAAATGTCATTTACTAAGGACGACCTAAGAACGTTCCCTACAAGATTTCTGAAGCACTCTTCAGATCGATGAAGTTTTTCAGATTCTGCCAGCAGGTCAGAGGAGTTTTCTACCTGAAGGAGCGACATCTACTTCCAAAATTGCACTCTATACAATTTTAAATGTCAATTACTAAGGGCGACCTAAGAACTTTCCCTACAAGATTTTTGAAGCACTCTTCGAATCGATGAAGGAACGGCAACCGAAAGACGGACTTGCCTCGAGAAGAATTTTCTCTCTTTTGCAGGAAACAGTCTGCAAGTGAAATCGTACCTTATAAAATTTTAAGTCCGTTTGACCCACAGTGACAAATCTATGTTTTTCTGAATCGATCTTCTATATGATCTTGAATTAGCGTCATTTGCCGAGAAAAAAATATCGACCCAAATCACAATGGAATAATCACATATTCTAATCACATGGAAGATGTTAGTTTTAAAACCTGTTTTGACATATAGAACCCGCATTTATTAAAGCTTTGTAAATTTTTTAAAAGCCCTAAAGATCTCCGAGTTATAGCAGCTTGCTTGCGGCTATTGCGTTCTCTGACATGATCGACCGCAATCGAAGGATGGATGGACTCTTCGCGGAAAAAACTTTCCTGCCTTCTGAAGAAAAGAACGACAGAGAGTGGAACTGTGACATACAAAATTTTAAGTCATGTTTACTATACAGTGAAAAACTAAGTTTCTCCGCTGTGATGACGCCAAGCGGAATTTTTGATTTTCGAAAAACTAGTCGAGATATGATCAATTTTCGGAAGTCGTGAACTGAATCCTTCACCATCGTCATCGAGATGATTTCACAAAAATGTTCATAACTCAGCCAATTGTTTGAAAATCGAAAATCTCGCTCAGCCATCGAAAAATAAAGCAAATATGCTTTATAACCATTTAAGAACTGATTTCCAAGAAAGGGGTCTTCATGCGGGGCGGGGGGTTCGATTTCTGGTCGTTTTTTGGCAAAAATCAACAACAAATCGAACCCCTCCCGCCCCGCATGAAGATCCCTCTTTCATCTTATTTTCGAATCAATGTGAAACTGCTGTACTTGAAATGATCATTGAATTAGCGATTCCTCTGCTCTTATCCAGGATCTGAAGAAGACGCTTGCGGCAGCCGAGATAATTCTGTTTAACAGCATAGATTCTACAGCTTGATGAATTCACTGCCATTCTCCCCAAATACGCTTAACAACAATTCACCTTGTTCGAAAAATATAGAGGGCTAGATTTTATATATATATATATATATATATATATATATATAGATTTAGATTTAGATTTATATTAGATTTTTAATATATAGATTCGATCTGGGCATGAATTAGTGTTAAAGCTGATTAAAGAGTAGACAAAAGCGACTGCTTTTAATGATTGCCCCACCAAGGCTTAGAAAACCTGTAGGATTTATACTTAGCGACTCTATTGCAACTAAAAATATCAATAAAGATATAAGACGACGTTAGTCAAATCTACTGCGGGATGCGCCTCGCATCCTACTTCTACGGGACGTGGTGAAGGCAGTATGACTGCCCATTTGGCATATAGAACGGCTTGCGATGGCCAGCATATGGACAAGTCAGTGCATTATTTTCTCTGGACAAGCCTGGTACCAGCTCATCGAGCATACAAACGAGCCTGGTACTTGTTCACTGACTGGAGACAGAAGACTTGGTCGACCTGGAGGGGAAATCGGAACCAAGAACTATAAATCGGGAGCATGCGATAGACACCAATAAGAAGGAAAAAGTGGCTTATTTGACATGTGACGTAGACAGTATTATAACTCCCAACCTACTAAAAGAGAATGAATGGTTTAAAAATAGTGCATATTTTTGTTGTTTGTTCGTTATCCATTTTTCCTTTTTTTATCCGGCCTTTTTCGGGCAAAATTATCCGTTATCCCTTATCCAGGTTTCAAAATTTCATTGTCCGCTCATCCCTGTTACCCATGTGCCGGCAGAGAACGGTAGTGAGAATCAAGTACGCGCACACTCGTTGTTGCGCGAGGCTTTTAAAAAGTCATCTGCAAAGTCCTATCTGTGACATGTCTTCTAGATCTGGATGCTCTTGGATAACGTCTGTGAGACACTTACTGAGTCCCGACGCATGTGTCACGACTCTATGGCACGTCTTCTGCACCTCGACATACGACGCACGGCGTCTGTAGCACGTCTTCTGGCGCCACGTTGGACGACACTGGGAGACCCCTTATGCCCTGGCCCCCTTATTGGCCCCTTTCACTGATCCCCTTCACTAGTCCCCTTTACTGGTTATATTACTGGACCCTTTACTGAACCCCCTTAGCTGGTCTTCTCTTTATTGGCCCCTTACTGGTCCCCAGGGGTGTGCGTAAATGAAATTTGGAATTTCGTAAAATCGTTAATCGTAATTACGAAAAAACCGTCGTAAATCGTAAATCGTAAACTGTAAATCGTAAAAATGACCTGACCTGTAGTGCAATGCAGGTAAATTCCTAGAGTGTTTTTTGCTAATTGTCGTGTTATTTTAGCTCAAGCTGAGCTGCTTTCTTACCAAACTATTTCCCTTTCTCAAGTATTTTTGCTTGTAAGACACTTTCGAATAAAATTTTGCACGTTCCAAGAAAGTCGAAAGAACTGTGGATTCAAAAACTTTACTTTAGTCTATGCATGGTTTCCCGAGAAAAAGCCTACGTAATACGCTTTTCTACATTTTGAAATAAATCCAGGAACATTCCCATAGCAGAAAGATAAGAAACGTTTGGCCGTCGAAACAGCATGACCATACTTCTTGGACATCTTTTGCAGTCGATTTAATCCTAGAGGCAACCTTCTTGAGGAATCTTCAGTTTGATCCCGTAGATTCTCGATAATTTCGATTTAGGAAGTGTCTAGTCTGATTTAAAAGCAATCCCATTTCAGACGTGAGTGCTAGTTGAAAAGAACGCGGCTTAAGTTAAAACAGGTTCGGTGTGAGTGTGCAAAAGTCCATTTTCAGCGAGCAGATGAAAGCGATATATAGACCGCTGCAGAAAGGTAGTTACACATCCACTGCTTAAGCTCTGTTTCCGCTTGCGGCGCTGCGCGGCGCGGCACGATGGTCCAGATAGATGTCGACCGGGAGACGCGAAAAATCGACGGCGGTCGTGGTGCCGCGCCGCGTGACGGCGCAAGTATAAACTAGAGCTAACGCGACAGTATCGAGCAATAAACACAACACGGTATTCGAATTCGGGAGCTCCGTTAGTTGTAGAGAGATTGGAGCGAAGGCATTGCGTAACTTCGAAAGCGCTCCCAAGTTCTAAACCATCGACCGACAATATCAGCGATCGCGGTAACCAAAACCTGCCTAGGGCGCCGGTTTCCTGCGCAAGTCTGCGCTTTTAAGATTTCGAAAACTTTACAACCTTGCGCAGCTTCAGTAATTCTCTGCATTCGCTCAAGCTACCCTTCGCCAGTTTTATAACGAACGTTTGCTCTACGAGAGTCGAGCATCCTCAACGGATTAGATAGGGTGAAACTCAATGAACTCAATTACACCACCGGAAATGGAGGTAGAAACTGTCAAAACCCATTCGACCTTATCTTGAAATGCTTCGCTCTCGGTTACTTTGTATACAATTTGTTCTGACCTATGAAGTGCAATGCAAGCAGATAGAAACATCAGTGCGTTATCCTTTCAACGTGAGTGCAGCAACTTTCTAGACCCCGCTTCCAATCACGAATGATGTTCGATCGTGGAGTTGCATCAATCCTATTCGAAAGGGTTAGCATGTATCAGTTAAAACAAATTGACTGGACGTTATTACCAAACAGGACGTGGTAGGAGTATACTCCTCTCTTTCTCTAAGAAACTGTCTCCAATGTCTTTCTGTGGACTGGGTTGGAACGACCTTTGACGGTAGGAATGCGATGGTCTGGTCTTCGCTGCTCAGCTCTGGATCGGAAACGGAGGAGCCCAGCCTCCTAGACAGGAGCTTATTTTTTAACATTATATTGCACTTGATTCTCCACTTGAACCTGTTCGGTTCCAACAAACAGCAACCCTTACAATGTAAAAGAAATGAAAAAGTTGGTTGAGCAAAGGGAATTCGAAAAGCCCGTGCACGTGACGGTGTCGCCTGCCACTGTACCACATTCGATCATCAAATAGAAACAACATTAAGTCTAAGTGGGAATGAGCTATAAGAAGAGACCATTAGAGTGGGCACATCATTATGATTCGGTCGACATAATTTTGGACGCCACTTGGTTGCAGACCAAATATGTTGAGGACCCGTACCCAAGTTGCTCGCCAGAAAAACCAGTGCCACGCGGGTGAAAACTCGTCGGGTAACCTCAAACTTGGATAATTAAACCATTTATTATAAAAAATATACGAAATCACATACGACCTAAATGAAAGAAATATTTCCGATGCAGCCGGAGAGAAAAAGACCTGAAAAATAGAAGAAGCTAAGTGAGAAAATCGATCTCTGCGCTGGTTATATCGCGACGTCGAGCTTTGTTTTCCTTCGCCGCTTAGATCAGCCGCCTGGATAACATTCCAAGCTACCAAGCTAAATGCCAACAACATTTCACAGTGATCAATCTACCAAGAAGTTACAATAGTGAAATCTGAACTCCATAGCGATCAATCTACCAAGAAATTACAATAGTGAAATCTGAATTTAGTCGACTCGACGACACTCCCGGCCTCAGTACGGTGCGCTCCTCGATGGTCCACCGCTCCGGCTCCTACTTCGTCGAGTTCTCTTTTCGCTGCCTCAATTCTTCTCCTGGCCTCCATCCTTTTGTCCGGAACATCACATAGCGCTCGATGGTGTCGGTAGTCCTTTTTTGCCAGATCGCTGAAGCAGGTCTCTTTAACGCGTACACAGTACCAGCAAGGTCTCAGCGTCGTTCTGCATTCACCAGTACGCGAGCAGTAATCGAGACAGATATCGCATAGTCCTTTCCACGCGACGATATTGTGACGTACAATGCTATCTGTGTACACGGAGCACAAATCAGAGAAGTGCTCACCGGTCAGATCGCAGAACGAGCATTGCATGCGTGGGTCGATACCCGGTGACCATACCTCACTCTTTCGATACGGGAACCTCTGGATGTCATTTTCCATGATCATAATCCAGTCTTCTAGAACCCGGATGCGACTGCGGGGTTCGCTTCGATTTGAGGGCAGGGTCAAGTGTGGGGTTCGATTTTTGCCGAAAATTTACGACCCCCCCCCCTCCCAGAGCGGATCTGGTACGACCCTCCCCCCTTGTGTAGACCACCGTTTTATTTCCTATCCGCATTGATTTTTTAAAATTTTCTATGCAATTTTTGTACCCTTTAATAGGTCCTTCTTTCCAGATGCAGCGTCGACTGTATCAGATTAGCTCAAGAAAGAGGGCAACTGTTTGATTTAGTAATTTGTTAGAAAAAACGCTGATAAAGGTTTTGTGTATGTAATCTTCTGATAATAAAATTTTGTTTGTTTACAGTTGAAAATAAAGCACTTTTGAGAGCAGTTGTCGAATTAATCACAACGAGTTCAACTTTTCAGGCTTTCTGAGCATCTCGTGAACACGGAACATTTTTGTACGTGAAGGAGCAACATCTGCATTCGAAATTGTATTCTATACAATGCAGAGTGTTAATTGCTAAAGCTGACTTAAGTGCTTTATCCACAACATTTTTTAGACACTCTCGGAAGCGATGACGGAATGGCAACCGGAGGATGGACTTGTCACGGAACTAATTTTTTCTCTTCTGCTGGAAACAGCATCAGAAAGTGAAGTTGTACCCAATAAAATTTTAAGCCCTCGCTTGACACATGGCAATAAAACCTGTTTTTCTGAAACGATCCTTTGTATGAACAGACGCTCCGATTTGTGTCATTTGCCGAAAATTTTCGACACCGTTAATCACATGAAGCATGGATCCTGCTTTTTAAAGCGTAGAATCCACACTTCTTATTGTCTTAAAAACTGTAAATTTTTCAGAGACGTTGAACAAACTCCGAAATATGGTAGGTTACGTGGGGCCATTGCGTTCGCCGATATCATCGATGGAGACTGAGGGCGGTCTTCTCGCGGAAAATTTTTCAATCTTCTCAAGGAAAGAACACGCGAGAGTGAAATTGTGCTTCATGGATTTTTAAGTCATGAGTATTACACAGTAAAAATCTGAGCTTCTTCGCAGCGATCTCCGATATGATTAGGGCTGATCGCATTTAAATTTTTCGCTTTTCAAGAAAAATTAATTAATTTTTACCTGATGCAGATCACCCACACAGTTGAAATCTTGCCACAAAAAGTATCAAGTCTTGTTCAATGCAATGTAAAAATCATGGTTTCCTGAAACGAATAGATTGTGTCGACCTCTGATCGATATGGCACCGTCGTCATAGGAGCGACGAAATTCGACATTCGCAAAAATGACTATAACTCGGTAAGTTTTCCACAATTTTAGAAAGCCAATAACTTTTTGAAAACTACAAGAAAAGCTATTTCATACGGTGTGAAAATCGGTTTTCAAAAGCTAGATCTTCATAGGGGGCGGAGGAATTCGATTTTTACGCGAAAAAAATTGAAGTGATATTGAATAAGTAATCGTAACTCGGCAAGTTTTTCGTGTTTTACAAAAGCCAATATTTGCTTGGAAACTAGAGAAAAAGCGCCTTCGAACCATATAGAAATTTGTTTTCATCAGGGAAATCTTCATAGGGGGCGGGTGGGGTTCGAATTCTGGTCCATTGTTGCAAAAATACGTGCCAAAAATCGAACCCCCTCGCCCCGTAGGAAGATCCCTTTTTTGAAAACTTGTTTCTATATGGTTAGAAAGCACCTTTTCCCTACTTCTCAAAAAGCAATTGGCATTTTTGAATTTCAAAAAGCGAACCGAGTTATGATCAAATCTGTGAAGAACTGCTCGTAGACTCTGCACCGTCGACACTGGAGTGATTTCATAAAAATGATCATAACTCCGTTCGCTTTTTGAAATTCAAAAATCCCAATTGGTTTTTGAAAAGTAGGGGAAATATGCTAACTGACCATGCATAAATCGTCTTTCAAAAAGAAGGTCTTCATAGGGGGCGAGGGGTGTTCGATTTTTGGCACGTATTTTTGCAACAATGGACCAGAATTCGAACCCCACCCGCCCCCTATGAAGACTTCCCTGATGAAAACTAATTTCTATATGGTTTGAAAGCGCTTTTCCTCTAGTTTTTAAAAAGCTATTAAACCTTTCAAAATTCAAAAAACCTACCGGGATATAATTGTTTATACAAAATCACTTCAATTTTTTCGCTCAAAAATCGAAGGCCTCCGCCCCGTATGAAGATCTAGCTTTTGAAAACCGATTTTCACACCGTATGAAATATCTTCTCTTGTAGTTTCTAAAAAGCCATTGGCTTTTTAAAATTGTGGAAAACTTACCGAGTTATAGTCATTTTTGTGAACGTCGAATTTCGTCGCTCCCATGACGTCTGTGCATTGAACAAGACTTGATACTTTTTGTGGCAAGATTTCAACTGTGTTCAACTGCTTCAGGTAAAAATTAATTAATTTTTCTTGAAAAGCGAAAAATTTAAAGGCAATCAGCCCTAATCATATCGGAGATCGCTGCGAACAAGCTTAGTTTATGATTGTATATTAATCACATCTTGAACTCTAAGATGGTACAGTTTTCACTCTCTGATGCTCTTCCTCCAGAAGGTAGAATTTTTTTTGCCGCAAGAAGTCCGTCCTTCAGTGGCGATCGGTGATATCGGAGAACGCAATGGCTCCACGTAACCTACCATATTTCGGAGTTTGTGCGACATCTCTGAAAAATTCACAGAACTTTTAATACTGTAAGAGGTGTGGGTTCTACGCTTTAAAAAGGAGCTTGTAAAATAGCGGCTTCCATGTGATTAACGGCGTCGAATTTTTTCGGCAAATGATACAAATCGGAGCGTCTGTTTATACAGAAGATTGTCTCACAAAAACACGTTTTATTCCCTTGTGTCAACCGGTGGATTAAAACTTCATTGGGTACAACTTCACTTTCTGATGCTGTTTCCAGCAGAAGAGAGAAAATTAGCTCCGTGACAAGTCCATTCTCGGTTGCCATTCGGTCATCGCTTCGAAGAGTGCTTCCAAAAATCTTGTAGGAAAAGCACTTAATTTTCCTTAGCAATTGACACTTCAAATTTTATAGCCTGCAATTTAGGACGTAGATGTCGCTCGTTCAGGCAGAAAACTGTCGCGTCCATGACTTCCTGAAAAAAAACCTGAAAAATGGAAAGTTCTCATTGACACCAAATCTGCCGGCGGAAAATCTTTATTTCTAACGAGTAATACAATCATTATTTGAAACTTGTTATATTAATTTTTACAACTTCGCGGGACGAAGGAGAGACTCCACACCTTCGTAAGCACTCCTGGAAAAAACAACTTATTAAGAATTAAAAAAATCACCAAAAAACCTGAAGAATAAGAGAGAATCCTCTGCCAAAACGGAAGAGCACGACCCCCCCCCCCCCCCCTCCAGACGAGGCCACAGTACGACCCCCCCCCCCTTCGATTCCCGAACCTCAAGCTTGACCCTGTTTGAGGGGTCTAATTTCCTAGCGTTAGGGGCAGGTTCACCTTTCCCCTCTACCCCTACCGTCTTCGAGTTCTTGACTGGCCTGCTGATGTCACCGGATTTCACCCTCTCTTCCTTGGGAGGTTCTTCCAATCCGCTTACCTCTTCAACCATTCGTTCCCAGTACGCCTTGTCGTCGAGGTTTTCCCGCTCACATTTCTCGTTGGACCTTTGGTGTTTCATCGTTATTGTTGTCGTTTTCACTCCGAGTGCTACCTCTTTCCTTTTCCGCCATTTTCTCTTTTAGGCGCGAAAGCTCCACAGACTGCCTTTGTATCATCTCTTGGAGCTCAGAATAACGCGTAATTGATTTTTCCTTCTCGATGTTCGCTACTCTATCCACTTCCATACGCACAAGAGTTCCCAGCTGTGCAGCGTTGTTGACCAGTTCGCGTTTCCTAGCGGTTTTCTCTATTTCGGCTAGGTACTTTTCGATTTCTTGTATGACTGCTTCCAGAACCATCCTCTGCTCGTTCATCAGTTTCAAAACCGACTTTGATTTAGAGGAAAGTTCTCCTTCACCGATAGGATAGCTTTGTTTTTTGAAGCGCGCCTTCCAGAAGATCAAATTGGTGAGTATGTACCTGCTACCAAGACGCGTAATTTTTTCTCTACTTACCTCGGCTGTTCTAAGACAGCGACTTGCTCCCAGGATCTGTTCCGCAACTCCAGCTAGAGTCGACTCGTCCTTGATATGCTTCCACTGAATCCTTAGCAGCGACGCGATGTTGACTTGTGCTTGTAGCGCCTCGAAAACGCGTTCCAAATCCTCATCAATTTCTGGTGCAGGAGGGTAGCGAAGACTTAGCATACGCGACAAGAACGTCGTATCACCATCCAGCTCGGCGAAGCTCATTCTGAAATACGAGAATTGGAGAACGCACATACAACACGTAATACCTGTCGTTAGAATGCATAAAGAAGGTGAAGTGGCTACAATGCAGTGGTGAACTGGCTTCGACAGAAAAAGAAAAAGCGGATTTATTAGGGGAAGTATTTCAAAAGGTCTTCAACAAGAGAAATACTTGCTCAGATAGTATAACATGCAATGATAGAGATGATCTTCCGCATTTTCCGAGAATGAGCAGTACCTTGTGGTTTCATAAGGACGAAATCATCGACATTCTATCTAAATGGCCATCGTCTTCCTCAGTTACTCCTGACTTTATCCCTCTTAGTTTTATTAAAAAAATCATCTATTATATAGCCTACCCTTTGGAGCATATATTTAACCTAAGTTATACTAGAGCTGAGGTGCCTGCTAGATGGAAACATGCATTCGTAACTCCTATTTACAAAAAAGCTCTGCGGTCTGATCCCAGAAATTACAGGCCAGTCAGCATAACATCTATATTTGCGCGAACCTTTGAGAAGATACTCAAGAAACATATATTAATGCATCTTGAAGATCACAATATAATTTCGGAAAATCAATACGGCTTCCTCAAAGGCAGATCAGTCGAAATTGCCCTTCTTACCTCTCTTAATGACTGGACAAGGGCGCTAGATGAAAGAAAGCGTACGGACGTTATATATTTTGATTTCGCCAAAGCTTTCGATAGGGTCTTGGTGAACAATCTGTTGGTTAAAATGGAAGCGGTAGGAATCCACCCTATGATTATATGTTGGGTAAAGCAATTTTTATCTGGCAGAACATATCAAGTTGGCATAAAGGGTCAGTTTTCGAAAGTGTTTTCCACGTATAGCGGAGTTCCTCAAGGAGCGGTGTTATCGCCAATCTTATTTTTACTGTACACCTACGAACTTCCTAACTATCTTACCAATCGGGGTGTCACCTGTAAAATGTACGCAGATGATGTGAAGGTTTACAAAAAAATTGTAGACACTGCTGATGAACTATCCCTTCAGTCCGCGATAAATTACATCTCCGATTGGGCAGAAAAGTGGGGTCTACCACTTGCACATGAAAAAACATGCTTTCTAACAAATGGATCTAAAAGACAGTCACAGTTCCCAACATACAGTATTAATGGTCAGGTTCTAAGCAATGTAAAAGAAGCCCGCCATCTGGGATTCATCATAACGTCCAATCTATGCTTTTCACAGCACTGCAGACTTCTCGTTAAAAAGGTCGGCTACCGTACATATAACCTCTTTCGAGCTCTAAAGTCAAATCAACCAGAAATTTATATCCGAGCTTATAAAACATATGTGAGGCCAATTGTTGAATCGTGAATCACGGTATTCAATCCAACTAAGAAGAAAGATATCGAGTTTTTGGAAAGTGTTCAAAATAGCTTTACTAGAAAACTTATGATGAGATGCTTTTCAATGAACTACGATCAGATTCCACATGCTTCTCAAAGATCAGTCTTACTTGGCCTACCATCGTTCAAGAATAGAAGAAAAGCAGCAGATCGTGTCATGATGTTCAAGATCATTAGCAACAAGTTATCCGTTAACCCAACCGATTTCTTTGATGGCGCTCTGACGAGATCCGTAAGAGGAAAGCTTAAGCTTCGAGTTTCAGTTGCCAAAACTCGAGTCAGATCTGATTTTCTAACATACAGAACACTTGGTGATTTCAATCTGCTGCTAGGTAAATACGAAGACATGTCAAGGTTATCTGTACAGGTCTGCAAAAGGTTTTCCACACCTTAAGCATTATAAAATATTGCGCAGTCAGTAGACGCTTATTATGTCATCGGATTCAATGTGCATATGACTCATTCTTTCGTGTTTTGTTGTGTCGTGTATGTACAGTTTTTTTTGTGTTCCCTCATTCTTTAAACAAGACTGTTGTCTTTGTTTAAATAAATAAATAAATAAATAAATAAATAAATAAAGAAGACTCGTGCTTTTTGTCGTTCAGAAGCGTTAGTGATGTATTAGGCATGCGTTCTTCTGCGCCGTAAAGATCACAACAGTTTCTCATGCACTTTGCGAATGACCTGCTTTGAAAGCAAGAACGGGACGCGAAAGCAGATACGAAAAAACTGCAGGAACGTGCGAAGGACTATCCTGAACGCGTACCACACCAGACTTAGACCACAAATGGAAATACATATCTATGTCGCTCCCACCAATATTAAAAGAACTATTAGTGTAATAAGCGTCTGCATGAAGACATTTACAATATGGTATATGTCCGGCCACTGAACTTCACTTAAGTTAGTTTTTTGTTAGTACGTCCGTCAAACCACATATTCACCATTGCCTGAGCCGAGGGCGTGAATTTCAGAATCCCTCCGACTTCAAAGGTCGATTGAAGGTTTCCGCACGACACTGTGCATATGATATGAACGCGTGCCTTAATGAAACTGAAATACAGGGTGGATTCTGTTCCCTTCTCGTCGCACTTAATCGCAAAACTGTTTTCTTTGCATCTAATTTCTGCTTGCGTTGATTTTGAAGAGGTGCATGTGACTTTCGCCAATGCTCCCTTGGCGCAGTTATAGCATCCATGCAGAACTGCGTTGCTGACCGTGCATACAGCGTTGTCGACCATGATTTCCGTGTCTAGCTTGTCTTGCACGGTGAGGATCATCTCCGAAGTGGCCATTGTATGGATACTTGCTTGAACCGAACCATCCTTATTTCTGCGAAACGACACCGAAGGTGTGACAACGGGAAGACGATGTTGCAAACTCGTAAACCACTCGGTGATATTCAGTTGTTTACACTTACAGTTGGCCTTTGTCTCTGCAGGGAAGCAAGCGCAGTCCTCTAGAATGTTGCAATTCATCTCGTTCGCTGTTGTTTTGTTTACGCATTGTAGCGCTGGTGTCCAACGCGAGTCCCAGAGCGCGGTATTGATCCCGTCCGTGATGAATAGACTGTTTAGCGTTGGAGTAGGGGGTAACGTGATGGAACTGAGCGTGATTGAGAAAGCACCCCACTTTTTTGGAACATTTGGGATCATGTGCGCCACTAAGGACCGCTTCTTTCCTCCTCACAGCGCATCAAAATGAGAGATCTCCACCTTTGCTGCTTCATTCCATCGACTACAATGGAAAATCTCAAAAATTTGATTTGATGATGGGACTAAGTAAACGCGATAAAATAGACAACCTGAGCTCCAGTAAAAGCAGTCACGACCTGGCCCACCGCAGGATTCAACACAATACGTAGTTCCTGGGTAGCTATTCCCTTCTCTGAGCTCAGAAATCAGACTGGAGCCGTTTATTTCCCCACGCTTTCGTCCAGAACAGGATCCTGTGTGCGGGCTGCGTTTACTATCGACGACGTGGTACCTCACATCCCGAGTGAAGAAGTCCGTTGCTTGTTCGCAAGTGAGTACTAACGAATTCCAGGTTACGCGTATTTCATGCAATGGTGTCGAGTTCTTCATCAACCTGAAGCAGGCTTCCCTTTTGAAAGGGTTGATCTTCAACACCTCGGATAGCTCTACCTTGCAGATCTGCTTTGAGTCAACCACCGTACAAATCGTTGCATGGTGCGAGAAGATATTGATTTGTTGGCATCCTTGAGCTACCAGAACTGTTATCGCTGCCACTGACGCAAATGCCAGCAGTTCGGTTAGATCTGCTGCCTTTCTACCTTCGCGAGAACGCGACTCGTCTCCAAATCGATCTTGAAGTGTAGTGTAACGCGTAATAGAGGCAACGTGCAAGTACTCGAAATGGTTTTCATATAATTAAGGGGACGTACAGGAAAACGTAGCAGCCCGTTAATATGAAATAGAGCATTAGTGCGCCAACCCCTATTGCACCCATAGGCCAACACTCTGGGTTGAAAATTAGTGTTGAACACATTGTGCAATCAATGTTATCACAAAACGGCGCTGGTGGGCAAGTGGTTTCGATCGCTCTTATAGATGAGTTTTCCTGAAACTTCCATTGAACGCCATGTTGGTGAAGTACGATTTGAGGTGGAAAGCGTATAATTTCCGTCCCGTGCGGATTACTATAGGTTTTACAGAAGTCCTCAGAGCAGACTTCGTAGGCCACCCCATCCGGTGAACTCAACTCGACGCCACCTGGAATACATCGGATATGTCGTCCGTCTGTCAGGTGAGCCTGAGTGGTTGCGATGTTAGCACGAGTGCAACCAACTGTTAGCGTAAGGGTTACCAACGCTAGTAGGAATGCGGAAGTGCTGTCAATCGCTTTGACCGCAACGTGTTCGGCATAGTCGATCTTTTGTCTTGGACGAAGATTGTACCGAGACCTCTCTCTTCCCTCTTCTAGTCCAGAATTCGTCCTCGTTTCCGAGTATTTTCGAAGTTCTTCCTCTGCCTTAGTTTTTGTTTCATCTGAGTTGTCTTCTTCATTTTCTAGTTTTAGGGGAACCAAAAGATTCACTGGTCTTCTTATCTTATGCCTTGATGGGAGTTTCACCACTGCTTCTCTGATGACTTCGTGCTCATTTTCCACCAGGTCGTCTATTCGTCCTAATTTCCAAGTGTGGCGTGGTTGCATCGCGTCACAAATTAGGACTATTTTCCCTTTTTTAGGAACCTGGCATGAGCCTCTCCTTTTGCTGATTTCACGTTCGTGTTTTTCTCGCAAGGAAGTGAGGTAATGCGTTTGCCATGTCTTCCAGAATTTTTCTGTGAGTCTGCACGAACTTCTTACTGCTTCAACCACCTGCATTTTCGTGCGAAGTACTACTTGCACTTGGGGGCTCACATAGGTGGGATCGCTTGATTCAGCATTTCCTCCGTCTAACGGAAATGCCACCTCAAACCCGTTCTGAAGGAAATCGATTGGGCGCAGTACGCGTTCCATGTCCGCTTCGGATTCAACATATAGCAGTGGACGCGTGTTCAGCATCCCTTCGATCTCTACAATCAAAGTGGGAAGTTCTTCATACGATGGCATACTACTGCCGAGGGATTTGTATAGAGCTAATTTTACCGATCTAATTAACCGCTCATATACTCCTCCTTGCCATGGCGCGTAGGGAGTTATATACGTCAACGCGATCTCTCTGTTGCTAACTTCTTTTGCAAATGCCGGATCATTACGCCAGTTCCTGACACAGTCCGAAAGCACGGTCTCTCCTAACACAAAAGTTGGTGAATTGTCACTCGTAATTGACTCAGGAACACCTCTTCTGGCAAAGAATCTTCGTAGCATTTGCAAGAACGCGACTGTTGATACATCGGAAACTATGTCGAGGTGGATTAGTCTCGTAGCCATGCATGTTATGATGCAACTATAGCACTTCTCCACGCGTTCTTGATCAACCGTTGCCTTTAGTGGACCGAAGTAGTCCAACCCAACATGTGCGAATGGTCTAGAACGCGTTACTCTACGTGAGGGGAGATGGCCTTGCTCTGGATACTTATACGGCAAGTTGTTCTGTTTTTGACATACTATGCATGCGCGTATGATTTTGGATACCTGAGCCCGAAGTTTTGCGATCCAGTAATTTTGCCTTACTCTACACATCGTATGGCTTGTATTGAGATGTGATTGAGACTATAGCTATCTGTAATAATCAACTTGGAAAGCCATGTTTTTTGCAATATAAACATCGGGTACTTGGCTTGCGCTTCCAAGTCGCTTTTGCCTAGTCGTCCTTGACATCGAAGGATTCCGTCATGGTCAGCGTAAAATTTTAAATGGCGCAAGGAAGCCTGGATTTTCTCAGTTAGGTGAACAATCTGGTGTTGCTTTACCAGCATTTTCCTTGCAATGATCAATTCTTTACCACTGATAGGACCCGAATCAACTTCATCGTTCACCTGTAGGAGTGGTGTAAGCGTTATGACCCTTCCTCTCCTTTGGTTTACGCGGTTGACTGTCTTACGTATAAAGCGTAGAAAGTAAGCTACAACCCTTCTCACACTTTCGGAAACGTATCATATGAAACAGATCGCATTTGTTCGCTTCTCCGTGCCTGACAGCACAGTTCATCTGCAAAGGACTATCTGCCTTTTCGACGACGTTTTCGCAGTCTTCTGAACCACTTTCAAGCGTATTTGGCCTATATGCGCTTTTCCATTCGGCCTCTTCTAGTGCCAGGAAAGCAGGGCCTGTCCACCAGAAATGGTTCTGCAATTCGTGTTTGTTTAATCCTCTCGTGGCGCAGTCTGCTGGATTTTTCTGAGAGGTGATGTGACCGAATTTGACCGTTTGTCCCAAGTTCTCCAAATGGGTCTTAATGCGGTGAATTTCGGCAACTCGATTTCGAATAAATGGTCCCATGTTTAACCGTGATGGAGCTTTTAGCCAACTGAGCGCTATCTCCGAATCCGATAGGATTAACACTTGACGGATGCTTACCACCGAGGTTAACTGTGACAATACCGAGCTAGTAAGTCGCGTCGCTAAAGTTAACGCGTTGAGCTCCAACTTCGGCATCGTTATAGTGGATTTCGAAGAAGGAAGTTTCCTCTTCGCCATTAGCAGCGCTACTGCCGAGGGTGTGATGAGGTAAGTACATGCGGCTATTGCTTCGCTACTAGCATCCGCGAAGAAAACTAGCTGGACTTCCGATGATTTCCTTATCAGTGCCCTTGGAATTTTCCTTTGAAATCCGTGAATGTCTTCAATGATCGCTTTCCATTCCTTCACTTATTCCTCTGGAAGTGGGGCATCCCAAGTTGACTGCTCTTTCCACAAAGATTGCAGAAAAACCTTTGATCTATGTATCAAGGGCAAAATCCACCCCATTGGATCGTAAATGGATGCGATGGTACCCGCTACGGTGCGTTTTGTCACGCGGTCGTGTTCCTTGATGGAGCATGTGATAACGAGTTCGTCTTGAGAAGTGTCCCACTGCAAACCTAGAACCTTCGTCACCTTTGCATTTGATTTGTCTACTTTTGGGATAGCCTCAATTACGCGTTCATCATTGGATCCAAACTCTCGAAGGTTCATTTTCAACTCGTTGAAACCTTTTGCTTTGGAGTACATTTGAATGGCGTTCTCTGACGTGTCTGCCGTTAGCAGCAAATTGTCTACGTATAGATATCCTTGATCTCATTCACCAACGCGAAGTCCTCCTTATACTGATTCAGGTGGAAATGTGTGGTTGCTGCTAACAAGAACGGTGACGACAGCAAGCCAAACGTTACACGCGTAAACCTGAACACTCGTAGGTTCGTAGAGTCAGGAGGAAACTTATGATCACGTAACCATAAGCAACGCGTAGCATCTCGATCCATCTCATGTCGCCTCACTTGAAGGAAGGCTTTTTTCACGTCAGACGTTAAAGCGATACATCCTACTCTAAATCGCAAGAGAAGACCATACAGTTTTGGCAGAATCACAGGCCCTTTGTGAAGTGCTTCGTTCAATGAAGGAGAATTTTTAAAATGCGCCGAAGCATCAAAGACTATGCGCGATTTAGTTGTCGTTTTCTGCGGGGTTAGTACAACTTGGTGTGGTATGTAGTGAACTTTACCCCCGACTTTCTCCTTCTCATCAATTACCTCCTCGATTATTTGCATGCTTAGCTGCTCTTTGAACACGTCGTTGTATTTTTCGAGAAGTTCTTTATCTTTTTGAAGCGAGTTCCAGACGCTGATAAGCCTTCGGAACGCTATAGCTTTATTTTCCGGGAGCGGAACAGGTATTTCCTTCCACGGCAGGCGGACATAGTAGCCATCCTCACGTTTTTCTATCGTTTTTATGAAGCGTTCCATCACTTGCTGATCTATCAGCGCTTGGACATTCTCTTCTGACGCCGTAAATTGCTCAGTGCCTTCTTGTTCTAGCGTCCAATATCTTTCCCACAGACTTCTCTCCTCAGTGGAGGTTTGCGAGCTTTCGACAGAAAGGGCGTTAACCTGTGTTTCGAGTTTCCAACAGTTCTCCCATTGAGGGAACTGTTGATTCTCTTCCAACACCTTGGTTATTTGACGCGTCTGTTGGACTTGACCTGTCAAGAGATGTCCCAGTCGAGTCGGTTGTAGGTGGAGGCCAGATGGTAGCTGGATATGAGGTTGATCTTCTCGAATCACTTGCCAGAGCTGATCGCATCCAAGTAGGATCAATGGCTTTGTTGTTTCACCCTTTCTGCTTAATCTGATGGGAAGATTCCGTGATCGAAGAAGTTCAATATCTTCCTGCAGTATGGGAGGTGTTTCAAACGACTTCATCAGCACTTCATGCGAGAGCAATTGCAATGAGTGTGGGTTTCCGTCCTCGTCCCATATGTTCAACAAAATTTTGTTACTCGTGGTTTCTTGCACTTGATCTGACCCAAAGGTGCAAAGTCGTAGTTTACTGGTTCCTATGATAGGCCACTGCAGTTCGTCAACGAGTGTGTTGTCAATGAACGACAGCTGGGCTCCTGTGTCCAGCAAAACCGGTATTTTCCTCAGCATTTTCGTTCTAGGGTCCATGACCGTCATGTCCCCTGTTGGCAAAAAGGTTTCGCTGACTTGTTGATCACTTTCCGTTGACTGGAGTTCCACCGTAGGATTTCAATCAGATTTCACTATTGTAATTTCTTGGTAGATTGATCGCTATGGAGTTCTGATTTCACTATTGTAATTTCTTGGTAGATTGATCACTGTGAAATGTTGTTGGCATTTAGCTTGGTAACTTGGAATGTTATCCAGACGGCTGATCTAAGCGGCGAAGGAAAACAAAGCTCGACGTCGCGATATAACCAGCGCAGAGATCGATTTTCTCACTTAGCTTCTTCTATTTTTCAGATCTTTTTCTCTCCGGCTGTATCGGAAATATTTCTTTCATTTAGGTCGTATGTGATTTCGTATATTTTTTTTATAATAAATGGTTTAATTACCCAAGTTTGAGGTTACCCGACGAGTTTTCACCCGCGTGGCACTGGTTTTTCTGGCGAGCAACTTGGGTACGGGTCCTCAACAATGGTGCATCGGCCGGGAATCGAACCCGGGCCGCCCGCGTGGCAGGCGAGCATTCTACCACTGAACCACCGCAGTTACTTCCTCGTTATGGATGGTTTGGTGATGTACGGTAGATGCTGATGAACGCGAAGGCTTTGACTTCAATGTTCTTTCTTTAGGCTTCGAAGAAGCTATTTGTTGGTTCGACAATTGCGCTGCCGGTGGCTTTCCACTTGTTGTACCCTTGAAGCAACAGGAAGTGTGATGTGCTCCTTGACATGTGAAACACAGACGTTTCTTGCATTCGGAGGAAGAGTGTTGAGGAGATGCACAGATGTTGCAGAGTTTGTGTTCTCTCAAGTACTGTGCGCGTTCGTGAGGTGTACCATACCTTGTACATGCAATGGCTTTGTGATTCTCTCCACAGTACATGCAAGAAGGGATCGGCCTCCTGGAAATTGTTTTTTGCTCCCTTTCAGGCTTTACAGCCTCAGCAAATGAGGTTGCTTGCTTCTTTGTATACAATGCAATCTTCTTCTCGTTAGTGATGATTTCGTCCATGAATTTCAAGAGTGTTTCCATCTTGAACGCGTCGTTAACACCGGAGGATTGCTTTCTTTCCAATACTTTCCTCTGAAGTCTGTCCGGAAATTTTGCCAGAACTTGTTTAACTAACCAATGGCTATCCACCTGTTCACCCTTATCGGACAATTGGGCCACAATCACTTGAATCCTTTCTAAAAGTACGCGTTGGTCTTTCAAGGATGATGAACGCGGCGCGATGCTGTCCAGCCTATCGATCAGGCTATTCACAAGTTCTTCCGCGTTCCCATATTTCGCTTTCAAGAACTCTAGCGCTGTTGTATAGTTCCTTTCTGTGACTTGAAACTTCTTAACAGCATTAAGAGCCTCGCCCTTTAACGCGTTTAGTAAATAGTTGAATTTAAAAAGGTCAGGTAGTGGCTGTGAATGGACATTAGCGTTAAATAGTGCCCAAAAGTTGTCCCATTCCCAAATATTTCCGTTGAAACGGGGAATGGGTAGCGTTGGAAGTTCTAGCTTTTTAGTACTTGTTGTGGTCTGCTGCGCAACAGTACCTACTGTGGGATTTTCTGGAGCCGACGCTCTACCACTGTAGGATGCAAAAGCGCGTAAGCGTCCTTGCAAAAGTACTGTGTAGTCAAGAGCTGCGCACAACCCCTTTTCGGCCTTCTCTGAGTAATCGTCGTAATCCTCCTGTTCTTTCTGCGGCAGGTTATCTAATTTATCCAGCGTCAACGCATATCCCTCGAGAAGTTGTTCGATTTTTCTAGTGCACGCCTCAACAGCTCCTACTCCCTCCTGTAGCCTTCTACGAGCCTCTTTTTCATAACCTGGAGTGACTTCTTCATCACTAACTCTTAGTGTTTCTAGCTTTTCATTTTTAAAACGCGTTATCACTGTTTCTAACTTGTTACAGTACTGCGTTAAAAAGCGTTTGTATGAAGAAAGTTGCGCTGACAACCTAGGCTGCGTTTTCCTGTACTCACTGTACCCCACTTAAAAACGCGTCAAGAGTCAGCCAATTGAAGGTGTCCTGAAAAGACGCGAACTTAAAGGAGCTCGTTTCCACACGCGTTATTTACGGGACGACACCAAGAAGGGAGAGAAGCTGGCATGCAAGTGTTAGCGTCGAAACTCGTTTTCTTCCAAGTGACCTGGGTCTTTGTAGCTCCGATCCGGTGCACCAATTGTTGAGGACCCGTACCCAAGTTGCTCGCCAGAAAAGCCAGTGCCACGCGGGTGAAAACTCGTCGGGTAACCTCAAACTTGGGTAATTAAACCATTTATTATAAAAAATATACGAAATCACATACGACTTAAATGAAAGAAATATTTCCGATACAGCCGGAGAGAAAAAGACCTGAAAAATAGAAGAAGCTAAGTGAGAAAATCGATCCCTGCGCTGGTTATATCGCGACGTCGAGCTTTGTTTTCCTTCGCCGCTTAGATCAGCCGTCTGGATAACATTCCAAGTTACCAAGCTAAATGCCAACAACATTTCACAGTGATCAATCTACAATAGTGAAATCTGAATTTAGTCGACTCGACGACAAAATATCACATTTACGAAAATTTACGATTTACGACGCAAAATGTCGTAAATCGTAAAAAAAACGGCAAAAATAGCCGTAAATCATAAAATCGTAAATCGTATATCGTAATTATACACACCCCTGCTGGTCCTCCTTAACCGGTCTTTCACTGGTACCACATTTATTGGTCTCCTTCCCCCTGAATCCCTCCCCCCCCCACTCCTTCATCGGCCCCCAATACCGGTCCCACGTTCACTGGTCAACCCTCTGCCAGTCCTCCTTCAATGGACTCCCCGATTCACCGGTCCCCATTACTGGTCTCACCCTTACAGGTCCCCCCATCAGTCCCTCTTCAATGGTTTCCCCTTTAATGGTCAACCCTCTACCGGTCCGACCATCGACATCGGTGACACATCTTCTGAACCCAGTCACTCATTGCGCGACATCGGTGACACGTCGTCTGAGTCCGGGCAGGCCTTTCGCAACATCGATGACGTCTCTTATGGACACATACACCTGATAAACGACGTCGGTGACAAGTGTTCTCAACCCAGACGTGCTTGTCGCGACGTTGGTGACATGCCTTCTGAACCGAGACGCCTGTTGAACGATGTGGATGACACATGTTCGGAATTCGGACGCCCTTTCCGTGACATCGGTGACACGTCTTCTGACCCCTCTCACCACGACGTAGGTGACACCTCGGCTGAACCCGGATGGCTGTTACTCGACGTCTATGAAAAGCCGGATAGACAGACGGACGGACGGAGGCCTACACTTATATATATCAACGATTCACTGCAGATTTCGCCGGCGGTCTCTTGCATAGCGCTGCATAGCTTTCGAAAGAGAATGATTTCCTCTATTAGAACATATATTGCATTTCTTTTTTTATCATGATTTTTGTCAATTTTTAGGTCGTTGAAGTGAAAAAGTGAAAAAGTGAAAAAGTAGCCATTTGCGCACTTGTTCTCTCCGCTTGGGTTTGTAAATTTTTGCGCAGTTTTTTATAGCACTTGGAAGACAATGTTCTGTACTACAAGAATATTTTCTCCTATTTGGTCCTATTTTCTCTCTTCTTTTCTCTTTTTTCTTTTTCTTTGCCCTTTATTGATTTTTAGGCCATCAAATTGGGAATTCCGACTTTCCCGTCCGAATTTTTACCAAAACTCCGGTTCTGTGGTTGAACTTTTTTGCTTGGTGTTATATGTCGCTTGGAAGAAGATGTCTTGCTCAGTAAGAATTTGTGTCGCGTTAATTGGCTCACACTGATTTCTGTCGAATATCAACAACTGAAGAAGGAGAAGGAGTTGTTGGTGAAGACGATTTTTCTCTTTTTGGCATTTTGTTGATATTCAATAGAAATCAATAAACGCGAAACATATTCTTATAGAGCAAGACATTCTCTTTCGAGTGACATATAACACCAATCCAAAAAATCCAACCACAGAGTAGGAGCTGTCGGCAAAAATAACCATCCTCCTTCGGACGTCCCAATTTGATGACCTAAAAATCAATAAAGGACAAATGAGCAAATAGCACTAACACATATTCTTGTAGTACAGAACATTGCTTTCAAATGCTGTAAAAACTGCGCAAAAAATTACAATTATTTAATTATTAATTACCTAAGAGGAGAGAACAAGTGCGCAAACGGCTACTTTTTCACTTTTTCACTTTTCACTTCAACGATCTAAAAATTGACAAAATTCATGATGAAAAAAGGAACGCAATAAATGTTCTGATAGAGCAAATCAATCTGTTTCGAGTGCTATGCAGCGCTTTGCAAGAGACCGCCGGAGAAATCTGCCGTCAATCGTTGAAGAAACTGCAAGGACTTATGGGACAACCTAATATAATACCCCTAGGTGGATCACCTATATGATAAACATGGATTTTACAAAAGTGCAAAGCAAACGCAGTTTGCGAGATCCAAACCCCCGACCCCTAGCTCACGAGTCCGGGCGCTTTCCGAATACGCGACCTGTGCACTGAGCTGAGCCGCACATACGAGCCCTCATATAT
>OX375869.1:55600344-55717400 GCA_947359475.1 Heligmosomoides polygyrus bakeri | reverse complement strand
AGAATCAAGTGGTGGCGAATGAGAGAGAAGGAAGCAGCTGTGATTTCTCGCGTGCGGTTACCGACAGTCGTGACTGTCGACGAAACTTGGAAGAAGGCGACCGACGCAATTCGTCAAGCTGCACAGTCAGAACTCGGCATTACGAAGCCTGGGCGACGGAAAGTCGACAAGCAGACATGGCTGTGGACAAACGACGTGAAAGCAAAAGTGCGAGAGAAGAAGTCGCTCTATCACGTGTTTTCTCGGCGAAAAGACAGCCGATAACTGGCGGAAGTACCAAGAAGCTAGAAAAGCTGCAAAGAAGGCCGCGGCTGCTGCGAAAGCCACTCATTATGGAGATGTCAACGAGAAGTTCGAGTCTCGCGATGGTGAGCATTATCTGTACCGACTTGCAAAGAATCGCCATCGCCAGACCGAGGACATCGAGAAGTTCTTCGGCATCAATGATGAGAACAGGCCATCTCCTTACGGACCGCAAGAAGGCATTGAAGCGATGGCGCGATTACTTTGAGGAAATCTCTACGGTAGGGTTCCCTCATCCAGCCATCCCTTCAACGGCTCCAACCCACGGGCCCCGTTCAGAAGATCACCGTGGAGGAGATTGAAACGGCTTTGAAGAAGATGAGGCCAGGCAAAGCGACTGGGTCCGATGACGTGGCAGCTGATTTATGGATGTCCAAGTACTATACCCTGCTGAGTGGTTGGCGAAGTTCTTTAATCAGGTTGTGGCGGGAGAAGAAAGTGCCTAAGTGTTGGCGCCAAAGTACGGACAATTCCAATTTGGAAGAAGTAGGGCAGTCCTGCAGACTGCTCCAATTACCGTCCTATTCGCTTGCTTTCGCACAGCAAGAAGATCTTTGAGTGAGTTGTCGATGGACGAATTCGGGACATCGTCCAGCTTTCCAGCAATCAGTGCGGCTTCGTGGCTGGCTGTGCACCGCTGATGCCATACATGCCACTATCTCTCTCTCGAAAGAGAGATATCTCACTTTTGCGACATGAGGACGCGCGTTGTCGTGCAGCAGGTGGTCATTTTGCCGTTCTTGACGCTTATTGGCGCATCGCGTCTGGCCAAGCTCTGGAGCTGGTAGCGTAGACAGATGCTGTGACTGTGGTCTCACTACCCAGCAATTCCCAGTAAAGCATGTCTTCCGAGTCCAACAGAGAGGCGTTCGGAACGAGGTCGTCTTTCGAGAGAGAGATATCTCCAGCCTTGAAGCGCTGATATAAACGGGCCGCTGTGGAATAGTGACTGACTTTCCTCCTTGAATGCAGCGCAGATGTTGAAGGCTGCAGTCCTTGCGGAATGGCCTTGCAGAAATTCGTAGTAGAGGATAGGTGGTAGCATGCTGCTGCTGCTTATCGTTGACATTGTTGTTGTATTCGTACTCGACGAGGCCTTATATAGTCTGCTTGAGGAAGCTTCGAGAATGTATTCTGACGTCACCACACAAGATCAATGCTGTAAAAAGCTTTAACAAGTTTAACTGGCAGTAGTGTAAAGTGTTGCAAGACTTTTCGATCAACCCAATAGTATGATGATTGTATATAAAAAACTATAATTATATAAAATTGTAAATATATAAAAATGCAAATAAATTTTTTAAATATATATAAATTAATTTATAAGTAAATAAATTAAATAGAAATCTAAAACAAAAAAGTTATAAAAATAAAAATAATAAATTAATAAGTAAATAAAAATAAAGATTCTTTTTCATTCAATTTAGTTTTCAACCTCTTCCAGAAGCTTTTCAGAAGCTGCTTTGCTTTGAATGTTTTGTAGAGCTTTAACGTAATTGTTGAACTATATATTTCAAACGCAGTTGCTTTGTGTGTTTATTTTTGTGTTTAAATCGTACCATGCGGCCTAGAAAAGTTATATTGTCAGTATAGTGCACTACGGTGTTCAAGATACACTTACTACACCGTCAAAAGAAGAGTGAGCAAGCCCAAAAATGCAGTATCCCCACCTCCGGATCCGAACCTCCGAACCCTTTCCTGTAAATATAAAGTATTAGTATATACTTGCGACCCGTTCCTCAGCAACGATTTGTCTTGCGCGGGTCCCAACTTGTTCGCTACCTTGTTCGATCTTGAGCCAATGTTGAATAACATATATTTATAGGAAATGTATGTTATCTACGCTTAATGGTTGGACAAAAGCTGAAGAAAACAATTGATGTGGATGTAATTTATTTTGGTTTTTGTGAAGGCTTTCGACAGGGTCCCTTTGGATAAACTAATTATCAAAGTCACGGAAATAGGTGTCCATCATAGGATTACTCTATCGATAAAAAACTTCATATTAGTCGATCTTTCCAAGTTAGAGTAAATGACGCGTTTTCTAAATGTCTTCTTATTACAAGCGAAGTTCCCTAGGGTAGTGTTTTGTCCCCGATCCTCTTTTTCATATATACCTCTGAAATTCCATCCTTGGTTAATCAGCTTGGTGTTTTATGTAAAATGTTCGCTGACGATATAAAAATTCATAAGAATATTGCTATTCCAGAAGACCATCCTTCTTGATGTAATTGCGTAATTGTAATTGTAACTAAATGTAATTGCGAATTGGTCATCAAATTGGGAACTTCCATTGTCTCCGCAAAAATCACAAGTACTTCATCTGAGATAGCAGGTAAGTAGAAATCCTTACTTCCTTGACGAGATGCAAATTAGTTGTACAGCTTCCCTGCGTGGTTTGGGCTTTATGTTAGACACTCAACTTTCGTTCAAGGAGCAAACTGAAATAATATCGAGAAAAGCTGAACGATTTGTGCACAGCCTCTTTAAATGTTTGCGAACAAATTCAATACAACACCTATTAACTGCTTATAAGTCGTATGTTAGACCTATTCTAGAATACGTCACCACAATTTTTAGTCCGAGATATAAGCGAGAAATTGCGAGGCTGGAATCTGTGCGAAACAGCTTCACACGAAAGCTCTGGATACGAAAACATTGGTATGATTACAACACCATCCCTTCACCGGCTTCACAAAACAGATTCTTCAATCTCCCTTGAACATCGAAGGAGAAGATATGATTTGATTACAATATTTAAGATGATAAACGGTTTATCTCGTATTCCCCTTCAGGAGTTCTATACCTTTTCTTCATCGAACACAAGGGGTGGCCACTGGAAGATCCAGTTTCGCAGAGCAAAAAGCAGTATACGGTCGCAATTTTTCACTTACCGTACTGGCTCTGAATTTTTGAAGTTATCTAAAATTCTTAAGGCATCCTTATCCAATTCCTTAAGGCAATATGGAAAACTTCTTGACCGATATCTTTAGGATGTAGCCTAGTAGTTTACACATTTACTGGTCGATTATTGTTGCTTGTTTTTTTTCCTGTTACAATGACATTAACGTATGATTATAATAACATTTTTCCTCTTTTTCTTGTGCATGGTTATCCATGTAGTGATGAATAAATAAATAAATAAATAAGTAAATAAATAAATAAATAAATAAATAAATAAATAAATGCGCCCCATATCCACTTGACCATCCGGTCCCTTGCTAGTGAGCGGAGCACCTCAATGTTCGACTTCCGCTACTGTACCGCTAACAAGGAAATTGTGAGACCACTGCTGCTCCAACCCCAAACCTTTGCAGGTTAGATTCCAACCACGACAGTTCCAGATGTCAGTTTCGCTTTATCGGCCCGCACTGCAGTGGTACAGTTTTTTTTGCAATTTTTGACCTACTCAGACGTCCGCAGGAAGTTTGAAAACTACTACGGTGCTTCTGAGACAATCCCCTACAAACCTCAATAGGTCACTTCGAAATTTGCCAAGGGATATTCATTGACGTCCCTTATCAGGCTCAAGCAAATGTGTTAGAACATTGTTACTAGTATGCTCCAAATTAAAAACAATACAGCTAAATGCTTTTTCCTTCACTTTGCAGGCAAAATTCCGCGAGAATCGCATGACTAGGGAGGCCCCAACCCCAAGTGGACTGGTTGTGCAGCCCTATGAAACAGAAACAACATCAGTGATCTATGATGAACAAAATGGAATTGTTGGAATTTTATTCTTAAGGATGCTGTAATTTTATATGGAACGGTCGAATGTGATAGTCCTGAGAATCCGCTACGCGGGCACGAGCGACCCACACTGTGAGGCATGTCGATGCGCCTTTAAATTGTATGTGTTGGTATATGTGTTGTTACTGTTGTTGCAGTGAGGCACCAGATTCTGCAAATCTTGTGCGCTTTCAATTTTCTGGGGTTATCAAGCATATGCGTAGTACAGCCAGAGCAAAAGAGCGTATACGTGAAGAGGCATAGATCGCAGGCGGACTGGCGATGAGAAATGGAGCTAAAATAGGATTAGGTTCGTATGGCTCCTCACAATTCTTCGTCAGTACGTTTTGGGGAGTATTTGAGCGGTTTTTCCGCAAGCCACTGTATTTTTATTTTTTGTTTATTCTTGCACCAGGAGTGTGTCTAAAACGGGAAAATTGACAGATTAACTCGTGACAAGCATTTATAGATGGCGAGTTGAAAAAACTAAAGCAGATTAACAAAGCACAAAATGGGAGCTTTCCTGGTATGAAGAAAGAGTAGATCGGAGAGCACAATTTGTATGCAAGAAGCGCATTTCTACTCTCAAACAGCGCTCCTCCTCTTTAGATCACCGCTGCGATCGTCCAGCCATATGTCGGTCGTCTAGCCAGAGTAACGTTCCGTCTCTCACTTCCTCTTGATGTGTTTTTATTTGCTGCCAGTTCCTAATAACTGACACTGCTTCCATGCTGACCGGTTCCCTATACATTAATGGTTATGTATACCTCTCATGGTGTGGGTTGGATTTTAGGACTTTGAATCTATGAGAGTCGACTCCTTTCTTTTCCTATAAGCAAATACGTGCCTTTATTAAAGCGCAGCACAAACCGTGAAAAATACCCAAGAAGTCTGGTCCTACTGAAGGCTAAAGTTGAGAGTCTGCGCTTTTCCGCTTCTTCTGTAAGAGACGCTAGATACTCTAAATTCTGGACGCTACTGTGGAGATGCGCACCAATAATTGCACATCGAATGCCAAGTTATAGTGAAAGACTGAAATATTTCAATCTGAACAGCCTCCTTTATAGGCGTACTGTCAATGACATTAGCTTTTGCTATAAAGTCCTTAATGGAAAATTTAGAATAAAACCCTCGAAATACTGGACTTTCAGGCCATGTAATGGGCGTACAGGTAAACTTTCTTTGCAACTTGCCCCAGTAAACAGAAACCGTCGGACACAGGTACATAACTCCTTGTTTTACAGGGGAGCTCGTTGGCTTCAAATGCTACCAAGCAGTATTTTGGAGTCAACAAGTTTCCCTGCCTTTAAGGAAAAACTAAGGCAAGTTAAGCATCTCCTTTTAGATCTGCAGATCCAAGAAGTCTAAGCGGTTCGTCTCCAGTTTTCAAGCAGAGTTACCACATTCGCTCGTTGCAGTGCCGCTCGTTGAATAGTGCAAGGGTCCCTGATCGTCGATACCAGTTGCATAGTGCAGAATGATACTAATGATACGGGACTAAGACTTGAGACCCAATGTATGTTGTGTTGTTTGCGCTTAGTGTATCAATATGCCTGCTTCCATTTAATCGATTTCATGACTGAACTTAGAGGCTATTCAGAGCTTAGGTACAGAGGAGCCCGCCATGGATTTTTCTCTCATGTTTTATATTTTTTTATATAATATATACACATACATAGTGCGTAGAGGCATGCTTTACATTGACTCAATTTACGTCTGCAAGTTCGATTTCACTGGCTCAGTCCTATGGAAGCAGCATCGAATGGAAGCGTAATGAAGGCCTAGGTATGACCGGACTAAGACCGGACTCCTAGGTGCTTCTGTTTGACTAAGCTGCTCGAGAGTGATTTCTCCACTTCATCGGAATCACACCATAGCTTTACAGAGCGTCAAGCCGACCTCTGCGACAATATCGTAATGAAATTATTTGCGTTCTAATGCCTATTCATTTAAATTCACATTTTTTTCTCTTTAGATCTTTGATCCGTTTCTACAGCTCCTCGTATTTAGGCATCTGAATCGCTGCAAAACACTATACTTTATCAGTTGCGGTGCATATTGATATCATATCCTTATTTGTTTCACCAGTGTTGAGTTATTGTGTTGAGTTTGTTGAGTTTGTGTGAAATTGATGTGTTCTTATTCCTGGTTTGAGCGCACTTATTGTGCATCGATAAAATAAAATAAAATAAAATAAAATAAATAAAATAAATTCTCTTGGAAGCTTAAGAGTGTTCTTAAGAGCAGATAACAAACAGCGAGGATTACGTCACTCCCCTACCCACTGCTCCACCGCCGCTTGCTCGTCATTGCTGTTTCCAGCCAACTTGAGCTCGCCCTCCGCTTGCGTGCAGAGCGCTAACGCACCCAACGGCACAACTACCGTCGTCCCTAACTCTACACAGAGTTGTATTGGGGTCGAGATACGAGATATTTGCACTTTGTTGTTTCCCAGAGAGAGAGAGAGATGATTCTGCCCGTATATAACACTTGGGCCGTTCCGACCTACCGATGAGATAATCCCCTGATTAGTAGCTTTACCCGCTCATTATGGGACGGTACAAGCCGCCAACTTAAATCAACATGTAAACCGCATCAAAGCGACTTCGAAAACGTTTGCTGCACTTTTAAAGGCTAGGCATTCCAACACATACACTTTGCACTTGCGAGCAATAAATACTATGTTCTTCTGCACTCCAGCACTTTTGGCGAAACTAGGTTTTGTTAAACAATGTTCCTTCAGGCGGCTTCAATTCTGCGATTCTCTCTGTCCCACAACGGCGTTCTGCATACTCGTATCGCGCGAAAGGGGTGCGGACCACTTCTAATGGCCAAACGACGCAGTCTCGTCCAGTATTCTGGAGAGCAGGAGAAGCAGCACTATGCGGCCTCTTCCAGAGTCGAGATAGATCAACGATCGCTATCACGAGGCCTTCGCCAATCCACCTCATGTCCTGACTATCGGCCTTTTTGCAACATGTGAGCGCATTCTTTTTCGACATCTCTAGACTTTATGCACACAGCTGCTACACATGTCTGCATTAGCTAGCGTAGAAGCGACGATATATATAGTTTTCAAGCGTCTGCAGTTTATGGGGACGACCGATTTCTCAGAGCAATTACGTTGCTTACAGTTTTCATTGCAGACCAGTTAAAGTTTCGGTGATGAACTCCATATTGCTGCGAAATGTCGAATCGGTAGGCTATCCGCTCACTTCCTTCACCCCTAATTTGCGTGCCCTAGAAGAACATCGCCGTTTTATAGGTTGATGAGGAGATTGAGCTGTTGATGGAAAGTGAACAGCGCACTTCACTGGACTCACCAGATTGGTTTGCGTTTTTCCAGTGATCGAGCGATTTTCCTCCAATGATTTGGCCGATGACATCTTTGCAGTGTGACCACCAATCCTGAGAAGGGCAATCGATGCTGCATCTGCAGTCGGAAAATACGCTTGGTACGTGGACTACGTTTTTTTAAAACAATGACGAACGATAAGGGTGGCGAAACGACAGCGAATTATTAACAAGTATTTTCCATTTTCCATTTCCGTTCAACTCTACTGTAGTGTTCCCCACTTTAGTAAAAGTGTTGTGACCCATCCAGTATTTGAACAACAGTAGACATGCTATTGTTTTATTATCATCTGGCCACGAATGTCGCGAACTCTGTAACCCCTGTGCTCAGCTTGAGTTTCATGCACTGGGCCCTCATTCACACTAAGACTCAACCCGGATGAAAGAGGGAACCAAGGTCCGGCAACCGTAGTTGCCAACAGAAACTGGGGTTGTAATCCCGTTGGAAGGTCGCAACACACTGTTGCTATCCAGGCGTAGTGACTAGCGTGCTCCAATCGGACAAGCTCGCGGCGCAAGGAAGAAATTACAGCTTACAACACACTCTTCCTATCCAGGTGCGCCCGCGCCATCGCCTCTGCGCACTCTCGTGGCCTACTCATAGCGACTCAAGCTGCTTAAAGGCAACTCAGTTATTACTCCCATTATGGATATATATGTATATATATATAAAAAATTAGACGAAGTAATGAGTAATGAGTCATTTCCGCTTCCGCGTTTCGTACTCCGACTTCCGGACATGTCTGACTTCTTCCGTTCGGTATTCCGTCTCGCACTCTCTCTGCCTACGCTATGAGTAGGCCGCGCGTCATCACTCGCGCCCTCGCGCTCTCTAGGTCTCTGGGCAAGGCGCGCGCTATCAGCCAAGGTCTCCACGCTCTCGCGCCCTGCGCTGACAAAGCTTCTCGAAGCGGTCTTGGCCCAACCAATACTGTCGCCGCCTAGTCTAGACGGTCTCCGGGCTACTCGTCCCGTGACGTCAACTTCGCTGCGCGACATGGTTTCGACCGTCGTCTGGCGTTTCTCGCTGCAAACTGAATTCTTTGCTCGCAGTCGCAGCGTACACGTCGCCGTGCTCCTTTAGGTCTACGGTATACTCCCGCCCACCGCAGCGACGCCCGATTGAGATGCCTCGCCACGCGCGGTCGAAACAACTGCAAAAATAGTGCGCGACGGGGCTTCCCCCTCTGCGACCATCTCTCGTAGCTGTGCACTGCACGGCGACGAGCGACGGCCAGCGACGGCCGTAGCGCAGTACTTTGTTCCTCTTCCGCCACACGGAGGTATACCACCCCTCTGCGACGCTTCGCGGAAGCGACGGCACGACAACTAACAAAAGCGACACGCACTGCGCCGTCAGTCAAGGCAGCGAAGCATATCATTGACAGTTGCCCAGAACCCGTCGCCGGCGCGACGCGGAAGTATACCATAGCCCTTACACGTGATGTGCTCACCGTTCCTCAATGGGGCATTTTCTATACCACCAAGAGTGGTGTTTGTGCGTCCATGGGAATTCGTTCCGCTCACTGGTGGTAAGCGATCCATGGAGTCGCTTCATTGGTGCCAGACATCTCCAGGGAGGGTGAATACTGACTTGCCCCTTATCAGAAGCTCGCAAATCATTGGATAAGCCAAATGAACACTTGAAGTGCGACGATGATCCCGAGAGTGCGCCGGGCATTCAGCTTTGACAGTATCCCGTATTAGTATGTGAAGTGCTTGATGCATCTTAAACGGGAGTCACTGCAGGTCTATAATATTTACTATTCATCGTGAAGGTTTGTGCACGATGGTAACTTTTGCGTTAGACATCAAGCCCTTATTCTTAGTGCTAAATGCCAGAAACTGAGTTCTGGGTGTTCTCAGGTATTCAGCGAAGTTCTTTCGAGGCGTTTGTGGATCTGCCACCGCAGGTAACGTATGGCATATGGATATCTTCTCGTTTCTTTTTCCATCCATCATATATACTGAGCTAGCGTTTTTGTGATTTATGAGCTGGCTCATGCACTATTCATTACACGGATCTTACTGCTGTGATGAGAAAGTGTTCATGAACTCATAGAGGGACTGAGACACACATGAACAACATATTTCACTCCAACTAAGTTTTTTAGCTCTTCTTCCAGCTGTTCCAGAACATGTCCGCTGTGCATGTTCCGACTAATGTCACTACACTATCGCAATGACGATCGGAAATATCTTAGGAGTATTTGTTGGCCTTTATCGTGACAATTATAAGGATACTCAGCTGTCGAGCTAGGCCTTGAAAGTCTCAGAGAGTGGAAGAGAGTTTCAGTTCGTCTTTAGGCAGCTCTAGAAGAAACGTTCAGGAAACTATGTGTTATTCGCCTGAAGCGTGTGACTCGTGATTACCTCCGTCACTCCTCCTTAAGTAGTTTCCTTTCCTAAAAATTTCCCTAAAGCTTCAGTGTAAGTGTTAGTGCAACCGACTTGAGCGTGATGCGGACGGTCTAGCCACGGATAGGATGTTATCGTACTCAAAGACTCATTTATCGCGGCCGTGAGTTAATGATTTACACGTGGACCAGGTATAGATACATTCGCGCCCGTGTGCACTATTCCGTCTGGAATCTTCCCTGTCGCGCTGGCTCGCGGTGCTAGTAGCCCCGCAACGCGGTCTAGACACTAGACTTAAGCTTTCAACACATTGACGACAACGCGTGCTTCACATTGCGGCGTGCATGGGACAATCGATTATTAAGCTGGCCGGCGCGTGCGCATCACTCATGTTGCGTATTGTCCCACAGGACCGTGCTTTTGCCGCATCAAAATGTGTGCTGGATTTTTAGGCTATTTCGAGGATGTTGACTCTCTATACCCCGAAAAATGCATGGCTTTATTTATGGTGTAAGAAAAAGCAAAGCAACTTTAACAGCTTTAAAAGGCTCTGGTCAGGGATGTGCGAAATTGGAATCTGGCTTCCAGCCATTTTCATTCCGTTTTCTGTGTCCCGATTTTTTAACCGAAAAGCGGAAAGATTGGTGAATCAAAGTGATTTTACCGCAGAGTTTTTTACCTTGAAACGAAAATAGACTTGACAAGGAAAACAAATTTATTTCGCCTAGCTGCAGTTTTCCTTAGAAAAACAGGTCCATATATGTTCTCATGCCTGAATACTTGCTCCACTACATTTTAAAAATGTCAAATTCTTAGGTCAGGGGTCCCCCACTACTGTGCTGTGTATGTTTTGTGCTGTTCTGTTATGTTTTTGATGCCGTTTTAGGTCGTTTCGTGAGCGCCTCATCTCGTAGATCCGGCAGACGGCTCGGCACCGATGGCGTGGCATCGACCGATTGTGAGCGGTGTCGGCAGGGTGAGGGAGCGCGCCGAATCAGTCAATCGCGGCCAGGGACGGGGCTTGGGGCGCGCTCACTCCATATAAGCCGGCCGGCATGGGCACAGGGTCCATTCCAGCAATTGTGCTTTCTCCCGAGCGATCGGGAACCAATCTACTCTTGTCAGCAGCCGAGTAATCGGCGGTAAACCCATCTCAAGTCTCCCTCGGACCGGCAGAGTCCCCCAAACAGCATAGCGAAGTTCCGGAAAGGATTCTGGGAACCGGGAGAGGCAAGCATCTCCCCGCCAACCTTGCGTCCCAGGGGAAGGTCTGCGCATACGTTTGCTAGCGTCGCCGCTAACTGAGTCATCGCTCAAGAGCGCACTCCCCGATCAGCCGACACCACGGGTATAGGTCCCACCCCTCTCTGTGGAGTAGCTAGTGTCTGTGCTTCAGACTCTCCGCTCCATCGTTGTGTAGCTTTAGATAAACCTTATATACACTGCGGTGTGCTGTGTCCGTGAACTGGTCAACGGGCCAGAATATCGTTGGAAGTTGTCGCGTACTAGTGCGGTACGAAGCCGGAACCTTCTACTGTCAGATCGAAGTGATCATCTCTCCGAAAGCGAGTTATGAGCCGTCAGACAGAAAGCCCGGTAAGGAATTCGATCCTCTCTGAGCCGGTCGGCAACGATCGGGAAAGGTTGTGTGCGGATAGGTCTGCCGGCATAGCCGGCATGGGGGCCTGGCCAGGCTCCCCATGTCAGATTGCAGACCCAGCCACGAACCAACCATCCACTAGACACCGAAGGGTCACAACACGTACCGACAAAACTATGTTCAAAGACACAGAATAGAATGTTTTAACAGAAAGGTCTCTATGTATTCGTATTATACTGTGGTAATCATTTGATCTGTGGAAACATTCCTATTTATTTATTCCTATTTATTTCTTCTGCTAAATTATAGATTATGCATCTAAAAAACTGCAAAGGGGTTGGAAATTTAATGGTCATTCAATCGATGAAAGTTCTTTGTTGAAACACCTGCACAGGTCACGTTAAAGTTTTTGAACCAACAGCTTTTTTGACTTTCTTAAAACGTGTAGAGTTTGATTTAAATGGTGTCCGACCAGAAGGAAAAGTAAAAGTAAAAAAAAAATGGCAGGAAAACTATTTAGCTAGAGATGAAAATAACACGATAAATAAGTCCCAGATTACCTTTTATTAGCATTAGCAGAAAACCTATAAAAATTCACTTGTATTGTACCGCAAGTTGGGTAACTCCTACTATTTACGACTTACGATTTATGACGAGTTTTTTTTCCCATTTACGACTTACGGTTTTTGAAATTCTGAATCCATTTACACACCTCCCTGATCCAAACCCGAAGAGCCCGCCAAGTGGCTATATGTAAAAAACCCCACGGAATATTAATAATAAATATTTTCGATGCATGTCGTGTAGATGGGCAGCATTGATAGCTGGGAGCGCACCAGCTAATAATAACCAAACAGTGCACAGCTCGAACACATGCCAGCCCATTATGGTACTGAACACGCTCCCTCTGAACGGCATGTTCATTCAATGTGGTCTGATTGGTTTAGGCCTTCCCACCCACCAACGCTGCTCACCTACGCTACATGTACCATATTTTCTATATTCTTCTATATCTAAATACATACATAGGTGTATACATATGCATATATCTACACACATTTATGTATATACATGTGTATACATGCATATATTCACATGCATGCACATGTGTATGCATTGTACACGTATGCATATACATGATATGCACACATATACATGTGTATATATTCAAATGCATATAAATTTACACATTCATGTACATATATATATATATATATATATATATATGTACATGAATGTATATATATATATATGGGTATATATGAAGGTATACACATGTGTATAAACGAAAATATAAGTCTATATACGTATGTATGTACGTACGATCTGGATATACCTGGATATACAATACCGCCCGCGTCGCGCGGTCAAAAAGACGGTTTGCGACGGAAAAATCCGTCGCAAACCGTCTTTTTGACCGTCGCATGCTCATAACTCCTTTAATTTTGAGTTGTATCACAAACAATTGGTACCGTTCGATTCGTCTCCTCGAGATCTATAAAACCATATACCAGGCTACTGCGTTTTCGCCGTGAGTGGCCTAAAAGAATAACTGCAGCAGGCTTTTGCGATTGGAGCACCTTATTTTCCAGGACGTGCAGTGTTTTCGGAGTATCTCAAGCAAGGCGGGCGTTGTCAGTGCTCTGTAATGCCTGGATTGTTCCGAGAATGCGCCGTGCACAATGCATATAGTATCGAACCTATCAATCGAATGGGCGGAAGCATGCACACTGGGTTTCTATCTTCATTTAACGGAAAATGTAAAGCCTTCAAGACTATCTTGCACAGTTTGGAGAATTTTATATGAAATTTCCGGCCGTCCTACTTAGGATTTGCTTCGGACAGTCCGACGAGCCTTTGGAGTGTGCCCTACACAATGCACGTAGGATCGAGCCTATCAATCGAGTGAGCGGAATGTCGTGCTAAACAGCAACGCTTACCCTCTTTAGGTGCTTTACTGCACACACTGGCAGCAGCTTATACAAGAGGTTTTAAGAAGCGAGAAGAGAGTGCGCCGTGCAAAATGCATATACGACAGGACCGTTTGAAATTAGATTCGATTGGAAATTTCAGCCCGCCCTACTCAGGAATTGCTGTATTCCATTCCAACAAGACTTTAGAGTACGCTGTGAAAAATGCGTATAGTATAAAGGATAAAGGACGGCGTTACTCAATCCCTTCTGGGATGCGCCAGCGCATTCTACTTCTACGGGATGTCGTGGAGGCGACATGAATGCGTATTTGGCCATACAATGACTTGCGGTGGCCAGCCGATGAACAAGTCAGCGCTCTATCCTTCCCAGACGAGTCTGGTACCAATTCACCGACCCCAGAGGGATGGAAGGCTTGGTTGGCCTGGGCGGGAAATCCGAACCAGTAACCTGGTATCGGGTGCACGCGACAGTCGCGCCTCCTCCGACTGCGCCAAACCCGCCCTGCGTATAGTATAGAACCTATCAATGCAGTGGGGCGACCGCTCGCACATGCACGCGCGGACGAGTTCGTAGCTTCAACAACTCTATCAAGGTCAAATCGTTTCGGCTGCAACTCGAGGACTTTGTAGGCAGTACAAGGTTCTTGACATGTTCTAAAGCAGAACTGTGTAGCTCATGAATAGACTAAATTACAGCGCTGCGAAAATGCAGGTTAGGCTTGTGCGACCCAATTTTTTCCGATTTCGGTCGACCACTGCACGAAGACACGGCAGGCCAAGGGCATACAAATGTGTAGGCCAGCAGAACACCTAAGGTGCTTTAAGACGGTATGCTCGCAACTCCCCAGCTGCCTTAACTGACTTAGCACCATCTGTCATTTTAGGCGGAGGGCTATGCGATTGAAGTTTTCTGCCCTCTTACTCGCCCACATTTGGGTTTTCTACACTCCCAATAACACTATTTTGTTCACCATGAAAAGCTCTATCAAATGGTGTCGCTCCCGACCAATTTCAATGAAATCGATTTTTTGACAATTTTCCATCGAGGACGTGGGCGCCAAAGTTTGAGCAAAATCGGTGATCCTGACCCGACCACCTCCAATTATCCTGAAAAATATCCAAAACCTACCGAATCGGCGGATTTTTCAAAAACGGACGTCGGGTTCGTAATCAGCGCTCCAAATAACCCCTAGATGATTTTGGACGAGAAACATCGTCCGTGCAGGCTCGGCCTGGAGCGCCCCCGTCCTCGATGGGAAATTGCCAAGAAATCGATGTTTCCAAAATCGGTCGAAATTGGTACCATTCGACAGCGCTTTCCATGTCGAACAGAACGGTAAAACTGTGTCGAGCACTCAAACCTGGACGAATAATGGCGCAGGAAACTTCTACACTAAAACTCCGCCGCCCTAAAATGGCAGCTGGTGCTAAGGCAGTTTAATCAGCTAAGGAGTTGCGAGCATGCCATCGTAGAAAACCCTAAGCGTTCTGCTCGTGCATTTGTAGGCTATTAGCTCTCTGCGTCTTCCCGCAGGGGTCGACTGAATTTGGAAAAAATCGTGCCACGCAAGGCTAACCTGCATTTTCGCACCGCTGTGACTTTGTACAATCATAAGCTACATCGCTGCGTTTAAGAGCTCTACTAAAACATTTTGCAGCCTACAAAACTCACAAGCTGCAACCGGAAAGGTAAACAAATGACAGAGTTATTGCGTTCAGAACACACCCTCGCGTGCAATTTAGCACAACAACGGTCGATGTTCTCCTCGCTCTTATTCTCTCAGAATACAGTTTTCTCTACTCCCAATAACATATTTCAATTCAGCATGAAAAGCTCTATCGGACGGTACCAAGCGTGGCCCATTTCGAAAACGTCGGTTTTCGATGACGTCATCGTCCTTCTGCAGCGGCCTCGAGCGGCCTCGCCCTCGATGCGAAACTGTCAAAAAATCGATGTTTCCAGAATCGGTCGTAATTGGTACTGTTCGATAGCGCTTTTCATGCTAAGCAGAAAGGTGCCATTGTTCCTGTCGAACACTCACATTTGGGCGAGTAAGAGCGCAAGAAACTCTAACAGCTATCATCCGCCGCTTTAAACTGGCAGATGAGGTTAAGACAGTTTAGGATGCTGAGGAGTTCTGAGCACGTCATAGTGAAGCACCCTAAGCTCTCTGTTTGTCTGCGCATTTCAAGGCCGTTTTCTGGTCGGATCTTCCTGCAGTGGTCCACCGAAATCGGAAAAAAAATGCGTCACACAAGCCTCACCTGCATTTTCGCAACCCTGTAACTGTGCCTCTTCTCAAGCTACACCATTCTACTTTAGTGTGCTACTACAACGTCTTACTGCCTACAAGACCCACGAGTTGCAGCCGAAACGATTTGAACTCGAAAGAGTTATTGCACTCCGAACACGCCGGCGCGAGCAATCTATATGCATTGACGTACTCTAAAGGCTAGCTGGACAGCATTAGAGCAATTCCTTAGTAGGGCTGCTGGAGATTTATGATAGAATTCTCCGAACGCTCACTCTACCAGTTGTCAAACCCACTCCATTGATAGGTTCATCTCTACACGCATTGCACAAGGTGCACTCATAAGTCTCGCCGGGACAGATTGAAGCAATTCCCGAGTAGGGCGTCTGGAAATTTCTGAAAAATTTATTTAAACGTTTCAAAATATTCTTGAAGGCTTTATTTACATTTTCCAGTAAATGGAGATAGAAACCCAGTGGGCATGCTTCCGCCCATTCGATTGATAGGTTCGATCCTATATGCATTTTGTACGGCGCACTCTCGGAACATTCCAGGAATGACAGAGCACTGACAACGCACGCTTTGCTTGAGATACTCCGAAAACACTGCACGTCCTGGAAAATAAGGTGCTCCAATCGCAAGAGCCTGCTGCTGTTATTCTTTTTGCCCACCCACAGCGATAACGCGTTGGCCTGGTAAAGTTTTATAAATGGTTTTATAGATCTCGAGGAGACGAATCGAATGGTATCAACTGTTTGTGAAACAACTCAAAATTAAAGGAGTTATGAGCATGCGACGGTTTGCGACGGATTTTTCCGTCGCAAACCGTCTTTTTGACCGAGCGACGCCGGCGGTATTGTATGAGTGCACAAGCTCGTGTTGCTATCCGGTTCGGCTCGTCGAGATCTAGTGTACGAGGCGGTGAGCTACGAGTCGGTCTCAACGGAGCGACAAGTAACACACGGCTCACGTGGTTTAGTCGGCAATAGAAACGGCATACTCATCGGATACAATGATAACTCTCAGTTTAATGTGACCTGCCCGAAACCCCAGCAGTATCTAAGGTAACTATTGATAACTCACCGATTGTTGCGGTACCGTAGACCATTCAACTAATATAGATTTTTTAGAACTACAGGAACTATAGAAATTCACAAAACTATCGAAGTGACTGAGAATACGAGATGGCTCTCTCCGGCATAAGCGTGTGTGTATAGTGTAGGGCCGCAAGGCCGTGACAGGATGTCGATGGCCTTGCAGCGATGGCGATGTCTGTTGCAGAGGTGCCACTGGAAACTGTCTGTTTCTGTGAGCTGAGTCAAACACGGACATCTGAGTGTAAGAGAGAGGCCGTTGTGACAGGGCAACCTATGGAAATCATCCCATGCCACATAATATGGTGATGGTTGATGGCTTTGTTTGTTTGTCGGGGTAATGCTACGTAATCGACACGCACTCGCAAAGCCCAGCGGAGGAGTGGCGTTCTATCCCCCGCCATTTAAACAGAGGCATGGCAAACGTCCACTATCTCGTAAGGCAGCCACTGGACTCTCGAGCAAGCCCAGGGGTTTGGGGTGGGCGGGCTAGGGGACGAGGGGTAGAACGCTCGACCCCCAAGCCCAAGGAGTATGAGAAGTGTTTGAGGGTCTCTGATGCGAGGGCGGCATGAGGGCAACTGAATTTATCCGAAAACCTCGTAACGCAAGTAGGGCTCGTGTAGTTACGCTGGGTACGTTGATGGGCCGTTCGTGCGAGTTGGTAGTACACCTTTATCCTTTTCGAATTTCGACTATTCGGCTATTCGCAAAAAGTTCCATCTCCGAATTATTCGTTTATTCGAATATTCGAAAAAGGCCAATATTCGAATTTTCCTTTATTCGAACGTTGGAAGAGTTAGATTATCAAATGTCGAATATTCGAATATTCTTTATCAATTTCTTATCAAATTAGTGGCACACCTCGTCAAAAACTAGTGAAGCTGTATGATAAAGAACCATGAGTTTCGCGCGTCCCTTAAAGTGCGAGAAGTACGATTGTGAGTGGCAATCTGACAAGGAACGGTTCCCAATACAAGGTGAGCTTTTGTGATCTATTTTTACAGGATGTAGGGGCTTCAGAATTACAGTTAGTTTTTGCTGAACGGTTTTTTAAAGACCTGAAAAACAGGGGTGGAAATGTGTGCGCAACTATTGTCAACCCCTACGATGCCCAACTAAATGTGCCTCGGTGGCGCAGCTGGTAACACAGCCGCCTCATATAGCACGCCGGCGGGGTTTTAAGTTCCACTTCGTGTACTGCCGAAATTTTTGCACATATTAGTTTGTTGTTATTACGCTACCCCTTGCTCACAGGAATCAATTTTAGACCACCAATGCTTACAACAAACCAAGGCTCTCTATTTGCGCCTTCATATGTGCAAGTTTTCCAGCTATGCATATCCGTACCACCACCATATCATACCGTATCACCAACGATACCGTAACTGCACACAACTACGCTCATCTTACGGTTGAATATTATCAAACTGGGCCATATCGGTACATAAGTACTCTAAAAATGTCGTGATCACCTGAACGTGTTGTGGCCGATTACGCGTTAAACGTCTACATCTATGGCACTCCAAGAGATGTGCCTCGGTGGCTCAGTCGGTAGGAGTTTGTTGTTACTACGTTTTCTCATGATCAGGAGTCAGTTTTAGACAATCAATGCTTACAACAAACCGAGGCTGTCTATCTGCGACTTCATATGTGCTACTTTTTTCGTGGGTGGCAGTTGGTTAAGACGATGTTCACCCAGGCCGTTGTCTACACCCACGGATTACAAGTTCAACGAAGAAGAGATGGACATTCCTTGCCAGGGAGAAGACCATTCCTCGCTGGCTTTTGTAAGACGCTACTGGTGTGACACGCGCTTATGCATTACTTGTTTCATAGTTTTGTACCATAGCTGTTGACCCAAAAGAAAGAGCAATAAGACCCTTTATTTCCAGAGGGTACTTATGAAGCAGAGGGCCGTGGTGCCGTGGGATGCCGGGGAACATGTTAACGCGGCAACGGCGACGGAAACGCGGCAACCCACGGCACCCGAGGACGGGTGCTTCATAAGTACCGGCCCCATAGTGCCATGGGTTTGCCGCGTTAACATGTTTCCTGGCAACCCCACGGCACCACGCGCCCTTTGCTTCACAAGTACCTTCCAGAGAAATGATATGGTGCAGATATGCATAGTTGAAAAGCTAGCTCACATGAAGGCGCATATCGAGAGCCATGGTTTGTTGTAAGCATTGATGGTCTAAAATTGACTCCTGTGAGCATGAGAAGGCGTAATAACAACAAACTAATACGTGACAAAATAATGGCAGTACACGAGCTCGAACTCAATAGCCCATCCGTGTGCTTCTGGGAGGCGGCACTCCTACCGACTCCGCCACTGAGGCACATCTCGCGGGGTGTCCTAGGGGGTGATGAGTGTTGCGCACACGTTTTCACGTCTCTTTTTGGTCTTTAAAAAAGCGCTCAGCTAAAACTAACTGTGATTCTGAACTCCGCTCACACGGCCCTAAATACATCCTGTCAAAACAGCATTGCAAAAGCTCAGCTTGATTTGGGAACCTTTCTTTGTGGGTCGACGCGAAGTGGTGACTCAGTGCATTCATGGGCAGTCATTTGTTGTCTTTCATTTAAAGTAAGTAAATGTTAATTCTTCCACCGATCGATATCGATAGAGAGCCTTTGGGCTCTCTTGTTAAGAGTGATCTCGGTCCACTTGTCGCAGGGCTACGTGGCGCATCCCCAGGTGATGAATAGCTGATGAATCGCGAACAAAATCCAATCGAGCATCGCCCAAAGACGGAGGTTGGAGGCAGGTGTGGACTCTCTGTTCTTGCTGGGTCGGGCCAACTTGTTTCTTGTGTGTGGGAGCAGGATGTTCATGCACAGTGTGCGTGGATATGTTCGCACCTGCGCGGATTGTATCGGTGTCGATCCAAGCAAACGTTTGCACTCGGTAGACTGGGAGTACGTTATAATGCGATTCGAGACCGCCCGAGAAGTCCCGCCCCGTCCCTACGGGCAGTCTGGCTGACTGCTCGGAGTTCCTCGCTCGCATGGCAGTGCCTGACTAGTTAGCTGTGTGTACTCCAGTAACACAGCAGCTCTAAAGGGCCTCATTCCCCTGATCCCGAAAGAGCTCCCATTTCTGCAGCGATGGCAAGGACGAGTACGGAGACGCTGTCACAGTCTCAGTGCCTAACCAGGCTGCACAAATTGAGATTTACTAGAATGACGATCTGTACCTACAACGCCCTCGCGCTCATATCGAAAGCATCCGTCCATGACCTGATGATGCAAGTCAGGAAGATCAAATAGGTACTTATGAAGCAGAGGGCCCGTGGTGCCGTGGGGCAGCCGGAAAACATGTTAACGCGGCAACGGCAACGGAAACGCGGCAACCCACGGCAACCGAGGACGGGTGCTTCATAAGTACCGGCCCCGTGGTGCCGTGGGTTTGCCGCGTTAACATGTTTCCGGCAACCCCACGGCACCACGGGCCCTTTGCTTCACAAGTACCATCAAATACAACGTCACGGGACTAACCGGGACGAGAAGACGCCACCACGCTCCACGCCACCTACAACTCCGGAGAAGAACTGTTCCTCGGAACATCCGAAAGCAGGTGGTAGGCGGCGTTGGTGTCTTCGTCAACACGTACTTGGCCATGAACATCGATTCGTACGAGTCTCTGACAACCCGGACGTCTGTGACTGAAGCGATGTGGCTTTGACTGTGTTCACCGCGTATGTGCCAACATACGACTACGACGGCGAAGGCGTCGAAGCCTTTTACATGGAGCTGGAAAAGTTCTATAAGAAAGACCACATCTTTTAAAAACATGGTAATTCTCAGCGAGTTCAACGCCAAGATTAGGCCACCAGGATCACCGGAAGAACTTCACATCGGATCTACGGTTAGAGTGGAACGAGCAAAGCGAAAAACTGTCGAGTCCATATTGGGTGCACCGCATCGCTTGATCTGCTTCAGCCTCGGAACGGACTGTAAAGTGCAGGATCGCTGCTGTGGGGCCACCGTCTGAGGGCCCACAGCAGCGATCCTGCACTTTGCGACCCATAACCGAATCCACCATGACAGCTGTACCCATCTTTCGTCGCGCTCACGTGCCAATTAAGGTCAACAGCGACTACGATGACATCCTTCCACGGTACCTCTGCTGTCTTGTCATCAATCAGGATCCAAAACTCAGCCTTGGCTTGATTGGAGCAGCCAGCCTGCGGAGCACAGAAAAGGAGTGATAGAGTCGCTCCTTAGCGGTGGCGACGATCGTCAATGCGCACGACGCCTACAGTGGCGTCATGAAATCGTCCAAAAACGATTATTTCGACAACACTGCAGGTCCTGGAACCTCCACATTGAGCGTGAAGTCTCGTCTTGTCCCTTGGCTTGAAGCTTTATCACCTCGCTTCCTGCACCGTATAGAATCAACTATTTTTCGGTAAGCATAGAACCGAAGATCAATGGGAACGATTATGATGTTGGTCGCAAAATCTTGGCATAGAAAACATAGATTTTACCTATGCGCTCGAATCGATTTGAACCAGAAATTCATCAATGAACAATCGGAATGAGAACTTATCAAGTGCAGCACCGCGCATATGCCTTACGAGGAAAGGTTCCCAACTCATGGTGAGCTTTTGCGATGCTATTTTGGCGGGATCTAGGGCCCTGCGAGTGGAGTCCAGAACCACAGTTAGTTTTTGCTGAACGCTTTTTTAAAGACCTGAAAAGGAGGCCTGAAAACGTGCGCGCAACTATTATCAACCCCTACGACACCCAACGAAATGTGCTTCGGTGGCACAGCAGGTAACACTGCGGCCTTATAGGAGCATACTGGCGGGGTTTTCAGTTCGAGGCCGAGTGCTGACATCATTTTTGCACAATAAGTTTGTTGTTATTACACTTCTTATGATCACAGGAGTCAATTTTAGACCGCCAGTGCTTAGAACAATCCAAGCCTCTCTACATGCGCCTTCATATGTGCTAGCTTCTCAACTATGCAACTATCTGTACCATATCACTTCTCTGCAAATAAAAAGTCCTACACATAACTAAATTAAAAGTCTTATATTTATTATTTTCCTTGCAGTCAACAGCTTGGTACAAAACTATGAAACAAGTAAAACACAAGCGCTTGTCACACCAACCGCATCTTACAGAAGCCAGTGAGGAACAATCTTCTCCCTGGGAAGTACTGACCCTTCTTCTTCGTTTGACGCGCAATCGGCCACAACATGTTCAGGTGATAACGACATTTTTAGTGTACTTATGTACCGATATGGCCCGGTTTCATAATATTCAACCGTAAGATGAGCGTAGTTGTGTGCAGTTAAGGTATCGTTGGTGATACGGTATGATATGGTGGTGGTACGGATACGCATAGCTGAAAAACTAGCACATATGAAGGCGCAAATAGAGAGCCTTGTTTTGTTGTAAGCATTGGTGGTCTAAAATTGATTCCTGTGAGCAAGGGGTAGCGTAATAACAACAAACTAATATGTGCAAAAATTTCGGCAGTACTCGAAGTGGAACTTAAAACCCCGCCGGCGTGCTCTATGAGGCGGCTGTGTTACCAGCTGCGCCACCGAGGCACATTTAGTTGGGCATCGTAGGGGTTGACAATAGTTGCGCGCACGTTTTCAGACCTCCTTTTCAGGTCTTTAAAGAAGCATTCAGCAAAGTCTGACTGTGGTTCTGGACCCCACTAACAGGTCCCTACATCCTGCCAAAATAGCATTGCAAAAACTCACCATGAGTTGGCATCCTTTCCTTGTTAGTTAGCTGCCGAAAAGAACGCTTTTGTTCATTCTAAAGCGGCTTTTTAAAATAACTTTTCTAAAAATCAAGTGCTTATGAAAAGAAGCATATACTAGAGCTCAGCAGGTCTACCTCTATATTTTGGCGTGTAAACCTCAGTGGAGTTGAACAATGTATATAGGCCCGACAGAATCAATCGAGTGGGCATGACAACCTGTAGAGCGAATGAGCGACAGTTTGTAGAGTGAGCGTTTGGGGAGTTTTATCGGAACTTTTCAGCCGTCCTACTCAGGAATTGCTCCAAAACTGTCAGCTTGCCTTCGGAGTGCGCCGTGAACAATGCATATAGAATCGAACCTATCAATCGAGTGGGCGCGACAGCTTGTAGAGTGAGCGTTTGGTGAGTTTTATCAGAAATTCCCCGGCGCCCTACTCAGGAATTGCTCTAGACTATCCAGCTTGCCTTTGGAGTGCGCAGTGAGCAATGCATATAGAATCGAGCCTATCAATCGAGTGGGCTCGACCGCTCGCAAATTGCACGCGCGGGTGTGTTCGAAGCGCGATAACCTTATCAATTGCGAATCTTTCCTGCTGCAGCTCGAAGGTTTTGTAAGCAGCACAAGGTTGCTAAAGCACACTAGGACACAACGGCTTAGCTCGTGAATAGCCCGAGTTACAGTGGTGTGAAAATGCAGGTGAGGCTTGCGCGATCCAATTTTTTTCGATTTCGGTCGACCGCTACGGGAAGACGCGGCGAGCTAACGGCCTACGAATGCTTAGGAAAGCAGACTAGTTAATTACTTTACGGTGACGTGCTCACAACTTTCCAGCTGCCTAGACTACCTTAGCACTATCTGCCATTTTAGAGCGGCGGACGGCAGCGTTGACGCTTGTTCCGCCAACAGGATGGTGTCATTTCGAGTGTCAAAAACTGAAGTGTGGGGGAGTAGCGGCGGAAGAAACATTACCGCTGCCCCCCTACCGCTTTAAAATGGCAGATAGCGCTAAGGTACGAAAAGCGCGAAAAGCTATATCGAACGGTATTACCAGTTCCAGAAGAATCGATTTATTGACAATTTCCCATCGAGGGCGTGGGCGTCCCAGGCCGAGGCTGCGCAGACGATGACGTCATAGAAAATCGATATTTTCGAAAATGGCCAAATTTCTTCGTCCAAATCCATCTAGGGGGTTATCTGGAGCGCTGATTACGAATTACACGTCCATTTCTGAAAACACCGCAGATTTCGATAGCTGCCGTTTGAAGCCGGTCGGGTCAGGATCACCGACCACCCTCAGTTATCGACACGGGTGGTCTTCTACCATAATCGGTCAAATGGACTTCGGCATCATGTTCGGCACCCCGAATGACCCCTGCTCTAAGACGAAGTTTGAGCAAAATCGGTGATCCTGACCCGACCACCCTCAGCTATCCAGAAAATCCAAAACCTACCAACATCGGCGGAATTTTGAAAAACGGACGTCTGATTTGTAATCAGCACCCAAAATAACCCCCTAGATGATTTTGGACGAGAAAATTTGGTTAGTTTCGAAAATATCGATTTTCGATGACGTTATGGTCCGCGCAGGGTCGGATTAGGGCGCCCACGTCCTCGATGGGGAAATTTTCAAAAAATCGATTTTTCTGAAATTGGTCGAGAGTGACACCATTCGATAGAGCTTTTCGTACTAAACAGAATTATGTTATTGTGAGTGTCGAAAACTCAAATGTGGGAGAGTAAGAGCGCAGAAAACTTCAACCGCTAAGTCCGCCCGCCTAAAATAGCAGCTGGTGATCTTCCACGTTAGGTAGTTGAGAAGTTGTGGGCACTTTGACGTAAATTGCCTTAACTGACCTGCTCGCCTACGCATTCGTAGGCGGTTAGCTCATCGCGTGTTCCCACAATGATCGACCGAAATCGGAAAAAATCGTGTCACAAAAAGCTGACCTGCGTTTTCGCACCGCTGTAGCTTTGCACAATCATAAGCTACGTTGCTGCATTTTAGCGCGCCTTTTTTTTTGTACTGCCTACAAAACGCACAAGCTGCAGCTGGAAAGGTTCTCAACTGACAAAGTTATCGCGCTCCGAACACGCCTGCGCGTGCAATTTGCGAGCGCTCGAGCCCACTCGATTGGTAGGTTCGATTCTGTATGCATTGTCCAGGCACACTCCAAAGCCAAGCTGGACTGTTTTGGATCAATTTCTGAGAAGGGCGGCTAGATATTTCTGATGAAGCTCTTCAAAAGCTCACTCTACAAGATGTCGCTCGTTCGCTCTACAGGTTGTGGCGCCCCCTCGATTGATTGTCGGGCCTATATGCATTGTTCAACTCCACTGAGATTTATACGCCAAAAGATAAAATTAGTGCTGCTGAACTCAAACATGTGTTTATTTTCACAAGTACTTGATTTTTTAAAATGTTATTTAAAAAGCCGCTTTGGAACGCTCGAAAGCATTCTTATCGGCGAACGACCAAAGCATATGCGCGGTACTGTAATATCGTCTCATTTGCGCTGCACTGCGACCGGCGAAAATGGTCAAAAGCGACATATTGTTCTCAATACCATAAATATGATGGCACGGTATAATTCATTTGCTAATTGTCCCTACTGACACTAGTTAATAGCTCAATCGCTACGCATACAACAAGATGGTCCATAAGTCTTGCAACAAAAACATTGCCGCGCAACTCTGATCAAGAAGAATCAAAACAAACACAATCTGAAACACACAGTTTACTAATCCCTTTTTGACCAACTGCCAAAAAAATCAGAATCATACAATATGACCTTATTTTGCCTTTACAAGGGCCTTCAAACTGTCGGAGTAGCTGTCCACAGCGAGTCACAGAACTTCTTGAGGAGTCACGTCCCAGGCTTTCTTCAAGGAGGACCTCAGACTTTCCACGCTCCTGTGTCGTATAGAGCAGGATTTTTTCTTCAAAATGGCTTATACACTGTAGTCCGTTACGATGAGATTTAGGGAATTTGCTGGCCACCCTGCAGGTATGAAATTGGGTAGATGGAGTCATTACCAGTCCTGGGTCCTTTTCACCTTGTGTGCCGTAGCGCTGCCTTGCTGGAACGTCCATTCCGCTTAGCAGGAATGAGCCCAAGGAAGGAGATGCTTCATCATAATACCCTCCAGGTAGTTTTCCCACATTTCCCTCCAGGTATTTTACTTATTTTCGACGAAAACCAATGGTGTGCGACCGGTTACCGACAAACCTGCCGGTCACTGAGGTTGGTTGGATGTTACGTGAGACCACCCTTCCAACGCAGTCGGCTTCCTTAGATCTGTGTGCAAGTATCCTCATGTTTTGATTGCTGTATGTCTGCATAACGGTAAATAATTTCTCATTAAAGAACACTGTGCGAGATACACATACTCATTGACGCGCTGTATTGTGTCGCCATTCAATTCCACTCGTTCTTCACTGTTGTTCGCAGAGTGGCTGCAGCTCCAAATTTGCATCCAATTGGTCTTCTTTAAATTTATACTCAGTCCCACTTTTTGTGATTCCATCATCAAGTCGGCACCCATCGTTTGTAGTTCCTCACTGGAGCGTGCTAGCGGGACTATATCGTCGGCATAAGCCATGTAGGATAGAAGCTTGCCATTTACTTGAATACCTCTGTCGGAAAAGTTGACATTATTCAGTGCGTATTGGAGAGTAAGTACGAAGAGGAGTGGGGAAAGCGTGTCACCTTGACGAACTCCGCGTTGTATATCCAATTTCGCCAGACGATCTCCATCTTTTATCATCGCACTTCCATTGGCATAAAGCAGTTGAATTACCTTGATTATATTATTATCAATACCGGAGAAATGAAGAGCACACCATATTGCCGGGAACTCTACGCTGTCGAAAGCTTTTTTGAAGTCGATGAACATAACACAAGCTGAGACGTTGAATTCACGTGTTTTTTCAATGATTTCGTTCAGTGTTTGAATGTGATCAACTGTGGAAAACTTTTTTCGAAAACCTGCCTGCTCTGATGGAAGTATAGCACGAGCTTCAACAAGTTTTTCCAAGCTGTTACTAAGCACTTTTGTGAGGATCTTATATATAGTGGACAGAAGGGAAATAGGTCGGTAGTTGGCAACATCCGTCGGATCTCCATTTTTGTACAACAGGATCGTGTCAGCAAATGTAAGTTCTTCTGGAATGATTTTTGTTGCTATCATAGTGTTGAGCAACTGACAGACCGGTGAAGAAATAGTTCTTGCAAGTGGTCGGAGGGCGAAGGATTGAATCTTATCAGAACCAGGAGCAGATCTTGATTTTCTCGTTTTCATTGCTTCCTCAACTTCGGCGACGGTCAGTCGTAAGCCGATTGGGTCTGCAGGCGGGAGCTGAGGTCCATATGAGGAGCGATAGAGGTCATTATAGAATGATTCCACAGCCATGACTGTCTCTTCTATTGGGTCTGCAGGATTCAAGGAGGAAGTGGACAGGGATCGACGAAGGCTTGGGGAAGTAGGCTGGGTAAAGGGGAGAGGCCTGTGTCGGAGAATGGGCAAAGTCCTGCGGGAGTATTTGAGGTGTTGGCGTCCGATTCTGAGTTTGTTCGTCTGTAAAGCTTTGGTGAGAATCGCAAGATGACGTTGCGAAGATCTTCTGTGAGTGATTTTCGAACAAGCTTACACGTTTCAACGTATTCGATATTCTGCAGATCAGTATTTCTTCCGAACTTCAGGTTACGACGGAACTGTAAAAGTTGTCGCGTGTGCTCCGAAATTCGGGGAGGAAGTGGTTCAAAGTGGGTCGCTTGATCAGTTGCAGTATTTATGATGTGCTTCAATTTTGCGTAATCTTCAACTGCATCTCCGGACGGGGGCATTGTTTCAAGGAGGTTCTGTGCACAATTTCTAAGCAGCTCATTATCAACGATTCGGGTGCCTCTGTACGGTCTTGTGATTCTCCTTGTTTGTCTTAGACGTAGTGTACAACGCTCCAATCGGTGGTCGCTTCCAGCATTTATGGAGCTCAGGACAGCGACATCTTTCACACCCTGCATGCTACTAACCAGAACATGATCTATTTCTTTTTCAAGTCCGAGCGCGCTGCTCCTCCATGTCCATCTGAGCTTAGCTTTCTTTTTGGAAAAAGAGTTCGCCAGAAATAACCGCTGTTCTTCGCAGAATTCGGCTAGCATGCGTCCCCGAGCGTTTCTCTTATCCGAAGCATACATGCCTATATAGCGCTCTTGCCCTTCGCGAGCTCCCGGTGAGGCATTGAATCACCGAGTACGATTATTTGGGCATTCGCACGCCTATCAATAACGTTTGTCAGAATATCCAGAAACTCTTCGTAATCTTCGTCATCATAACCAGAGTGAGGGGCGTGCACTTGGATGATTCGTAAAATATTTCTACTTGAGGGTTTCAGTATCAGCTCAATAATGCGATCCGAGTGAAAAATACATTTGCAGAGACTGTTCAGAGACGATCTCAAGTAGAAACCAACTCCACTTTTTCCTCTCTCCGAATTTCCACTGTTATATATTGAAAAGCCGCTTTGCAGATCTATTCGGCTAGAGCCCGATATCCTCGTCTCAGATAGTCCCACTACATCAAACTTCAGCGCTTCCATTGCAGATTCGAAATCAGTTAAACGCACCTCAGTTGAGATCGACCTTACATTGAGAGTGCAGATGCGGAGAAAATCTGCTGATGTTCTTGCCATACAGCCCACGCTCGGCAACTGCGTATTGGACTGGGTCTTCTTATCTTCAAACGGCCAGCAAGACTCGGGTGAGGTCGACGGAGTGTGGTGAGAGTCGACCGCTCTCTGTGACTGCTCGAGGAAGACTGAACCACAACACCAAGAAATCAACTGAAAGAAGTTCGGAGACGCATACATGCTGGCCGTGCAATATTCTACAAACATAGAAAGTTCCTCTGCTCAAACACTGTGGCGATTTCCCTTAAAAGAAAGCTCGTCAACACTTGCATCCTTCCCGCGGTAATATACGGATGCGAGTCATGGGCCTGGACTAAAGAAATGGCCATCAGTTTGCAGTCAGCTCAGCGACGTCTAGAGCGCGCTATATTCGGTATTCGCCTGGCTGACAAAATAAAAGCGAAAGAGATAAGAAGAAGATCTGGCTTGAAGGACTGGATAATATCCGCACTGAGGCGTAAATGGATATACGCCCATAAATTGTCACTGAATACGTGCACCTCCTGGGCTCGAGAAGCGACAAAGTGGCTGCCGTCTGGAAAAAGAAGTACGGGGAGGCCGAGGACACGATGGCTCGACGATATAGCACGATATCGAGGACGAAAGGCAAAAGATGTGATCGACTGGGAATGGATGGTGAATGATGAAACCAAGAAATCTGCTGACCTCTTCGCAAGAAAGACTCGCGTATCTTTGTGTCGTTGCGATGTAAGAGTATAAATAAATAAATAAATAAATAAAAAACACTGTGGAGAGATACTCGAGGATAACTTTTTCGTCCTGGACGACACCTGCGTGTTGCTGAGCCCCTACCTTTTTTTTAGCTATTTGTACGGCCGAAGGTGCAAGTTGTTTGTGTCCTGTCTTTGCGTGGTGGTGTGGGAGGCATGAAGGTCTTTTGCAAATTTATTTATGCTTTTCACTGGACTGTAACTCGCACTCTAAGGCCCCTGTTATACTCCCGCGGGAGCTTCCGCGGATGGGCGGAAATCGCGTCGGGACCCCGCGCCGAGCCACTCGTCACGGCCCGCCTCGCCCGCGGAGCGCCGTCGACAGACGACGAGAGGGGTGTTATACTTCCCGCCCACGAGAGGGCAGCCGGACGGCTGCCCTGGCTGTCGTCCCGCGGAGTTCGGCGCGGGAAACGCGCTCCGATGCGACGCTAGCCGCCCTGGGACGACGACCGTCCGCGGTGCACCGTCCGTCAAGAACACTGTTAGGCCCCTGTTATACTCCCGCGGAAGCTCCCGCGGGAACAGGGGCCTAACAGTGTTCTTCAGCCTCTTCATAGCAACGCTCACCGGGTATCGAATCCTGGGTAGATCTTGGACTGCTGGTCACACGAGCCATCGCGCGATTGATCACATCAGAATTTTAGAAATTTTCGGAGTTGCGGGTCAGAATTTGGAAAGGGCTAGCATTTGGGCTCTTTTTAAAGGCGCATCCACCATTCTCTGCAAAAAGAACCTATATTTCTAAAAACTGTAAGGAATATGCTAGAAGGAGTGCACTAAAGAATGGTTAACACGTGGGTTAAAAAATCGATATCCTTTCCAGTAACGAAAGCAAGAATAGTTGTTGCAGAACCCTGTATACGGCGGGAACTGTATATTTTTATGTAGTAGTGACTGCGTGGCTTACATAATTGTATGCTATGATAGATTTTACTCTATTTTCTTTCAAAAACTAGGCTTAATTAGAAAAGCAAGTCGGTGATAAATTAAGTTGAAAATGGACAATCAAAGAAAACATTTTGCATATTTTTTGTTTTACTTCCTAAAGGGTAAAAATGCGGTGCAAACCCCTGAAGAAATTATATGAAGCTGATGGTGAGGGCTCCCTTGCTGGACGCCAGAGTCAGCGTTGGTGCGCTCACTTTTGCTTCGGAAATTTCGATGTTCAAGATGCACCACATTCTGTCCTACAATCACCGTTGATACATTGATTTCAATAAAAATTATGATAACGTTCCTTAGTTTACAAACTTGCGGATCTAGGAGCCGATTCTATTAGGTTGTCCCATAAGTCCCCGCCGTTTTTTTCAACGATGCACTTCGCCGGGTGTCGCTTGCATAGCGCTGCATAGCTTTCGAAAGAGAATGATTTGCTCTATCAGAATATGTATTGCATTTCTTTTTTCATCATGGGTTTTGTCAATTTTTAGGTCGTTGAAGTGAAAAGTGAAAAAGTGAAAAAGTAGCCATATGCGCACTTGTTCTCTCCGCTTAGGTTTGTAATTTTTTGCGCAGTTTTTACAGCATTTGAAAGCAATGTTCTGTACTACAAGAATATGTGTTAGTGCTATTTGCTCATTTGTCCTTTATTGATTTTTAGGTCATCAAATGTGTTGAACGCCTTAAACAGGTCAGTGGCTAAGATGGTTAGATGGGCAGAGGAATGGCAGCTCCCTATAAACATAGGGAAATGAAATATTTTTTCGCCTAGTTCTGAGCCTATGAAAGTTTGCTTCCCTGACGGAACGCCACTGACCCCAAGTGGTAATGTTAAGGATCTTGGTGTAGCCTTATCTAAAAACTTAAAGTGGGGTCAGCAGATCCATGAGGTCGCGGCAAAGGGACTGAAAATGGTGTACTTTCTTTTCAGAAATATTCACTGCGCCGATGAAAAAATTTAGCTGAGGTTATATAAAACGTATGTACTGTCGGTGATGGAGTATTGTAGCCCCGTTTGGAGTCCCCATCGTATCAAAGATATCAATGCAATCGAGAAAGTCCAAAAGATCTTCACGAAAATTCTCTACTGCCGTGTTTTTAGTGAGCAAAAAGAACCGTTTGTCGTTCCAGGATATCGTGAAAGATTGCAAAAATTCAACTTGCACAGCCTCTACTATCGGCGTGTCTTTTTAGATCTGGCTTTTGCCTTCAAAATCATCAAAGGAATGGTGCGACTAAGGCCGTCGAAGTACTGGATCTTCAAACCGACTTTTGGGAGAAGGCGATCGTGGAGTATGGCTTATCATAAAACAGGCCGTTTCAACCAGGGTCTATGGACGAACTCCTTCGTAGTGCGAGTCACGAGATGGCTTGAAAGGCTCCCCCACAGCTCCTAGCTTGTTCTAATTTTTCTGTTTTCAGAACCACCTTGTCGAAAATCAATATCTTAGACATTTTAGGATTGACAGATGTCTTCTAACTGGGCAGTTTCGATTGGTTGTAGGTGTCCACTTCACGGCCCAATGTTTGAGTAGACCCAGCTGTGCATTTGACCACTAGCTTGTGTGCTTGTGTTTTTGTTCTTTGTTCAATATTTTCCCAATTTTTCAGTCATAAAGAGGTTTTGAAGCAGCCGACCTCTTACTGAAAAAATAAAAAAGGTATGATATTGCTTTCGTTGGCCGCTGTTTAATGTATTATTAAGTTTTTTGTTTTCAAATTTCTCTCCACATTCCAGCTGATAAGGTTAAGCTAGATTCTTCAGCCAATTACCCTACGTTACTTCGTATCTGGCCTACAGAGCATTTGTATGCTCAGCAGTTTTTCAGTGCGCTCGGATAGACATGATACTTCCTGACCGTCACCCGTGGTGCGTGCCAGTATAATGAGGCTCCTGAGAAACGGAGCCCGCCCGGTGATGCGTGCTCAGGGAGTTCTGAAATCGCTTTATCTCTTGAAGGGCATCGTACGACTATAATGTCCGGGTGGCTGGGTGGCTCTAAAGGCTCCTGGTTCTGCTGCTTCATTGGGGCCTTTCTCAATGGCCTCCATTTTATGGTCTCAAAGTGACTTATAGCAAATTTGTTTTTATTTTGCGGATATATCTTTTTTTCAATTGCGGCAACAGCATCATTAACAGCAAGGAACGAAAGTTTTGGGATGAAGTAGGAGAGTGCTTCAGAACCTCTGTTCACCAGTGGTCGGATGTTCTTTTAGTGTTTTAGGCCAGGATGGTTCTGTTGTTTTGTGTTGCTCTGGTTTGTGTTTGAGCTTGGGTTAGGTTATTTCTTAGATTAGGCTGCATCATGCTAGATCAGCTAAAGTTTTACTCTATTATCGTAATGCTTGTTTTTATTTTGTTTCTACTCTGTTATGCAAATTGATGTTTGATTTAGTTGCATTCCCGTACGAGCACGTCTCTCGCGATGTAATAAATAAATAAATAAATAAATAAATAAATAAATAAATAAATAAATTGGGACGTCCGAAGGAGGATGGTTATTTTTGCCGACAGCTCCTACTCTATGGTTGGACTTTTTGGGTTGGAGTTATATGTCGTTTGGAAGAACATGTCTTGCTCAGTAAGAATTTGTGTCGCGTTTATTGGCTCACGCTGATTTCTGTCGAATATCAACAACTGAAGAAGGAGATGGAGTTGTTGGTGAAAACAATTTTTCCCTTTTTGGCATTTTGTTGACATTCAATAGAAATCAATAAAGGCAACACATATTCTTATAGAGCAAGACATTTTCTTTCGAATGACGCCAACCCAAAAATTCCAACCACAGAGCAGGAGCTGACGGCAAAAATAACCACCCTCCTTCGGACGTCCCAATTTGATGACCTAAAAATCAATATACGACAAATGAGCAAATAGAACTAACACATATTCTTGTAGCACAGAACATTGTCTTCCAAATGCTATACAAAGCTGCGCAAAAAATTACAAACCTAAGCGGAGAGAACAAGTGCGCAAATGGCTACTTTTTCACTTTTTCACTTTTCACTTCAACGACCTAAAAATTGACAAAATCCATGATGAAAAAAGAAATTCAATAAATGCTCTGATAGAGCAAATCATTCTCTTTCGAGAGCTATGCAGCGCTATGCAAGAGACCGCCGGCGAAATCTGCAGTGAATCGTTGAAAAAAACGGCGGGGACTTATGGGACAACCTAATAAATTGGTAAAATATTTCGTATTCTGTAGATGATTGCAAGTGAGCAAATGAATCATTCTCAGAATGTTTTCCACCGCTACTCTTCATCATCTATACCGCCAAGACTCCCTCCTTGATGAGTCACTATGGCATGCAAAATTTTCTCGAATGGTGCCAAAGAAGAATTTAATGTTTCCGGAAAGGATGATGATGTTGCTCTTCGTCTGGCAATAATTACAATTACGGTTGGTCAGCGACTGGAAGCTTCCTATATCCTATACAAAAAACCAAATTGCTTTGCCTTGGACAGCAAATTAACAGAAGAGTTATCATATTGATGGAATGAAGTCAGTGCAACCACTCTGCGCGACGTAGAAATCGCGATTGACACAAAACTTTCCTTCGGATGACACTGCGAATTTTTTGTCAACAACATTGGCAGATGTGATGTTTGTGCTTCTGCGCCAGCGAGGTTGGTAGGTGGAAAAGTTTGTTCTAAGCCTGACGTTTTGACCGTTTCATCGCCTTCGGAGGCCTAAACATGGCTCGAAGTTTTCGAATTGCAAGCTACCCGAGCAAACGCTCCCACGCGAACGCAAACGAAGCAAACGCTACACTGCTCACAAACTGAACACATACGCTTCTATCTACCGCCCGTTCAAACAAAGGACGTAGTAGCACCGATATTTTACTTTCTGTGAAACCCTCCACCGCTTAACGTATTGAGTTGGTTTCCACCTCGAGTGGCTTCACACCTCAATGACCGTCCTTGTTTGACCATGAAGAGCGAGGCGCAAAGCCCGCTCTAGGACCAGGCTTGGGTGAGGGTGTCGAGGTCAGAAGCACCAATATCGCCCAAACTCTGTGCATGGGGGTTATTTAGGGTGATATCGAATCTGGCATCAGTTTTTGACCTGCTTAACCTGAAAGTCAAAAATTCTAACCTTTCCACTTCCAAAGGGCTCGATGAACGTAACCGAAATTTGTTGCCGTGTTTTGTTCAAAAATGTGTTGAAAATGGGGATAAATGGTTCCACTGGCGATAGATCACAGAGTGCAAAATTACCAGTGCAGGGGAATCGAACTGACGACCACGCTACTGCTACTGCCAGAAGATAGTACCAACACATTTTCTTGTAGTACAGAACATTGTCTTCCAAGTGCTACAAAATACTTCGCAAAATTACAAACCTAAGCGGAGAGAAGAAGTGCGCAAATGGCTACTTTTTCATTTTTTCGCTTTTCACTTCAACGACCTAAAAATTGACAAAATTCATGATGAAAAAAGAAATGCAATAAATGCTCTGATAGAGCAAATCATTTTCTTTCGAAGGATGTGCAGCGCTGTGCAAGAGACCGCCGGCGAAATCTGCAGTGAATCGTTGAAAAAACGGCGAAGACTTATGGGACAACCTATTATATTTGGCGTAGCGTTTCTTCCTCGGTATGTTCTTGGACAGATGTTAATCCGAAGCACATTGCATTCACAAGGTTATCTTGTCAACAACCCTTTACCGTATATAGTAGGCCTCAATACGGTTATTGCGATACGTAGACCCGTAGGTGCTGCTATACTGTAGTTTGAAGCCGAAATAAGCTCATGGTAGTGATGTAGACCGAGTATGCGGAGTTTGGTACTCTCCGTGAAGATTCGAATTCGCCAAACAGATATTATTTTCCTTCAAGTAAGCTATATCCGTTCTTGCCAGATTTACGCTAGAGAACTGTTTGTAATTACTGGCTTGGTCTGAATAAACAAATCAAGTTCTTCTCCAAACGCTGTACCTTGTTTGGTGCCTACGATATGGCTTTTGAAGGAATCAATGTGACCTCATATGCCCGACATTGTGCATAGTTCCGTAGTCTGTCTTGGTAAAGCTAATCGATCTGCAAGTGCTTCCTCAACGACAGTTTTCAAGGCACCGGAATCGAGGAAGAAGAGAATTTTCTCGTACCCCTTACTTTTGTAATTCCAGATTTTGCCCTCTGCAATCATGAGTACGAGCTGCGATGACATGGCATTTTGAGCAGATGACGGTAACGCTGTTTTAAAGCACATCTGAGTATTTTTGGGAACACATCCGCTATTTCCTTGTTTCGGAGGGTTTTGCTGCTCCCTTTGAAAATTTGGAGCGCTTTCAATTTTCGCCCTGGTCTTTGGTTCGTATTCCAATTCGGCTGAGTATTCCTCGAATTTGCGTTCCTTTTAATACATATGCTGGTGTGATGTTTCCGACCGCATTGCCTGCAGTCAGGCTTCTGGCAGTCAAAGCTGTAGTGATTGCTTGAGCAGCACTTCCAACATCTTCGGCCATTTATTAGGATTTTGCGGCGCCTCATCGACATGATCGAAAACAGACGAGCAGCTTTCCGGAGAACTGTTGGCTAGCTTCAAACTGACCAACTTTTGTACTACATTCGACCTATATACAGGTTGATTGCAGTAGTTTTCCTGTAGAGTTTGGATAATCCTCTCCTAGTTTTCAGGCCCGAGTGTTATTCCTTTTACTGCGACTTCTGCCTTTCCTCTCAGGCTTTCCTTGAGCATGAGTAATTTCTCCATAACATCGAGCTCTCACTCTTGTGGACAACAGTCTTGAAGATTGCCCAGAATTCTGAGAAATATCCGTTTCCGTAGTCTTTCGACAACGTCGCTTAGGGAGGTTTTATCAAACGACATGGTCGTGCCTCGCTTTCAATTACAGCCTTAGGAACTGAATTTAGCGGTATTTGTGGGAGATTACTGTCCCCTGTTTCAGTCGGCTCTGCTTGGTCAGCCTCATCTTCCTGCGGAGCAGTACTGCACGATGATGCGTTTTGCAATATTAGGGCTCTCTGCGAGATCTACCCTAATTCCACGCTCATCGTGTTTCTTACGCACTTAGATTCTTTATGATTCTTCTTGTATCTCATTATAAAGCTCCTCGAGCTTGTCTTTTCCCTGTTTTGCTTGCTTTATACTGCTTTGCGAAAGTGCAGCAGTAGGCTTACATTTTTCGTAGGTATTTTCATGCGTTAGCGGATACTCTACTCTTACCGTGTGCTCTGTGTACGTTACCACCAGGTCTTTCAGGGTTGAGGCGCTGCTCATGATTGGGGCTCTGTGGAAATGCAACGCCATTTTATGCGTGACTTCTCGTGGGTCTCTTTGATTTTAAGAAATACTGTTCCTAGTGTCTTGGACACTGGGAATATTTTTTTCGGTGATGAAGAAAGGTTTCTAGTGCTATTAGGTTGTAACGAAGTAAATGGCACTAAACTACTGTAAATTTAAACAGTTAATATCTCGGCTTGTAGGCAAGCTTATTAATCGAAATAAAAACCCTCTGATTCTACACATCTTTGCCAACGTGGCACAAGCTTTTTTATCCCAGTAGCATAAAAATCAGAAGTTCTGGAATTGACGAAATCTTCGGCATCCTGTTGGTATTTGAATATTTTCCCTACCAAGAAGTCGCCAAGATGCTTGAAGAAATAGTAGTCTTTTGGGGAGAGGTCGGGAGAAAACGGAGGATGTGGTAGAGTTTCAATGCTCAGCTCATTCAATTTCAGCAACGTCATTCGTGCTACATGGGGGAGCATTGTCGTGCAGAAGGATAACTCGCCTTCGGTATACCAAGGCCGGCCGGATATCCTTCAACTTTTTCATCATTTCTTCAATTTCAATGCAGTACTTCTCTGTCGTGATGGATTCACCGGGAGGGAGGAAGCTGTGGTGAATAATTCCCAGCGAACACCACCATACTGTCACCATTACTTTCTTTTGGTGCAATTCTGGCTTCGCAAAAACCTTGGGGCTCTCATCGCTGTCCACCCACTGTGCCGATCGTCGCCTGTTGTCGTACATTATCCATTTTTCGTCACAGGTTACGATGCGATCAAGGAGTGGGTCTGTTTCCTTCCGTAGAAGCAGTGCGGTTGAGATCTCATATCGTCGGTTTCTTTGCTCCTCAGACAGCTCGTGAGGCACCCATCTTTCCAGCTTTTTGGTCTTTACAATTTCCTTCAGATGCCGGGCAACTGTGTTGTGACTGACGCCAAGAACCTTCGCTATCTCCCTGGTACCTTTGTGTGGATCCTCCTCTACCACATCTCTCAGCTTGTCCTCATCAACATCACTATGCCTCCCACGACCTTCATGTCCTTCCAAGCTCTCATCTCCATTCCGGAACTTCTGATACCAACGATACGCGGTCCGAATTGTGGAACATCCTTGACCGAATGCGGCGTTGATCTTCTCGTCCGCCTCCTTAGCTGTAGTGCCCAGCGTGAATTCATACAAGTAAATGCCTCGGATTACCCTTTTGTCCATCTGCAAAAAAGTCAATAAAACTCTCAAGTTTTCCCACTTTTACATAGAAAATTTGGTACTTACCGGTAGAGCAGAGTTTGCGCTTCTAAATGACATGCCACCTGTTACGGTTTGTTCTTGATCAAACGCGTAAAGACGCGCCAAAAAATGGCGCGAGCCAGTGCCATTTAATTCGTTACAACCTAATATATGCACAGAAATTTGCTCTTCGTAATGAGTACGGGAGTCTTGCAGCCTCTTAATTTAAAGGCTGCAATTGGAACAACGCAAGGTGTGAACTGAGAGTAATTCTCATAATTAGAGAATGTGATCGAATTTATGATCGACTTGCAGCTCTAGGCGTTATACGCGAGAGGCTTACGATTCCATTTAGTATAGGGAATACGATCCGTAATGGATCACCTTGCGGCTCTAAGTGTTATACGCGAGAGGCTTACGATTCTCGTTATTCTAGAGAATGTGATTTGCAGTAGATCGACTTGTCGCTCTAGGCGTTTACGCGAGAGACTTAATATATGACCTAGGCCGATGCACCACATGTACCGCTGAGGTACATTAGAGAGAGATGGAGATGGACGGGAGGAGAAGAGGCATAATAGATTGTCCCTAGGTAACGGAGATAACACTTACTTAGCAACCTATTTATTTTGGAGGAGCCTTCTTCAACCGCACACCCAAGACAAGTCCTCAAAATGTGCCACACACGGTGCCCACCCGGCGCTCTTCATAAGGGCGAGGCGAAGAGTAGGGGCCGTTGCCGACGATTATATCAACGCTGGTGCGTAGCTGCATACAACGCATCTTATCGTTAGTGCATCCTCATCTCCCCTGTTCAAACACATAGCTTCTGTTTCAGCTTTTCAGCTCCATGTAGGGTAGGGAAAGACTCCAAAATGGGCTCAGTCCCAACATGAGCACGCACTCCTTTTCCTTCTGCTAGGTCCTGTTCCAGCATTGCTCGCTTTCGTTGTCAGCACTGTGTACTGTTCATCCCCTTCTTTCCCTCGCCCTCCCCCTCAGGATATGGATAGAACATTGGTATTGTCACATCCTATTTTCTATTCAAATCTTATATACTTAGATATCAAGCAACAATCAGGAATAAATCTGTTTTCATGTGCTTGAGTGAACTTCAGAAAATTCTTTCGTTTTCCTTTTTCAGAAGCGTCTTCACATGATTTCACACAGCTGGCTTGCGGTGTTGAAGCTGCTGCCAATCAGGAAAAGCTCTCGTTCGGCCTTCCACTCCACCAGCTACCACATCATATAAGCCTCCCACTGCCTCTCATTCGTCAAGGAGCTCACTCCTCCTGTTTACTGCTAAGTGTCGTAATTGACTGATACCTTCACGAACACATCTCTATCGCTGGTACTGAGCTAGCATTCTTCTTCTAGGCAGTACTGCTCTTTTCCAAGTCCTAAGCAAGGACGTTCCGTTGTACAGCTGCCTGAACATCTCTAAACGTATGCCTTCATCAGCTTTGAAACCGAAAGCGTTGTCAATGTTTTTATTAGATGCAACTAAATTCTCATCCGTCGCAATACATTCACCTCGTAATGTTCTGCTTGTAGTCTTGAATCTATTGTGCAATGATTTATGCAAAGATGTTGTTGCTGTGTTGTTGATTGCCAAACGCGACGTCCTCAAGCTACGTAAGGGTCGTCCTAGCTTTAGTCCTCTCATAAATATTTACCCACTGAGCCTCTGTGTGCCTCTAAAAGGGGCACAAATTCTATTGATGGCGAATGCCGCCACATGCTTTGGAGTTGATGACCAAATACCAACGCTTAGAGCTCCAACGCGGCGCGATGAGACCTAAAGATAAGCTCCTACATCCTACTATATATAATCGGCTAATCCCACGTGTCCGTCACGGGGAGGGGGACTGAAGCCAAAAAATGCCTACGACAGTGCGGCCTCTGTCAGTCGGGCATTCTTTGAGCTTAACCATGGGCGATTGCTGGCGAACTATATCCTTGGCGGCTGATCGTACAAGTTTACGAGATATTCAAGGGGCAACACGCCAGGGTTTGAATTGGGATCGAGTGCAGAGCGTAGAGATTTAAAAGGCGTGCCGTAGACGTTGCTCAGCGTCCGTCTGGATTCAGAAGGCGTGCTGAAGACGCCATCAAACGCACATAAAGATTCAGAAGACGTGCTGAAGACGCCGCTCAACTTGCGTAGGGTTTCCGAATAAAAACGACCAATAGGAGAGACCAACAAAGGGTGACCATTAGAGGGGGAGGGAGCCTGAATAAGGGCGGAGGAGGGACCAGCATTTTCCTTCAACATCGTTCAGTGTGTGTCGGATTTCTGAAAACGGCTTACAGAAGTCGTGGCACGTGTGTCAGAGTGCAGAAAGAGTGTCATAGACGTCGTGGCAGCGTAGTGACACGTGAATCGGTACGCAGTGTCACATGTGCGTATTTGACCGTAACTCCGTTTTCTTGCCAGTACATAGGAAAGGAAGTATTTCGGTAGGTCGGGATGGGGGGGGGGGGAGGGGTAGAGAGGGCGACCATGGGATTCGGAGGAGTATTATTGCCGTCGGACACTAAGCGGTGTCGACCAACACTGATTAATTTTAATTATGATTTTGCTGATTGGGACTCTCATTACCTGTTTTTAGATACGTGAGGGGCAGTCGTTCGGTACACCATGGTGCTCGCCGCCCACTTCCCGCCCTGCCCGCCCCGCCCTATTTGGACAAGTTTGCTGCACGCAAGACCGTCGATAATTGGCGTGACGTCGTCCAAAAACCTAACAACTGATAGGAGAAGATTTGTAAACGCATCTCGGGGATCTCTGAAGTCATTTTCCAGTCGGTTCGGCTATGGAGACAGTTGAAGAAAGGAGAACGTCGCTCTTCTCTCTAGATTCTTTCAATTTTCGCCACAATTCTTTAAATTTTCGCCTCAAATGCGATGCCTCCTTGTGAAGCCAGGGACCCGGACATCTTGTCCTCGGCGCGCCCTTCGCCCCTTCCCTTTCTGAGGGCGGTGTATCGAACGACTCTCCGCCTAGATACGTAGAGAACGAGCGCTTCGGAGAATAAATCGCGTGCATGTGATGGAGGATGGATGGGCTTCATATGCGCAGTGAAAATTCTGCCCTACCATATCCCATTGCACTGATCTACATAGTAAAACCAGTTTTTTTTTACTGTAGAAAGGCCGAAGGAAGAAAGGAGGAAGATTGGGGTTGTTCTATTTTCGAGGTTTGGGGCGAAGCCCCCAACCAGACGTTTGGCGGCCCCGAAGCCGCTAAACGTCTGGTTGATAGATCAGGGGTAGTGCGTAATTACGATTTACGACTTTGCGATTCACGGCAGTTTTTGCCAAATTTTTTACGATCTCAGATTTACGACATTTGGGGTTGTCACGAAGAAATCCGACCAAAGCGTTGGTGGGTGCCCTGGTGTTCTCTCGACATCCCGCGGAATCCAATCGGTAACGGCTCTAGTCCAGCCGATGTCTGCGAAGCGCATTACGTGGCCGGCCCACCTACTTGGCTCACGCGACAGCGTTTCTGATCTCCGAACGACGGCGAAGCTCGGAACACCGGAGGCCTTCTCTAACTTGCATGAGAATGTCACTTCGAGCATCGTCCTCTCGATTCCACGCTGCACGACGCTGATCGCGTGTTCATCCTGCTTTCGTATAGCCCAGGTCTCTGACGCGTATGTTAGGGCAGGAAGAACAGTGGAGTCGAATAGGTGGGCACGGAATCGGATGTTCTTCGTCTTCTTCGAGACTTCTTCGACGCTTTTGAGAGTCCCCCCCCCCCCCAAACCGTTCTTTCCTCCTACCCAGTTCCGGGGCTCGACCTCGTGACCTAGATACACGTAGCTGGAGTACTCGGAGATGTTCTTTCCATCGAGACAGAATTGGGCATCAGAAATTTGTCCGTTACTCATAGTTTTCGAAAAAATCAGCTGCAGTCCAACGCTCCCACATTCACAGTCGGCCAGCATTCGCTCCGCCTGACTGATGCTCGGTGTTATGAGCACGATGTCGTCAGAGAAGCGAAGATAGTGCAGTTGCCTGCCGTCGACCTTCACTCCCATGTCTTCCCATTCTAGTTCGCGCATGACGTTTTCGAGGATGGCACTGAAGAGCTTCGGAGATATGGTATCCCCCTGCCGAACCCCTCTCCTCACGTCGATGACGACGTCGTTGTAGAATGGTGAGATCTTGGTCGTGAATCCATTGTACAGCTCTCGAAGAACTCTGATGTACTGAGTAGGAACTCCCTGAGTGAGCAGGGCGTTGATGACCGCTTCAGTTTCGGAGCCGAACGCCTTCTTCAGGTCGATGAGCGTAAGGCACAGCGGCAGCTTGTACTATCGCGACACTTCGATGAGCTTCGTAATGTGTATGTGGTCGATCGTGCTGAATCCTCCCAAACCTTGACTGTTCGCATGGCCATCCATGCGCCCAGCGTTCAGCTGATCCTATTCAGGATGACTCGAGTGAACAGCTTGTAGACTACGGACAGCAGGTAGATCGGGCGATTGTTGCCAATGTCGTGCACGTCTCCCTTCTTGTACAGCAAGACGGTCTTGCTGGTCTTCCACTGAGATGGAACCTTGCACTCCGACAGGTAGCGTTTGAAGAGCGACGCCAACGTGTTGATGAGCGTTGGCGGAAGATTCTTCAGATGTTCGGGTCTGATCCTGTCTGAACCGGGTGCTGTACGTTTCTTCCCCGACGAGATGGCGTGTCGGATTTCGGAAGGGAGAACGCAGGGAACGACGTATCCATCCTGCGGAAGATGGCATGGGGCAGATGGTGGTGGCTATTAAAGAGATCGGAGTAGAAGTCGTGGATGACCTTCTCCATGGCCCTTCTGGAAAAGGTGACCGTTTCGTCAGGACGTCGGAGAGCGGTCATCTTGGTCTTGAAGTTGGCGAAGTTCCGGCGGGCATTGCGGATGCTCAAACCTGCCTCTGCAGCTTCAGCCAACGCTTCCGCCCTTCTCTCCTTAAGGTCCTCCTTTATCGCCGCTCTGCATAACTTCGCAAGCTCGGACGTCAGTTGTTAGTTGCCTGACGCTCGTGCTGCTCCACGCTGGCGTATCAGCTTGAAATTTCTGGAGACAGACTCTCTTCGTGGTCTTCAAGCTCTTGGCTCCCTAAGCACTGTTGCGGTGATGTTGCACGAAGCAGTCGTATTCCTCGTCGATGTTGTCTATGACGGTATCTTCCCAAAGGCCGACAAGAGAGGTGTACAATTCCCAACTGATGGTTGTTCTGGGGCTCCTTTTCTTGAACTTTGCGGCCTTCTCTCCTTGACGCGAAAAGCGGAACCTCGCGCGAAGGAGGCGGTGGTCCGATCCCGTGTAGAATTTGTGGACAACGGAAACGTCGGTCAGGCAATACTTGCGGTTGAAGATGATGTGGTCGATCTCGTTGTGGAACTGGCCACCGGGGGATTCCCAGGTCCATCGTAGGGAGGGAGGCTTCTGGAACTGTGAGTTTTCATGGATGGTCTTTCTCGACATGATAAACTCGGACAGCCTTTCACCTGGCTCGTTCCACTCCAAACCGTGGGTACCGATGTGAAGTTCTTCTGCCGACCTTCTTAGCCCGATCTTGGCGTTGAAGTCGTCGACGATCACCTTGTAGAAGGTGTGATCTTCTTTATAGAACTTCTCCAGCTCCACGTAGAATAATTCGACCTCTTCGTCGTCGTAGTCGGATGTTGGGGCATACGCGACGAATACAGTCAAAGCTGGCAGCCACATCGCTTCAGTCGCATACGTCCGATTCGGGTTGTCAGAGACTCGTAGGAATCGATGTTCATGGCCAAGTGCGTGTTGACGAGGACACCAACGCCGCCTACTCCCCTGCTGTCGCATGTTCCGAGTAAGAGTTCTTCTCCAGAGCCGTAGGCGGCGTGTAGGGGGTGGTGTCTTCTCGTCTCGGTCAGTCCTATGACATTGTACTTGATCTTCCTGGCCTGCATCATCAGGTCCTCGACGGATGCTTCCGATTCAAGCGTGCGGGCGTTGTAAGTACAGATCCTCATCCTAGACCTTCTCAATTTGCGCAGCCTGGTTAGGCCCTGAGATTTTAGCATCCTCTCCATACTCGTCCTTCCCATCGCTGGAGAAATGGGGGCTCTTTCGGGGTCAATGGAATGAGGCCCTTTAGTGCTGCTGTGTTTGACTGCAATGCAAAACGGGTAGCTAGTCAGGCTCTGTCGTACGGGCGAAGAACTCCGGGCAGCCAGCCAGACTGCCCGAAGGGACGGGGCAAGACTTTTGAGACGGACTCGAATCGCCTTACGATGTACTCCCAGTCTACCGAGTACAAGCTTTTGGCCGAGCCGACAAAGTTACAATCCGGCAGGGGCGAACACATTCACGCACATTGTGCCGCTCCCACCCACAAGGAACGCGTCGACTCGGCACAGCAGGAGCAAGGAGTCCATCCCCTGCATCCCACCTGCGTCTCTGGGCAGTACACGGTCGCATTTGGTTCGCGGTTTCGTTCCCCTATCCACCACGTGGCCCTGGAAAAAGCGGCCCGAGATCCCTCTTAACAAGAGAGCTCGAAGGCTCTCTATCTAGGGAGATCCATAGCGTAAATCGTACATCTTCGCAAATGTGATATTTGAACAACAACCAACTGGCGTTCAAATTTGTGTGGTGCACCGGGTTTTTAAGGCAGCGCGACAGAAGCTACACCCGCTCCCTGCTGGGGGCGTGGCGTCAGGAGGTACAGCCGCTGTTCTGATGAACGGAAACTTTTGCTTGCGTGTCAAAGGTTTCGTAAGGCAGCCGTTAGGCCTGAGTTATACTCCCTCGGGAGCATCCGCGGAAGGGCGGGAATCGCGCCGAGACTCCTCACTTGGCCAATCGCCGCGCCTCGCCACGCCCGCCTTCGCCGTGCACCATTGGTCCGCGGACGTTCCGCGAATGCTCCCGCGGGAGTATAACAGAGGCCTTAGTCTCTTGGTGAAGCATAGGGGGTTGGGGGTGGGTGAGCAAGGGGGATGAGGAAAGTTTCACGTCCCCCAGCAGGGGACGGTTGTAACTCTTGAACGTCTCCCAGGTTTTAAGGATGTGTCCAATTTACTGGTTTCCTCTTACTATAATAACTCCGAGCGCCCACTGTGTTCAACAGTGTAGCGGGCGAACGCCCGGTGTTATTACTTGTTATTTATTTTATTTTATGCTGTGTAAGTTTACGGACAAAACGCTTAGTCCTCGCATTAGTTTATTGCAATTTCATACATAAATATTAGGTGCAATGACACCAAAAGTAAAGAGGGCAGGTGTCAGCCTGACGGCTGAGCACCACCGAGCCCACACACCACTGTCAACCCGGGAGGGCGTTTTCCTGTACTCTCTGGGTTGCGGGGGCTCTAGTTGATGGCTTAATGGGGGTGCCGATAGCCAGTGGGCAAACTCCCGCACGGGTAGTTTTAATGGGGCCCAATGGCGTCGGGTAAGACAAGGCTAGGCGTTACTGGGTGACCTAATCAATCTCCCGTGGATTGGCTATCCTTCTCTTCTACCGTAGCCTACGTCCCATCTCCCTACAGCCTTTCATCCCCTTACAATTTCCTTACATCCACGGCGGCGAAAGAGACCCGGTCCCCGGGTCCTAGGTTATACGGGATGGGATGAGTGGTTGATAGAGCTAATCGAATGAGAGAGAGATCAGTGTTGTTCCGATGTGTAGAAGGTCATCGCAGTTGAGTTGTGGTGATGGTAAAAAGGTGTTGAGTCGTCCTGAGTGGCTGTAAGTATAAGTGAGAGCTGTTGCAAGGAACAAAAATACAAAACTAAAAAAAAACTCACAACCAGTGGTGTTATGTGTGATACCGTAAATAAGAAAGGGAATGGAGATATTGAGGCATTGATAAAAGATATACGGAATAATTAGTTTCGCGTAGACTAGTTTTTGTTTCAAATAATATTGTTGTCTTGGAGTTTCGACTGCCATTACCCTTGTTTGTCATAGTTGCATGTGCATAGTATCATATGTTCCAATAAAGATAAAGATAAAGGAATCTCACACAGTATTAGTATGAGACCGAGTTGTGAGATTTATCATGGCGTCACTGTGCGCGCATTAGAGACGTAAATAATGCACTCAGATCAAAATCAATGTAGCCCGAGATTAAGGACAGTAACTCGTTAAAAAAACGACAGTTGTCAAAATACGTACATTTGTTAGACACGGTGTCCTTATCGTCGCATGTGAAGAAAATTTATGGGACTAGTTTCAGTTATATTACACAAAAGGTAGAGTTAAGTAACGGATGGAGGCCAAAACATGGTGCTTCGAAGTAAAAGCACTCGTGGTCCGTATAGCTAGAAGTGATGAAGGCTACGAGAAGGAATCCAAAACACTACTCGATATGCATATGCAACTTTCCGGATCACAAAACAGCCAACCAGGTGGTGATTTATTCTTCCCCTGGTGTTGGGATCATGATACAGGAGCTGGGTTACTTGTTGTTATAGTTGAAGCAACTCCTGGTTGATGTAGAGCTGCTTTTCTCTTCTAGTTGTATAAAAGTAGTGAGTTTTGGATTTGTTGCAAACGTAAAGCCTTGTTTTTGTATATGAAACATGGACACGAGTTCTCTTACTAAATGCAAAGACTGGCAGTTTCTCGCCTTGGTTTTGTGCTCGAATAGATACTTAACTGATAACTTATTATGTAATTTGTGAAGCTTTTCCATGAAGGTAGTGTGAATTGAACGAAGGTGACACTATGTCCGTGATGTACCGTTATTAGAGCGTTTTGCGCTCCTATGTTTATCGATCGCTTCCAACTACAAGTTTAAATGTCGTTAGTCTGTGGCTGATTACTTGAGTATTTTAGAGCTGTGCTCAACTGCGTGAAATCGCGTTGCGCAGTGACGGCATGATTTTGTAACGTAGAAAATTTCCAAAAAGTCGTAAAAAAATGGAGAAGAAAGAGAAAATTAGTCCGCAAAAGGGTGCGGGTTTGTGGCTAGAAGAAACTTTGTAGCTATTCTTCTTCAGAGTTATAGAATTTTACCCTGTTTATGTGGACCGTGCGTTCTCGACGTCCATCGAGAATGGTAATATTGGGAGGATCTATGTCCACAATGACAAAGGGACCTTGAAAACGAGATGCTATTTTGTTTCCAATGTCTTGCCGTACCAAAACTTGTTGACCTACTTGCAAATTTGAGGGTTGTGTGCGGTTCCTCAAATCGTAGTGACGTTTTTGTTCTTGCTGTGCTATCTCCAAATTTGCTTGAGTTGTTTTCCAAATAGCACGAAGCATTGGGGTCAGTTGATTTGCATAGTCTGTTTCTGATGCAAATTTGCGAACAGGTAGTTCCAAGGAATTACGGAAGATGTTGAAGGGCTCGTAGCCATGAATCACAGTGTACGGAGAGTGCTTAGTGGTGGAGTTCTCTGCGCAATTATATGCATGAATAGCTAAGAACATAACATTGTCCCATTCATCGTTACGTGTAGCTATGGCCATGGATATAAGTTCTTCAATGGTGCGATTTGCGCGCTTGACTTGTCCGTTACTTTCATGATGATACGGAGTGCTAGTTTTATTAGCGATTTTAAGGTTTTTAAGAGTAGAACGGAAAATGTCACTCATGAAAATTGGGCCTTGATCGGTTACCAAGAGCGCTGGCGGTCCGAAACGAGATACGGAGCGATTCATGAATGTATTTATTATTGTAAGCGCCTTTTGGTCTGGTATGGGTTCAGCTACTATATATTTCGAGAATGCATCGACAAAAACAATTATGAACTTGTTACCATCCAGGGTTTGAGGTAGTGGTCCAATCACGTCTGAGTGGACTCTTTCCCAAGGACGTTCTGGCAGGTCAAAATTGCATAACGGTTCGTTGATTCGATATGCATTGGGGTCTTTACGCTTCTGACAATGGGGGCACTGTGATACCACGGCGGTTACATCGTGGGTCATTTTATTCCATATAGCAATTTTCGAAACAGCAGTAAGGGTCTTTCTGACGCCAAGGTGGGCCATTCCCATTTGGGATGAGTGAATTTGTTTGATCAGAGTAGTTCTAAGGCTAGAGTTGTCGGGCAAGACTATAACGGGATCTTGGTTTACTTTCATGGGAACATAGTATAGTATATTGTTAGCGATAAAATAATTGGAAAATGCGGGGTTATTTGGGTTGGCCTGAAGACTTTCTCTAATGAGAGATGTGCGGGAACAGTTTTGTTGTTCTTCGCATACTTTATCTAAGGTAAATAGTTGGGATGTGACCGCGTTGATTGCTATATCAGTGTGGTTAATGGGAAGGTGTCTAGAAAGTGCGTCACAAACCATGTTGCTTTTACCGGGCCGATAAGTTATCGTGATGTCATATTCCTGTATCGCGATTTGGTATTTGGCGAGTCGACCAGTAAGATCTCTCCTGTGAAGAAGAGATTTTAATGGCGCGTGGTCTGTTATTACAATTGTTTTCGCACCGTCAATGTAAGGTCGAAATTTTTGAACTGCGAAAACAAGTCCAGGCGATGTGTTAATCAGCACTTCCTTTCTTACCAAAAGTAAGAAGAAATGAAGGAAAAATAAGATGACAAAAAAAATTTGAGAAGATGAAAAAATTTTAAGTGTAAAGATCACGTTTCCTTTGTCCTTATCCTTAAGATTGAGTTGATGCTGGTTGAGTAGATGGGCAAGATGTCACAGTAAGTTGTCGTTGGAATTGGTACTATTGCACCTCTAAAATTTATCGAAGACGAAACGAAACGTGAGACAATTCCGGTATATAGAATGTGGATAGTAGAATATGAAATGAGAGAACGGTGGAGAGAGAGACAACTAGTGTTAATCGTGCTTTGCTTGCTCGTTTTTATTTATTCTTAAGCTGTATATTTTCATCGCCTTACTTCAAAATGAATTTTGGTGTGCGCTTCATTAACAAATACGACCACAGTACATTTATTAGTAGTACTTTACCGCGAGGGTGGCGTAGCCTGGCCAGGACTTAACGTAACACTGCTCAAATACCGGATTAGAGGGATTTTTCTCCCTGTCACACAAATGAATGGAATATTTTTTCCTCGCGGAGTAGAGGTGGAGCAGGGGTGTGACATTAGCGCTCTCTTTTCTTTAAGAGAAAAGGAACAATAGATCGCAAAAATGGAGAAAACGTGGCGGCATAGTATTCAAATCAGGGGACATGAGAGCATTTTGAGCATAACCAGAAATTTATGAGGTTCAGACAACTTGCTGTGAACTTCTTATCTTGAAAAGTGAACGCCTTTTTTAAATACTGTTACTTCTCTAAGTAACAGTATGAAAAAATTATAAGAAAATATTCTTATGGCCTATTTTTGGGTAAATTGTGCCGGGCACATACGCAGTGACACTAAAAGGAAGTGTAAAAAAACTCATCCAGCATTAACATCTTTCTTTTTTTTTTGAAAATTAGAGAGAATACAAATAGAGTGGTGGAAGAAAGGACGAGGAAACCGATCAAAAAATAGGCAAAATAAACTAATGCGAGCCGGGACCTCCATATAATAACTCCGAGCGCCCACTGTGTTCAACAGTGTAGCGGGCGAACGCCCTTTGTTATTACTTGTTATTTATTTTATTTTATGCTGTGTAAGTTTACGGACAAAACGCTTAGTCCTCGCATTAGTTTATTACAATTTCATACATAAATATTAGGTGCAATGACACCAAAAGTAAAGAGGGCAGGTGTCAGCCTGACGGCTGAGCACCACCGAGCCCACACACCACTGTCAACCCGGGAGGGCGTTTTCCTGTACTCTCTTGGTTGCGGGGGCTCTAAGTGATGGCTTAATGGGGTGCCGATAGCCAGTGGGCAAACTCCCGCACGGGTAGTTTTAATGGGGCCCAATGGCGTCGGGTAAGACAAGGCTAGGCGTTACTGGGTGACCTAATCAATCTCCCGTGGATTGGCTATCCTTCTCTTCTACCGTAGCCTACGTCCCATCTCCCTACAGCCTTTCATCCCCTTACAATTTCCTTACATTACAGCTTATTCCTACTTCCCTTTAGAGTTGCTTTTATGTTCCAATGTACTTCTGTGACAGAAGACACCGTCCCACAGCTTCTCTCATACGTCTTACTTCCTCCCTTAACTAGCTTTTCCATTCCTCTAACATTGGATGAGCCGCCATTTGAAATCAGACCAGTTAAAGAAGAGAAACAAATGCAACACATAAAACAAAAAATAATAATTTCCTGTTTAAGGGGATGGTGTCCTCCGTTTCCAGCCGAGAGCTAGCAGGACACATCACATTCCAACTGTCGAACGTTGTTCCGTTCCAGCCAACAGAAAGTTATTGGAGGCAGAACCTTAGAGAAAGAGAGTCGATATTCTTTGATCCATGTCCTGTTTCGTAATAAGGCCTATGGATGAAAATCCACTGGTGGCGATGTCCGTTCCTTCACGTGGTGCCACTGGAAACTGCCCGCTCCGCGAGCTAAGCCGAACACGGACACTCGATTGCAGGCGACAGGCCGGCCTACGAACACCCATGTCAGTTCACATGGTTCATGACATTTCAAGATTTTCGTGATAGTGCAACGGCGTCCGCGGGAGCCGACGCACACTCGCAGAACCCGGCGAGTGTGAGAAGTATGCGAGGGTCCCTGATGCGAGGACGGCATCGGTGGGCAACTAAGCTAGTCCGAAAGTCCCGTAACGTAAGCACGAACCGTGTGGCAACGCTGAATGTGGGTACGTTGACGGGCCGCTCGTGCGAGTTGGTTGAAGCACTGGAGCGTAGAAGAATTGATTTCTGTGCGGTGCAGGAGACGAGGTGGTACTGCCGCAAGTCAAGGGACATAGGACGTGGCTTTAAGGCCGTTCTATGTGGAAGTCCTAGGACCACCAGTGGTGTCGGAATAGTCGTCTCCGAACGATTTCGTGACTCGATTGTAAGCGTCGAGCGCTTTGACGATCGATTGATGAAGATCGTTGTCGCCGCTAAGGAGCGACTCTATCACTTCTTCTCTGCGTATGCTCCGCAGACTGGCTGCTCCGATCAAGCCAAGGATGAGTTTTGGAACCTGCGGGATGAGAAGACAGCAGAGGTACCGTCGAAAGATGCCTTCATAGTCGCTGGTGACCTTGATGGGCACGTAGTTGCTACGAAAGACGGGTACAGCTGTCATTTTTGTTTCGGATACGGATCACGTAACGCCGATGGTGAGCGCATTCTTGAGTATGCGGAATCGCATACCCTCACCGTTGTGAACACCGTCTTCCGAAAACGCGACTCGCACATAATCTCATACTACAGTAGGAGCTCCAAGTCTCAGATAGATTTTGTCCTTGTGAGAGATCGCGACCGGAGTCTTGTCACAGACGCGAAAATCGTGCCGTATGAGACGGTCGCCCCACAGCACCGACCGCTGATCTGCACTCTGAAGATTGTCCCTCCGAGGCTGAAGCAGGTTGAGCGATAAGGTGCTGCAAGAATCAAGTGGTGGCGAGTGAGAAAGAAGGAAGCAGCTGTGATTTTTCGCGTGCGGTTACCGACAGTCACGACTGTCGACGAAACTTGGAAGAAAACGACCGACGCGATTCGTCAAGCTGCACAGTCGGAACTCGGCATTACGAATCCTGGGCGACGGAAAGTCGACAAGCAGACATGGCTGTGGACAAACGACGTGAAAGCAAAAGTGCGAGAGAAGAAGTCGCTTTATCACGTGTTTCTGGAAAAGACGGCCGATAACTGGCGGAAGTACCAAGAAGCTAGAAAAGCTGCAAAGAAGGCCGCGGCTGTTGCAAAAGCCACTCATTATGGAGATGTCAACGAGAAGCTCGAGTCGCGCGATGGTGAGCGGTATCTGTACCGACTTGCAAAGTTTCGCCATCGGCAGACAGGATATTGAGAAGTTTTTCGGCATCAATGATGAGAACGGCCATCTTCTTACGGACCGCAAGAAGTCGTTGAAGCGATGGTGCGACTACTTTGAGGAAATCTCCGCAGCATAATTTCCTCATCCAGCTATCCCTTCTACCGCTATAACCCACGGCCCCGTTCAGAAGATCACCGTGGAGGAGATTGAAGGGGCTTTGAAGAAGAGCCAGGCAAAGCGACTGGGTCCGATGACGTGGCAGCTGATTTATGGATGTCCAAGTACTATACCCTGCTGAGTGGTTGGCGAAGTTCTTTAATCAGGTTGTGGCGGAGAAGAAAGTGCCTAAGTGTTGGCGCCAAAGTACGACAATTCCAATTTGGAAGAAGTAGGGCAGTCCTGCAGACTGCTCCAATTACCGTCCTATTCGCTTGTTTTCGCACAGCAAGAAGATCTTTGAGTGAGTTGTCGATGGACGAATTCGGGACATCGTCCAGCTTTCCAGCAATCAGTGCGGCTTCGTGGCTGGCTGTGCACCGCTGATGCCATACATGCCGCCCGCCTCCTGATAGAGAAGCATCGCGAGAAACGGAAGCCAGTGCATATCGCTTTCTCGACTTGGAGAAGGCCTTTGACCGCGTACCGCGTGAAATTATATGGTACGCCCTGCGTCAATATGGAGTTCCTGAAGAGCTCATAGAGTGGTTTCTCTACTCTTGTCCAAAGAGTCGAGTTCAAGCTGCAGCTGGAACCTCGATGGAGTTTCCCATCTCTGTCGGAGTACACCAGGGTTCTGCGCTTTCCCCATTCCTCTTTATTGTCGTCATGGATGCCATTACACGAGATCTTCAGAAGCCCGTCCCCTGGACGTTGCTTTATGCCGATGACGTGATGCTCGCTAGCGAAGATAAAGGTGAACTACAGCGAGAGCTGCAAGCTTGGTTTTGTCGCTTTGAGCGATTTGGACTCAAACTGAACGTGAAGAAGGCTGAATACCTAACGACGCACGTTGCTGAGTCCAGCCCCATCAATGTTAACGGCATCGAGCTCCCATGCACTTCGGTTTTTAAGTACCTGGGATCAGCAGTCGCGTCTGACGGCAAACTGATGGTCGAAGTGAATTCACGCGTGAGTGCAGCTTGGTCCAAGTGGCGCTCGTTGACTGGCGTGCTCTGCGACATGAAGATACCAGAGCGCTTTAAGTCAAAGGTCTACAGAGCAGTCGTCCGGCCAGTAGCCATGTACGGCGCTGAGTGATGGCCAGCGACCAAGGAAGTTGAAACGCGCCTCAGCGTCATGGAGACGAAGATGCTGCGCTGGACGGCTGCAGTCACGCGAATGTACCGTATCCGAAACGATGTCATTCGGCAGAAGTTCGGTGTCGCGCCGATAGCTGACAAGATGCGCGAAGCTCACTTGCGATGGTACGGCCACGTTCTACGTGGAAAGGAAGACAGCGTCCGCAAGATAGGCCTTAACTTCGAGGTAATAGGAAAGCAGCCTAGAGGGCGCCCGAAACAGCGCTGGGCTGATACGCTACATGCGGACTTGAAAGTAGCTGGTGTCCACCCTGATCTAGCACTGGATCGGGAAAGGTGGCGTCATGACATCAGAATAGCGGACACCGCCACGAAGTGGGACAAACGCTGAAAATGAAGAAGAAGATGCAAATCCACTATTGAGGATCATTCGTGATTGGAGGCAGGGTTTAAAAAGTCGATAAACTACTGTGGAATGAATGTGCCACTGATGCTTCTACCGTCTCACTTTATAGGACGGAACAAATTAATATGCAAAGTGGGGTAAAACTGAGCACGTAGCATTTCAAGAAAAGGATTAAATGGCTCCGGCCCTTTTATTGTTCCTTTTCAGTGGTGTGATTGAGGATATTGCACTTACCCTACCTACGTTCGTTACAGAGCGATGAAGGGTAGCCCGAACGTGTGCAGAGAGTTATTAAATAGTAGTGCCAAATTTTAAAGTTTTCAAAATCGGACCTGTGCAGGCAAACCTGCGCAGGGAACCGGCGCTCCAGAGGTAGGGTAAGGTTACCGCGATAGTTGTTGTGGTCGATCGATGGTTCAGAGCTTTAGAGCTATTTTAAAGTTAAGAAACGTCTTCATTGCAATTTCTCTACAATTAACGGAGCTTCTGAATTCGAGCATCGAGCTGTGGTTATTGCTTGGTACAGTCTCACTAAGCAATAAACGTGTAACTACCTTCCTGCAGCGGTCTATATAGCGTTTTCACCTGCTGCGTTAAAAGTAGACTTCTGTAAACTCAAACTGAATCAATCTCAACTTAAACCACACTCTTCCCAACTCACAACTCAAAAGTGCTTGCTTTAAAATAAAGCTAGACACCTACTAAATCAAGGCTGTCTCGTCTATGGAATCAAACAGAAGATGCCTCTAGAAAGTTATGATATACGTTAACCTTCCCATTTTGAAACAACTACAAAAGTTGTCCAACAGATATGATCGCACTGTTTCGGCGGCCAAAAGCTTCTTCTCCGTGTGCTGTGGCAATGTTCCTGGACTTATTTCAAAATGTAGAAGAGCGGAGGTCTTTTATTGTGTCTCATGATGGGATTGTGTCGTGCGTTCACTCGGTACGCATAGAGCCACCCCGTCATATGACTCAGTACGTTTGTTAGATTATTGATTTATTGATTTATTACATGTGATACCGCATGTGACTGGCTCAGATTCGTTGGATAGACTTACTTGACTCGAAAAATAGTGTACAGGAAAAATATGAGCTTCTCATAGGGATACTTTATGAGGGCATAGTACAACATGTTCCATGGGGAATGGTGACGTCTTTTAAGTCTATCCGTCTTCCTTACTACTTGCAGAACATGTTGGTTCATCGAGACTGTCTGTTTCATGAAGCTAGATGTACAAATGATTTTTCCAAATACGAGCGTTCTCTGTAAAATTTGCAAAAAAGCTTAAGCGATACAATTTGCACTTGGAGAAAAAGGTAGTTGAATCTAGAAATCGAAAGAGTTTTTATACATATTTGAACAAGAAAATTAATGGTCCCAGTCATGTGGGCTGTCTCAAACATGAGGGAGTTGTTGCTACAACAGCTCAAGACAAAGCGAATCTGTTAGCAAATGCATTTGCAAAAGCATATCAGAATGATGATGAAATAACACCATCTAGTTTTTCATCAGCAGTCGATCAGATGACTGACTTTCCGTGGTTTCAGTCGAATCAGCTTTATGACTTACTAAAGAAATCACCAAAGTCTACCTCTGTCTAAGAAAGTCTAAGGAAAGGACCTCTCCAATCAACGGAATCTAGATAAGCACCCACCACTAGGATGTCTGCCTTTTTGAAATTATGTCGGTAAATAAATTCCTCACTTGGAACTGAAACGTTGAGGTGAAAAAGTATAGGGGCATGATCAATAGTCCCCAAGTGTGAAGTTATATCCACATCATTTACAATTCATAACTCGTTAATAAACAACAGGTCTAAAACCTTGTTCCCTCTTGTGTTAGATGTAATATGACGCGCATAATTGTGCGTAAAGAGTAACGTTAGAAAAGGGAATGACATGTGCAAACTCGACGAAAGATCTCGTCTCCACAACATATCGGGAAAATTGAAATCACCCATAAGGAGACAAGGAATGTTGCAAGCTGAAAGATCACTAATACGTTTATAAAATTGCTCATTAAGTGCAGAAGCACATCTAGGTGGCCTGTAAACAACTATAAAGCAATGCTTGCCTTCATTGAAGTGTAGATCACAAGCAATTATTTCAGCCGTTTGGCACGCTTTCACTGAAAACCAAGTCTGGAAAAAGTTTGCTTTTAATTATAGGAGCGACGCCGCCTTCTTTTTTTCTTATTCCCATCACGACGAAGAGTCGTATAAGATGAACATAGCTCCGTAAAAAAGGCTCACTCTTCACTCTTGAATTCAACCACGTTTCGGTTACGGCGGCAACACTACGTCACAAGAAATCATAGAGTACACCAAAGACTGGGCGTTCTTTTGCAAGGACCTGGCATTAGCTGAAAGGCAAACTAACCCGCTATCTGAAGTCCGCGGAACATCTAGTGGTTTACAGATTACTTCATGCCGCTGTTTTCGTCTCAAATTTTTAGTTTTGACAGAAACTTATTCGCTGTTGTTTTTGCGAAATTCTAAACTAATACACAAGTCAAAAGTTGATAGTAAGTTAAGAATTTAGTAAATATTCAAACGATTCAGGCTTTTTGTGGGAATACCATGCGCAGGCTAAAGCAAGGTTTTTGAATCTACAGTTATTCCACTTCCTTGAAATATCTAAAGTTTGATTTGAAATGTGTCTTAGTAGAAAAACACGTGAAAATGAAAATAGTTGGTAGAAAAACTGCTCAGCTTGAGCTGAGAATAACACCATAACATAACAATAACACATAAATAAATAAATACTGAATCACATGTGATTCACATTAGCAGAAAAAGCCTTTGAAAAAATGTAGTTGTATTGTACTACACGTCAGACGAATCTTACGATTTATGGTTTACGATTTACGATTTACGATTTACTACGATTTTCCGTAATTACGATTTACGATTTATGATTTCAAATTTCGTTTACGCACTTCATCGTGTCAAGCCGCGAAAAAACTCCAAAAGTTCCCTAGGAGCGGTCTGCGTGCAATTCATAAGGACGCGGTTGACCCATGGGACCCCTTTCTTCTAAGCATCTCGACACGGATAGTTTGCCCTTCTGAACAAATACTTATCCACAGAGTCGCTGTTTAATCCGAGTTGGTGCAAAACTCCATGGGAAGCAAAGACCACCTCTTTTTTTGGGATTCGCTATTTTATCAATAAAAGCGACGTTCTCGACTGTTCAGTGAGTAGCGTTCGACTACCCTGTTTTAAATCTTATAACTCCCGATATTTGGGAAGAAGTAGCTCATCACTTTTACTGCTACTGCTTGGTGCGGTAACATTCCAATATGCACAAGAATTCGGCCCCTCGTGCAGCAGTGCATTTCATTTCGTGCGAAAAGTGTGGGCAGGAGAAACTGGAAGTCGTCTTTCCATCAGATAAATATAATTATCAGAGAAAGAGCATTTAGACGGCTTTAGGATGTTATGAGGGCGCAATTTGTGTCGGTTCGTCTCGATTTAGTAGGAAAGCGACATGCCTGCAATTCGGAACCTTGAGATGCTTTGAATCGCTGCCAAGAATTCTCAGGTCAATCACAAGGGTGCATGGCGGCAAACTAATAACTTTCTCCCCAAGCTCTGTGCGCTCTTATCAACATTGTCTGACCTCCAGAGTACTTGAGCCCCTCAGACATTCGCACACCACTAAGGCTTACCTAATAACACCACTAATGACCCGAAAGAGGTCTTGCTGCACAATAGCACCATGTGCTGCAGCGTTCAGAGTGGTGCTATTGTGCTGCAAAGCGCGGAGCAGTGGTGGGATAGTGATGCACTCTGCAGCACCACTGCTGCGGAGTGTGCAGCAGTGATGCTATTATGCTGCAAAGCGTATCAATCGATTCGTGAACGCCTTGCAGCACGTGCGCTATTGTGCTGCAAAGCCTCTTGCGGCTTGTTAGGCCACCACTAGTGGTGCTATCGGGCACCACTAGTGGTGGCCGAATTAGTGATGCAGTAGTAGTGCAATTTCCGCTCCTCGAGGAGAGGCAATTGCGCTCCAATGCGCATGCGTGCGCAGTCGCGCGCTGGCGCGTTCGAGGAAGGAATTCGAATCGTCATTTGAAATTTCTGGCCGGTTAGCTCGATCGTTTGTTGTGTTTCGTTATTCTTCTTGCATCGTCGTGTGCTCGTGTATTCGTGTACATGTCAATTGAGACGGGGGAAGTTTGTTAGGGGAGATCAGTTCGAATGAATGTTGGGGAAGTAATCCGCATCTCATTTTTGCGCAGTATTGCGCTGTTCTTGATGGAGTTGAGTTGAAACCGTGTCTTGTTGTAACCGTCTTTCCAAATTCTTGTCAACTGAGAACGGGAGAAGTTTGCCAGGGGAGATCAGTTTGAAGAATGCTGGAGAAACATTCGAAATCCCATTTTTATGCAGCGTTGTGCTGCTCTCAATGGCGTCTTTCTACATGCTTGTCAATTGAGGACTGGAAGAAGTTTGCTTGAGGAGATGAGTTCGAAGAATGCTAGGGAAGCATTCAGGAAGTAAGGAAAAATCCCTATTGTGCTGTTATAGTTTCTGTTTTACTCCGGTGCCGTTGAATGATGAAGGCCGAAGGCTCGGGTACCGACAATGCTAAACAAGTCTTTGTCGGCACCCGAACCTTGAATCGATTCGGGGTGCATCGAAGAGCTGACCCATCCTCCGATTAACAATTTTCCTTCCATCCCCCCATGGTCTGTGAATCGGTTTGGCATTGATACTAGAATTGTCTGGTAGGGATAAAACATTGACTTGCTCATTGACTTGCCACCACGGGTCGACCCGTCGAATATTGTATATGCCAAATATGCACCCGAAAGCCTTAGTAGAAGTGAAATGCGTGGCCCATCCGAGAAAGGGGTTAGCTATTCGCCGACCTTCATCCTATCCATCTTTGTTTATAGACCCATTCTGAATAAGACCCGCTTTTTCTTATCTAAGATAATGGATAGGATGAAGATATCTCGACGGTACTAAGGCATGGTTCGGGTTCTGCTAAGGCCAATAGCCCTCCATCCCTGTATCAGAGGTGCAAAACACTGAATTGCTCATCGGATCAATGTGTCTCAGACTTGCCGTTTAAAGCGCAGACCAAACCATAACCCTATCAAGGTTTTTCTTTACTTTTTGATTATTTTATTTTTGTCACGTGATATCAAACTACAACTCACTCCATTCTTCAGAGGAGTGAGTTTAGTGAGGACCAAGGCTTGGACTGTTTTAACAGCCTAAGCCTTGGTCCTCAGGAAGCTCCTCTGAAGAGTCTGCCTTGAAGTGGAGGCATTATCCGGTGGTCATCCGTACGCGGGTGGTCATCAGCGCGGAAGATTTCGCGCGCCAGTCGCACTGGGCTGTCTATCAGCGAATTTTTTACGATTCTTTGATTTCAATCCTCCATTCAAAAATCGTTTTCGATTCACGTTTCATTTCAAAGGCGAGGCTAGGCGACGACTGGGAGGCGCAGTTTTTGTTGGGGCGCGTTATTTTCTGGAAGCCTGGCGCTAGGTATTCCTTTCACTCCAATTTGGACACCTTTCACTTCAAATCGGACACTCTTCTAAGTTCGCCCAAGACTTTTGAAATCAAAGCGAACCTCTCTAAATTGAAATGAGCACTTTTACATTAAACTAGAGACTCCCCAAAAAGGCTGGAATGATTTTTTGTTCAAGGAAAATTTAGTATGTCCTTTTTCGAAGTTTTAATACGCTTATCCAATAAGTGAGCACATTAATGAATTGATTGAAATTTTATAGAAATGCGCAAATCTGCTTGCCTCGCACTTCCTTATGCACTTTGGCAAACATATGAGTTTGAACTCTTCAGCACCTCAAACACAGGGTGAAGGTGTGTTTGGTTCGAATTTATTTTCTGCTCGTGTCCTTTTCACAAATGAACACTTCACCGTGGTTCCACAAAGAAGAGATTTATGATATTATCTCGAAATGGAAAGTGCTTTTTAAGATTCTCACTGGAAAACGTCACATAAACCCTCCCCATTTTTTCCGAGGCAAAGTAATTAGGACGAAAAGAAGTAAACTCCGCCTACATGTTCCCGTTGCAAGGACCACGACAAGATCTACATTTTTGACATACAGAAGCTTACGCCAGCCCAACTTGCTGCTTGCGGACAATGAGCACCTTCTATCCTTACCTTGGCATAAATTCCAGAAGTTTCTGTTAACCAAGTTATTGTAGTAGTTGCTTTCACAGGTAGACCTTCTTCTATATCTCATAGTACTTGTTTTATGTTCTGTGTTCTACTGTTTTCCAGTACTGCTTTAATTATTTTCCTTACTCTGTTCCACGCGTGTGTGCTATGTACTCGCGCTATGAATAAATAAATAAATCAGGAATAAATGCGAGGCACGCTTCCAGATTAAAATTGCACGAGGATTCCAATTAGATAGACGGAAGATCTTTTAAAAGAAGTTTATAGCGTTAGTTTCAACAAGACATCTCTCAAGCATTTCGTAACTGATTTTTTTATGGAACTTCATAACACACACACCATACATATCGAGACTAACGGTAAGACTGGATAGGTGATTCATCGAATGTAATGTTCACCAAGGATAAATTTCATCTCACAATACATCAAATTGCTCGTCCACTCGTCAGTGATTTCTAGCAGTACTTTGACCTTGCGCCCCTCAGGCAATGTACCTACACAGCCAGTGACACCACCAATTAACGAGTTAGGAAACACTCATGAAATGCTTTGAGAAAACTAGAGTACTTCAGTGTTCTTAGGAGGTCTACCGACTATCAAATCGAACTCGATGCAATTTCAAACTGGAAACGTGCTCTACGCACTGAAGGATCAAAATGTCGTTTTCAAAAAGGTTGAGCACTTGGGGTGCTCTTAGAAGTTCTCTCGTCTATCTCATTATGTTCCTTGTACAATTTCAGCCTAGAAGCATGCCTCGCATTTAATTCTGATATGAATAAAAACTGATATTTAACGAAAACAAAAAACGCCTAAAAAGTCGTCTTAAGGGTTACTTAGGCAGGATAATTTCTTTTTCGACTGCCAATGCAAGCCGTCTGATCCTCCGCTCCCTCTACCAATTGTAATCATACCAAATCTGGCCGACCTACAGGCTCCCGTGGTTGGCTGGGTCAGCATCGCCTCCGCGGCGAGAGCTGTCTGGCCGAGTGCGAAGCGGCGGGTGTTACTGTGCGAGTCGACGCTAATTGTCTCCGCAGGCACTGTCCCGCGTCTTCGCCCGCGCCGCTTTCAGTGAGAACGTCCCCCTCCCATGGTGCCAGTCTTGTCTGGGAAGGATAAAACACTCACTCGTCCATCGATTGGCGACTGCAAGTCATTGGACCAGACGTGAACATTTTCCAGGCGTTCGAGTTGCCTGTGTGACGTTCCTTGCAGGTAGAATGTGTGGCGCACGCAAAGGGATTGAGAACTTTGTGATCTATCCAGAGGTGTGCGCAAATGAAATCTGAAATTTCGTAAATCGTAATTACGAAAAAACGTCGTCGATTGTAAACCGTAAATTGTAAGTGTCACCGGACGTGTAGTGCAGCACAACTAAATTTGCAGAGGCTTTTTCCATTAATGTTAATCAGATGTGATTCAATATTTGTTTATTTATCATGTTATTTTCAGCTCAATCTGAACAGTTTTCCTACCAAACTGTTTCCCATTTCTAAGCCTTCTTGCTAGTAATACACATTTCAAACCAAACTTCACACTTTTCTAGAACGCTCAAAAACTGTAAATTCAAAAACTTAAGCCTATGCATGATATTCCAACAAAAAGCCTGCATCGTTTGAATATCGATTAAATGCCAAATACATTACCAATTTTTCGCTTGGCCTAGAATTTAGCAGAAACAACAAAAACTAAAAAATCATTTCACTACTGAAAAATGCGGCGAAAACAGCTGCTGCGCATGTAATAATCCAACAATCGTTTTAACGTACTGGGTCGTAAGATGGGATTGCGCCTTTCGTTCTGAGGGAATAAAGGATAAAGGACGGCGTTACTCAATCCCTTCTGGGATGCGCCAGCGCATTCTACTTCTACGGGATGTCGTGGAGGCGACATGAATGCGTATTTGGCCATACAATTACTTGCGGTGGCCAGCCGATGAATAAGTCAGCGCTCTATCCTCCCCAGACAAGTCTGGTACCAATTCACCGACCCCGTAGGGATGGAAGGCTTGGTTGGCCTGGGCGGGAAATCCGAACCAGGAACCTGGCATCGGGTGCAAGCGACAGTCGCGCCTCCTCCGACTGCGCTACACGCGCCCTCTTCTGAGTGAATGCATTGCACAAGTGAATGCTTCTGAAACACTCATGGCAGACGGATAAAAAACTTTGAACCGTCGGAACAGTATGGTCATATTTCTTGGACATCTTTGTAGTCCCCTTAAAATCGAAAGGTTAACGTATAATGTTGAAGTGTTGGTTCGTGAAGCTGAGCACCGAGACTGTAACAACACCTTATTCGGCTTACGTTTCGGCGGTTTTGCCTTCTTCGGAGCCTTTGTGGTGGAGGCTGAGGAGCTCCACCAACCGCCAGAGGGAGGTGAACGTTGGTGAATCACGAAATTCACCAACGGCAGGTATTGCCTTACCGACGCCTCCGCTTTCCCCAAGTTCTACTGGGGATCGCACCACCGTATCCTTCGCGCGATGTTCCGCTTTCGCGTTAAGGAGAGAAGGCCGCGAAGTTCAAGAAGAGGAACCCCAGAACAACCATCAATTTGGAAATGTACACCTCTCTTGCCGGCCTTTGGGAAGATGAAGACGACCGCTTCGTGCAACATCTCCGCGACAGTGCTAAGGGAGCCGAGAGCTTGAAGACCACGAAGAGACGTCTGTCTTCAGAAACTCTCAAGCTGATACGACAGCGTGGAGCAGCACGAGCGTCAGGCAACTACCAACTGACGTCCGAGCTTGCGAAGCTATGCAGAGCGGCGATAAAGGAAGACCTCAAGGAGAGAAGGGCGGAATTGTTGGCTGAAGCAGCAGAGGCAGGTCTGAGCATCTGCAATGCCCGCCGGAACTTCGCCATTTCAATACCAAGATGACCGCTCTCCGACGTCCTGACGGAACCGTCACCTCTTCCAGAAGGACCATGGAGAAGGTCATCCACGACTTCTACTCCGATCTCTTCGATAGCCACGTCCACCTGCACCATGCCGTCTTCCGCAGGATGGATACGTCGTTCCCTCTGTTCTCCCTTCCGAGATCCGACCCGCCATCTCGTCGGTGAAGAAACGTACAGCACCCGGTCCCGACAGGATCAGACCCGAACACCTGAAGTACCTCCCGGCGCTCATCAACACCCTGGCGCGGCTCTTCACGCGCTACCTGTCGGAGTGCAAGGTTCCATCTCAGTGGAAGACCAGCAGGACCGTCTTGCTGTACAAGAAGGGAGACGTGCACGATATTGGCAACTATCGCCCGATCTGCCTGCTGTCCGTAGTCTACAAGCTGTTCACTCGAGTCATCCTGAATAGGTTCAGCTGACCGCTGGGCGAATGGACGGCCATGCGAAGAGTCAAGATTTGGGAGGATTCAGCACGATCGACCACATACACCTTACGAAGCTCATCGAGTATTACAAGAGTAGACTCCATGTACGACTTCCATGAATCTCGCCATAACTTTCCTTGCCGAAGTATTGGTTTCGAGAAACTGTTCACCGAGATTGCTACAGCACTTTATTCGGCTTACGTTTTGGCGTTTTCGCTCTGATCCGAACTTTGAAGAATTCAAATAACACTTGAACAGCTACTCCCCCAAAAGTATTTTCATGGTACAGAAGGAAACTCGAAGGTGAAATGAAAGCGATGTGAATAATCAACAGAAGGCTAACCTTTGTGGTGGGGGCCAAGGAGTTGCATCAATCGCCGTCAGATGGAGGTGAACGTTGGTGAATGACTCAAGCCTTAGGGATCACCTACCCTAAGGACCAAATGGGCATGATCCTGTAGGTCAAAACCCTTTGAGGCCGATAAGGGGTGCCAGTTATTGCGTCACCGCCACACATTCGTCTCTGCTGTTGATCTTGTGATTTCGTAATCCGATCCAGAATACCTCGAGAGTTTCCTGTGCGGACACGTCGCTCTCGCGTGCAAGGATCATCTGAACCGCCATGATGCTCTACCCTGTGTTTGCCCACTGGAGTCGATCTCTGCGACCTTCTAAAGCCGTCTGTGTGCTGCTTCATCCTTATGAGACCTTCCTGTTTTTGATGTACTCCTCCCTGCATTCCCTGCATGGCATGAGGTATACCACTCCCGAGGTCATGCAATCACCTTGTTTTCCGAAAGGACACATGTCACACGAGGAGATAGGACAGGCGCGGTCGTACAATCGGTTGCGAACTACAATTCCGCTCCTGTCTTTTGGTTTTTGGGCGGAATAGACGGAAAAAACCGCCGTTTCCGCCGCTTTTCCATAACTCCCTTCAAAGTGCTTTGATCAGAAAATAATTGCACCCATTCGAATCCGCTCTGAATGGTCTATCCAATGATGTAGGTAGCATTCGGTGGTTCTTGAAAAACTGGATTCGGTGACCTATACAGTCTCGACGGCGACGGCCTCCCTTTGCCGCTCGAGATAATTGCCCCATGGGAAATATCTACCTAGCTGGTCAGAATAAGCACTGTTAAGTAAATTTCTCGTCTTCTGCCGTGATACGATCTAAATGGTGCACATTCTCATAGCTGGTAGAAAATTATGATTAATTTTATCTTCTTCTTTGTTAAATTTTCCTCATCTGAGTCGCCAGATTTTTGGAAATCGTCCGATTTCATGGGCTCCCACCTGGTCTCGGATTCCATGAAAACTCAAAGTTCAGTATTCAGCTGGGCTAAGGATGATCCGCAAGATAGCCAAGAGAAAGCGGTAACAATAGAGTGGTTCGAAATATCGGCTGCCAAAGCCACCTACAGGATCAACTGTTGATGGGAAATGTGATTTTTGCCAAATCAAGTGGACGATAGAAGTCTCGCCTTCGGGAGCACGGACTCAAAATGAGAGGTTTACGATAGTGGTCTGTCACCATTAACCTGTGGTCTTTTTGGCTTGGTACTGGATCGTAGCACATGTAAACAAGCGGCCAATCTTCGCAGGAGCCGCTAAATGGCTCCAGCAAAATTTCGTCTAAAAAAGTTGTTCTAGAATGGATTGATGTTAGTTTCTAAACTTTTCCATTACTTTAACCATTTTCTGAAACTCTGTGATTCCTTGCCTGACTGTGGAGTGCGGTCCGAGCCACGATTAGGGTGACCGCGCTTTACCAGTGTCCTGACCTCATGTACCCTCTTGATGCCTAATGCCGCCCAGTACACTACCGCCTCTGATCGACCATTGTACTTCGGCTTCTTATTGATTTTCTGCAAATGAGAACTCGACAAGTTTTTTTTTTGAATTAAGACTATCACTCATAACTATACAGTGGTCTAGCACCACTGAATGCGTCATGGTGTACTTCTTCTTCTTCTTCTTCAGCGTTTGTCCCGCATTGTAGCGGGGTCCGCTATTCTGGTGCTATGACGCCACCTTTCCCGATTCAGCGCTAGATCAGGGTAAACACCAGTAATCTTCAAGTCCGCATGTAACGTATCTAACCAGCGCTGCTTCGGGCGCCCTCTAAGCCGCTTTCCTCTTACCTCGAAGTTAAGGCCTATCTTGCGGACGCTATCTTCTTCTCCACGCAGAACGTGGCCGTACCATCGCAAGCGAGCTTCGCGCATCTTGTCGGCTATCGGCGCGACACCGAACTTCTGCCGAATAGCGTCGTTTCGAATGCGGTCCATGCGCGTGACTCCAGCCGTCCAGCGTAGCATCTTCGTCTCCATGACGCTGAGGCGCGTTTCAACTTCCCTGGTCGCAGGCCAACACTCAGCGCCGTACATGGCTACTGGCCGGACGACTGCTCTGTAGACCTTTGACTTAAAGCGCTCTGGTATCTTCATGTCGCAGAGCACGCCAGTCAACGAACGCCACTTGGACCAAGCTGCACTCACGCGTGAATTCACTTCGACCATCAGTTTGCCGTCAGACGCGACTGCTGATCCCAGGTACTTAAAAACCGAAGTGCATGGGAGCTCGATGCCGTTAACATTGATGGGGCTGGACTCAGCAACGTCCGTCGTTAGATATTCGGTCTTCTTCACGTTCAATTTGAGTCCAAACCGCTCCAAGCGATCACACCAAGCTTGCACCTCTCGCTCGAGTTCATCTTTATCTTCGCTAGCGAGCATTAAGTCATCAGTACAAAGCAACGTCCAAGGGACGGGGTTCTGAAGGTCTCGTGTGATGGCATCCATGACGACAACAAAGAGGAGTGGGGAAAGCGCAGAACCCTGATGTACTCCTACAGAGATGGGAAACTCCATCGAGGTTCCAGCTGCAGCTTGAACTCGACTCTTTGGGCAAGAGTAGAGCATCCGCACCCACTCTATGAGCTCTTCAGGAACTCCTGATGTCGCAAGGCGTACCATATCACTTCACGTGGTACGCGGTCAAAGGCCTTCTCTAAGTCGAGGAAGGCGATATGCACCGACTTCTGTTTCTCGCGATGCTTCTCTATCAGGAGGCGGGCGGCGCGTATAGCAATGCGTCATGGTGTACTATTTTATTTAATTGTGATTCTAGTTTGGCCTACATCTCTATAAGATACTGGTATATTTTCTTAAAAGCTTTGCATAAGATAATTAAAAATTTAGCTTATCTCGCGGCAGTATCTCGCGGCATAGAGAAAGAGATGCCTCATCCAAAAAATTAGATCCAAAAAATTAGCTTTGTGAAAACCTTAAAGGCTCGGCTCGGTTCGCACCGTTATCGTCGTAGTGGGAGATGGAGCTACACAGTTCATTACCACTAAAACTGGATTGGAAATTGGAATGCCTTTATGAAGAGAACGAAAACGGCTCGCTTTGTAATCACATGCTCGATTCACTCGGTGGACTAGGTCCGCATTAATTAACCCTTTTATTGGTCGCTTCCTATACTATAATTCCGGTGCTCAGTAGCGACCAAGCCCAGTCAGTGCTGCCTCCCTCCCAGAGAAATCTGGTATCGATTCACAAGACCCGGAGAGATCAAAGATTTGGTCGGATGGGGCAGGACTCAAACTAGGAACCTTGGGCCAGAGTGCGGCCACAGTCAGCCTCTCCTGCGACTATGCTATTACGTGCTAAAAGGGTAATCGGCATAATTGCAGCACTGGGCAACGGAAAACGTTGAATGAAGCACAGCATAGGTTAATCTGGCCAAGCAGTGGCAAAATTGTAACGAGTATCCTCGATCTGCAAGCAATCGAGTCTGAAATTCAACGTTTCAGGCGGGGGCATAGCGCCATCTTGACTATTCGCACGCCACAGAAATCTCGTTACCCTGTGCTTTCATATGAGTCGCAAACTTCTTCAAAAGCTTCAATAGCATAATGTTAGGGCCTTTCAATTAGTACATACTTTTTTTGCAAGCATTAGGGTGTTTTTAAATTTTAAACCTCAAGAAAAGCACAAATCATTCAATACGGCCACTTTGTGGAGAATTTGTGACAAGTATTCAAGCGTAACACAATTTATCGAGTGTAAAATGCAAGGTTTCAGACGAGTGTATGGCGTATTCCCTACCGCTCATATGTCAGAAAATTTGTTTTTAGGTTTTCATAAAAGCCCTTAATTTCTTCAGTATCTGAAGTGTGTACATTCTTGAGACACCCTGTATACCGATTTCACTTCCAATTGGACACTTTTCACGTCAGATTAGACATTCTTCTGAGCTGGACTATGAACTTTGAAATAAAACTGAGCGTCTTGCAAATCGAAACGAGATTCTTATAAGTTAAACTACAGACTCACCAAGATGGTTAGAATAAGTTTTTGTTCAAGGAAAGTTCAGAATAACCTTTTTTGATTTTTTTCTTCAGCTCACCGAATGGGTATAGTAATTTTGTACACTTTTAGTTTTTAAGAAAAAATGATCAATTAAATTTTATTTTGAAGTGCAACGAAGCAGCAATCATATAGTGCATTAAAAGACCAGATTGCGCTATGCACTCGAGAATCTCGTTGCGTTTTTTATTTGATTGATGGTATAAATGCTGCTTACATAAATCATCAATGTGAGGATATGAGTATTTTTACAGTTTTCTCTGTTCGTTCGTGTATGAAACTTCATGAAAACCAAAATTTTGCTATCAATCGAATAAAAATCGCGACGTCTTAGACGAGGGCATGGCGCAATCCCTTTTCGGCACTAAAAAATTACCGCTCTCTTGTTCTTTAAAAAAGCTGTAAACCTTTATTTTTCCATTAAAAAATGAGAATTTTATAAAATTTAAACAATGTGTTAACTTATTGTGTGCCCAAGACTTGCAGCAGACGTCCAATTGCGTGAGGATTCCGAGTAAGGGGTACCAGTAGGAGGGATACCAGTGAAGTGAGGATCAACAACAGGGACCACTAGAGGGGGACTAGGAGGACCAGTATTTTACCTCAATATCATTCAGTGTGCGTTGGGTTTCTGAACACGGGTCAGAAGTCGTGGCACGTGTGTCGAGATGCCAAACGAGTGTCATAGACGTGGCAACTTGATGACACGTGAGTCGGGACTCAGTGTCACATGTGCTTGCTTGACACTCACTCCGTTCTTGTTTACCCTAAAACCTCTTACCACTTCCTTACCTTCTTTGCCAGCAAAGAGGGTAAGCAAGTATTAGCGGGGGGGGGGGGGGGGGGTGGAGAAGAGGTGGATATGTGATTCGGAGGAGTATTATTGTCGTCGGACAGTAAACGATGTCGATCTGTCGGGCAATACCGATTAATTTTAATTACGTTTCTGCAGATTAAGCACTTCGGATCGGGACTCTCACGATCTGTTTCTCGCCACGAAGAGAATGGGCACTTCGCAGAATAAATCCTGTGCATGCTGTGGCCTCATTTTGGCGTTGAAGTCGCCGACCATCACCTTGTAGGTGTGCTCTCCTTATGGAACTTCTTCAGCTCCACGTAAAAGACTTCTACGCGTTCGTCGTCGTAGTGTGATGGAGCATACGCGGCGAACACAGTCAAAGCTGGTACGGAGCCACATCGCTTCAGTCGCATACGTCCGATTCGGCCTGGCAGAGACTCGCACGAATCGATGTTCATGGCCTCATTCCAACATTTCCGCCCTTCTCTCCTTTTTATCCTCCTTTACCGCTGCTCACCCCCTTTACAGCTTCGTACGCAGGGAATTGAAGCCCTTTAGTGCTCCTGTATTTGACTGCAATACAACGAGTAGCTAGTCAGGCACTACCATACGAGCGAGGAACTCCGAACAACCAGCCGAAGGGACGGACGGCACTTCTCAGGCAATCTCGAATCGCCTTACGACGTACTACCAGTCTACCGACTGCAAGCTTTTGACCGGGACGACAGAGTTACAATCCGCGCAGGCGCGAACACATCAACGCGCAGTGTGCGTGAGCATTCCGCTCCCACACACAAGAAACGAATAGCAGGAGCAAGGAGTCCATCCCCTGCATCCAGACCGCTTTTCTGGGCAGTACCGGCAGCATTTGGTTAGCGATCCCCTGTCCACCACTCGGGGACGCGCCCTGCGACAAGCGGCCCAAGAATTCTCTCAACAAGAGAGCCCGAAGGTCCTCTATCAAGTAAGATCCGTGGAAGCCACTTTTATTCGACTTAATCTGAATCATTAAAATTCTGAAGACCCTGGACCTTCGGATGTTCCGAAAACGTCGTTTTCGGTCGAGATTTCGGATAACTCGAAAATGAATACCGGAAACGCCTGATTCGGATCCTATCTCTACCATTTAGTGGCGGTACTCGCTGTCTGGACTTCAACGCGAGGGATGTCGAGATTCGCTGCGCATAACCTCTGCATGTCCGATGTTATGCGCTACGAGTCTCCATGCTATGAGGAGCTGACGGTGCGAAAAATCGGCTTCCAGGTCGCCGAGCGATGAGTCGTGGTTGACCGTGGTGCTCAGTGACACTGCATGTCTCTCTACAGTAGCGAATGGCAAGGAACGGTTTAAAGCGAGGGGTTTGGCTGAACGAGGAAAGCGAGTGGTACTGGAAGAATCCCTATGCTTCAGTTAATACAGAGCATACCTATGCTCTCGCAAAAATTTCGAATATTCGATTCGAATTCGAAGATAAATGCGATTTTTTTGAACAAAATGTCAATTAAAATATCAAACAAATTATCAAAATATCAAAATATCATTGGAATTCGAATACATTCGAAAACGCGATTTTTCGAGTATTCGAATTCAAATATATTCGAAAACGATATTTTCTCTGAATACTCGAATTCGAATACATTCGAAAAACGCGATTTTTCGATTATTCGAATTCGAATGGAAACCATTCGCAAACCTATTCGAATGGGTCACTCGAGCATAAGTAGAAGTAGTACGAAGGTGTGTACGTAGTTTGCCAAGTCCAAAACAAATGAGAGAGGGTCCCCAGAGCTGACTGTGGAATCGCGCGCAGTACCGTCACGAGCACTAGCGGGCGGGGGGTCGCTTGAATATCCGCGGTTTCGGGCCATCAAGCGGGTCGGGGAGCAGCGGTCGGGGAGCATGATTTTGCATTTCAACCATTCGGTTTAAATTTGACGGGTCCTGATGTGTACACCATTTCAGGCGTTTTCTAGATATTTTCCAACTCTATGCTGTAGAACGAACCCTTGTTGCGACTTGTTTGTTACTGACCGGTTTTTACTACAACGCAATGAGTAAGGTATTCAACATGATGATGTATGAACCCCAACACAGGTGACATACAGGCACAAGGTGCACGAAACAGAATGACTTGCCACAGTATGGCGCGTGTGCGGGCAGCGTATGAAGGCTACATGCTCTTCATAGCTTGTTTCCCTGCGAAACAGAGCCGGAATATTTTTCCCGCAGTCATGGACTAGTGACTGCGGGAAAAATTTTCCGGTTCTGATTTCCAAAGAAACCAGGATTTCACGTCGTATAACGTGCTTTGAAGCAGGCATAAGCAACCAGCTTTTCAACGCGAGTACATATGGCACAGGAGCCGGTACACCTGTGACACTCCCTTCAATATCATCATAATAGGTCCATTCTCCCACAGCCACCCGTAATTTCGTCGCTCTCCTTAAGGATATTGTTCCTTTTGTGCAAATCAAAAAGTAGGGCACGTCGTGACGAGGGAGTGAAATTGCTTCATAGGCGGCATCATATAAGAGAAGAAGCCCATGTCGGACGGCCGGCAGCACCGGAAGGCATAGCCTAACACGCAAGCTATTCTCCAGAAGCATAGTACAGTGTAGCTTGAATCACCTCGTGATTCGAGAAGGTGGCCCAAGAATCGAGAATAAAAGCACAGCTATATGTCGATGGGAGTTCCAAGCTCATTTAGAATCAACCCAGGTAGCGACGCTAAACGTCAGAAAACTAGCCACGCGGTACCGGTTACTGGAACTACAAGAATCGTTAACGACAGCCTATGTAGACGTCCTGGCGCTTACCAAACTAAGATGGAGAGGAACCGGCTGCATGGACCTAAACGATTTCAGCCACAGATTTTTCTATGCAGGCCCAGAAAACGCTCAAGATCCGTCTGACACCGGTGGCCGTATTCATGAACGTTCCCGGGAACGTTCAAGGCCTTCCGCGGGAAGCGACCGAGGCGGGAGGCAAAAGATCGTATTCATGAACATGCCGGGAAGCAACGGGAGCCTCCCGCGCCGATGGCGGGAGGCTCCCGGCCTACCCGCACGCAACCGGTCGGGAACGCCGGGAAGCCGTCAATGAGGTGGTGTGTGCAATTGCAAGAAATAGAATTTCGATGGCGATTTTGCCATCGAAAGTCGTCTTCACGTGGGGTTATCTTCGCTATATGTCTCGTAACGTGTTCCTGGGCCATCTTCTGAGGAGAGGGGGGGGGGTACGGCTTCTGTCACTTACTTGATTTTAAAGAAATCACATAATTGATCTGAAACATTGACGATGAGTAGTTCTTTCGTCGGATGCGCCACGCACTCTATTTCTCGCAATACCACTTCTTATACATTCCCATTTCCAGTCGGTGGACATCTTACGAGCAGGTCCTGCGTGGAAAAGAAGAGATCGTCAGCGAAATAGGATTGAACTTCGTAATAAACAATAAAATAAAAATAAAACTGAAGGTATGTGTAAAATTAGAAATTATTTCCTCAATAGTAGAGTAGTTCCAAAATCTTCGAAAAAGTCTACAAACTGTTATCACAATCCTTCAGCCATTTCTTCTTGTAGTCTATCTTCGTCTCATCTTTAGAGAATATGGAGGATTAACTTAACCTAATAGTCGCACGTCCAACGCTGTGCGCTACGTCCTGGGTGCGCCGTGCACGCAGAGGTGTCGTAGAAATCGAACAAACGAGTGCAAGGATAGAACGCCACGAAGGTGACTACACTAACAACGGGGCATTCCCACACGACGATCTATGTGTTCGATTTATTTACATGCGGAAAAATTAAAAATTTAAATGGTGCAGTTATAAATTGCATCCAATTATTTTAAATTGCTTGTTATAAATTATAAATTAAATTGTTATAAGTTATTTCATGCATCCCAGACAGTTTCGCGTTCGACTACCTCAGATATAGCGATACTGTCGAACAACAGTACGAATAAGTTACCATCGGGTCGAAATAAATGTAGGTGGCTAGGAATTGAATGAATCTCGCTATTGTATACCTGAAAGGGTGGCTTTTCAGCATTTCGACTGCTTCCAAAAGGTTATTTAGGGTGCATTCCATCCTCGCGTTTGGCCTCTTTAACTTCAAAAAAGGAATAGTTTTAAATTGCATCTTGTGCTGTGAAATGATCTATAAACGAGTAGTTTCTTAAGCGCTCCTTGTTATCTCCAGCCACTGAAGGTGGTTGTGCCGAAACATCAGCCGAGTGGAGTGGCAAAAGATTGTATTACAAAGTAGTTTTGGTTTCTCTATTGGGGATCGTGCCACTTTTCTCGCCGATAAGCTCGGTAACAGTTCACCTTTTTTCTTCAAAATACTTTTAAAATGGTGAGAGATGCATGTAACTTGACAGTGCGTGAACATCTAATATTCTGTTGAGATCCGAGCAGTTTAGAGCCAGTTTTAATTTTTGTTGCTTGTTCGTTATCCGTGTTTCCGTTATCCGGCCATTTTTAGGCAAAATGTCCGTAATCCGGGTCTCAAAATTTCGTTATCTGCTCATCTCTGGTTGAGACAGCGGTAATTTGAGAAATTGGTTTTTGAAATCTTGCAATTCCCGCCTCCGCTGCGAATCTAACTCGCGCGTCGCGGTTGCTCCCGCTTCCCGGCGGTTCATGAATACCGACCGGGTTGTATGAAGCCGGGAGCGGGATGCGGCGGGAGCGGGAAGCCATCGCCTGCCTTCCCGCTCCCGCCGCTTCATGAATACGGCTACGGGTTTCTAGTAAGTAGCCGCCTTATACTATTCGTGGAAACATTCTCTCGAGAGAGCGACAGATTATCTCATCTGGACTTGCGATTTGACAACCACATAGTCCGCCTAATCTCTGCCTGTGCACCTCCGTCTACGAATAGAGTTCCGAGTATGAGGACGAGTATCCCCTTTTCTCAGAGAAACTCGATACGATGCTGTCTCAGTCGATCCTGAAGTGTGTTCTGTGCACAAAGAGAAACTTTGGGAATACAAAAGAACAAACGTGGTTGACGTGCACCTAATACTTCTGGGCGACTTCAGTGCAAAAATCGGATCGAAAAAAGCCTTATTGAAAAGTCTGTCGGACCTAATGGTATGGTAACAAAAACGAAAGGAGACAGCTTCTCGTAGAGATGTGCGAGAAATTCCGAATGCGAGCAGTGGCCTCCTTCTTCAAAACATGGAAAGGAAGAGAGAGGACATGGAGAGCCCCAGATGGAAAAACAGGGAATTGTATCGAGCATATTTTTGCATGTCGACGTCTTGAATTCAAGACTGTAAGAACAGGATCTATAGAATTTGAGACGGACCAACGTTTACTCAGGGGTGTGCTCCGTTGTCCAAAATTTACCGTGAAAGAGAAAAGGAAACCACACTTTCGCAGTTGTCTTGACGCTAGTCTGTACCAACACGCAATCTTGACCACTTGTCCTTCTCAGTTGAATTCGCCTTCCAATGGATACGTTGAACTCAGCTGTGCGGCGAAGACCTCAACAGGCCAACAAGAGCACCGCAGCTACATATCAGTCAACACGATATCACTAGCGAAACATCGACAAACTAAGAAAAACGTTGCAACAGCGGTCGACCGAGTCAGCTACACAGAAACATGTAAATTGCTGAGGCGAAAAGCTGATATCCGTAAGCACCATTGTCAGCTTGTTGAGAAGGCCATTCAGTCAAACCGTACTCTCAAGAAGATCATACATGAAACATCCATTGGAAGGAAGCAACACATCTAACGTTGCCGTCACATATACTCCAACCGACACGGATATCCAATGCCCATTGTTTCTACAAGGTGAAATAGAGGCAGCTGTCAAATCCATGAAATCAGGGACAACTCCAGGACATGGTCAAGTTTCTAGGAGACGCTGCAGCTTGGCATAAATATTCTGGATCCAATAACAACTGATTTTTTCAACCATTGCTTGTGTACTCTATCCGTGCCCGACGAGCTGGCAGATTCTATATAAGATTTCTATATAACCATACTTCTATATAAGAAAGGCGCACCATTTGAGTTGAAAAACTATCGTCCAGTCTCTCTACTGTCTGTTTCATACAAACTTCTTACGAGAGTAATTCTAAAGCAGCTCGAAGTAGTATTGGACGCTGAGAAGCCTCCTGAGCAAGCAGGTTTTCGAAAAAAAAACTTCTTCACTGTTGATCACTTACGTGCTGTAAATCAGCTGATCCAACGATGCATCGAATACAAAATTCCTCTCTTCATAGCATTCACTGACCATGAGAAGGCCTTTGATACAGTGGAAGTGAATGCGTTATGGATGGCCCTTCAAGAACAAGGAGCGAATCGCCAGCTTATTGGACTGCTTCGTGAAATCTACTCGAAAGTGCATTCTACAGTTCGTCTCGGAGGAGTAGACGTTCCAATAAGAGTTTGTCGAGGACTCCGCCAAGGTGATACAATTTCACGAGAACTATTCATCTCAACGTTAGAGCATATTTTTCGGGATCTTACTTGGAACGGTTATGGAATATCAGTTAACGTAACTTGGCTACCAACCTTCACTTTGCTGGCGACGTTGTTCTAATTTCAAAAACCGAAGAAGAACTGCAAACCACGATTAACGAGCTAGACCAACACTCGCTTAGCTGCGGTTTGAAAATAAGTGCCTCAAAAACGAAGATAATGGCGATCTCTGATACATCCATCACCCTCAGGGGAAAGGACGTTGACAATGTGAAGTCTATTGTATACCTCGGGCAAGATATCTCTTTCAATCGGGACATTTCCAAAGAAATCACCCGTAAGATTCGTGCAGGTTGGAGCAATTTCTGTCGAAACGCAAATTTTTTAACATCGAGGACGGTCGAGATCGACGCCTTCTCAATATGTCTATATTGCCTTCGATGCTGTATGGCGCTGAGACCTGGACTCTATCAAAGTCAACCAAGCAAAAACTTGCAGCAGCGCAAAGGGTCAGATGATTGGTGTGAGCCTTCAAGATAGAAAGCGAAACGTGTGGCTGTGATGAATTACTAAAGTCAAGGATGTGGTCGACTGTGCCATGGTAAGGAAATGGACATATTGCTGGAAGATCTCTAATACTGTTGATAATAGGTGGCCTCGTCAGATTATGGAGTGGTGTCCGCTTTCCAAACGAACAGTGGGACGACCAAAATCCAGATGGCGAGATGTGTTCGAGAAAGCCTTTGGAACGTGGAATTGGCAACAAGAAGCAAGAATGAAAACGAAACACGAATGGATCGATCTAATGAGATGCCGCATATTGTAAAAGTTGAAAGGCATACAAATAAAGAAATATGTCGATAGTACGAAGACATGCTGAAAGAAGGAGAGGGCTTTCATGCACTTAGTCCCTGTATATCAGTTGTGTTGAACGTTCATACATCCTTATATTAAATACCCTTCTGATCCCGCTGCTCAAAAAACTGTCAGTAACAAACAAGTCACAGCAGGGCTTCCTTCCACAACATGCAGAGGGAAGGTGTACGGAGAAAGCCTGAAAATCTTATGAACGCTTGGAGCCCTAAAATCTCAACCGATCACTCTGCAGAAACCTGCCCACGTGCGAGGACCGAACTCACGAGCATCCTCGCATGAAACAACGCCTCACGGCACATGGGAACGGTGGCTGCGCGGGTACCCAGGTGATTCACCGTGGGGGTACCGCAGCGCAGCCTAGATTTTATAGTAAAATGGGAGGACCCCGTTCTCGCTCGGTAAAGCTCAAAGGGCGGAGTCTATTCCCATGTATTCGCGCTCCCCGTGCAGACATACGCCTTGTTAGGCACTTCAGTTGTGAGTTCAAGCAAAAGCGTACACCAGTAGTCCGCCATGAGAGCACTGGTCGTAGTTTTGAACACTTTGCGGTGACAACACCTTTGGTTGTCGAAGCCCTGCAACGTTCTTGCTCAGTGGCATTTAGTGTGATGCCATCTGCAGTCGGCGGAAGCGGCGATGGGCCGGAGACATCTACAGTTATGGCCGTATCTTTTGATCAAATCCCGAAAAAGCCGCGTTTTCCCGGCTTTTGCGTCTCTTTGATAGAACTCGCCTAAAATTCATTAATTTCAAAAACAAGCGATATATTCGAGCTCAGGAGCTCGAGCTCTATCGTACGGTATACATTTTTTATATGAAGCTATGGAAATGGCCGAAATTGAAAACTTGCGCCCCATTGCGAAGGGCGGTCGCGGACGAGTTGTCGGTCGCAAGCCGTCGGAAACCGTTGCGTGCTCATAACTCCTCCATTTTGAGGTTTTATGGGAAGCGGTGGGTACTGTTCGATTCGCCTCTTCGAGATCTATACAACCATTTGTACAACTTCACCAGACCATCGCGTTTTCGAAGTGTGTGGTCAAAAATGACTGGGGCAGACCTTTTGCGTTTGGAGAAGCTTATTTTTCAGGACTTGCATGTTCTCGGAGTATATCAAACATGGCATAAAGTGTTCCGTCATGCGAGGAATCCACTGAGAGTGTGCCGTACACTATGCACATAGAATCAACCTATCAATTGATGGGGGGACAGCTTATAGAGTGAGAGTTTGGGGAGTTTTATCACAAATTTGCGCCGGCCTACTCAAGAATTGCTGTACTATGTCTCGGCGAGACCTAGGATTGCGCCGTGAACAATGTATATAGGATCGGACCTATCAATCGAGTAGACGCAGCATGTTGTAGAGTGGGCGATTGGGGAGTTTATGAAAAATTCTCAGCCGACCTAGTTAGGAATTGCTCAACACAGACCAGCTAGCCTTTGGAGTGCATCGTGAACAGTGCATATAGAATCGAACCTATCAATCGAGTGGGCGCGACAGCTCGCAAATTGCACGCCCGGGCGTGTTCGGAGCGCAATAACTCTGTCGAGATCGAATCGTTGCGGCTGCGGCTCATGGGTTTCGTAGGCAGCAGAGAGTTTTAGCAGTATGCAGAAGTACAGCGTTGTAACTTCTAAAAAGGCGAAATTATAGCGGTGTGAAAATGCAGATGAGGCTTGTGTGGCCTAATTTTTTCCCGATTTCAGTCGATCAGTGCGGGAAGACACGATGAGCCAACAGCCCACAAGCACGTAGGAGAGCAGAATACTGAAGGCACTTTGCGATGGCATGCTCAAAACTCCCCTGCTTCCTAAGCTGCTTGCGCCCCATCTGACATTTTAGAGCGGTGGAGGGCAGCGGTGAAGTTTCTAGCGCTCTTTCTCGCCCACATTTGAGTTTTCAGCAAGCACTCGCAGTGGTAAGGTTCTGTTCAACTCGAAAAGTTATATCGAACGGTACCAATCTCGTCCGATTCTGAAAAAAATAGATTTTTTTGACAATTTCGCATCGAAGACGAGGGCACTACAGGTCGCGGCAGAGGGGTGATGACGCCATCGAAAATTGATTTTTCCGAACCGGCCCAAGTTTGGTACCATTCGATAAAGCTCTTCATGCTGAATTGAACGGTTCGGCTAAGAGTAGCGAGAACCGTAATCTGGGCGAGTAAATGCTTGTATAGATCTCGAAGAGACGAATCGAACGGTGCCAACCGTTTCTCAAAAAACCTAAAACTGAAGGAGTTATGAGCATACAAAGGTTTTCGACGACTTACCGACAACTCGTCCGCAGCCGCCTTTCGCAATGGAGCACAATTTTGAACGAAAAACTAACCTTTGAAAAAATTCGGTTGAACTTTGAAATTTTCGGCAATTTTTTAACGCTATCTGATAGAGCTTGAACTGCTGAACACAAAAATGTGCTTGCTTTCGCAATTGGTTAACTTTGAAGGAAGTTATTTCGAAAGGCCGAAAAAGCCGGGAAAATGCGGCTTTTTCGGCATTTTTGAAAAGGCAACTGTATTCCGAGGTAGCTTTCTTGCATAGCTACTCTCCTCCGTCAGGTGTCATGCTGAGCCGTTGCTCGGTCAAGAAGCACCATTCTCTTCTAAATACGTTGTTCTGCCTAACGGTCCCCTCAGCGTCCAGAGCAAGACACGAATGCGTGGGGAAACTAGCGGAGCCCAGCTGGTGATCGCTGCTAGACACAAACCCCAGCCTGATAAGACGGAGACACCACAGGACGGTGCACTTCCGACCGCTCTATCATTGCCCTCCTATAAATACCACCAGTCATCTACTGGTCACCAGAATGTCGCTCGCCGTCCTTGTGTACCTGACGCTCTTCACCTCTCAAGCAGTAGCTGTCTCCGAATTCTCCAAGGTAAGCTTAGAAGTATTTAGCTAAAGGTACCTCGGGGATGAAGTACATCACCTAGACCTTACGAGGTATCCCTGCTTACTTTGCTCCATCCTTATATATGTACCCCTCCTTCAAGCACAGTGATTTCTTGTATGGCAGTTCTCGCTTCGTTCCGCGAAATGTCCTTCGTCATTGTCACAATAATTACATCATGGTACTGCTAGGGTTCGCTTTTCCACAAACCTTGACATGATAATGTTCGACTACGAAGTGTATTGCGGAGCGGTCGACCGGAATTCATAACCGCTTCGTTTCCAGCTGGGGAAGAAGGTCTTGAGGAGGCTAGGGAGTCACCCGATGAAGTTGTCCTCGAGTTTGAAGCGACAGCCAAGACCTCCAGAGAAGAGGTGGAAGGGCGTCATCCGGAGTGATCTCGCCAAAGTCGTCGCTACATGAAAGGAGCCCTTAATAGGACGAGATGGCGATGGATCACAGGAACAGCAACCTGCAGCTGCGCTATCAAACGCTAAGGAGAGGAAGAAGGGAGAGAAGAAAGGGCCTTGCTCTCACAAGACAATCTTCGCAAATGGAAGACTCAACTTACGACTAGATCTGCTTAGCACTGTGAATATAATGAAAACTGATCGTCAGAGCAGACGAGATGGCGTATTTTGCATCGTATACACCACGCCTCCGCATTAAGTGTACTTCGGATTGAACCATCCGTGTATTCTCATCGTGAAGGTCGGACATGCAGAGTCGAACATTTACAATGCGATGATTTCGCCTTGAAGCTTCCAAGCTCGATCCAGTGTTCATAATTTGTGCCATTTTCACGTCAAATTGGGCACTCTTCTAAAAAAACGTGATGGAGCTCTAAATCTAAAGTGGTCGTCTTCCAAATCGAAACGTGCCTCCTACAGCTTAAACTTCACTCCCCAAGATAGTCGGAATAATTTCAAGGAAAACGTGGTAGAACTTTCTTAGCGATTTTTTTTTAGTTCAGCAGCCCGAATAAGTGGAAAGCGCAGCAAGGTAACAGTCATTCAGTGCATTAAAAAACAAAATCTCGCCATGCACTCAAAGAGAACCCACGCTATTTTTATTTGATTGTTAGCGTAAATGCTGCTTACATGAAGCATCAAAGTGAGGATATGTGTGTGCTTTATATTTTTTGTAGCTGTATCGTTTATAGATGTGAAACTCCATTCGCAACCACTTCTGTTGGCACTAAAAATATTAGGCTTTCCGCTCTTCGCTTTAAACAATTATTTTTCTTCAAAAAAAATTATGAATCTTCGAACCATCCATTGTTTATTTATTGGGTTATGAAATAAAATTTCAAAGAAAGGAACGCTCAAACCTTCCTTTAAAAAAATTATTCTAGCCTCTTTGGAGAGTCTCTAGTTTGGAAGGAGCTAGTTTTGATTTGGAAGATGTTCAATTTGGTTTCAAAAGCTTGAGGCATGTTTAGAAGAGTGGCCGCTGGCCAGTTTGGAGTGGAAATGGTGCATTTCTCCAGATTCCAATTCAGTTCATCCAATCCAAACCCTTTGTCTTTGTCCAGCGATTTGGCAACAGAGTGTAAGACAAATGAGATCAATGGCAATCTGAAAAAACGAACATCCGAAGAAAGGCTCCTCCGTCTGTTCTGGACAGCCGAATTTCTAGGAACTAGAGCGATTAGGTTGTTACCCAGGCTACCGGATATTTGGAGCGCAAAATATTTCACCTCGTCATACTCAAAACCTTTTTAATAAGTACCGTTTACGTCGATCAGTAGGTACCGTTCTCATCGACCGACCTCCGGCAACTTGCTGGTAGGTCACGGAGGATCATAGGCCGTTAAGGGTTTTTAGGAAAACTTCGCGTGCTTCTTCGAAGTCGTCGCTTATTACGAACAGCAGGCCATTCAAACGGAGTTGGATTCCATTTAAGTTCCAAAATTCGGAGATTATGAAGGCGCGTAGAATAGAAGACTGCCGCCACTGCCTCGCCTTCATATACTAGTGCTTTCCTACAACCTCTCCTGAGTGTCTGTACCGCCAAAGTCATAGCATCGAGCCCGTCGGATTTTTGGACTTCTTTTGCCCGTCTGTTTGGTCGATCCACTGGGTACGATGAAGGACGCAAGAGCAGTGCACCTAACAAGAGAGCCTCCAGAGTGGCCGTGAGCTTTTGCGATGCAATTTTACAGGATATAGGGCCCCGTGTGGGGAGTCCAAAACCGTCGTTACTTTTTTCGGAATCTCTTCTGTGGTCAAAAAAAGCGTGTGGACGCGTGCGCGCGAGGTTCATGGCGCCCTGCTGCCATAGCCCGATGTGGTCGGTTGGCGTGGTGGTAGCGGGTCGCCTCTCGGGCGCACCGGGCGGGTTTGATAGTTGGCTCCCCGGTGTCGCCAGTGTTCTTGCACACATCGGATCGTTATTACTATGGGCTTGAGTGAGTTATTATTATTATGGACTCAAAGGAGTCAATTTGTACACGATTAATGCTTCTAGTATCTAAACCTAGCGTTTTGGGCTTTCATTTGAGTTACCTCTCAATGGATCGTATTTGCACTGTATCATTCTATTGGATCGCTAACATAAAAATTCTTGCTCACATGAAATAACTGTGTTTATTGCTGGCAATGATAATCAGCAATTATGATACAGAACTATGAAACATTTGGAACATAATCGCTTATCACACCGGCAGCATCTCACAAACGCTAGGGACGAGCAATCTTCCTCTCCCTGACACTGCCTCCTGGAGAAACCGTTTTAGAGCATCTCCAACTGCAAGCTCTCTCCTTGTAGGAGGAGGAAATCAGGCTCGAACGCTGACAGAAGTCGAGAGACTACACGACCCGGTGAAAAGGACATTTTATTGTTAATGTTAAGTTTTTACCGGAATCAAACCAAATTCATACTTATCTCGCGAAGTTTATGCGCTTGTGTGCATTTACGATATCGTTGCTGATATGGTACCGACAGTACAAGTACGATCCATTGAGGAGTAACTCAAAGCCTAAGAAGGCTAGGTTTAAATAATAAAAGCATTAATCGTGCGCAAATTGACTTCTGTGATCACGCAAGCCGTAATAATAGCGATTCGATGTGTTCAAAAACATCCGCGACGCCGGGGACCGAATCATCAAACCCTGGTGCACCCGAGAGGCGCTCCCGCTACCACTACGCTAACCGACCACATCGGGCTGGGTGGCAGCAGGAAGCCATGAACTTCGCGCTCACGCGTCCACTCGGTTTTCTTCGACCACAGAAGGTCATTCCGAAAAAAGTAACTATGGTTTTGGACTCCCCACACGGAACCCTACCTTCTGTAAAAACTGCATCGCAAAAGCTCACCGCCACTCTGGAGGCTCTCCTTGTAAGGCCTATGTTACACTTCGGCGACGCTGTTGTCAGCGATGTCGTCGATAGTGTTGCGCGGGCTGCTATGCACTGCGTTCATTCATTGAGCATTGAAACTTAGATGTGTGTTAACCCTAAATATGAGGAGAGAACGACGTGCTGTGTCGACGAAATGATGCAAGTCGGTCTAGGTCACCATATGGGGTGCCAATTGACCCAGTTTTTGAACCCTGCCCGTCCTCTTCAGTCCACGAACTGCAGCCGCCTGGGTAACAACAACAGTGGTTAACGGTTCGAGAACAGGTGTGAGTGAGATTGTACACGCACCGCAGCATCTCTGAATCCAGCTCCATCAGATATCCACAGGTGTCCTTCTTTTCGATGGAATAGTTATCCGGTACAAGCAGACATGTCTTCTGAACCCAGCCCCATTACGCAACATCGGTGACACGTCTTCTGAACCCGGACGTCTGTTGAACAGCGTCGGTGACATGTTTTCTCAACCCGGGCGCCCTTGGCGCGACATCGGTGACACTTCTTCTGACGGTCTCGACACGGCGTGAGTGGCACCTTGTCTGAACACGGACGCCTGCTCTTCGACTTCTAGGGAAGGCCATACGGATGAGCAGACGGACGGACGGACAGACGGACGGATCGACAGATGGACGGACGGAAGGATAACCGCTAATTCCTTTATATGTAGTAGGATTATATATATATTAGGATTATGGTCCCCTTTTAATGGTTCTATTCCTGGACCCTTTACTGAACCCCCTTAACTACTAGCGTTCCCTTTATTGGCTCCCTTACTGGTCCCCCCTTGACTGGTCCTTCACTGGTACCCCATTTATTGGTCCCCTTCACTGCTGGACCCAACCCCCCCCCCTTCACCGCTCCCCATTACTGGTCCCACCTTCACTGGTTCTCCTCTATAGGTGAACCCTTTACAGGTCCTCCCCCACCTTCACTGGACCCCCCTCTTTCACCGGTCCCACCCCCACTGGTCCCTCTTTTACTGGTCCCTCTTCAATGGTCCCCCTTTACTGTCACCCTTTTCCGGTTCACCCTTTACTGGTCCCCCCCCCCTCTTCGTCGCTCCCTACTACTGCTCTCACCTTCAATGGACCTCTATTTACTGGTCCTCTCTTCGCTGGTCCCCCTATCCTTCACCGGTCCTCCTTCACCGGACCAACCCCCTCTTTTCACCGGTTCCCATTGTTGGTCTCACCTTCACTGGTACCCCCCTTTGCTAGTCCCCTCTTCACTGGTCCCCCTTTATTGGTCAATCCTTTACCGGTCCCTCCTTACTGGACCACCGTCCTTCACCGCTCCCCCATTACTGGTCCCACCTTGACACGTCGTCCGAATCCGGACAGGTGTTTCGTGACACTGATGACACCTCTTCTCAACCCAGGCACCTAATGAAGGACGTCGGGGACATGTCTTCTCAATCCAAACGTCCTTTGCGTACATCAGTTACACGTCTTCTTAACTCAGACACCCACTATGCGACATCAGTGACACGTCGTCTGAATCCGATCACCCTTGCGCGACATCGGTGACACCTCTTCTCAACCTGAAGTCCATTGCGCGAGATTGGTGACATGTCGTCTGAACTCAGACGCCTGTTGAACGACGTCGATGACACATGTTCGGAACTCGGACGCCCTTTGCGTGACATTGGCGACACGTCTTCTGACCCCCTCAACACGAAGTAGGTGATACCACACAACTACAACCCCTCCCCCCCCCTCATCCCCACACTTTACCCCAACACACTCTTCCAGCACTTTTGTGCACAAACGACCGTTTTGATCGCACAACTGATCGCCGTCAAACTAGTAGTCTCCGAGAACAGAACCGTATAAGCAGTTCCAAGCGCAAGCAGGGAAATAACATGAAGTCCTGTCGATTCCCTAGGTGGGCTGATGTGTTCTGTACCGTCGAAGCCAGATGAGTCGACGGCTGCATTGGAAAGCACGGAGAGCTGCCTCTCTCACACCCAGTTATGCTAGCTTCCTCTGCAAGGTGGGGGGGGGGGGGGCATAAAGGGAAACATTCGGTTAGTAGTGGAGGATGCGCCTATGGATCCATCTTGATGCCTCTGCTCCTCTGTCGACCTCCAATTCTCCTCAGTTCGTCAAGAGAGGCTTCATTCGCTGCAGCAGTCCTTTCCGCCGCCAGTGAGCAGGCGTCTGCCTCCTGCTTCTATCCCAGCCTAGCATAAGGGCTCAGTCAAAGCTCGACATCTTCGCTGTTCCCTTTCGCTATCTTCGAGTCCTGCTATCAACAGCTTAAGGAACAGCGATAGGAAAACGTCATCACTACACAGAAGACTACAGCTGTGTGTGCAGCCACAAGTGAAACATAATCAGATTATGTGAGAAGTTCACGCCCGTTTGCCTTATCAAGCGAGATTGACCGCTTTTCTTATGCAGAGACAAGAAGGAAGAAAGCGACAAAATCCACGTTCGCCAAAAAGGAAATACGCTCTATTTTCAGCACTTATTGGAATTCAACGATTTCGAGCGCCTTTCGTCCTTCGGAATATCGCCGAAATGCATTGTCGACATCACTACGTTCGCAGTGGATCTTCGCACGTTCATGGCGACTCTCAAATCCTGCGTTTCTCAAGGAGGATGTACAGCCGAGCAAAGGGAGACCTTGGATGGGAAATCGTACGCGGCCAAACGTGAGTTTTCGAATCAGCTCCCCATTATGAACTCCTGTTGTGGCACACACCGGACCAGCGACGCATTAGCACGTACTCTGTAAAAATGTTGTTCTGTGAACTGACAGAACGCCCTTTGCCAACGTCACGAGCAAACAAAACCGCGAGCAAACGTTGTGCGCTCTTCTCACTTCATTTCGTTGTCGTCATGGATGCGCTTTCGCGGGGTCTTCGTAGGCCAGATGCCAAGTCTTTGCCTAGTGAAGGTTTCTTAGTAGCAGGGAAGAACTCTGGAAAGGATTGGACTGGCCATCCTAAGGGCATTTTGTAAGCCAAATACACACAAATTTCCGTCTCAAGAACCTCGTAGTAGAATGGGTGGGAGGGGCGATCTCGGAAAGGGTTAATTAACGTAAAGCTTTGTCATTTATCTTCACAATCCTGGAATAGGTCGCCCTGATCCTTTTAAACTGAACATTATATTTAGCATCAGCCAACTTTTTATAGAGAATTTCTACCACTTCATTCAGGCTACGGCACCAATCTATAAATAAAGGATGAAGGACGGCGTTACTGAATTCCTTTTAGAATGCGCCGCGCATTCTACCTCTACGGGATATCGTGGAGGCGATTTGAATGTGTATTTGGCCATACAATGACTTGCGGTGGCCAGCCGATGAACAAGTCAGCGCTCTATCCTTCCCAGACAAGTCTGTTACCAATTCACCGACCCTGGAGGGATGGAAGGCTTGGTTGACCTGGGCGGGAAATCCGCACCAGGAACCTGGTGTCGGATGCACGCGACAGTCGGCGCCTCCTCCTACTGCGCTACCGTTCTATAAATAGTTCTGTATAATTGGGACTGTGCCAGATTCTAAACTGCTCCGACTATAGCAGCACTAAATGGTGAGTGACGGCTTCATGAAAACAAAGCACAAAGGATCCGCTTTAGAACTGGATTCATTCGGGAAGCTGCCAGCAGGGATCATGGAGATGGCGGTGATCAGTCCCGGTTCGTATATAGAGTGCAAGGAGTTGGTCGCTCCTTACGAGACACACTACTGCTACGCCGCTATAACGTTCAGCAATCTGGTGAGTGTATGCGTTGAGTCACATTCGGAGGATTCGGATTTCCCAATTGAATCTGTGTGTTGAATTATCCTTCGGATCAAGCACCTTGAGTAGCGAAAGGGATAACGGAAGGAATTCGGAAGTTACAAAAGCCTGAAAAGAAAGTGGTTCACTATAAGAAGAACGTGCAAGTGTGCGTGTTCTTTTTAGTTCTTCGTCGCTTCCACTGCCACTTTCGGTTGATTTACCACCATGTTTCAGACGAACAGTCTCATCGGGCAAATGGGTGTGAAGGTGGCTGTTTGCATGCCAGCAAGTTGCACCGAGCAGGTAACATATTTCGAGACTTAACTTTGCCCTCAACGAGGTCCCTCACCTTCCTCAGGAACAAACACTTTTTGCTCCCAAGATGGAGAAGCATTGGAGAAAGGCGTTCTTTGTGTTGCTTGCCTTGCACATATCAAGGGGCCATGACAGCAATACTGACGCCAGTCTGTACAATACAATATAATACGAGATTGCCATCGCCACCATTATCATTTCCAAGCAGGCGCGTTACCCTTGTCAGGGGATGAACAAGTATATTCGAGCCATGCGCAGAATTGTTAGCGTTTTTCGTCACTGAAGGTGGTATACTAGGTGTTACACTACCGGATGTGCCGCTGCGACTAACAAGCACAAGCGTAAGGCACCGTTTGTAGGCTCCGCGTCCTCCTGCAGAGGTCGACTGAAATCGGAATAATCCAACCTGCATTTTCGCCCCGCTGTAACTTTGTCCAATCATAAGCTTCGCAAGCTACATCGCTGTGCTTTAGCGTATCACTAGAATTTTTGCTGCCTACAAAATACACAAGCTGCAGCCGAAGGAACTCACATTTGGTAGAAGAGTTAGTGCCCCTCGAACACGCCCGCGCGTCCAATTTTGCAGTGCCAGTTGAAAATCCGCCATAGCCGGTGGAACTGCAAAACTCGCCGTATGTTGTGCTAGACATATAAAGGCTGACAGCGGCAGTTAGTTCCATGGAGTAGGCCACGCTCTTCAGACAGTTCCATAAAGTAGGCCATACTATTCTAAACCCATGGATAAACTTCTTCCTTCGGCTTACTACTTCACTATACGAGCTGTCCCGCCTATTCGACTGTTCCTGCCGGGCCTATATGCATTGTGCTCAACTCCACTGTACAGGGATGTGCGTAATTACGATTTACGATTTTACGATATACGGCTATTTTTGTCAAATTTTTTACGATTCACGGTTTACGACATTTTGGGTCGTAAATTGTAAAGTTTCGTAGTTTTTTGTGATGTTTGGTCAACAACCAACTGGCGACCAAATTTATGTGAACTGAGTTAAAAAGATTTGCCCACTCTAATGGTCCCTCTTATAGCTCATTCCCACCCCCTTTAGAGTTGAGTTGATTTTGGCGGAGAGTCGTTAGATACACCGCCCTCAGAAAGGGGCGGGGCGAGGGGCGCACTGAGGACAAGATGTCCGGGTCCCTGCCATCACATGGAGGCAGCGCATTTCTAATCACTTCCCTTGGTCCTGCAGCTTGAACTGATTTCGTTCTTGAGACAAGAGTCAGAATCTTGTTTACCATATTTGGAGGAAAAGAGTTTTCAGCTGCGGCGCCAAGGCTTTCTTCAGGTCGCGCCACATTGCTCAGTTCTAAGGCGTCGTCCGCATTTTCCGAGAAGTACAGCAACATCTTAGCGAGATCTGTCATGATAACAACGCGACCATCCACTAGAAAGCTCTTCAATACAATTACAGTTACAATACACAGCGAATTGTCCGATCCTTGCAAAGAGAGGACGGTGAGGCGGCTTTGCCCACAATTACGGATAAACCTTCAATGTAGAACTCCTGACCGGAATCACCCATAGTCTCAAGTTGAGGTGAAAATTTAAAGAATTGTGGCAAAAATTGAAAGAATCTAGAGAGAAGAGCGACATTCTCCTTTCCTCAACTGCCTCCATAACCGAACCAACTAGAAAATGACTTCAGACTTCCCCGAGATGCGCTTCCCAATCGTCTCCTACCAGTTGTTAGGTTTTTGGACGACTTCACATCAATTAACGACGGTTTCGAGCGCAGCAAACTTGTCCAAATAGGGCGGCGCGGGCAGGGCGGGAAGTGGGCGGCGGGCAGCACAGTGTACCGAACGACTGCCCCCCGTTGATTTTTGATGATCTGATATGCTGCTGTTTGTAAAATACGTCCTGTTCACAGGCTTCTCGAGTCCGACTTTTCTCTTCGCTAACTAACTTTTTCACTTCTCCAACATTGTTAGGGCTCCTGTTTGGAACTGGACAGGTTCAACAGGAGAAACAAGTGCAGTACAATGTTTAAAAAAAGCTCTGCCTAGCAGGCTGGAGAGGGCTCTTCCGTTTTCGGTCCAGAGCTAGCAAAGCACATCGGGATCTATCCTAGTCCGGGGGCCACATAACTAAAAAGTACTATATGTATCAAATCTATTTGAGACTTACCGAGCGGCTCCTACAGAACAACGTCTAAACCTAAACAAGAAAAGTCGCAAATAAAAAAACGAAAAAATCACATCTGTTGCGGTTGTAAGCAGGCAAAGTTGTGTGCCCTCCTTACCATGTTAGATCCTCCTTATACATCTCAGGCGGAGCTCAGCACGCGGCATGCGGCTTCATACGCCCTCCTCACCATGTTAGACTCTGGTTATAACATGACAGCCGGCGGTCAGCACGCGGCATGGCTCTATTGCCTAGCTTTTTGCCCACCGAGACGGTTGTAAAACCGCGGCGATTTTTTATTTTTGTTTGTTCGTTCTCGTTTTAGTCCCTTTTAGGTTCCATTTCGTCCTCTGGGAGCCGCTCGGTAAGTTTCAATTCATTTTGTTACCTATTTTAGTTATGTGCCCCCCGGACTAGGATAGATCCGCACACCGCGTTCCTACTTTTTTCCTACGCTTCCAAGATTGTTCCATTTCAGCCCATAGTCTGTGTTTTGTTTGTATTTATTTTTCTCACGACTGCCTTATGCAGCGTTTTGAATAAATAAATAAAACATAGAAGGACACTGGAAGCAGTTTTTTAGAGAAAGAGGGACGCGCATTCTAGCTCCACGTCCTGTTTGGTAATAACGTCGAGTCACTCTGTTTGTAGCAGACACATGCTAACTCAACCGAATAGAATTGACGCAAATCCACGATCGAACATCATTCGTGCCTAGAAGCGGGTCATAGAAAGTTGCTTCACTCATGGAAAGGATAAACCACTAATGTGTCGGTATGTGTCGCGAAGACGGGCACCATTGTGAGATGGGGACGCCCCATCCAGTCAGACCGCATTGAATGGGTATGTCATTCAGAAAGATCGTGTACAGTCGGTGCCCTGATCGGCTGGCATGCAATACCGCTCAAATTCTTTGCAAAAAAGACGCTTTGCGACGGATTAATTCGTCACAAAGCGTCGCATTGTCATAACTCTTTTCAAAGTTATTTGTTTAAAATCTAATTAACACCATTAGAAGGCCCGTCTCATTTTCTATCCAGCGATCTAAACACCATCTAAAGCGATTGCGCAGTGACCTAGTTATGAAGCTTTTGCTTCCTCCGCTCCTTTAATTGATTTACGACCCCTCCGAGATCCCTAGTGGCATGTCTTGAAGGCTTTTCGTTGACGAGGTTCATCGAAACTCAGAAATCCTCTATGGTTTTAGCATATCTGTATTTGTTACGCATTAAGTGTCATTGTGATACTAAATAATGCCAAGTTTGAATAACATAGGCCCGGTTTCGGATAAGCGCTAACGCGCGGAAACCTAAGATTCAGTTAAGAATTATCCAACTAGTAGCCTGCTACAGAAGACAGTATTCTACTATTCCATTGTGGGAATGATGATCTTTATAAGACGTGTAAAATGGCTTTGAGAAATGGACAGAAATGACTAGATTTTCTTTTTTTCCAACAAGAGATTGGTCCAATCTCAATATGCGGCGTAGTATTTCTCCTATCTTTGAACTTCGGTTGCTCCTGTACAGGATAAGTACGAAAGCCGTGTTTTTGTGGTCTACAGTAGACTACAAGCACATTCGAATCTAAAAAGAACGAAAAGATTTCGACCGTTCAAAGTAGATTTCTATGCGGCCAAAGTTTGACGAAAACAACAGAAAATTTCGTTTCAGTCGCTTACCTCTTTATTGATGAGTTTATTCGAAAAATCAACTGAACAGCATTTCTCAGCTCGGTGCGAGCTTTCCACAGATGTAATATTGTCCGTATTTGAACTGAAAACCATTTTCACCTCTTCGGCCGCCGAGACAAGTTTGGGGCTGCGCTTCGGCCCGAGTGCGGACAGGCGGCGGGCCGCTCGCTGCCCTTGCGACCTCCCGTGGCACTCGTATCCGGTGTGATCACTGATAGACCGCGGCGCAGGAGGTGTAAATACTGTACATAGGCGATATACGACATGTGGAGTATATGTGCATACGCATATAAGTAGGTATATACCATGTATACACATGTATATACATATGTATATGCACGTATATGCATAGAAACAGGTTTTCACCCCAAGTGGTTGTGCGGCCCCTCGAGAGCAAAAGCCCGAGCAGATATTGATGAGAGTGAATCGGAACATCGAAAGTCGGAGTTCCGAAGAGCAGGCGAACTGTAATTGATGGAGGCTTCCACGGTGGTCACGTGGAGGGAGTGGTGACGGCAACCGCAACCGTGTGGAGCGTTCTGCAAGCTCTCAAGGTGGCCTGCACCCTATTCCGAGACGAAGTACCGCTTTCCTTCGTAAGGCAAATAAGTGCAAGTAATGTCGAGCCTCCTGAATTCACTCACTGTTCGAGCCTCTTGATAGCTGAAGTCCCGCATAGCTGGGGGAGCGTTACAGTTACGTCAACACTGAAGAAGCCCCACTTGCTACACTGGAAAACCCTCGAACAGCTAGAGCATATCTATGTTCGACCGTTTTTCCGAAGCGTCCTTTGAAAATAGAATTGTTGCTTATTTGGATCACCGCAGGATGATTTCTCCAATTCGGCAAGGAAACAGATCCACTGAGACGGCTTTGCTTGGTTGCAATACTGATCCATCCGAGATCGGATCTATCAACGACTTACATAACTTTAACAGAGAATTCACAGCGGCAAACGCAGATAACGCGGCTTATCGCGCACCACATCGCTTGATAATCTACGCTATCAGGGAATTCGACTGTAATCTTCTCTGTTAAAATTACGTAAGTCGTTGAATCCAACCCTTGGATAACATGCAATGACTTGATGTGATCTACATTGATTATGCAAAAGCCTTTGATAGGAGACTAAAAGCTAAACTGGTCTTTGGGGTCATATATCACCACCTATATATAAAAGAGTTTGTCCGTGGAGTGATCTTACCGAAGTGAGGTACGCCGCATCATTCACAGCGAGAGCGGTTGAATGATCTAACCGAAGTGAGGTACGCCGCATCATCCACAGCACGGGCAAAATTTGCTATTGAACGTGGGATGTTGCTGCAGCAGGAGAAACGCAGCCCTTTACTGCTTAGCACGACAGCATCTACGCACGTTTCTGAGCGTCCAGATTCAGAAGCCGACTTCGTGCCATTAGCATGAGAAGGCTACTAAGGGGGTAAGGGTAGAAGGGGCACTTTGAGGGTGGTGAACCGACAGCGATCAGAAGGCAGCGGCCAGGAGGAGCGAGGATCGGGATGGTCGATGGGGGGGGGGGGGGGTGGGGGAACAAGGAAGCAGGCCAGGAGGTGGCACCAAGAAGAGCTTAGGCAATATGTAGGGATCATTAGGGAGTTACCAATCAGGGGAGGGGGACAGTAAGGAGGATCAGCAAGGGGATCAATTACCATTAAGAGAGACCGGATTTAGAGGATGTGACACCGATGTCACACAATGGGCGTTCGCTCGCCGTCGTCGTGTCGTGAGCGTGGGAGGCCTACCTAATTGGGTTAGAGTAGTAGGGAGGATCCCGAAGGGGGTGAGGAGGAATATACCTTAAAGAAGGGACCTCGAGGCGGGACCAGGACGAGGAACCAACAAGAAGGGAGCCGTAAGGGAATTCATACGGAGAACAAGGAATCTGCCATATGCATAGCCTCTTCATGCTCGACACAGCGGCGAGTGCGTGCGCTTCTGAGCTTCTTGATCCAGAAAACGGACCCACTACGTCGCGCAGCCAGCATCCTGATTCTGAATACGTGTCACTGACCGTGCAGTGAGCATGGGAGGACCACTAAGGGGGTGTGGAGAAGGGCGGTAAGAGGACTCTATGGTGGACCAGGAGAGCGACCAGGAAGGAAAGGAATAACCTGGAAAAGGTGCCAGGACGGGGAAAACGGCAAGAAGAGACCAGTAGGTGTCAATAGTGGAAACAAAGAAGTGGACCAGTAGTTGGGACCAGGAAGGTGGGACTAAAGAGGGGGAGGGAAGACCTGTAAGGGCGGACCAGCAATTAGATCCAGTAAGAAGAAACGAGAGGGGGAACCTGGCTTCGGAAGACATGTCAACGACGACTTGAAACGCTATCTGTTGAGCATGAGAAGGATTGCGGAGGAACAACCTGAGGGACAGTAGTACTGCGCAGCACAAGCCAATGACATTACAAGCCGGTCAGGACAGACCGTCTATGATGAAGGTACCGAAGTGGTGAAGGGCTTGATGCCGACAAAGTACGCTTCAAGCCTTGATGCTAGCGAATCTTATGTTTTACAATAACTACTTTCCATAGGTCAGTGATGCTTCAAAGTCGCGCAAAGCGCGCAAGTGCGAGACACGCCGTTAGGCGTGTTGGAGCACTTGTCCTTGAATAACTTCCTGAACGGTTGGATTTTGATATCACGGGACTTTTATTGTCCACGTTGCATTCCACCTTTGCATAACCTCGATCGGCCCTTACGAGGGAATGCCTTCCACTTCCCGTGGAACTTCGGACAAAGGCTTATGAGTTGTGGCCGAGCTTGAAACCCTGGTTGCGAACGTGTGGGCCAAGTTTGCTAAGTGCTCTCCCAAGCGAGTTCTGGCAGGTCAATGTTCGCGTTTTCGGCTTCATGTCGAGCGCGTACAGCAGCGGTAGCTGCTGTGGCCGTGGTGCAGAGGCAGCTTCCTCGATTGGAAGCGATGGGATTACGGGTTCGGTTGCACTGGCGTTTTTTGCATCATCTGAACGCTGAGTAACCGCTTCAACCCTACTTGATCCTATTCTGAATGCAACGACGTTACACGTCAACTTGTTCAGATGGGGAAATCCTTCAGAATAATCTCTATATCATATCCGCATCCTAGAAGAGCGTGAGCTTCAATGAGCCGAATGTTGAGATATTGGAAATATATCGTTCTGGTCCACTGAATTCTCTTTGCAGGACATTCCCATCCTGCTCCGTACCGTTGTGAAGCAAACGGAACTGCCTTTGGGATTTCCTTATGCCACATGCGTTCCGAATGCCGTGCAGCCGACTCTGGCCTTCTGGATTTTCATGTGAGTTGAGGTTTCCGGCCTATCCGTTGGCCTTTCCAAGGCAGCTGCCGTTCTAGGAGCTTCCTGGCACTCTTTGTTCTGTGGGCTATAGCAGCGAGCACCGTCGACTACTTGCTGGAGAGCCGCTGCCCCTATGAAGAGCCCAAGTCAAAGGCAGGTACGTTCATTTTCGCAGTTACCGCTTTCTCTCACGCCATTGCTATGTGCAACAAAATCACTTCCTTCAGCACCTGTGCGATTTTTCCTGGCGTTTTCCTTCTACACAAATGCGGCTCTCCTTCTCGACACGCGTCCGCCAAAGGAGGGAACCCTTCGTTCGCTCTCCTCGATCCGCTTTCTCTCCATGACATGGGTTGTTGCCGGACACACACTGGGGCAGAATGCCTTCAGCGGTTAGCCACAAGCCGCCCTTCAGCGTGAACTGGGTTGAGTTTGAGATTTCAGATACCATGCGACCAGTGCTCTCCCTATGGAACTCGTTGCTGTCGACGACATTCACGAACGCCTTCCTCTCCGTAGATACGTTCTTCCTGCTATCTGGAGTACTCGTCTCCTACCTGTTCTTCAAAGCTCCGCCCTCCTCGAGATTCGTGAGGAGCCCTTTCACCTGGACTCTCTTCTATGTTCATCGCTACTTGAGGTTCGCCCCCGCTAGTGTCCAACGATCATACCAGCAATGCACCCCTTGTATTCAGGCTGACACCGCCCTTAATGATGTTCATCGCTCTGTACACGGTGCTTCTTCCGTTTACAAATGGGCCGTGGACCGCGTCTGTAGCACTCGGACAGGGTGGAATTAAGAGCAGCGTAGAGGCCTGCCAAAAGTACTGGTGGCGCAACATGCTGTACATCAACAATCTCTTTGGAAATTCGGCGGTATGCTTCCCATTTTTGGTTCATACTAGACTGAAATGTTTCCAACCGGAATTTCAGTGATGGTTAGAACCTTAAAGAGCGAACATTATTCAGCGAATTAAAGTGAGTTAGATTCCATGGTTCGACCACGTATTTATCAGCTCCTCAAAGGTATAAAGCATTTGTTCTGGAAACAAACGCTTTCGAGATGTGGCTTCGACGCTTTCCAGTTCTTCGAAGACCTAGCCTTGCAGAAGTTGTATCCAGGAAGGTGTATCCTCATGGTGGGGTGATACCCAGACAGCGCAAGATCTGCACTACATTGGTGATGCATGTGGAAGGAGTTCGACGCCCTCCAACGGCTATGCAGATGGACTGGATTTCTTCAGAGCTTTGCCGAGCGTCTTCAAGATGTTTCTGAATGCATCACTATACTTCAGCAGAGCGAGGCTCAACACCAAAAGCTTGCTGTCCTGAAGATCAGGTCAAAGCAAATTACTACCTCAAAATTACGCCAACGACAACATTGCCTCTTTGAAACCCTACTCCTATTAGCCACTGGTGTCGGATCTCTTCCCCGGTTCGGCTTTCGAGAGCAGCTGTTGAGAAATAAATCCACCTCCTCTACAGGCGACATTCACACATGCATCGGCGGGGTTTTCCAGCGTCTTTGGGATTGGGTGGCGATCAATCTTCGTGGCCCTTCGCACCATCTTTCGTGAGCACTGCGCAACAAGAGGAAACCCTCGGACCGCTGTGAGCAGTCAACCTCCTGCAATTCTATGTCCTTCGAAGGCATCCGCTTCAGCTGAGGGTGACCCCACGAGAGTGAGAGGCTCATGCCTCTCTTGTTGAGAGGATTGAGCCACTTACCTGCTAGATATGTAAGTAGAAGAGCACCCCTCGTTTAACATCGCGTGTATTCCTTGAAGACTCGGAGCCAACGAAGGGTTTGTTGTCCTAAGGTACATTTCCCAACTCTATACTCTCTCTGCTTCACCTTTTCTTCTAGGATATTAACCGTATGAAATGCTAACCTTCGACCAAAGTGTGAATCAGCTCTGAAAGAGCATATGAAGCGCTACGCGATGGTATCCATGGTAACTAGATGCCTGAAGTAATTCTGCGCAAAAAAATGCTGCGAAAGGATTGCGCCAAACTGAAACGAATTTGTGCCTCACCTTAGTGGCTGGTGCAGTTGGCAGCAAAAATTCAATCGTTCAAGATGGTCTGGATGCCTGGAGGACTTCCTCCCTTCCTTCTGAGACGTCCCCATACGTGATGGAGAGCGATGCGGGTGAGGAGCTGGATATGAACGGAAGAGTGAATGACTGTTTTCGAGCCTCACTAGGAAGCTGCTGACGATCTGGCGGACCGCACCTCGTAGCAAGAAATAGTGTAGACGGCTGTGTGGCGATGGAGCTCCATCGAGGCGGACCGACACCTTCGTCGCTCTGCTGAACGAACTTTTGTCTTTGGAAACGAATCAAACCTCCCGTCAGCGTCACCATGTTCAATTGACAGCGACCCACTTGGCGACGATTTGAAAACGAAGCGAGCGAGGAAGACTAGCGCTGCGCCAGATTTCAGCCTGCCTGATGGCTTCAAAAATTCCGTGCTGGCTTGCAATCTTTAGCTTATTACCAGATAAAATCAAGGCTTGAACCGTAACGCAAAACAAGACATGCTAATGTTTTTGTTTCATTCCAAGATATGCTTGTGACCAATTTACCGTTCCCAGAGGAGTAGAAGAAGGGTCTGTTCTTATGCCTACTCATTTTCGAGGGGCATGACTGTGGCGATTCCTCGGTTTCTATGGTCTTCACTTTGTCCTGAGTTAGACACTTTGTGTTCAAAGCGGCCAAACCAGTGTGCAATAAGAGAATGGAGTTTTTTTTGGGTGCAAGATGCCATTTTAGAAGAGGAAGTTGTGCTTTGCAGGAATGCTACCCCATCGCGTGGTATCTGGCAGTGGACACCCAGCTCTATGTCTTCGCCCCCATCTTCCTCATTACTCTCTACATTTCTCCAATCGTAGGTAATAAGTTTTGATTCTCTCGGAACACTGTAGAAGCACTGAGGCACCAGGCAAGTGTCGTCACCGAACAGAGCTGCGCTAATTATGCGGGGCCGGTGAACGAGGCATGTGATTTATTTTTATTTATTTATTTATTTATTTATTTATTTATTTATTTATTGGCGTAGAACAAAGTCTAGCATCAACGATGTTAAAAAGGGAACGAGTAAAAACATTTCTAGCACAAAACATAACAATCAACAATCACTGTTAAACGATGCATGAGTAGTAGCAAATCTTCGACCACTTCACGGAATTCAACATGTAGTAGACGTTCTACGCACGTGCACAGACAGTCTCGCCAAATCGTCGTACTTGCTAAGCAGCAAGTTGAATTCTTTGAGAACCCTGTAGGTTAGAAAATCTGACCTAATCCGTGACTTAGCAGTTGACACTCGAAGCGTAAGCTTTCTTCTTACGCATTTTGTCAGCATCCCTGCAAAGAAATCTTCCGGATTGATTGATAGCTTCCTGGACAGAATTTAATACATCATGACAATATCAGCAGTTTTCCTACTGTTCTTCAATGATGGAAGACCAAAGAACTCAGACCGTTGGAAACCATTTGGAATCAAGCTATTTATAATCCACTGAAAAACATCTTATCATGAGCTTCCTTGTGAAGCTATTTTAGACGCTTTCCAAAAGATCGATATCCCTATTTCTAGACGGATTGAATACTGTAGTCCCAGTTTCAACGATATGTCGAACATAGCTTTTGAAAGCCCGCATGTAGATCTCAGGAATACAGGATTTCAAAGCCCTGAACAGGTTACAGATACGGAAACTTGCCTTCTTCACCAAAAGTTTGCAGTGCTTTGAAAAAGACGAATCACTCGTTATAATATTGCCCAAGTCACGAGCTTCATCCACCTTTTTCAGAGTCTGACCATTAATTCGATACGTCGGTGTTTGGGTATGATACCTAGATCCAATCATTAGAAAGTGCGTCTTCTCAGTGCAAGCGGCAACTCCCATCTTTCTGCCCAAGAACTAATAAAATCTATTGCCGTCTGGACGGTCATTGAGTCCTGTGCACCATCTATTCTTCTGTAGATTTTTACATCATCAGCATACATTTTTCAAGTGACTCCTAAATTAGTTATGCAATTAGGGAGTTTATGGGTATATAACAAGAATAAGATTGGTGATAAAATACCTCCTTGAGGAACACACTTAAAACTGGGAAGACATCGGAAAACTGGTCCTCAACCTTAACCTGATAAGTTCTTCCTGTTAGAAATTCTTGGATCCAGTTTATAATTGTGGGGCAAACCCCAACTTCCTCCAATTTGATCATTAATTTTTGACGGGCACTTTGTCAAAAACATTTGAAGAGTCAAAATACTCAACATCTGTGCTTCTTTTCTCTTCAACAGCCCTTGACCTGCCATTCAACGAGGTAAGGACGGCTGTTTCTACAGATCTGCCCTTGAGAAAACCGAATTGGTTATCAGATATTATGCCATGAGCCTCAAGATGACTCAGGGTGTGCTTTTTAAGTATTTTTTTCGAACGTTCTTGCAGAGACTGAGGTGATGCTTATTGGCCGGTAGTTCCTGGGATCATTTAGCGGGGCCTTGAGAACTGATGAGAGGATCTCTTGGGCATCCACATTTTCCGGTTCAGGAGGTGCTGTGCTGATACTGTGCGGAGCAGCCAGCGTGACCTACACCTATGCCATCACATATCGCGACGATCTGCCGGCCGTGGTTCTGGGAGCGTTCACGTTCAAGTAAGCCTCGCAATGCTTCGGCCCACAGCCGAGCTTACGCTTCACGTCATCTGCTCCTTTAAGGAAAACAACGCTGTTCTTCGACGAGTACTATGAGAAGCCGTGGACTCGCTGCACCCCATACCTGATCGGTCTCGGCGTCGGCTATCTCCTGGCCCATGCGAAGGGCAGGAAACCGAGAATTCACGGAGTGTGTCGCACCGATCTTTCAGCGAGCACAAAATTATTCGGAGCAACGAGATAGCGGCACTGTGGTGTTGCTGGGGGGGGGGGGGGGGGCGGGGTCTCCAAGGGATGGCCGGAAATTTTGAAAATTTTCCCATTGAACAGGAAACAGAAAAGTGAGTTTGTCAGAAAACAGAAAACTTCGAAAGCATCGCTTTAGCTACGTATTGCACCTAAAGATGCACTTCTACCAACGACACACTTTTGTAATACCATTTCACGTTGAACTGGACACTTATCGATGTAAGCTGGATAGGCTTGAAGTCCAACAGAACATCTCCCACCTAAAAGCAAAGGAGTACGTGATTAAAGCAGATACTTGTTTTCGAAAATCTATAATTGTTTACAACAATAAATTGAGTGCGCTGCTTGAAAATTTATGAAATTTCGATTTTTGCAGGTGAAGTAATGATTCAAGTGTTATTTAAACGTTCAGTAAAGCAGCAATCTTTGAATGTATAAGAAGAAGCGATCCCACCGTGCCCTCGTTTAGGTCGGCACGATTTTTCTTTAATCGATAGTGTATGTGCTGCTTACCTGGAAAGGCAAAAGGGACATGTGTATTCTGCACACCTTTTTGTCGTGCCGTTTACAAGTGCGTAACTGAACGGAAATAAAAATTTTGTTTTAATCAAAGAAAAATGGAGATGCTGGACGAGCGGACGGAGCCCTTTATTCCTCAAGCACACTGAAAATTTGCTGTTTTCTTGCACTTTACACTCCATTGCGATATATTCCTCTTTTATAAAAAAATAATTTTATTAAGTTTTAAACACTGTTTCCGCCTTTTTAGGAATGGTGAGCAATACATTTTGCAAGAAAGTCCTAGCAAATTCTCCTGAGACAGAGACAAATTTCAAAACTTCTTGATGGGTGTGTGGTTTAATGCGGATTGCAGTCGTTTTGCTTTGGAAAATGATCAGTTTAATTCCAAAAGCGTCCGACTTCTTTTGAAAAGTGTCCAGCATGATGAGGAAAGTGTACAATTTGACGTGAAGATGGTATGCATAGGTAAAAACGTGATCTACAAGAGAGAGCCGCTTTAGGGAGGCAGGTAGTTTTATTATGAACTCCTGCCACGTACATCATGCTCACCTTCAATTTAAACATTTGATAAACAGTTGAAGGCTCCGCACACTTCTGCGGCGTTGCCGCAGCCGGCAGCCGGCAAAAGTGGGGCGGAGCCTTCAAGTTGCGGCGCTCCTCCCCACTGTGACGGCCCGTTCTCCGGCGTTGCCGCAGCACGGCGCCGTCGCAGCGAACTCCAGTCGGGACCTACTCGCATAGATGGAAAGCGCGCTCCGATGAGAGACGCGCGCCCGAATGAAGAACTCAGCTGAGAATCTCCATCGTCATCAGCTCTCCGGCAACGTCAGCTCTCCCCAAGGAAACTAAACTTAGAAAAAGGAAACTAAACAAGCGAAACAGGTAAATCCAACACAAGAACGAAAGAAATCAACCCAGACGTCGCCCGGATCCTCGAGAAATAATCAGCTGATAGCCATAATCGATCTCCTAATTTAAAGGACGCATGTGTTTCCACTTCCTGTTCCCCGTCGCGATCGGCTAGACCGCAGAGTCTCTGCCTGCGGCATTGCCGCACCGACGGCAACAATGATTTCAATCATTGTTGCCGTCGATGCGGCAATGCCGGAAAAGCGTGCTGGTGCGGGACGGTGCCGGCTGCCGTTGCCGGCGGCCTCTGCGTCCTTGCCCCGTGTTGAAGGATAGGGCTGCGGCAACGCCGCAGAAGTGTGCGGAGCCCTTTAGTCTCAGCCCACTCATCTTAGGATGTCTCGAGATGTCAAGAATGCCCTGCTGCTATTTAGCTTTCCTAGCTCCCTACTGCATAACTACTCCAATGCTTAACTCAAGGCATCTCAAACAACCAGCGGATTGCTCATTCAAATGCGGGCGGAATCTAGGGAATTGCACTTTAGGTGACTCCAGGTTGAAGAATTGGTTACATAACTGATTTGATTCCTAGAACAATTCGCACAGACGTACAGCACCCAGATGTAAACACCTAGATTTGGATTTTGATTTCAGTTGAGGAGCTACGCTCTTGATCGAAAGCAACGTGGCTATCTAAAGCTTGGTTGCCCAGCGTCCATGTTCACGCACTGCACTTCCCGTAATCCAAGGTTTTAAACAATCTTTACATTGATTTGTTGCTCAGAACAAGCAACTGGAAGGAAACTTCGAGAAACCATAAATCCTTCCAATGGATAACTTCACGTGGATGGCACTCCAACTACCAGTCTAGAAAACAACTCGTTGGAAAGCGACTCATTGGACGAGTGAGTGAATCTCCATATCAGATTTGCACTTACAATCAGGTTTCTCTTTGCTGTCATTCAGAACAAGCTACAATGGCTGTTGGAAAGCTAAGAGTTTTACGACCATTCAAAGAGAACTTTCTTTTGGAGCAATGCCTATTGGCGCACTGGTTTCACAGCACTGACTATCAGCAGGTCTTTCTTATGATCGAGACTGCACCCTAAGCTGGAGGATCAACAAATTCGATTTATAAAAGACGTAAAATCCGCTACGGAGGAATTGCGTGCGTGATATTAGGTTGGAAAAAAAGTCTCTTCACACTTCGAAATTTTTTTTACCCTTCCCCTTGTAAACGCACTAGCCAATGTTGATTGCTGATTTCGTAATCCTATCACACTTCTCTACCGTTCGCACGCGGACACAGGTTAAGACTCTTCTTGTAATTCGTTATCCACCCAATCTTCCGAACTCAATGCCAGATCTACCTCATGGCCGTTTTCAGCACGGCATTCTTCATGAATTCATTAAAGAATCCACAGCACGTCAGGCAGCAGACCAAATTAACCATATATATGGCTTGGGATCTACTACTCATCGCGCCTGTTATGAGTGGTTCGGAAAGTCTTTAAAAGGAGATTATTCACTGAGGGCAAAGCATGGTCAGGAAGGCCAACTGGATTGGACGACAGTGAACTACACCATCTTCTTCGTACCGATAGTTGGCAGACGACACGTCAGCTGGCAGAGAAGCTCGAAGTGTCTCATAGGATAGTAGGAATCCATCTGAAGAATCTTGGCTTTCATGGAAATTTGGAGCTTGGATTCCACATGCCCTGTCAGACACTCAGAAAGGTCGACAGCTCTCCATCGCTGCTTCTCTTCTGTCCAGATAAGGAAGAAAATCGTTTCTTCCGCGGATTGTGACAGGCGAAGAGTCCAGGGTTCTGTGTGCCAACTTCCGAGGAAAAGGCAATGGGTACAAAAGGGAGAGAGCCCTAAGTCTGATCTCAAGCCCAATGTTCACGAAAGGAAGATTTTCTTGAGTGTTTGGTGGGATATCAGAGAAGTGATTTATCGGCTAACTCTCAGAAGTGGAGAGACACTTACTGCTGTCACATACTGCGGCCAACTCCACAAAGTCGTCGCAACTCTCTAAGAAAACAGGCCGGAGAAGTCGAAGGTGATGATCCTGCATGACGATGCAAAACTACATGTTGCAAGACTCACAAGAGAAACAATAAAGGAGCTGGGCCGGGAGGTAATGTCACATCCACCGTATAGCCCTAACCTCGTTCGTGCCGACTACCATCTCTTCCGTGCTTTCAAGCAAGAAATTGGAGAGAAATATTTTAGAACTGATGAAGACCTCAAAAATTGGATTCATCAATGGTTCGACTCCAGAACTGCAGTCTTTTAAGCGAGAGGAATTGGAAAATTACCCAGTCTTTGGAGAAGTGTAGTGGGACAAAATAGAGTTTATCTCAGTTGATTTGACTTTGTAGTTGTGAAGTAATAAATCTTTGAAAAAAATGAAAAGACTTTTTTTTCCAACCTAATAATAGCACTTACACCATCAGTCGAACAAGTCAGACGAGTGCATGGCGCGATTTCTGGTGAAGACCGTTGCGCAGCTTTTTTCGAATTTGGAATAGCCTGAAAACATTTTTTGTTGTGATAGGGTTAAATTTTGGTGGTCTGATGCTTATGGCAAATTTTCTATGCAATGCTATTTTCTGTTTTCTGATTAATTTCGGCAGTTTCCCCAGAAGACAGAAAAGATTTGCCCAAAATGGCCAGAAAATCAAAAAAGAACAGAAAACAGGAATTCCACCACTTTTTCTCCATGGCGCGTCGCGACGCGTACATCTGGAGCCTAAGTCCATACGGCGAATGCTAGTGCGCTGTTATCGCGCTTCACGATCACGGCTCCGCATTTTCTGCCTCCAAATTGGACAAGGAGGGAAGTTGTGGATATAGGCCTCGACACGACTGTGTTAGCCATGCCCCACTCCGGAGTTCCTTCGTCGGCCCCCTCCCCTCCCAAGCACCATGGCAGCGCAAGCACCGAGATGGGCCCACTAATAGCGCATGCGCTGTCGGTGAGCGCCTGAACAACTTCGAGCGTTTCAGGTCGCCGTACTGGCAGGATGGATCACCGCGACCGTCGTCGCTCTGCTGTCACTGTACGGTCCACATCGCTACATCAAGGGCGACGACGACTGGAGGTAGGGATTGGCTGCAGCTGCAGTAGTCTGCCAATTTTCGAGCCTTCTCAGCTTCGGCCTGAGCCACCTTCTCATACTCTTCGTTGCGTCACAGCAGAAGCTAACTGGTCCTCTACACATTTCAGCCTGTTCGTGCGTGCGACTTTTAATAATTTCTCGCGGATCGGATGGTCACTTGCTGTGTCATGGGTGATTGTGGCCAACCACCTCGGATGGGGAGGTACATATTATCTGAGCTATCGCTGTGATTTTTGCTAATAATGTTGTTATGCTTTCTGCAGTTATTCACTTCACCCATTATAAGTTTTATATTCGCGTGGCGAATGAGGCGATAGGTCCATAGGGAAGAAGACTTGGAAGATCTACAGCTGGCAGTCTATGACTCCCACGAATGCTTTCGAATGCTCACAAACTTCGAACATTCGAATTCCAACCTTTACAAAACCTGCAGTTCTTCTGAATACTCGGATTTGAGTACACTAAAAAGGCGATTTTTGAATATTCGAATACATTCGATAAACGCGATTTTTCGAATGGAACATTCAGTTCTGTCTGGAGAGTGCTGGAAAGGAGAAAGATGAAAAGAATGAGAACCAGGACCTCTCCAAATTTGAGTCAAGTGGAATGGTTACATGTCGTAATAAGAAGAAGGAGAACTGACGTACAAATTTCTAGAAGCTTGCGATTCACTGAGAAGCGTACTTATAAGGGGGCTTCCTATCTAGCGCCTTTCTCGTTATCCGAAGCTTCCACGTTATGTACTTGCTGAACTGTCAGCCCCCTATGCGATATAAAACAGCCGTTGAAATAATGATCCATCCTCTGATGTAGAGGTACAGTACCGCCGCTAAACATTCAACAAAACGACGGCATCATGACAACTTGTTTCAAAATAAAGATTTCCTAACAAAAATTTTCAGCGGCTTCTAGCGTAGTTTGATCTATAATATGGCACGCGGTTACTATTTTAGAATGGGTAGAAGCCTTAAAACTAGAAGCGAAATTAAGCAGCCCATTAATTGCGCTGACCTGACCGACATCCCTCGCTGTGGCTCCCGTAATTGGGCCCTCAGGCGAAACTGGACTTATTCAGTCAAATTTTAAAATCATTGCCTTTGCTTAACTTTATTTCTCTTAATGTTTTTAAGATTCTTCTTCATACGACAATTCATATGATACCCAATTCGATAGGAAAGTAACCACTTTGAACCTGCTGGAGAATTCCCAACCGTCATTTTTGTCATTTTCAGTGAACAAATTATCACTCTTTCGGCTGCAATTGATGTCTGTCATTTTCCACGTCGTTGGCAGGAGAGTGAAAATAAGAATTCCACGTTTACAGTTCATCTTATTCATTTTCTGGTCGGCTGCCAACGATCAAATTCGAAACAACCAGAGTTCTAGTAAAGAGTACGCTCCGCCTACGAGTGCAGACATGGACTTCCTTGCTTAAGCTTATTGGTATAGTACAAAAATACATCAGCTAGTTAGGCACGAAGCAGAGACTCTGTGTAGAAGCGGCAAGAGCGTCAGGTGATCAGACAGGTAAATTTCAAATAGTTGAAGCGAGCACTTCCTCCAGAAATGAGAACGATGTCCTACAGCGTTTGCTGCTCAGTTTTCTGGGAGTAACCCCTTTCATGATGAACAATAACACTCTTTGATTTTTCACTTAAATTTCTCAACAAATGACGACGCTGCTCATTTGTTGCAGCATCAGCTCGAGCGCTGACGTAGTGGTATTGTGTCGTAATTGCGCTGACCTGATATGCCCTGAAGAAACACTGCGGCCGCCTGCCTGTCCACTTAATCCCTCTTTACTCTTCCCTACACCTATTCCATTGTATTCAACCTATCGTCTCTTGTTGTCACATTTGGCAAGTTTTCAGTTCTGCGCTCGCTATAAGCCCCGCGTAGAAATCTTTGTGGATTGCAGATTTCTTAAATTACCCAGATTTCCTTCGCTTTTTTTCAAACGTTTTATAAGCTTGTGAGCGGTTCTCTGTTATTTGTACCGGTTTGCTCTTTTATTGCATTGTGCTCTGACGAAAATGGTAGCGGGTCTTCAAAGGGTATATTAATGTTAGGCTCTACAGATGCCTCATATTACCACATCTTTCATAAGAAAACATTGTTCCCACATGCTGTCTTGATTTGGTGCTGAAGTAGGCTTACTTCTATTCAATAAGATCTGTTGAAACTTCTTCGCTAAGATAGATTAATGGATAAAAGATGAAGTTCAGCGTTAATGAATGTGTGCTTCAGATGGGCCACGTATTCTGCTTCTTCAGAATATCACGGAGGCAGTCTGAATATGTAATTGGCCTACACAATTTGCACTAGCAAGCCGTTGGACAAGTAAGTGTTTTATCCTCCCTGAGCAGGTCTGATGACACTTCTCCGATCTCGCAAGGCTGGAAATCTTGCTCTCATAGTGTCGCGCCGTCCCCTCTTTTATTTGGCGCTTGCGCGCTAGCTCTTCTGCGCTGCGAGGTAGGCCCTACCTTTGAGAAGGGGGAGACGGCACGGTGACTAGTCACGATACCACTGAGGCGTCCCCCAGTGGCATCGTGACCCTTATTGTTGCTGACCCAGTTGACGGATAGTAAATATAGACACGTTCCACACGTTGGATAACAAACCGCGGACTAGAGGCCTTCGCAGTTTTAATGACATCGACACAGCATCAAAAAAGAAACAATTCTGACGACCTACGTGTTGCCGGCCACAAGACCCAGTTACCCAGGGTCGTGGAGGGGGGCGGGGTCGACGGAAGGTCGTTGGTGGCGGCGGAAGGCTGCTGACGACGGCGGATGCCGCTGGCGGAGACGAGAGGCCGGTCGTGGCGGCGGAGGTGGGCTGACGGCGTCGGCGAAGGGCCGCCGGTGGCGGCGGAAAGTTCGGCAGCAGACGGGCCGACAGCAGACGGGCTGGCAGCGGACGGGCCGGCAGTGGACGGGCCGGCAGCGGACGGACCGACCACGCAGGGCCGGCGAAGAGGCAGAAGTGCCCGCGAAGAGCCTTGCGGCATGGAGGCCCGGTGGCGTGGCGGCCGACGACGTGGCGGACTTGACGTGACGGCCGGCTGCGTAACGCGTGGCCCGGCGGCTGACACGGAAAGGTCGGCGGAGTGCCGACGGCGGCGTAGCAAAGATGGAGCGAAGGAGCACTGTACATCGGCGACAGGTTCCCCTTAATCGTGGGAACCACGACACTGGGGGCGACAGCGGTGACGAACACGACGATGTCGTTGATGTTGAAGACCGGCGCGTCGTAGATGTGTGAGATGCAGCCTGGGGGTAATCACGGTATCGTTTAGACTACTGCAAAAAAAAACAACAACAAAGAACATGTCAGTTAAAAAATCCTACCCTACCTAGTGAGGGACGGGCTGACGGTGCGCGGCAGGCGAGGCCGGAGGCACGTCAGAATGGCCTATGTGACCGACTGAGGGGGGGGGGATGACGGTGCTGGCGGCGTTGAGTGGGCCTACGAGTTAAACAACAAATGCGAAGGCTAAATTACATATATGGAGAATGAAACGTGTCGAGTCGAGTGCATGGCGAGCAGTTGCTGGTACGGCTGGTCGGTCGTTGTCACGATGTTGTCGAGCTGTTGAAGACGAGCTTTGATGTTGTCACGATGTTGTCGAGCGGTCGAATAGATTGATGTTGACGTCGAAGAAACATGCTGGGGGCTCTTTTTGGTGGCACAGTTTTGCTTGTGCGTTTGGGGATTTTGGCTGAGGTTTTAGCCTCAGTTTGAGTGCAAAAATCGAGGTGGGTCTGGCAAAAGCGATAGACTCCCGCGTCGACGCGAAATGCCTGGCCCCATCCCCAGTGCTTCAGCGCGGTAGAGCGCCCTCCGGGCCACAGGACTGCAACTGCCAACGACTGAACAGCGAACGACCATGACTGCCATGACTGAAATGAATCGATCACGCTAACAAAGATGTGGTTGTAATCTAACTGGAAGAAATAAACTTATGCATCGACTTGCGCGTCAGGATGGTTGAATTCCTGGCACTACTGGAACTGGCGACGGATTTGATTGATCAGGAATCGATGTGGTGTTGCGTGCGGCCAAGGATTCAGAAGTATCCAGATTGGAAAGAGAGTCCAATGCATTAAGTTTGGGTGGAGTTAGGTGTGGTGAAACATGGAACGCTGGATGAAGTCCCTGAGGTTGATGCTGTGGCGGAACTTTGTGGTCTCAGAATAGCACTGTATCATCCACATGGGAGCCACGAAAGTAACACTCGCGAGATGCCTCGTCCGCTCCGCTGTCTGCCGCGACCGCGAGATAGTCCTTACGACGCTGTAGAACCGCCTTTAAGATGTTACACGCCTTAGTAAGTTTGGACTTAACTGTGGAGATTGATGGCATTATGACTACTGCGGGAGGTGGTACCGCTATTACCCAATCTAAAAGGGAGAACGCGTGGTGAGGCATTGTATTTATGCCCCAGGTAGACCCTGGCCAGAGGTTACCCGAGGTTAATACGAGATGCGGAGACACGAGGGGCCAATTCGTAATGTTGAAGACTGTGATACATGAAATGCGATGTTATTTATGGACGCGTGAACGTGAACATGTGCATTACAAAGGGTGGACTGACTGTAGTGAGACTAGAATATAACTACAGCTGCGGTATTGGCTTGATGTGCACGTATAACGCACACCTTTTAGCTAAAGCCAAGGAGCGAAGTGGCGGGCGAAGTTGCGGTTGGGACTCCCAATCCCTTTGCATGCTTCCTTGCGATCGCGACTTGCTGCTTGAGGAGCGCCTGACCCATTGTGGTGGGCTTCTGCGTATCCTATCCTCGAGGCTGGGGTGCGTTGTAGAGGTGCTGGCAATGCCCTGGGAACGCCACTGGTGCGGTGCCGTTTCCACGTCTGGTCGTGCCACTCGATCGACCATGGTGCATCGGACTGGACTTCAGTACAGAGAAATCTGTACTGGGGTTTAGTGATCGAACCTCGTCGCGCTAGCAAGGGTACTAGTAATACCGCACGCTGCTGTTGTGGTTAGGAGCTGATGCCGCAGTTGCGCACATACGCTATAACTGGAGCAAATGCCTTCCGTATACCTATGGGTCGTAGTTGGCGGCGGAGGGGGGCTGACGGCGTCGGCGAAGGGCCGCTGGTGGCGGCGGAAAGTTCGGCAGCAGACGGGCCGACAGCAGACGGGCTGGCAGCGGACGGGCCGGCAGTGGACGGGCCGGCAGCGGACGGGCCGACCACGCAGGGCCGGCGAAGAGGCAGAAGTGCCCGCGAAGAGCCTTGCGGCATGGAGGCCCGGTGGCGTGACGGCCGGCTGCGTAACGCGTGGCCCGGCGGCTGACACGGAAAGGTCGGCGGAGTGCCGACGGCGGCGTAGCAAAGATGGAGCGAAGGAGGACTGTACATCGGCGACAGGTTCCCTTTAATCGTGGGAACCACGACACATAGCCTGGACGGAGCTGAAAAAAGAGCCTCAATTTGAGGTGAAGGCTACAGACGATGACTCCTTTTACTACGATGTCACATGCCTAGTATTATACCACGGATAAATCGCTACTACAAAAGTGCAACTAATTGTTTGCAATATACAGGGTGTCTCAAAAAATGTATACACTGCTTGAAAGCTGATAACTTTGCTCAATGTAAAGGAACTGAAAAAGTTAAGGACTCATATTTATTTATTTATTTATTTATTTATTTATTTATCTATTTATACGTGGATATCCACGCAAAAAAATAGAACAAACAGGACACATTAAGAACCAGAACAGAGCGAGTAAAAATATACTGCTAGGTATAAGCGACAGACAGCGACAACAGTTAGAAGCAAACTATTAAGGAACATCCTGGAGATACCTGTCAATAAGTCTTTTGTGTTGCCTTAGCGATTTTGGTAAAATGTTTTTCTTCGAAAACTTTTGAAATTCGGTTCCAGCTCGGTCTGTGAAAAATGTAGACCTTATATTACTTCTAGCTTTTTGAATCTATATGAATATGAAAGCATAGGAAAGTAGAAACTTTCTGACATATTAGTGGCGTGGAATGCGCCATGCCTTCGTTTGAAATTTTGCATTTTATACTCGATCGATTGTGTTTCGCTTGAATACTTGTTATAATTTCTTCACAAAGTGGCCGTTTTGATTGATTTCTGCTATTTTAGAGTTTAAAACCAAAAAACACACTATGGTTTTCGAAAAATGCGAGGTATACTAAAAAATGCAGGCACTGTTTGAAACGTTCTAACATGGCTGCTAGTGAAGCGTTTGAAGACGACTGAGGCTCTGAAACCACAGAGAAGCCAGATTTCTGGGACGTGCAAGTGGGGAAGATTGCGCCGTTCCCCCGCCTGAAGCCTTGCATTTCAGACTCGATTGATTGTGCATGGGCTGCATGCCTGTTAGAATCTTGTTACCTCTTAGCTACTTTAACCTGCGCCATGCTTCTTTTAACGTTATGCGTCGCTCAGTAGCTGCAGTTATGCCGATTAATCCCTCCATTCAGCTTGAATCTTGCTTCATCAGTCCAAAGAATCCGTCTTGGAAAATGGGGCTCCTAGGCGTTTACGGCAAAGAGCAAGGAATACGAACACATCGACGAGGCTTACGCAATACGGAAAGTTGGTCCGTCCAAATTTCATGCTCAGAAACGAAAATGAATATGGAAGTCTGATGGGATATACACAGATAAGAGGACGGCATATACGTTGAATTCGGATCGAATTGTACTTGCAATTCCTAGTAGAAGTGAGCTCCAACGTCCAGCGCAGAACTGAAAACTTGCCAAATGTGACAACAAGAGACGATAGGTTGAATACAATGGAATAGGTGTAGGAAAGAGTAAAGAGGGATTAAGTGGACAGGCAGGCGGCCGCAGTGTTTCTTCAGGGCATATCAGGTCAGCGCAATTACGACACAATACCACTACGTCAGCGCTCGAGCTGATGCTGCAACAAATGAGTAGCGTCGTCATTTGTTGAGAAATTTAAGTGAAAAATCAAAGAGTGTTATTGTTCATCATGAAAGGGGTTACTCCCAGAAAACTGAGCAGCAAACGCTGTAGGACATCGTTCTCATTTCTGGAGGAAGTGGTCGCTTCAACTATTTGAAATTTATCTGTCTGATCACCTGACGCTCTTGCCGCTTCTACACAGAGTCTCTGCTTCGTGCCTAACTAGCTGACGCATTTTTGTACTGTACCAATAAGCTTAAGCAAGGATTTCCATGTCTGCACTCGTAGGCGGAGCGTACTCTTTACTAAAAGTCTGGTTGTTTCGAATTTGATCGTTGGCAGCCGACCAGAAAATGAATAAGATAAACTGTAAACGTGGAATTCTTATTTTCACTCTCCTGCGAACGACGTGGAAAAACGACGGACATCAATTGCAGCTGAAAGAGTGATAATTTGTTCGCTGAAAATGACAAAAATGACGGTTGGGAATTCTCCAGCAGGTTCAAAGTGGATACTTTCCTATCGAATTGGGTATCAAATGAATTGTCGTATGAAGAAGAATCTTAAAAACATTAAGAGAAATAAAGTTAAGCAAAGGCAATGATTTTAAAATTTGACTGAAGAAGTCCAGTTTCGCCTGAGTGCCCAATTACGGGAGCCACAGCGAGAGATGTCGGTCAGGTCAGCGCAATTAACGGGCTGCTTAATTTCGCTTCTAGTTTTAAGGCTTCTACCCATTCTAAATAAGTAACCGCATGCCATATTATAGATCAAACTATGCTAGAAGCCACTGAAAATTTTTGTTAGGAAATCTTTATTTTGAAACAAGTTGTTATGATGCGACGCAAAAAACGCGTTTTTGCGTCGCAAACGTCGTTTGGTTGAATGTTTAGCGGCGGTACTGTACTCTAAGCCCTGGGTCCTAAAAAGTCACATGGCGGTTTTGAAAGCGCTGCAGCAAATATTAGTCTTCCGACAAGCTCGGAAGATAGTGTTTTCCGATGGGAACCGTTACAATATATAGACTGAAGGAGTGTTCAGAAAAAAGTTTCTACTACCTACCCCAAGCAGAAACACTGCAAATGAAGGCAGGAAAAATGTACATACACAAAAGGCTCCGAGAAGAGTATGGAGTTTTGCGAGAGCATGTGAAAGCTTACTAAAATTTTAAATATATAGCCGTTAGATCCAAAATGTAGGACATCAGATGCGGACATCTGTTTCTCCTCAATGTATCGCATCTCGTAAGGCGTAAAAAACCCCAGAAGTCGAAAAAATCGCGTATCGTAATGGCGTACACCCCTGACGTGAGCCGCCCAACTGCGGCCCTTGCACTCTCGCGAGGCTTCGGCGAGCTTCGTCAGGGCATGGACGTGGTCGTGCAGAACCCTCTCCGAGCTCCTGCTTGTTCGCACTGCTGTCGTTCGTCTGGCACGCTGTCGAAGGAGGACGACTAGAGCGAGCAACTTGAAGACCACGGACATGACTGCGCGATATCTGTCATCGTCGTGGGCACCACTCTTCTTGTACAGAACGAGTTTTAAGAATACCATTGCTATTACGCGCCAGACGTTCCCGCTCTGCTGCTCAAACAGGACTAGTTCAGCAGCACTTGACGCTTGCTACGCTGCCATGCAAAGAAAATCAAGTGCTTAGGTCTCAACCTTCTGAGAGTTTTTCTTCAACCTTTTTGAAAGTGTTTCTTTCACCACTTGCGGCTTCTAAAATTCGCAGAGGCAAAAAAGAATGCAAAATTGATTTGCTGCCGTATCAGGTTCAAAAATTACTTTGCTCGCTATTGAATTACTCTTCCTTTCATAGGAGTGGACGTTTGAAAATTATGCTGTTGTTATTGTTTAAAACTGTTTCCAGGTCCTGTCGCGACTTTTATGGACCACCCACTGTGGCAGCCCTTAGGTCGGCTCTCCTACTGCGGATACATCGTGCACTTCTTCATTATCCAATACGTCTTCAGTCTCAATGATCGCCCATCGCACTACGTCTCGATCTGGCAGACGGTCAGTTTCGCCCGCCTTGTTCTGTTGAAGACGTCAAACGCCAATTCTTTCAGTATGTCTATCGGACGATACCGATCGTAGTGATCTCTTACATTGCGGCATTTATATGGAGCTGCCTCTTCGAGGTTTCGACTTCCAAGTTGGAGAAGATGTTGATAGGAGGACTCACTTCAAGCAGGAAGGCGACCGGACCCGAAGTTGCAAAGTCAACGACGCATTACTGCGAGAACAATGTAGAGGTGGAGAAGACGGAGCACCTTCGATTGTAGACGTTTGGAGGGAATACTGCTTCAAAGTGCCTAGAAGCTACTTCCACTCTTGATCTTGGAACCTCCATAGGCGAATTTCTTAGCGGAGGATGGATGCATGAGACTCCAGCGTCGTTGCCCCTTGTCTTCGTTATCATTCCTGTCTGTACAAATGATTGTCGTAGCATTTGCATATGCCGGTTGAGTTCTAGCTAGGAGTTTTGCTTTTTTTGACAGAACGGAATCTGTTGATCCTCCCAAGGATAAATCTTTTTAAGGGCAAGGTTTTTCAGGGTTAAAATCGAATGCACTATGATTACACAAGTAGTTGACTTGTTGGGCACGTGGTAGAGCAGTGGAAGGAGTCGCAACGCACCCGACTCATGGTTCTTGGTTCGAGTCCCGCTTAGGCCAACCAAGCCTTCATTCTCCCATTGTCGGTGAAATGATGCCAGCCATGTCTGGAAACGACGAAAACTGACTTTTTCGTAGGCCTTGTAATCATCGACTAACATGTTGACCATCCGCATGAGAAATGGGTGTCCAGACATGTAGGCACGTAAAAAATCTGCGAAAAAATGAGGAAATTTCTTTTACGCGACGCCAACGTTCCCCAAAGATTCTGGTACATCTGGGATAAACACTTGTCGCCAAGAGCTCAGCGTACCAGCCTAAATCATGACAACGTGCAACTAGCAAATGGAGACTTACGTCCCGTTCAAAACCCGCGCTCGCGCAGAAAATGTACAAAATGACTTCACCTCAGTAGGGCCAATTACCTACTCCCTCATCCGTTCTTACTTAGATGTTAGCTAAGCTACTCGTGCCTCAATTGCGTATTGCTACGCTTTGCTTTATGCAACATTTGTCATAATGATGACGTTGAAGACTATCACAAAGGCGGAGAGATTGCCACACTTTTAGATTAGAACTAATCAACGACCTATTCAAAATGTTCTACCAGGACTGCTGGAGTTCTGGATCAGATATGGTTAACTGCTGCGGTCACAACTTCACTGTAACATTGAAGCGTTTTCTTATCCACGAAAAGTTGAATGGAATCGGACATGTTTTAAAGGAGTTCCGCGAAAAAGGGTGTGAGCCCGCTTCATGTCGCAGTTTGCAGTCACGGCGGACTTCCCCTTTTGGCGTTGTCGCGGGAGAAGCATTGGAAGCATTTTTCCCTTCTCGCGTAGGTCATCGACACGTCGTCAACACTTCATGTGGTTGCCAAATTTTCGTTGAGAAAATTTTCCTTGAGGAGGAACAATCTGTCCCCAAAGAAGCTTACCTGCCAGTTTTTCAGACTGTAGTGAAACCGCGGATGGTGACCAGGGGTGCACACGGAATTCTGTGCGTTATTTTTTTAATGAAATTTTTAACGGAAAATTTTCGTTAAATTTCGTTAAAAATGCAATTAGCTGCAAACCATTTCAAGTGAAAAAGTCAAGGAAAACGCTGTACGTTCCAACCTTAACAGATCAACAGCTAAAATTCAAGGAATGGAGTGTAAGACTGCAATGTAAAATAAACAATTCACTATCAACAAAGTGTGAACAGCAACATAAACAAGAGTTCAACAATAAATTATCTACAGGGTGTGGAATAAGAACGGATACGGAATCATAATTCAAGGTAACGGTACTTAGTGGGCTGATGCCCGCATCACACCGGCAAGGCTAAAATGCGCGATCAGGCAGGCCCCGGAGTTCCCCCTCTTACTTCCTTGCGACACCGTTTTGTGTTCCGTGAACATCTCGATCTCGATGCGAGTACCAGCGCAGTAAGTACAGAAAGAATTAATAAAAATACAACTAAAAGCCTGTCAGTGGAGTAGTGTTAACACGTTGTCGACCACACGATTTTTGCGCGGGACCAATCTATTTTTTGCAACGTCGGGATTGTGGTGCGACATCGTGTCACACGATCCCACACTACCGAAAGGGTATGACACGTCGTCAACGTGTTAACGTTCAGAAAAAATAGCTAACCAAATTTTTGTAATTGGCGTTTTTCTAAAATCGCTAAAAAACGTCAACGGCCGAAAATATTCTCTCCCTCTCGACTGTTCCTGGTGGCGAGCAAAGGTATTCTGGATAATGTTTTACCACATTGCTTGAAGCCTGGAGCGGCTAATATAGAGGCTACAAGCTGTTACAGGATGTTTTGTTTCGACCAAACCTATTATGCCAGGCGGGAATCGGACCCGCACCTTATGCTTTGCGATGTCAACGCCTTAAGGCCCCCACAGAGTTCTGCGGCGGCGCCGCGGCCCTATGCTTAACCATAGGGCATGGTGGCTATGCTTAATCATAGGGCAGAGACGCAGAGCTCGCCGCCGGCAGCGTCCCTACCCTATCCTTAACCATAGCGGCGAGCGGCGTTGCCGCAGAACTCTGTGGGGGCCTTTAGGCCGGCAGCAGAGTCTTGCGGGTGCCGCGCACCCGCCATGACAACGGCGGGTGGTGCCGCGCTGCGAGGATTACTGTACGCAGTACTGCGTACTTTTGCCGTTGCAACCATTAAGGACGTCAGAGAGTTAGTAAGCAAAACGCTTTTTGTTTTGTGAAGAAGCGCTATCCAAGCCAAGTTAGGAGTTCTTGAATGTAAGCCTTTATAACTCAACAGTTCTGCACCATTTTGCGCTTCCTCCCATTCTTGTCGTTCTACTTCCATTAAAAGTTCCTCGGTTGACAAGCAGCGCGAAGATAATGTGGTAGCCCTTGTGATGACAGCATTCCCTCGGCTGCGTTGTTGAGTCCGGGAGGTCTGTCCGATGCAGCTATGGCTCATACTAAAAAGAACGGTCTGTTTTGTTGTTGCATTTCTGTGCAAGGGTTTTCCTTAAACCTCACACGGCTAACTGTGGATGGAAGGGCACGAAGAGGCGTTAGCTTTACCCGCTCCATACTGATATTAGCCGCCGGCTCATCCCGATGTCACGATGAGTGCTGAAAAGCAGAAAGCTGAAGGTGCGGGTTCGAGTCCGGCCTGGCGCAACAGCTTTGATCGCAACAAAGAGCATATTCTAGGATAAGCAACGCCAAGTAAGGATAGGCATATCTTGCGAAGAGGTTAGACCACTATCTTTGGGGATCCGCTGACGTGGTTGGGGGCTCGGTGAAAAAATTCTGGTTCGAAAACGTGTTATTTCCAAAAATTCAAATAAACCATAAAGGACATGAGAATAGCGTGAAAACATGAAAATGTTGTTGCTGATTTCAATAGTTTTTTAGGATCTGTCCTAATCTGGAGGATGAGGCGTGACAATAGTGAGGACTAAGTGTGAAAATGATAAACTCACTGAAAAAAAGATCTTTAAAAATTCCGTTAAATTTCTAAAAAATTTCCGTTAAGTCGTTAAGCCAGATTTTAACGGAAGTGCCGTTAACTCGTTAAATTCGTTAAATCGTTATCCGTTGAATGTGCATCCCTGATGGTGACTGCAGCCTCAGGAAATGGGCCATGTGTTTCCTATTAGGACTGCGCAACGTCTCAAACGAGAAAATTTGTTAGGGTGTTCCCACCAGGGTGTGCGTAATTACGATTTACGATTTACGGCTATTTTGGAAACATTTTTTCCGATTTACGAATTACGATTTACGACATTTTGGGTCGTAAATCGTAAATTTTCGTAAATGTGAACTTTGATCAACAACCAACTGGCGTCCAAATTTATGTGTACCGGGTTACAAAGATGTGCCTAATTTAATGGCCTTCTCTTATAGTGCATTCCCACTTCCATTCAGAATTGTTTTTGATGTTCTAATGTATTACTGTGGTAGAAGACACTGTCCTATGCACAGGCTTCTCTAGACCGGCTTATCTCCGCTTAACTATAATTTTTCGATTTCTCTAACATTATGAAGGCTGTGCATTGGACGCAGACTAGTTTAGAGGAGAAACAAGTGCAGTAAACATTAAAAGTAATCCTCTGCCTAGAATACTGGACTCCTCCGTTTCCGGTCGAGGGCTAGAAAGGTGCGTTGCATTCCTACAGTCAAAGGTCCATTCCCGCTCTCAGAGAGACAGTTTGTAGAGAAAGGGAGACGAGTATTCTTTGATCCACGTCCTGTTTGGTAACAACGCCTAGTCAATTTGTTTATAATAAATTCATGTAAATCCCACCTAGTAGAATTGACGCAAATCCGCGATTGAGTATCATCCATGATTGGAAGCGGGGTCTCGAAAAAGTTACACCCATCTGAAAAGGATAAGACACCGATGTTTCTATCGGTTTGCATTGCACTCATGGGAGAGCAAACTGGTTTACAAAGTGTGGTCCAAGCGAAAATTTCAAGAAAAGGTTAAAATGGCTCTGTCACTTTTGTTGTCCCTTTGTCCCTTTTCAGTGGAGATCATTGCATCTACCCTATCTAATTCGTTAGGGGAGGAGGGCTGAAGACTCTCTGAGAGCAAACGTTCGTTGTAGAACTGGCGAAAAGTATCCCGAGCGTGTGCAGAGAATTATTAAATAGTTTGCCATATTTTTAAGTTTAATTCGGGTAAGTATAGGCAGATTTGCGTAGGAAGCCTAGGTAGGTTTAAGTTACAGCAATGGCTGATATTGTAGATCGATGGTTCAGAACTTGACGGCACTTTTAAAGTTAAGAAACGTCTTCTTTACAATCTCTCTACAATTAACAGAGCTTCTCAGTTCGAGTATCGCGCTGCAGTTATTGCTTGGTACCCTCACTTTAAGCAATGGATGTCTAACTACCCTCCTGCAGCGGCCTATATATACCATTTTCACTTGCTGCGTTTAAAATGGACTCATGCAAGATCAAACTGAACCGGTTTCAATTTCATCCGCGTTCTTCCCAACTTACAACTGAAATAGGATTACCTTCAAACCAAGCTAGACACCTTCTAAATCAAAATTTTCTCGTCTATGTAATCAAACTGAAGATGCCTCCAGAAAGTTATCTTTCCATTTTAAAGGGATTACTAAATTTGTCCAAGAAATGTGGTCATACTGTTTCGGCCAAAAGTTCTTTATCCCCTGCCATGGAAATGTTTCAAGACTTATTTCGAAACGTTGAAAAGCGGAGATCTTTCGGTGCGGCACACGGTGGGATTGCGCCGTGCATTCGCTCAGAAAGCTCAATCCCATCGTACGACTCAGTTTACTACATGCGAAGTTGCTGTTTTCGTCGCATTGTCAGTAGCGGTGATTTTTTAATTTTAAGTTTTTTGTTTCTGCTTAACTCCAGATTAATATGTACGCAAGTTAAAAAATTGATAGCAAGCTAGGAATTTAATGAATATTCAAACGATGCAGGCTTTTTGTTGGAATACTATGCATATGCTAAAGTTATGTTTTTGAATCAGCAGCTTCTTCGACTTTCTTTAAGCGTATAAAGTTCAATTTGAAAAGTGTCTTACTAGCAAGAAGGCGTGAAAGAGGAAAGTAGTTTGGCAGGAAAACTGTTCAGATTGAGCTGAAAATAACACGGCAATTAGGTAAACATTGAATCACACCTGATTAACATTAGTAGAAAAAGCCTCTAGAATTTTAGTTGTACTGCACAACAGATCAGGTGACTCTTACGATTTACGATTTACGACAGTTTTTTCGTAATTACGATTTACGATTTACGAAATTTCAAATTTCATTTACGCACACCCCTGGTCCCCACGGAATGTCGCTTCAAACCGAAAAGTTAAATTTATACAAAGCACTTAAAACCTAACTTAATTCGGTAATAAATTTTCCACAAATATCAACAACCATTCCCAAACGTACACGCAAGCATTGGATTCCGTCTTTAAAGAAATGAGCTGGCCGGCAAACGAGGAAGTTGATCACCCAAATCCGGATTCGTCCTAGTCGGCGAACTTTTTCCCACCCAAGGCGTGCTGCATCGAGCGGAATATGTGGTAGTCTGATGGCGCAATCTGTGAGCTGTACAGCGGATAAGGCAAAACGGTCCAACCAAATTTCTCAATTTTCCACTGAACGCTTTTGTGACATGAAGCCTCGCATTATCATATAGCAAGTTGGTAGAGGACGTGTGAACTCGATTTGGATTTAAATTTGGAGCAGGATTTGGAGTAGGATTTGGAGCAGACAACTCCACTGCAAGCTCCCGAGTCCATCTTATCGGATCAGCTGTATACGACGATACGGCGAAAGATTTATACGCCCTAATAATGCGGTGTTCAGTGTATGTGATGGCGAGTACAAGAGATGAGCAGGAGGTTTTATTGGGAGACCAAATAGTCTATGTACAAGTGGCGAGAACTGGCGTGGGTTTGTTGTATAGCAGCGTCACGCCTCCTGACTTGCCAGAGCTTGAACACCATCGCATGTGATGATATCAGCTTCGACAGCAG
>OX375869.1:55408551-55600144 GCA_947359475.1 Heligmosomoides polygyrus bakeri | reverse complement strand
ATATATTAGGTTGTCCCGTAAGTCCCCGCCGTTTTTTTCAACGATTCACTGCAGATTTGGCCGGCGGTCTCTTGCATAGCGCTGCATAGCTTTCGAAAGAGAATGATTTGCGCTATCAGGACATGTATTGCGTTTCTTTTTTCATCATGAATTTTGTCTATTTTTAAGGTCTTTGAGGTGAAAAGTGAAAAAAGTGAAAAAGTAGCCATTTGCGCACTTGTTCTCTCCGCTTAGGTTTGTAATTTTTTTGCGCAGTTGTTTATAGCATTTGAAAGACAGTGCTCTGTACTACAAGAATATGTGTTAGTGCTATTTTCTCACCTGTCCTTTATTGATTTTTAGGCCATCAAATTGGGAATTCCGACTTTTCCATCCGAATTTTTACCAAAACTCCGGTTCGTGTTTGGACTTTTTTGCTTGGTGTTATATGTCGTTTGGAAGAAGATGTCTTGCTCAGTAAGAATCTATGTCGCGTTTATTAGCTCACGCTGATTTCTGACGAATATCAACAACTGAAGAAGGAGAAGGAGTTGTTGGTGAAGACGATTTTTCTTTTTTTGGCATTTTGTTGATGTTCAATAGAAATCAATAAACGCGACAAATATTCTTATAGAGCAAGACATTTTCTTTCGAATGACATATAACACCCATCCCAAAAAGTCGAAACACAGAGCAGGAGCTGTCGGCAAAAATAACCATCCTCCTTCGGACGTCCCAATTTGATGACCTAAAAATCAATAAAGGACAAATGAGCAAATAGCACTAACACATATTCTTGTAGTGCAGAACATTGTCTTCCAAATGCTATAAAAAACTGCGCAAAAAATTACAAACCTAAGCGGAGAGAACAAGTGCGCAAATGGCTATTTTTTCACTTTTTCACTTTTCATTTCAACGACCTAAAAATTGACAAAATTCATGATGAAAAAAGAAATGCAATACATGCTCTGATAGAGCAGATCATTCTCTTTTGAAAGCTATGCAGCGCTATGCAAGAGACTGCCGGCGAAATCTGCAGTGAATCGTTGAAAAAAACGGCGAAGACTTATGGAACAACCTAATACACTGTGTTCAAAAAAGATAGGTTCACCCTTGATTTTCTTGTTTCTGCACGAAATTCGGTTGCAGTCGATTTCAAAACTGTATCAGTGAATTAAGCATAGCAAAAAACGTAGGAGTAAGAGACTTGAGAGAAATCTGCGATAACTGCAAGAAATGAGAAAGGATTGCGTGAAAGCACTCAACTCGAGGTTGTTCAAAAAAGATAGGTTCACCGTCTAAGAAGACACGGCTAGAAAGGCAGGTCAGTTGCAATTACTTTGTTAGTCAATACTCCTCCTAGCAAAGTGTTTACAGTAAAATGGGCCGCGGTTCGATGCTTTCAACTGAAGAACAAGCTCAAATCAAGGCACTCAGTGAAGCAGGGCTAAGCCACCGCCGAATTTCGACGCAGCTGAAGCGATCGCAGAATGTGATCAGCAAATTCTTAAGGAATCCTGATCAAGATGGGATGAAGAAGCCTTCAGGACGTCCCAGGATCCTTTCCTCTCGAGATGAGAGACAAATCGTGCGTATGATGTCCAATGCATCGGTCAGCCTGGAGCGGGTGCGCAAGAGCCTTACTAAGAAAGTCGCGAGAGGAACTGTTCGAAATTGACTAATACGAAACGGCAACATTCTACACACTCAACTCAATTCCGCCCCACGTTTGACTGCAGCACACAAGAAGAATAGGCTGGAATTCGTCTCCAACAACAAAAGCCGTATTTGGACTAAGGCAAATTTTTCTCCTCGTTAGATGTTACGTTAACTATTCCGATTTTTTGTCATTCAGGTAATTTTTTCTGACGAAAAGCTCTTCAACCTCGATGGGCCCGATGGAAGGCGGTACAATTGGCACGATTTGCGCAAAGAGATTTCGCTCAAGTTTTTTGCTCTTATATTTTTTGCTATGCGCAATTAACTGATACAGTTTTGGAATCGACTGCAACCGAATTTCGTGCAAAAACAAGAAGATCAAGGGTGAACCTATCTTTTCTGAACGCAGTGTATATATACTTGAACTAAGCAGCTCGAGCTCTTGAAAGCTCTTGATCTTTTGAAATATAAATCTCAGTAGAGTTCAACAGTGCATATGCATGTCTTAATTAGGAGTTGCCCTAATACAGCTCAGCTCGCTTTTAGGTGCGCCGTGAACAATGCATATAGAGTCGAACCTATAAGTCGAGTGGGCGCGACCGCGCGCAAATTCCACGCGTGGGCGTGTTCGGAGTGCACTAACTCTGTCGAGATTGAATCGTTCCGACTGCGGCTCGTGGATTTTGTGGGCAGTAGAAAGCGTTAGTGTGGCGATGTCCGTTCCTCCACATGGTGCCACTGGAAACTGCTCGCTTTTGCGAGCCGAGCCAAACACGGACACTCGAGTGCAGGCGACAGGCCCTGGTGACAGGCCAACCTATGGAGATCCCATGTACACCACATGGTTGATGGTGCTTCATGTATCGCGAGATAATGCTACGGCATCCGCGGGAGCCGACGCGCACTCGCAAAGCCCGGCGAGTGTGAGAAGATGCGAGGACGGCATCGGGGGGAGGGGGGAGGGCAACTAAGACCCACGTAGCTACGCTGAATGTGGATACGTTGACGGGCAGCTCCTTTGAGTTGGCAGAGACACTGGAGCGAAGAAAGGTTAACCTCTGTGCGGTGCAGGAGACGAGGTGGTCCTGCAGCAAGTCAAGGGACATAGACTGAGGCTTTAAGACCGTTCTGTGCGTTCTGTACGGCAGTCCAAGGACACCAGCCTACCGTTCTGTGCGGCAATCCCAGGACCACCACCGATGTTGGTATAATCGTCTCCGAATGCCTCTGAGACGCGACTGCAAGCGTGGAGCGTTTTAGCGACCGCTTGATGAAGATCGTTGTCGCTGTTGAACGACGAATGTATCACCCCTTCTCTACGTATGCTCCGCAGACTGGTTGATCCGAAAGAGACAAGGGTGAGTTCTGGAGCCTGCATGATGAGAGCACAGCAGAAGTTCCGTCACAGGACGTAATTATTGTTGCAGGTGATCTAAACGGTCACGTTGGAGCAACAAAAGACGATTACTGCTGTCATGGTGGTCTCGGATACGGGTCACGTAACGTCGATGGTGAGCGCATACTTGAGTATGCAGAGTCGCACGCCATCGTAAACACGGAGTTTGCAAAAAACGTGCCTCCCACCTCACCTCGTTTTATAGCGGGAACACTAAAACGCAAACTTGAACTTGACTTTGTCCTTGTGAGGAATCGAGACCAAGGGCTAGTCAATGATACGAAGATCGTGCTGTATGAGGCGGTCGCCACACAACATCGACCGCTGATCTGCACTATGAAGATCGCTCCTGCGAGCACTAGGCAAATCGAGCGTTGTGGACCGGCAAGAATTAAGTGGTGGCGATTGAAGGTGAATAAAGCAGCTGTGACATCTCGCATTCGGTTGCCGACGGTCACGACCGTCGAAGAAACCTGACGGGGTACCACCGAAGCCATGCTAGATGCTGCACGCTCCGAACTTTTCCTCAGCGACAAGAGAGCCGAGAAATGGCGCTTGCATCAGGAAGCGAAGAAATCGGCCAAGAGGGCAGTGGCCGCTGCAAGAGCCACTCATTACGATGATGTCAACGAGAGACTTGAGTCGCCGATGGTGAGCGATTTCTTTATCGACTAGCCAAGGTCCACCATCGCCAGACCGAGGATGTTGATAAGTTCTTTGGCATCAACGATGAGAATGGCCATCTCCTAATGGACCGCAAAATGGCCTTGAATTGATGGCGAGACAACTTCGAGGAAATCTCGATGGTAGAGTTTGTCCATGCAGCCATTCCCTCTGCTCCTCCCGTGTACGGTCCCGTTCAGAAAATCACTGTTGAGGAAACAGAAGCGGCTTCAAGGAAATGAATTCTTGCAAGGTAACGGGCCCCCTTGGCGGCCGATTTGTGGAAGTCCAAATCCTGGTACCCAGCTGAGTGGCTGACGATGTTCTTCAACCAGGTAGTTGCGGAGAAGAGCGTACCTGAAAGTTGGCAGATAAATACGACGATTCCGATTTGGAAGAGGAAGGGCAGTCCAGCCGACTGCACAAGCTACCGTCCAATTCGTTTGCTTTCACACAGCATGAAGATCTTTGAGCGAATCGTTGATGGACGTATTCGTGACGTCGTCCTGCTTTCTACCAACCAGTGTGGCTTCGCAAATGGGTGTTGCAACATCGATGCCATACACGCCCTTCGTCGACTTATAGAAAAGCACCGCGAGAATCAGAAGTCGGTGCATCTTGCCTTCCTTGACTTGGAAAAGGCCTTCGATCCCGTGAAGTGATATGGTATGCTTTAAGACAGCATAATGTTCCCAAAGAGCTTATCGAATGGGTGCGGCTACTCTACTCTCGTCCGAGGAGTAGAGTAGCCGCACCCTGAGCCCAAGCGCCAGCAGGTACGTCGATGGTATTTCCTATCTCTGTCGGAGCACATCGAAGTTCTGCGCTCTCCTAACTGCTCTTCATCGTCGTTATGGATGCCATATCAAGTGATCTTCAGCGGCCAGCCCCTTGGACGTTGCCTTGCGACCGCTTGGAGAGATTTGGACGCAAACTTAATATCAAAAAGACCGATAATTTGATGACTGAGGAAGATGGATCCAGCTCCATTAAGGTAAATGGCATTGCGCTGCCACCTACAGTACCGGACGCTTCTTTTGAATAGACGCCGAAAAAACCGCACTTCTGCGGTTTTTGCGTCTTTTTGCTATAACTCGCCCAAAGTCATCCGTTTGAAAAGCCAAGAGTATATTTGAGCTCAGGAGATCGAGCTCTATCGTTTGGTATATATATTTCATTTGAAAGATCAAAATGGCCAAAATTGAAAACTAGCGCTCCAGTGAGAAGGCCGGCCGCGGACGAGTTGTCGGCCGCAAGGCGTCCAAAACCGTTGCAGGCTCACAAGCCCTGTAATTTACGGTTTTTTGACTGACTTACTAGAGCATATTACTGCCCACGGAATGCAAACGTTCCGACCAATCTTTCTGGCCGGAACGTGTGCATTCCGTAGGCAGTAATATGCTCTTGTAAAGCGCCAAAGCACAGCAAATTATCTTATGAATTGGCAAGGCGAGAATGCAGTGGTTTGTATACATGGTTGTGTAGATCTCGAGGAGACGAATCGAACGGTATCAACCGTTTCTTCGCGTAAGCGGTTTCACTGTCCAAAAGACTGGCCTTAACTTCGAGTGTCCGGAAAGCGGCCACGAGCGAGACCAAAGCAGCGCTGGCTTGATATGCTGCATCAGGACTTGAAGATGGCTAGGTTATACACGCTGATCGGTCACTTGATCGGAAAAAGTGGCGCCAGTATCCCAGGAAAGCGGACCCCTCAAGAAAGCGGGACAAACGCTGAAGAAGAAAAAGAAAGCATTAGTAGTCAGCAAAAGCACACCGTTGTAGCTTCTAAACATGCGAAATTATTGGATGCGAAAATGCAGGTTAGCCTTGTGTGACACGATTTTTTCCATTTCCACGAAGAACGTGGCCACGGAAAGCAAACACCTTCCGCAAGATAGGCCTTGAGTTGGAAGTGTCAGGAAAGCGACCTAGAAGACGCCCGAAGCAGCGTTGGTCGGGTACGCTGCACATGGATTTGAAAGTAGCTGGCGTTCACCCTGATCAAGCGCAGGATCGGGAAAAGTGGCGTCACGGCACCAGAAGAGCGGACCCCGCGACGAGGTGGGACAAACGCTGAAGAAAAAGAAGAAGAACGTGGGCACCCAGGCCGAGCCTGCGCGGACGATGACGTCACCGAAAATCGATATTTTCGAAACTGGTCAAATTTGCCCATCCAGAATTATCTGGGGGGAAGGTATTTGTTGCGCTGAAAAATCCTGAATCCTACGTCCGTTTTTGAAAATTCCGTCGATTTCGGTAGGTTTTGGATTCTCTTCTGAATAACTGAGGGTGGTCGGGTCAGGATAACCGATTTTGCTCCAATTTCCTCTAAGGGCAGGGGAACACGATGCAGGAGACCATTTAGCCGATTATGGCAGTAGGCCACCCATACCGATACTGAGGTTGATCGGTGATCCTGACCCGAACAACCTAAAACGGTAGGTAACCTAGCAAAATCGGGCTTGGACGCCTACGTTCTTGATAGGAAATTGTCAGAAAATCCATTTTAAGGGAATTGGTAGAGAGTGTCACCATTCGATAGAGCTCTTCCCGCTAAACAGAATGGTTTTCTTGCGAGTGTCGAGCACGCAAATGTAGGCGAGCAAGGGCGGAAGAAACTTCACCTCCGCCCTTCGCAGCTCTAAAATGGAAGGTAATGGGACACAGGCAGGTTAGGCAGCTAAGGAGTTGTGGACACTTCATCGTAAAGTACCTTAACTGGTTTACTCGCCTACGCATTCGTAGGCCGTCAGCTCATCGCGCCTTCCCAAAGTGGTCGACTGAAATTGGAAGAAATAGTGTCACACAAGGCTGACTTACATTAATGCACCGATATGATTTCGCCTGTTTAGGAGCTACAACAATGTAATTTTGCGGACCACTAAAGTTTCTACTTCCTACAAAATCCACGAATCGCTGCCGGAACGATGCTTTCTCGACAGAGCTGTGGCGCACCGAACACCCTGTGGTGCAGTTTGCGAGCTGTCGTGCCCACTCGATTGATAGGCTCGATTCTGTATGTATTTTATGCACGGCGCACTCCAAAAGCGAGCTGGACTCTCTTAAAGCAGTTTGATCGAACGCAACATCCACATCTCGTGGGACCCATCAGCACTCACCCGTATATCGGGATGAGCCGGCCGCTGATATCAGCATGAGATTCAAATCAGTTTCTCGAACCCGCACCTCCCTCTGACCGGGCGGGAATGCTCTACGCCATTACACCACCGGCGCTGTTTGATCGAACGCAACAGTCGAGTCCCGCCTGGCGCTAGAAGTTTTGATCGCAACAAAACATCGTTGTAACAGCTTACATCCTCTGTACCAGCCAATTGAGGCTTAAAGAAACTGATTTGAATCATTTCTATCTACACCTACAGCTTAACTGGTTCCATGCTGATATCAGCGACCGGCTCATCCGAATATACGGGTGAGTGCTGATGGGTCCCACGAGGTGTGGATGTTGCGCTCGATCAAACAGCGCCGTGGTGTAATGGCGTAGAGCATTCCCGCCCGGTCAGAGGGAGGTGCGGGTTCGAGTCCCGCCTGGCGTTGGAAGTTTTGAACGCAACAAAACATTGTTGTAACAGCTTACATCCTCGGTCCAGCCAATTGAGGCTTAAAGAAACTGATTTGAATTATCTCTTAAAGCAATTCCTGATTAGGACGGCTGGGATTTCCCGATAAAACTCCCTAAACGCCCGCTCTACGCGTTGTTGCGCCCACTCGATTGCTTCTGTCGGACCTATATGCATTGCTCAACTCTACTGAGATTTATATTTCGAAAGATTCAGCTCGAGCTGCTGAGTTCAAATATATATTTGTTTCTTACAAGTATGTTATTTCTAAAGAAGTTATTCAAAAAGACCGCTTTCTGTCGTTCCAAATCGGCCTATGTGGACCTGCGCGGTCTTTCCGGCGAATGACCAAAGGACATGTCCGGTACTGTAGAATTACCATTGCTCTTAGAGAGTGCTGTCGATAAATTGATGACGAATTCCCCGAAATAGGGGAAGTGTCTCTACCATCCATTAAACGCGCGAAGGGGAGCGGACGGAAAATTTACCCATTTCTATGATAGGTACAAACGGTGACATAAAACGAGCTCGCGTCGTTTAGCACCAACTCAATCTCTCTCGGTCAACATTTGTTCGACTCCCTTCAAGCTCTGGTTTAAGCACACTGAAAGACCTCGTAAAATCTTCTGCTTAATGAAGTGTATTAGGGCGAACCGAAAGTTTCTGCCACTTTGGTGCTTTCAATATTTCTGCCCTTGTTAGAACTTTCGCTTCAAATTTGATAGCAAGTTTTGATACCTTTACGAAGCCAGAATCGTATATGTAGTCCTCAATATAAACAAAGCGACTAAAAAACTCGAGATTTTGAACCCGGATTTTGGATGAATCGGATCGGAATATCAGAATCGGATTACCGAAAATGATTCATTGTGTATAATGTATAGTGGGTACTGGAAGTGCCGTTAACTGGCAAGGCAAAGGAAATCAGTGCTTTCACCTCCACCTCTGGACATTTTCGAGTCTTGCTTTTGGACTCAAACCGCGCCAGCGAAGTTTCAAAGCCTGACGGACTAGGTGTTAGGTGATTTGCTGGTTCCCCAAGGTGTCGGTTTGCATATCTGACGTATTGATTGCCACTGATTCTATGTGTAGAGCGGCACATAGAAATTTTAAGAGACGAATTAAGAGCGTTTGGCAGAGCTCACTTAAAAGGAAAACCACAGAAATGCCAGATGATGAGCCTTCCTGGTAGTTCCTTGGACATGTATTAGATGAGAATCGCTTAAAGGCTAATCGAGAAAAGGTGTCACGATTTGCAGACTACCTAGCTGAATATAATGAATGAATAAATGAATATAGTGTGGTGACCCTTAATTAGAGACAAAGCCGAATTTATTCGTAAACCCGGTAGTCGCTTCTCCGTGATCATCAGGACCATCTACGCCCTCTAACCACTCACGGCAGTGTCGTTCCGCCCTCGAAGGAGGCTATAAAACAGCAGGCCAGGGAAGCGTCTGGCGGTCTCCTCCCCTTTAAAACGAGCTCGGGCATCCTCCTTCCCGTTTTCTCTCCTTCCTACTGTATGCCAGCCTATTTTTTATATTATGTTTATACTATAATTGTAGTTCTATCGTAACGTCTTAATGCATTGTGTGTAATTGTATGTAACTAATCTACTCCTCACATCCACCCTTCTCGTTTGTTCCATCTTCTTAATCATTCTGTTCAATAACCAGATCATCATCATCATTCTCATTAGCGTCTGTCGCGCTTGGTGGCGGGGTCCGCTCTTCTGGCATGGTAACGCCAATTCTCCCGATCAAATGCTTGATCAGGGTGCACACCAGCCATCTTTAAGTCTCTAGCCACGTATCTAGCCAACGTTGCTTCGGGCGTCCCCTGAGCCCCTTTCCAGGGACCTCAAGGTTGAGGCCTATCTTCCGGACGGTGTCGTCATTAGCGCGAAGGACGTGGCCATACCATCAAAGACGAGCTTCGCGCAGCTTCTCGGCTATCGGGGCGACACCGACGCCATACGAGGTCGTTGCGAACGCGGTCCAAACGCGTAACTCTAGCCGTCCACCGTAGCATTTTCGTCTCCATTTCACTGAGGCGGCTTTTAATTTCCTTCGTCACGAGCCAGCACTCAGCAGCGAACGTCGCTACTGGGCGAACGACTGTTCTATAAACTTTCGATTTGAGGTGCTCAGGTATTGTCCTGTCGCAAAGCACCCCAGTCAATGAGCGCCATTTGGACCAGGCTGCACTCACACGCGCTTTCACCTCCAACATTAGGCTGCCATCGGAAGTGATCGCTGACCCGAGATACTTGTAGGGTGTAACTCGTGAGAGCTCAGTACAATTGATCTTAATAGATCCGTTCTCAACCACATCCGTCGTCAAGTGCTCCGTCTTTTTGACGCTTAGTTTGAGACCGATCGCACCACGCCTGTGCCTGTCGCTCGAGTTCGGTTTTATCTTCACATGCAAGCATAACGTCGTCAGCATAGAGCGGCGTCCAAGATGCCGCCATCTGAAGATCTCGTGACATCGCATCCATCACGACCACGAAGAGCAGTGGGGATAGCGCAGACCACTGGTGCACTCCTACAGAGATGGGAAACTCCGTCGAGGTGCCCGCTGGCGCTCGCACTCGACTCCTTGGGCAAGAGTACAGAATGCGCACCCACTCAATAAGCTTCTCAGGGATACCATGTTGTCGCAACGCGTACCATATAACTTCTCGCGGAACCCGGTCGAAGGCCTTCTCCAAGTAGAGGAAAGCAAAATGCACAGGTTTCTGTTTCTCGCGGTGCTTCTCTAGCAGAACACGTACGGCGTAAATGGCATCAACGGTGCAACAGCCAGAGATGAATCAACACTGATTTGTGGAAAGCTGGACGATATTCCGGAAACGTTCATCAACAATTCGCTCAAGGGTTTTCATGGTGTGCGATAGAAGGCGAATTGACGGTAACTAGCACACTCCGCAGGACTGCCCTTCTTCGTCCAAATCGGGAATTGGTCGTGCTTTGCTGCCAGCTCTCGAGCACTTTCTTCTCAGCAACAGCCAGATTGAAGAACATCGTCAGCCACTCAGCTGGGTACCAGAATTTGGACTTCCACAAATCGGCCGCCAGATCATCAGGGCCCGTTGCCTTGCCTGGCTTCATTTCCATGAAGCCGCTTCTGTCTCCACAACAGTGATTTTCTGAACAGGACCGTACACGAGAGATGCAAAAGGAATAGCAGGATGGGCAAATTCAACATTCGAGATCTCCTCGAAGTAGTCGTGCCATCGCTTCACAGCCCTCTTACGATTCATCAGAAGATAACTGTTCTCGTCGTTAATGCCAAAGAACTTCTCGATGTCTTCTGCTTGGCGGCAGCGAGCTTTGGCGAGTAGGCAAAGATAACGCTCACCATCGCGCGTTTCCAGTTTTTCGCTGACTTCAGCGTAGTATGCGGCTTTAGCATCAGCCACTGTCTTCTTTGCTTCTTTCGCCTCTTGATAATTCCGCCAATTGTAAACTACTTTATCACCGATAAATACGTGATAGAGACGTTTCTTTTCTCGGAATTTTTCTTTGACATCGTGAGACCACAGCCATGCCTGCTTGTCGACCCACCGTCGTCCAGGCTTCGCTGTGCCAAGTTCGAAGCGTGCAGCCAGAGTTATCGCATCGGTAGCATCCTTCCAGGTGTCACCGTCAGCAGCCGAATGCGAGAAATAACTGCCGCTTCCTTCTCTTTCAGTCGCCACCATTTGATCCTAGCAGATCGCTCCACATGTTTACATCTCGGGGGTGTGATCTTCAGCGAGCAGATCATTCAGCGGTGTTGCGTGGCAACCGTCTCATACGGCACGGTCTTCGCATCTGTTACAAGGCTGTGGTCTCGACGCCTAACAAGGACATAGTCGATCTGCGTTTTGGCGCTCCCGCTATAAAACGAGATGAGGTTGGAGTCACGCTTTCTAAATTTGGTGTTCACGATGGTGAGGTCATGTGAGTCTGCATACTCAAGTATACGCTCACCATCGGCGTTGCACGACCCATAGCCAAAACCACCATGACAGCTGTAGCCGTCTTTCGTTGCTCCGACGTGACCATTAAGGTCACCTGCCACAACAATCATATCTTCTGACGGCACTTCCGCTGTCTTCTCATCAAGCAGGGCCCAGAACTTTCCTTGGTTTGCTCGGAACAGCCAAACTGCGGAAGATATGCAGAAAAGAAATGACATCGTCGCTTTTCTACAGCGACAACAATCTTCATCAACCGGTCGTCGTAACGTACTACACTTGCAATCGCGTCACGGAAACGTTCGGAGATGATCATATCAACCCCACTGGTGGCCTTGGGACTGTCGCATAAAACGGCCTTGAAGCCATGGCCAATGTCCCTCGACTTGCAGCAGGACCATCTCGTCTCCTGCACCGCACAGAAATCAACTCTTCTTCGCTCCAGTGCTTCTACCTATTCGCACGAGCGGCCCGTCAACGTACCCACATTCAACGTTGCTACGGGTCTTGCCTACGTTGCGACTTACCGACTAGCTCAGTTGCCCCCCCCCCCCCCCGATGCCGTCCTCGCATCAGGGACCCTCGCATACTTTCCACACTCGCCGGGCTTTGCGAGTGCGCGTCGGCTCCCGCGGACGCCACTCAGTAGCGCTATCTCGAAATCTCTAAAGCGTCATCAACCATGTGATATGACATGAGTCTTCGTAGGCCGGCCTGTCACAAGGGTCTGTCGCCTGCAATCGAATGTCCGCGATTAGCTTAGCTCCCAGAGGGAGCAGTTTCCAGTGGCACCACGTGGAGGAACGGACATCGCTACCGTCCAATAATTAGATAAACTCATATAAATAACAAGCATTGTGTGTCTTATTTCCACTACGGGATCGCGTCTCCGGGCACTTCTTCCTTACGCTAATAAACTGAGCCGCTAGGTTATTACATAGAGGTAGGTTAAAAGGGCAAACCTCATCTCCCTATATTATGTATAACACTTCTAATTTTCTCTGTCCCGGCAAACCTAATCTCCCTATACATATTATGTATAACTCTTCTAATTTTCTCTACCTACTTCATAGCATTCTCACACCATTATCCAATACCTTCTCAAGCTCGAGCTCTGCCCCACCTATTACATTGATATGGAGACCGCCTGCCCTCTATGTATTAGTTTCTGAGTGTTTTTTACATGTATTAGCAATACCTTATCTATATAACAATAGACTTACATTTATAATATCTGCACTGATCCTACCTTTAACCTACTATCTCTAAATTAATATTATTCTTTTCTTATACGGAAAGAGATTGCGTGTGGGGCTTCATGCCTGAGAGATTCACCACAGACGCCATCTTCATCGCTCGTCAGGTGATGGAGAAATATCGGGAGAAACGAAAACCCTGCTACCTGGCATTCCTGGACCTGGAAAGGCCTACGACAGGCTAGCTCGGGCCGCAATCTGGAATGCCCTTCGAGGGAGGGATGCCGCGGAACGTCTGACCACGGTCATAAGGGACATGTACGAGGGCTCGAAAGCGTCGATACGAACTCCTCGAACTCCTCGTGACAAGGAAAGTGGACATCACAGAGGGGGAACACCAAGGGTCGGCTCTGAGCCCGTTCCTCTTCCTGCTGACACTTGACTCTATAGTGAACCACCTTGAGGAAGGCCCTCTCAGAACGATCCTCTACGCGGACGACATCGCCCTAGTAGCCGACAACCAGGAGGAGCTGGAGGAGAAGGTGCAGCTGTGGCAGAGAGCCCTCGCAGACAACGGCTTAACGGCTGAACGTGAAGAAGACGAAGCTCATCAGCTCTGAGCAGTGCGCTGGATTGATCCTAGACTGCCAAGGGGAAACGATCGATAAGGTGGAAGAATTCCGCTACCTCGGAAGTGACCTATCCGAGGAAGGAAGTATGGACCAGGCAGTCAGGGGACGGATAAACGCAGCCTGGCTCAAGTGGAGGGAGTCCACAGGAATCCTCTGCGACCGTAGATGCTCCAGGACGCTCAAAGGCAAGCTCTATAGAACAGTTGTGAGACCTGCCCTCCTCTACGGCAGTGAGTGCAGGGCCCTGGGTAAGGCGCAGGAGCGGCAACTGCACGCGGCGGAGATGAGGATGCTGAGGTGGGCATGTGGATGGACCCGTCGGGACGGGGTGCGAAACGAGGATGTTAGGGCAGTGATGAAGACAGCCCCGATCCAGCTGAAGATGAGAGAGCAGCGCCTGAGGTGGTATGGACACGTCCTCAGAAGACCAGAGGATCACCCCACAAGGTTGGCCCTAGATTTCGAGGCACCCGGAAAGCGTCCGAGAGGAGCCCCAAGGAAAAGATGGAAGGACGTCATCAAGAGAGATCTCGCCGAAGTCGGCGCCACGGCAGATGACGCCCTTGATAGGATGAGGTGGCGACAGATCACCAGAACAGCGGACCCTGCGACTGCGCGGGCCTAATCGCTCAGGAGAAGAAGATACGGAAAGAGATTGCGTAAGAATTGAGAATGCTCATTTTACACCCTGCTATCCAGAATTAAGCTACTTACTAAAGTTCTGAGCAACTAAAATCCTGTCCAGGTCGCACCATACATCGTGGTCTAAATATTATACGAAAAATATTTTGTGGTGATTGATACGCGTACGACCATGTTAAGGTCCAATAAGGTGAACATATTTATAATCAGTGCAGAACTAGGTCAATATCAAACGTTAAAAGATAATTATACATGGTAGTTACCACAAATTTCACAAAAAAATTATTTCACGATGCAGTAATCCAGCGATGATCGCAGATCAATCGTTAGCCGCATACGTGCCATTCGCTGGCACCGCGGCGCAGAAAATAGCTCGCTGCGCTTGTTACGGCGCCAGCGCAGATCAACGGCCAACCTATCTGCCCACGTGCGCTATCCGGAGACACAACGGACAGACCTTCCAGAATTTACTCCTCTCATGCATGTCCGCTTCCCCGCAAAATCGCTGTGCCGGCAGTAAATGAGCTAGCGGAAATTAAGCCTAAGGCATGTGGCATACCTCCGAGTCGCTCCAGCGACTGGTCGCGGCGGTAGCGTTGCGCGGGGGCTACGAATTGCGTAGCTACCCTCGCAACACTATCGCTTCGACCATCGCTGGAGCAACCGGAGGTATGCCAGATGCCTAAGATTAGATTTCCTACATTACAAGCCTGCCCATCCCGCCTATATAAACCCACCAAAAAAGACTCCTCGACCGTGGACACTCATCCACATAGCCACTCTAGCAGCTTCTCGTCTATTCTACTATTTCATCTTCGCCTCGAGGCATCCTCACCGCTCCCTTAAACTTTTATATTTCTTACTCTTTCTTGTGAACTTGTATCGTTGAAATCACACTTTCGTGAACACTCCAACGTGGCCAGTAACCCAGTAGCGGGTGAACGAAAGGATCGAGGAACTGTTATTTTACGCCAGCTATTAGTCAACCAAATGGTCAGAGCTAAACTTTTTTTCTACTAACTTTTTTTCGCTCTAAATACATAAATAATAAAGCTCTATAATAAATGTTAAGCGTACGTCGACTTATCTTAATCCAAACTGTCTCAAAGATCACAAACCCTATCCAAGAGGGCGGATCGCTCCGAGCGGAGGAAAAATTATAATCGCCGCGAAGCGCTCTTTACATCTAACGAAAGCAATAGTGATCATGCCCTAAAAGAGTTAGACCAGAGAGTTGGACCAGTTTGAACCTCTAGACTTTTCTGCGCCCATCAAACAGAACATAGTAGATTCACTCGCAGAAGACTTAGAGCGAAGCGATCTATCAGTGGCCCCATATTCGATTCTCAAAATGGAAAATAAAGCAATTGTGGCGCCTAGCATTGATCCTGCGCTATATACCTACTGCAAACTATTAAATGACCGCGTCGAAAATTTTTCCAGTGACGATGATAGAACCTTTGAAGAATTCCTCAATAATTATACCGAGTTGATAGAGCGCTTAGAGATACCAATAAATCATGCCAAATCTCTGATGCCCCTCTACCTTACTGGTGGAGCGAAGCTCAAGTATAGCTCGCTAAGCGCCAAAGATAAAGAAAGCTGGGAGTCCATGACAACGGCTCTTGCAAAGAAATTTAAAACTCAGGCCCTTCTCAGTAATATCAGAGACGAGTTCCCTAATCTTAGGCAAGGCAAGGAAAGCATTGGCGAGTTCGCAAAAAATATACTTGCCAAAACAAAAGTAGCTTTCAAGGGAGTGGATAAGAACATTCCCAGGAAACTTGTCACTGACTTTTTTATAAAAGGGCTCACGATTAGGCCGGAAATCCGTACAGCAATCCGTCACCATCCGGAGTCAGACGACTTCGAATCTGTAGTGGCGAATGCCGAAAAGGAATCTCGAATTTTGCAGCAAGAGCGCAGGAAAGAGCACAAAATTGCTGACAGTCTAAATTCTCTCCTTATTAATGATAAAGTGGAGACTCTCCAGAAGCAGGTCAACAGTTTGAGAACGCCCAATGTCAGGCAACTCCGTAATCCATTCCGTGGTCAGCAGCGCGTTCCTAAAGTACGCCCCAATCAATTACCACGGCAAAGGAATCAGGCTTTCTCTGGAAGCAATCCACATCGAAACAATTTTTGCTCCAGAGGATCTTTTCAGGGCCAATTCCAAAACTTCTGGAATCCTAGACGTTTCCTCCGTCAATTCCCACCGAATTTCATGCCAGCCTATAACCAGCCATTCATACCCTACTATCAACAACCTCAATTAACTGCACCGGCCAACTAAACCCACCAGCAGGGCAATCGGACTAATCAGAGATTTCCCTCTGTAATGCCAACCCAACATTCTTCTGCATCATGACACTAATCTTTTTATCGGAATTAGTCTCAATACACATTTGTGGAACCAATCCGTTTTCAATATACTTCTCCACCCCCACTTATCAAATGTTCTTCCGCTACGGAAGAATCTTTGCTGCGAACGGTGGTTCAGCTTTATGTGGAGCGTAATAATCCTTTAAAATTGAAAGCTCACATGTGTTTCAGAGATCTCATTAAGGTCGACGTTCACAACTTTTTGTACATACGTACAACGAAAACTATAATAGGAAAGCACCGAACAGCTATTCCTATTAATGAATACCAACAGGCATTACTAAATACATAAATATAGTTATACCTATCCGCTTGATGAGGTATCAGCCGGTCTCTATACGACATCAGTGATAGATGGTGATAACTCCTCTCTCCCACTTTGAAGAAGAACGCTCTATCTACGAAGTATTTACTCAATAGAAGAAGGAGAAATATCATCTCTAAGGTGACTAGCTAAGGTGACTAGCTCTAGAGACAAGACAACTTTTTATAGGTTTATCAGATCACGTACTGGAAGTGACAGCTTAATTCCTGGTCTAATCAGTGAAGGAGGTGAACTGGTTTATTCGTCAAAGGACAAAGTAGACTTGTTAAGCGAAGTGCTTCAAAAAGTATACAATAAGGGCAAATCGGTGAGGATAGATGTGTAATAAACGATGATGAGACGTTGCCAAGATTTCCACGTATGGAATCTACTGTATATTTAACCTTAGTTAAACCAGAGCGGAAGTTCCTGAAAGACAGAGGCATGCGTTTGTAACCCCCATCTCTAAAAAGGCTCCACTTAACGATTCTAGGAACTATCGGCCTGTTAGCATCACTTCAATATCTGCGAGAGCTTTTGGAAAGATCCTTAAGAAGCACGTCCTAGCTCATCTCGAAATCAACAAAATTGTCTCTGAAAATAAGTTTGGCTTTCTCAAAGGAAGATCTGTGGAAACTGCTGTCCTTAGTTCAATAAATGACTGGTTTAAGAGTTTCGAGGATAAAAAACATTCGGATATAGTATATTTTGATTTTTCAAAAGCGTTTGACAGAGTTCCAATAGATAAGTTGTTGCTGAAAATGGAAGCGATAGGCCTTCATCCTATGGTGATAAATTGGACTCGGCAATTTTTATCTAGGAAAACCTACCAAGTAAAGATTGAAGGCCAGCACTCCAAGATTTTATCTGCATTAAGCGGAGTCTCTCAGGGAGGGGTACTTTCCCCAATCTTGTTTCTTTTGTACACATATGAACTTCCAGACTGTCTTACTTATTTAGATGTAACATGTAAAATGTATGCAGATGATGTTAAGATCTATAAAAGGATTGACAATGATGCGGATTCAATGTCTCTCCAGGTAGCGATCGACTTTTTTAGTCGCTGGGCAGAAATATGGGAATTGCCTCTCGCAATTGAGAAAATACACCTTCTGATGATCGGTCCTAAAAATCGTGCGCAAACTCCGGAATATCGAATTAGCGGTCAGGTTTTACTAAACTGATAAATCTATAGATCTCGGTTATATAATAAGAAACGACCTGTGTTTTAAGCATTACCAGTATCTTAGTAAGAAAAGCCAATTATCGCATCTATAAACTCTTTAGGGCTTTGAAATCCGAGCTTCCTGAGGTTTACATACGTGGTTTCAAAACCTACGTAAGACCTATAGTGGAAAGTGGGACATCAGTCTTCAATCCAACGAAAAAGAAAGATACAGACCTTCTAGGAAGCATCAAAAATAGTTTCACTAGGAAGCTTATGATGAGGTTCTTCTCAGTAGATTATAGTTCTATTCCAAACGGTACTCAACGGACTTCGCTATTTGGCCTTTCTTCGCTGAAGAGCAGAAGAAAAATCGCTGATATTGTCATGTTATACAAAATTGTTGCAAATAAGGTTTCCATTGACACAAATAAATTCTTTGACGGGATGTTGACAAGATCCGTGAGAGGGAAGTTGAAACTTCGAGTCTCAGTTGCTAAATCACGAATCAGATCAGATTTCTTAACCTATCGCATTCTCAAGGAATTCAACCTGCTACTGGACAAGTATGAAGACTTAGAGAGGCTCTCTGCTCAAGCCTGTAGAATGTTTGTCAAAGATTGAAAACAGTCAAGAAATGATCCCTGTGGTTTGTTATTTACTTGACTTGTGTTCGAGTGGTCAATCTGTGATTTTTTGTTCGATTTTTTACACTTTACATGCTAGACAGTTGTCTCTGTCTGCTTATCCCTTGAATAAATAAATAAATGAATAAAAATAAAATCTCTCGATGAAGTCTTAGTGTCTAGTTCATTAGGAAGTGTCGCTAACTGTACCCTTTCTAACGGCGATGTACCACTCCGGAAGGCACTCTAATTTGGGACCCTGTCCCAGACTCTCCTGCTTGTCATTTTAAATTAATAGGCACCTACGATGCATTAGTAACGCAAGGCTTTCTAATAATCGAGAATCACGAGCTAAGTTTTCAGTTCAATGTTGACTATGAACTCCAGTCAAAATTATTAGAACGTTGCACTATGACGCTAGCATACTTAACAACATCATCGCATATACTTGTTTTTCCTAAAATTGCATCCCACGTAACTTTGCAAGATTAGATGATAGATAGCTCATCTGTTTATAGGGTGAAGCGGGGCATACATTACATTATGGACGCACAAGGTAAGCAGTCGCGGTCCGAAAGAGTTCGGACCGCGACTGCTTACCTTGTGCGTCCATAATGTCTCACTGCCAAATGCCTCACTTGCTCCATTCTATTTTCGGGAAATTATCTCTCGCGGAACTCCTTCCGTTCGAGACGCGTCTTATCACTAACACGCATCTGCTAATGAAATCCTTAGATGGAATGTAACAAATGAGGACTTCAACCGCAGCAAATAGTACGCAGAAGAAGACCCAGGATAAGCATCCTTCGCACTATACGCTATGCTGAGTATCGATTCCGTCAACTAGCACGACTACGCTATGTTCAATCCAAACGGCCTTTAAACTATGCTGAATCAACCACCCGAAGAGACCTTATTGAAGGAGTGACCGACATATTTGATGATTACCTAAGTAATGAGTTTGGCGTAATCGGCCTGCAACTGTCATCCAAAGCTGTCCAAGAAGGCGAAAAGCAGGCTTCCTACTTCCACCATAAGTATCTGCTCCTATTCATACCCAGGGAACAACAACGTTTTCCACCATTAACAAAGTACGTACGACTGTACCCTCCTCCATCGACTTTGCCAAATTAAGGCCAGCCAATCGCAGTGCACCAGTCTCTATTCCGACATCGAGGACGCTGACTACGAATCTAGCTCAAAAGCCTTGGGACACTACATCTATTCCATCGTATAAACCAGTTCTGCCGAGTCGTACGTACCCCACTACGACGATCGTTGCATCTGAAAGGCCGCTAGCCACTGTCCCCTCTATTTTACCAGAATCCGTAAGGAAGGCTACTTCATATACTAGTCTTCCCACAAGCACCACCCCACGGCATTTCTCAACAACTAATTTAGACAGCAAAAATTCAAACCTCGCTGCTCTACTAGACCTTCATGGGACAATCGAGCAATGTATACCTAATACTCCTGACGTGTACACTTACACGTTGCCTTCAGCGCAGCGCAAGCAACACCCGCAACGGTTCTTCTGGCAACTTTCGGTTGCGGTACTATTCTCTCAACCTCAGATATTTCACTTCGATGAAACTTTAACAACATATGTATTAGGCAATACCCCAATACACAGAGAATTTTGTCTTTAAGTACTGTAGACCCAACTTGGACAGCACGGATACTTTTAAATTGATATGACATTGTAGCCAATACTGAGAACGGCGCACTATTGGTGAATCAATGTAAAGCTATCATTGCTGCACAAATATTCTCAGACCATCAAATAAATGATACCTGTTTCGATTTACTTCCAATAAGGATAGAAGATAGCCTCTGGTTTTCAGTCCCCAATTTCAATTTCAAATCTCGTTCGTCATGCCTTCAGCGACTCACAGATTTAAAAAGCATTTTCTCCCTCAAAGCACAATAGGAAAGCGCAATGATAAACTCTTCATTTTTAATACACCTCTTATGTGCCACCATATAACCGAAGGGTTTATGCACTCCACTCAGCATCAGTTGAAGTTCCTTCAACAAGACTACGAAATGTTAGGAAGTCGCTGGCAAAAGCGGGGTATCTTGGAAAAAACCTTGAATCATATTCAATATATGGGTAGCTCCATCACGGATTCCGTTCGCTCCGTATACGGCACCACGAGGAAGAGGCTATCGGACGGAGTAGAAATCATTCGATGGTCTATACTTTCTTTAGTGATGTGGATCACTATACCTGCTATGATGATCATAATCTTAGTAGTGCTCTGCATATACTATACGAAACATACGAAACTATGCCTCATCCGCAAAGCTACTGCGACGGCGGCGACCACGCTAGTGGACTTGGCCCATTCATTCGCACCAAAAATACCAAAACGTAATAGAAGGCCAAAAATTAATTCTATTCTATATTAGTAAGTGCCAACGCTCCTGTTCTGGAACGCCTCTTCGCTCCTCGAGTGTACGACCTCCTGTTTTCTGTTACTAAGGGGAACTGTTCGCTGCCGTTGAGATATTGGTATTCCAATAATAACTCTATTTGATAGCGGAGCCTCCATTTCCCATATGAGAGCATCATCGCTCTCAACGCTGAATGCCGCGCATAGAGTAAAGCCATCCACATGCGCATCTGCCAGAGCAGCTAAAGGCAGCAAGGTAATATTGCTGGGAACAGTAATCTTACCCGTCAAAACCAGCTCTTATTATATTAATCACCTTTCTATATATTATCAGACAGCGATTGCACGGCACCGGTTCTCTTAGGCTCTCATTTTATTCGCACCCTAATTGAAATAGGATCGCAATTGACGTTAGACCTATTTAATAATGCCAGCATAATAGCCTCCATGGTCCATAGAACCATACAGTTAAATAGTGTATTGGTTCCTCTTCAAAGTCACTACAATGTTAGAGTGCTTCACTCCGTCATACTACCAAAGAGGAGCAAGAACTTTATTGCAGCATACATCAACGTGCAGTTGCCGAACGAATCTAATTGTTTTCTTATTGAGGATAACCTGAGACCATCTGCTTCTCTTTACGCTGTAGGACAAGCTCCCGAGAATGGCCAGTGCCCAATAATAATGAACAAGCATATCGCTAAGGCACATCATATCTCCCATTCTGAAAATCAAAAATCGGACACTGGCTCCTTTAATCCCTATGTCCAACCGGAAGCAGACTGGAAGTCAAAAATACCGAAGTTCCCACTAAGTCATCCAGGCTGCCATGATATCGCCAACGAGGTTGACTTAACTCGGACTTGCCACCCATCCAGAAAAACTTTCTCCATAACATCATAAGGAAGCATTCCAACGCATTTTTGAGTCCAGACGGACACTTAGGTCATTACAGTGGCCCTAATCGTCACCGGATCGACCTCATAGAGAATGCGACCATTCCGGCGAGGAAGATCTATCGCGTGCCCTTGGAAAAACGACAGGAAATAGAACGTCAAATAGTACAGTCGCTCAAAGACGGAATCGACTGCGAATCCACATCACCTTTTTGCGCCCTCATCGTCTTGGTAAGGAAGCAAGATGCGGACAGTTGGCGCTTCACAATAAACTTCCAAGGGCTAAATGCTATCACAAAGCCACAGCAATTTATCCTACCAAATATTCAAGATATAATTGACTTATGCGCTAATAAATGCCTCGGTTCATTCCTTGACTTTCAACAAGGGTTTCACCAAATACCTTTGGAAGAAACGCACTGAGAGAGAGCAGCCTTTGCTTGTTTCTTAGGTTCACTCGAATATATCCGAATGCCTATGAGGCTTAAAGGAGACCCGGCAACCGTTCAACGGATCATGGATGATTTTAAAAAGTACCTGAAAGCCCAAGTCTTTATCTACATAGATGATCTCATCATCATCTCGGAGTCACCACACGATCATTTGCAAGACGTTGATGAAGTCCTAGCCAAAATAGAACAAATAATGAAATTAAAAGCTTCAAAGTGCGCTTTTGCTCGCAAGGAGATCAACTTCCTCGGATACGTTCTAAGTAAAGACGAAATACGCCCGAATCCGGAGAAAACTAAAGCTATTGATAATTGTCCCAGGGCCCACCACCACTACGGAGGTAAAAGCATTCCTAGGAATGTGTTCATTTTTCCGCCGGTTTGTACGCAATCTCGCTACAGTGGCCGCGCCCCTCTCAAATTTGCTTAAAAAGGATACTTCCTTCAATTGGACAGGCAATTGTGAGGAAGCGATGCTTCAACTAAAAGAAGCGTTAACTACGGCCTTGGTTGCACCTGGCTTGGAATTGCCTTTTATTGTCGAAACTGATTGCTCAGCCCAAGGCGTAGCCGGCATCGTTAAACAAGATCAGGATGGACAGCTAAATGTTATAGCGTACGCGAGCACAACCTTAAATAAGCATGAAGCTCGCTACCCAGCTATTAAGTTGGAAGGGCTAGGATTAGTCTTTGCAGTTCGAAAATTCCGCCCTTATATAGACGGTGCAAAAACCACTGTCATTACAGATCATTCTCCACTTAAGGCACTACTACATCGCAGAGATTTAATTGGACGATTAGCGAAATACCAAAAAACTTCAAGAATTCGATATTACTATTTTTAACGCCCGGGAATTAAAAATAAGGCGTGTGATGTGTTACCACGTTATTCACCTGTAATAACGTTGTAAACACTAACGACAACACTCATAATTTGTTTAATCTAGACAACATTCGTGAAGAGCAAGATAGATGCACGTGGATAGTGGAGTACAAAAACATACTAGAAGATCCTAACTTTGCTGATTATCCCCACATGTTGGACTAATGCAGTTTTAATAACGTCCTATACCGCATACCATCAAAGGTGAATCATGACCCCATATTGGTACTCCCAGATGATTCAAAATCCAAATATACCTTAATCTTTAACATTCACTCACCTCGAATGGGTACTGCTCACCTAGGGATAGCTAAAACCCAGAGCATGGTCTACAAAATCGCAGTATGGAATAAAATGTCTCAAGACATTAGAGACTACATTGCTAAATGTAAAGAGTGTCAGCTCAGAAAAGACACTCACGTCTATAGAACTAATAAACCATTGCATAATTATGACGTAGCTACAAGACCATGGGAACGGGTTCATTCAGACATCATAGATCCCTTACCCATGACACTAAACGGGAATAATTTTATCATCGTTTTTGACGATGCTTTTTCTAAGTTCATAATAGCTGAGCTGATACCAGATCAAAAGGCCATTATCACCACAACTGCATTCATGTACAGATTCGTGGCACGTTTTAGGCCCACTTGTTTACTTGTTCGGATCAGGGCACTTCTCAGCGAAACCTTCCAAGATACGCTGTCTCAGCGAAACCTTCCAAGACGCTCAAGACCGTTCAAGTTCACCACAGAGAGTAACAGACAAGTGGAACGCGCCAACCGCACCATAGAGGAGCTTATAGCTATGGCAACAACCAAAGACATGATCAATGGGATGATATTATCTTTCTAGTAGTATATGCTTACAATTCTACAGATAACGACATTTCCAATTATTCCCCACATACCATCATTCACGGTTTCGAACCTTCCAACATTTCACGATCTGCCCTCCAACTTTCTGGGCGAAATTTTGCTAACGAGCAAGATTACGTAGGACAATTAATACCCTTGCTGAAAGGAATTTGGAATGAGGTCACTCACAATATTACATCCGCCCAGAAGCATACCTACGACCTGCGGAAATGAACTAAATTAGCCGACTTCCGAGTCAGCCAGCAAATATTAATAAGGAAAGACGTGGGTAACAAGGTTTTGCCAAAGTTCGAAGGTCCCTTCACTATTGTCGAAATTGACCGTCCGAACATAACGTTCCTTGATGGTCGTCGACAACGCACCGTTCATACGAATCCCTACCACTCATACCCCTTCATATGAATACCGCTAAACCCTACCACTCTGAAGACTAACCAATACATTTTTGACCGCATACGTCTTCAATCCACCAAGTATAAGAGTCTGTCTCTTCCAGCAAAATTTTGCGCCTAAAATAAACAAATAAAGACTTATTAGCACTAAAAATATTTGAAATATCAGTGATACTCACTGTACCTTACAAACTGTAACCCTTACTCTGGAGCTTTAAATGCAATGACTGAGTTTATCTCGCGCAACTCAGTCATTGCATTTAAAGCTGAGACGAAGGACAACAATAACCAACAAACTTTTTAAAAAATAAGTCACTGAAATATCAATCGTTTCAGTAGAAAGGAAAGCAAATCTGCTGGAGTCTGTATGCTTCAATCTGTCACCGCGAAGCGACGGAGGATACCCTCATCGAATGGAAGCTGATGTTCTCACCTCTGACTTTTCCTCAATCCCATATTTTACAATATAATATTTTGTCATTGAGGACAGGGACTTCCGAGTGGTGTGGTATGTGGTGACCCTTAATTAGAGACAAAGCCGAATTTATTCGTAAACCCGGTAGTCGCTTCTCCGTGATCACCAGGACCATCCACGCCCTCCGGCCACTCACGGCAGTGCCGTTCCGCCCTCGGAGAACGCTATACAACAGCAGGCCAGGGAAGCGCCTGGTGGCCCCCTCCCGTTTAAAACGAGCTCGGGCATCCTTCTTCCGTTTTCTCTCCTTCCTTCTGTATGCCAGCCTCTACATTATGTTTGTAGTTCTATTGTAAAGTCTCAATACATTCTGTATGTAATTAGCTGAAAAGGAGAAAGTACCTATTATTCCCTTCGTCATGTGTTTCTTGTCTATACCAGCAAATTACTTACCATCCTTAGAAACTTTATCTTTTGAATTCAATCTGTTATCGCTATTAATCTACTCCTCACATCCGCGCTTCTCGTTTGTTCCATCTTCCATAATCATTCTGTCCAATAACCAGATACGCTCATATAAACAACAAGCATCGTGTGTCTTATTTCCACTACGGGATCGTGACTCCGGGCACTTCTTCCTTACGCTAATAAACTGAGCCGCTAGTTTATTACAATAGCGCAGGTCTTTCCTCGGTATGGTGGGATACTACCTAAAATTTGTTGTGAGGTTTTCTCAAATTTCGAGCTTTGGAAGTGTCTTCTTCTGTAGCATCAAATGCGAGTGTGATTGACAACTACATACTTCTTTAATCGAGCACCCATTAAAAGTGCTGATCGTCCTCTGGATTTCTATGGAGAATGCTTTCCTTGGGACTTTTACTGATTCTATCAAACGTGACTAGATCCATCTTGTCATTGATCGCCTTGATGCCCATTTTTCCGAGCATCCTCCTTACTTGTAGGTTAGGATCCCCTTTGCAGACATGGCCAACTGTGCTCCCACGACAATGGAGGTCAAGAAAATTTCGCTCAAACTTTCTCTGTGGTGGTAAGTGGGGTGTTGACCACGAATCTGATATTCGTTCTCGGGGTTAGGGTAGACTGCAGTAGGTTACGGTATGAGTGAAGTGAAGAGACCGCATCAGTATCATATCGATCAATAAGGGAGAGTTCAGGATTCTCCGGAAAATCATATCAAGGCTTTTTATCGTCCAATATGATCGTTCGAATTCATAAGTCGACAACGTCGAAAATTTTCGGACGGGTCTAACAGTACTTCGTACCTCACTCTGAGAGTGGCTGGGAAAAGCCGTCAGACTGCCAGGAAGGCTTCCATTTTCGAACCAGATTTCCTTCATGCTGATTCACATGAGAAGCTCTCCGCGTTTGGCAGTATCGCCAAACGCGCAACCTGCCCCAAAAAGGAGGAAGGCGGTGCAGGGGTCTACACTATTGAGTCTGGGACCGCGATCTCAAGACGAGATTACTGTTCTCGCTCACCGTATGTGTCTTACAGATTTAGCCAAGCGGCAAACTATTTCCATGAGCGCTGCGCAGGACCCACAGCTGCAGGTATGGCTGGCATAGCCGGACATCGCCTTATATGAACTCATAAGTGTTTCCAGAATTCTACTAAAACGCTGAAAAGAGGAGCAACGCCAGAAGACAAACAGTTCAATTTTATTATTTAAATATCGATAAAACTGCAAATAAATGCGTGTAAATGTGTTCATTGGATGAGATGGAATTTCTCCTCTGTACTACAGTAATAATCAGAATACTAGAATACAATGCAAGACACCTAAACGAGACAGATGTGGAACATCGTTTCGAGTCCTTCGGAACATGCCAGGAGAATAACTACGTGAAGAACGAAGCAAAACAACAACAGATCTTTCGAAGGAGTACGCCGGATGCAGGTACAGAGATAGTGTAAAGCGGGCAAGAGGAAGTTATGCGTGCTCGAAAGAAGTGAAACGAGGAGATGGAAGCTGACGCTGAGGGGGCGAGAGGAACGGCTTCGCGGTCCGGCACGCGAAGGAATGCGTCCAGTGGTCGCAACGCGGACAGGACGGGACTCGGGCGGCAAGGACATCCACGCAGCGCAGCGGCGCCGATACACGAGCTTTGCGGAAGTGGAGAGAGACGGCTGAGCACCGAGCAAGCAAGCTCAGCGAACGCGCGAAGCGCACCGCGATGGCGATGAGGTCAGAGGCCGTGCGAGCCGTTCGGACCTGCGGCTCGGCGCCTCCACCGAATCCTCCAGCTGGGACGATTCCTAGTGGAAAGCTCACGAGCGGCGAAAGGGCAAAAGCTGGTCGTCATAGGGAAAGGTCGAGAACACTCGAGGGTACACAAGAAGACTACGTGGCGCGGTAACGGGGATGAAACTCGCCCGCTGGCCCTTACACGACCTCCGGTCCGAATCGCGCAACATCGAGGAGAATTGAAGGGAAAAAAGGCGCACTGCATCCACCTGGATCAGATTCGATTTGCTGCCAGCGTCACGTCGGTGACGAATTCAGCCTCTAGGCGACTGTTTGCGTGACGTCGTCGACCAGAACACGGGTATCCGTCGTCTGAACGGCAACCTCATGGGAGTGGACGGAGAGGGCTCTCTGAAATTAAGAAGCATAAACGCGGCTCTAGCCAGTTCGTCAGAACAGCCACTACTGCAACATTCAGTAGCCTGCAGTCGGTACCGATAAAGAATGAAACTCAAAACTCTCAATAATCGATCTCTTTTCGGATACGCCACACATTCTAATCCTACAAGGTGCCGGGGAGACAGACAGGTTGGTAGCAGCCAAGCGACCCCGAAGCGGTGGAAACCTTGGTTACTTTGGGCGCAAACTAAACCTAGCCTCAATTCAGCACGCACTCAAACCGTCGACTTTGCCGGCGGCACTGCACGCAACTGCTTACTACGTTGCACAGTGTGTGTAAAAAATGTATGCACTGTCCGGGTGATCACAAAATTCTTACCCTTCTCGGTACGACAAAACCAAAGGGTTATTCGATGCCTATTGCGGTTCCTGTTGTTGCAGGGGTGTGGAACGCGCCATTACTGCTACTGTGACCGCGGCAGCCAGTAAGACACCGGCTCAGCCGCACAGACAGGGCACATGATTGGCTACCGTGAGTACAGTAGGAGCAACGGCACGTTCTCGCACCCCCGCGGTGCATCTTCGCGACAAGCATCCAGCTTATTCTAGAGGGAAAAAGCTTTCCACTTTCAGTGTTTTGCGACGGCCACACAACTAACAGTCTCAATGGCAGTTACTCAGTTTTGAATATAATACTAAATGGACATCTCAAGGCAGCCTACGTAACTTTCAGCCACGCCTTGAAGACAATATTTGAGTATCCGCGTTTCTTCCTGCACAAGAAGAGCATTTCTTGATCGCAACAGCTCCCAAGACTATGCCACCACGGGATGCCATTAGTTGCACGATTCGACAATCGTCCGCGCACCTACCGTAAACCGTGTCCTCCCTTTTCGTGACAAACAATCCCAGGATTTTCACTTTAAAAACTTCTTTCTGAATGAAAAGTGACTCCCTTCACTGATCCAAAGCTACTGATTTGGTAGAAGTTTCCAGGTTATCGTGGACAACCAGGGGCCAGATTCGTCAACCGACTACCGCTCTCTAACGGTGAAAATAGCGCCAACCCGATGCTAGTGAGTGTCATACCATGGGGTTCGGCGGTATTTTCACCGTTAGAGGGCGGTAAGTGGTTGATGAATCTGGTCCTAGAATTGAACGTCAAACTGAACGTTTAGCAAAACGGAAGGCAGATAAAAGCAAAGCCATCGACGGGAGTGCACAAACTAAATGCAATTTGTACTGCTGATCAAGTAATCAAAACCTTAGATGAAGGCATGACATTTCCACCAAAACACGAATATCATAATAGCTGAAACAGTGTCCACATTTTCGAGGTAACCTGTACAGTGCGCTCGCCAAAGCGGTACGCCCGCCAGGGATGAGCGGAATTTCGGTTTACTGAGAAAGTAGCCAAAAAAATACGTCGCAAGGAAATTTTGCTATGGAAGCCCACCAGCCAAAAATAACCACGTCGTAACATCGCGGCCTCTGTAGCGAAAGATACTTCGTTAGGCTATTTCAAAATGAAATAAGGCGGTCTTTGTTGAGCGTTTCGTTGCAAATCGCTCCATGCAATTCATCTAGTGTGTCGCTTTTCATTTGACCAAAGGTGTAAACGCTATTAACCTGCAGTTCTTCGGTAGCAATTCGAAGTGTTTTATAAGCCTCCCTGCCTACCTCCAACTTAGGCAGCAATCCCGACCATCTAACAAAAGCTTTGTGTTTATTCCATAAAGACAGTGCCCCAAGTACACGTTGCCCCAGAATTATGGAACTGTTTAATCATTGTCATAGAACCCTTATCCTCCCAGCAGTCATTGCCGTCTGGAAAGTGGAAATCTTACTGCAAACTTTCCGTTATACCGCGCCATTCAGCTGCCCAAGAAGTGTTGCTGCCTACTTCATTGCTTGTTCAAATGCAATTTGCATGAGGTTTTGGAACGCTCCAAAATGGGGCAGCCCCAAAATTTAAGCCGCAGTATGGGTCGTCAGTCACGCAGTGATCGGTCAATTATCCGTGCATCCCCCACTAGTCATACTCTCGAATCCACGATGATATCATCAGTGCCGGAGTGCATCTGACGGTGGATACAAGAATTTCTTCCACAGCCCGAAGCCTTCAACTATCAACTCAGTTGATTCAGCTGTCTCGAGCACATTTCCGTGATCGAAAAATAACATCGCTACTCAAATCTTAGATTCACCTCAAAGCATTAATGCTGGCACAGACTTTTATGCGCAATTCTAAATAATCACAACGATACTTGAAATAAGGGCCCAGCAAAGGCAGGATAAGGATAAAAGGATAAAGGACGGCGTTACTCAATCCCATCTGGGATGCGCCAGGGCATTCCACTTCTATGGGATGTCGTGGAGGCGACATGAATGCGTATTTGGCCATACAATGACTTGCGGTGGCCAGCCGATAAACAAGTCAGCGCTTTATCCTTCCCAGACAAGTCTGGTACCAATTCACCGACCCCGGAGGGATGGAAGGCTTGGTTGGCCTGGGCGGGAAATCCGAACCAGGAACCTGGTATCGGGTGCATGCGACAGTCGCGCCTCCTCCGACTGCGCTACACGCGCCCAAAGCAAAGGCAGGAGCAAATAATAATAAATTTTCAGCGAATTGGTTGGCCGTTCCACCTAATTTTCGACGACTTGGTCAATGCGACAGTGTCTCTGATCTTCGAACGTCGACGAAGGTCGACACTCAGGAAGCATCCTCTCACTTGCGTGAATTGTCTCACTTTGAACATCGTCCTCTCCATTCCACGCTGCAAAATGCTGATCGCATGTTAATATTGCTTTCGTATCGTCCAAGTCTCCGAGGCGTACGTTAGGGCAGGAAGAACAGTGGGATTGAATAGGTGGGCACGGAGTCAGACGTTCTTCGTCTTCTTCACGACTTCTACGCCCTTGAAAGCTCCTCAAGCCGCTCCAGTCCCCCTGCCCAGCTCCGTCCCTAGGTCGACTTCGCAACCCAAACACACGTAGCTAGAGCATTCGGAAATGTTCACTGCTTCAAGTTGAGCAATAATGGGACGTCAGAAACTTACCCGTTCCTCATGAACAACGTCTTCGACAGATTCAGGCCTTCTTCAGGTCGATGAACGTAAGACACAGCGGCAGCTTGTACTCTAGCGACACTTCGATGAGCTTCGTAATGGCATGTTTGTGGTCGACCGTGCTGAATCCTCTCCGAAATTCTGTTTGTTCGCATGGCTGTCCTTCGTCCAGCGTTCTGCTAATCCTATTCAGGATCACACGAGTGAACAGCTTGTAGACTACGGACAGCAGACAGATCGGGCGATAGTTGCCAATGTTGTGTACGTCTCCCTTCTTGTACAGCTAGACGATCCTGCTGGTCTTCCACTGAGATGGAACCTTGCACTCCGACAGGTAGTGTGTGAGCGCTACCTATCTGTGAGGCTGTTGATGAGCGTTGGCGAGGGGTTCTTCAGGTGTTCGGGTCTGATCCCGTCGAGATCGGGTGCTATACGTTTCTTCAAGATCGGAGTAGAAGTCGTTGATGACTTTCTCCATGGTCCTTCTGGAAGAGGTGACGGTTCCGTCAGGACGTCGGAGAGCGGTCATCTCGGTCTTGAAGTTGGCGAGTTCCGGCGGGCATTGCGGATGCTCAAACCTACCTATGCAGCTTCAGCCAACACTTCCGTTCTTCTCTCCTTAAGAGCCTCCTTTATTGCCTCTCTGCATAGCTTCGCAAGCTCGGACGTCGGTAGGTGGCTCAGCTCGGAGAATTTACAGAGACAGACGTCTCTTGGTGGTCTTCAAGCTCTCGGCTCCCTTAGCACTATCGCAGAGATGGTGCACGAAGCGGTCGTTTTCCTCGTCGATGTTGTCCATGATGGTATCCTCCCAAAGGCCGGCAAGAGAAGTGTACATCAGGGGTGCACATTTAACGGTTAACGATTTAACGAATTTAACGAATTAACGGCATTTTTCGCTAAAATCTGGCTTAACGACTTAACGGAAATTTTCAGAAAGTTAACGGAATTTTTAACGGGCTTTTTCGCAGTGAGTTTATCACATCTACCCTTAGTTTGCACTAATGTTGCAGGTATCATCCTCACGATAAGGACTGTTCCTGAAAAAAGTTTTGAAATCAGCAAGAACATTTTAATGCTTTCATTAGTTTGTTTTGAATTTTTGGAACTAGTGCATTTTGGGGGCGCGTGTAGCGCAAACGGAAAAGGTTCCGGATATCCCGTGCACCCGATATCAAGTTCCTGGTTCGAATTTCCCGCCCAGGCCAACCAAGCCTTCCATCCCTTTGGGGTCGGAGAATTGGTACCATACTTGTCTGGGAAGGATAAATCGCTGACTTCTTCATCGGCTGGCCACCGCAAGTCGTTGTGTCTCCAAATACACAATTAAATCACCTCCACAATATCCCTTAGAGTAGAATGCGTGGCGCATCCCAAAACGGATTGAGTAACACCTTTCTTTATCGCTGGCGATCGATGCATTTTGGAGTTAAAGTTTTTTCTCCGAACCCCCAAGCACGTCAGCGAATCCACATGAAGATACTGGTATAATCTCCTCGTAAGATTTGTCTCTCCTCACCTGGCGCTGCTTATCCCAGAATACATTTGTTCGTCAAGGGAACAGTCAAGACGGAGAGAATGTTTTCTGCCGATGGACGTATTTTAAGCGATTTTAGAAAAACGCTAGCAACAAGCAATTTTGGAAAGCTGTTTTCCCTGAACCTTAACACGTTGACTACGTGCCACACTTTTTCGGCAGTTTGGGATCGTGTGACATGAATTCATGTCACGGTCCCGACGTTGCAAAAAATGGAATAGTCCCTCGCGCCAGGCACTAAAAATCGTGCGTTGGGCAACCTATTAACGTTCCACTGATAGGTTTTCAATTGTATTTTTATTACTTCCATCTGTCCTCATCCCTACGATAAGGACTTGTTTATTTTACTGTATTTGTTGATGTCGAATTGTTTATTTTGTATTGCAGTGTTACACTCAATTCCTTGAACCTTAGCTGTTGACCTCTCGAATTTGAAACCTATAAGGTTTTCCTTGATTTTTATACATACTTGAAATAACTGCATGCAGCTATTTCTACTTTTTAACGAAATTTAACGATTTACCGGAAATTTAACGAAAAATTTCCGTTAAAAAATTTCGTTTGAAAAATTTAACGCACAGAATTTTGTGTTCACCCATGGTGTACATGTCCCAGTTGATGATTGTTCTGATACTCCTCTTCTTGAACTTCGCGGCCTTCTCTCCTTGACGCGAAAAGCGAAACCTCGCGCGAAGGAGGCGAAGGTCCGATCCGTGTAGAACTTAGGGACAACGGAAACGTCGGTCAGGCAGTACTTGCGGTTGAAGATGATGTGGTTGATCTCGTTGTGGAACTGGCCACCGGGAGATTCCCAGGTCCATCGTAGCGAGGGAGGCTTCTGCAACTGTGAGTTTCCACGGATGGTCTTGGTCGACATGATAAACTCAGACAAGTTTTCACCTTGCTCGTTCCACTCTAAACCTTGGGTTCCGATATGAAGTTCTTTCGGCGACCTTCGTGACCCGATCTTGGCGTTGAAGTCGTCAACGATCATCTTGTAGAAAGTGTGGTCTTCCTTATAGAACTTCTCCAACACCACATAAAGGCTTCGACCTCACCGTCGTCGTAGTCGGATGTGGGTCATACGCGACAAACACAGACAAAGCTGGCACGAAGCCACATCGCTTCAGTCGCAGACGTCCGATTCAGAGACTTGTCAGAGACTCGTACGAATCGATATTCATGGTCAAGTGCGTGTTGACGAGGACACCAACGCCGCCTATTCCCCTGCTGTCGCATGTTCTGAGGAACAGTTCTTCTTGGGAGTCGTAGGCGGCGTGTAGGGAATCAGAAGGTGGACGGATGCTTCTGTTGCGAGCGTGCGGGCCTTGTAAGTACAGATCGTCATCCTAGACCTTCTCAATTAGCGCAGCCTGGTTAGGCCCTGAGATTTTAGCAGCCTCTCTGTACTTGTCGTTCCCATCACTGCAGAAATTGGGACTCTTTCGGGGTCAGGGGAGTGAGGTCTTTTAGTGCTGATGTGTTTGAGTGCAATACAACACGGGTAACTAGTCAGGCTCTGTCGTGCAAGCGAAGAACTCCGGGCAGCCAGCAAGACTGCTCGAAGGGACGGTGCGAGACTTAAGGCGGGCTCGAATTGTATTACATATACTCTCAGTCTACCGAGGCTTTAATCCCGGCCGACACAGCTACAATCCGCACAGGCGCAAACACATCCACACTGTGCGTGAACATGCCGCTCCCACGCACAAGGAACGCGTCGACTCGGCACAGCAGGAGCAAGGAGTCCATCCCCTGCATCCCACCTGCGTCTCCGGGCAGCTCATGGCCGCATTTGGTTCGCGTTTAATTTCCCTATCTACAACCCGGGGACGCGCCACATGGACCTGCGACAAGCGGCCCGAGATTCATTTCAACAAGAGAGCCCGAAGGCTCTCTATCGAGGGAGATCCGTGGATCCAACGAATCGTTTAAAGATTGCTATTAGTTATTTGATAATAAAGACTCTTGTTGAAGATGCTTGAGAATCCACGAATTTGGTTGCCAACTTAATAATCTCGTCACAATCGTCTCTCTCTGCGGAACAACAAGATGCAAATATCTCGACCGCAATACAATTCTGCGCTGAGGTAAGGACAACGGAAGATGGGCGTTGGCGGCGTTAGCCTTCTGCTTGCACGCGGAGGGCGGGCTCAAGTTGGCTTGCAACAGCTATCACGGGGATTACGCCGCCGCTCTACCCACTGCGCCACCATCGGTTGCTCGTCATCGCTGTTTCCAGCCAACTTGAGCCCGCCCTTCGCGCGCAGGCAGAGGGTTAACGCCGCCATCGGCCCAGCTTCCGTCGTCCTAACTCTGCGCAGAGTTGTACTGGGATCGAGATATTTGAATTGGGTTGTTTCCCAGAGAGAGGCGATTCTGCCCATATACAACACTTAGGCCGTTCCTGCCTACCGTTGAGATAGTCTCCTGGTCAATCCGAAGTTCAGTGGGGAGCTGAAGGCATTCCCTGGTTAGCAGAAAAGTTTTTTTTGTGGGTGGTTCCCAACGTCGAGGGCAACTCTGGTACCACGCTACCCGCTTAGCTGCATATAGAGGAGGGATACGCGGCGTCGATCTGCTCCATTTTCGGCCCTAGCATGTTTGAGACAGGAAACGACTGCCGCGATGACGCCCTTCTCCTCACTACCCGCAACTACTGAGAAATGCCTGAGCGCTGAAAGTGCATCGACTGCTCTAGTCCATGCCGGACGGGATTTGGCTTCTGGGCCAATCATGTGTATACGTGAACTCGGCATTTCGTGTGGATGAGACAAATCTAACCAGGGCCGGATTCATCAACGACTTACGTAACTTTAACGAAGAATTGTGAGCAAAAAGCTCAGATAACGCGGCTTATCGCTCACCGTATCGCTTGGTAAGCTTACAGTTCTCCGTCAAAGATACTTAAGTCGCTGATGAATCCGGACCCAGGTCGCAGTCTTCTGTGGTGGTGGGGGGGGGGGGGGGGGAGGAGAGAGAGATACCATCAAACGTGATCGATAGAGGACACCCCCAATGCCCTAGCGAAAGAACGCGGCAAACTGCTTAACTGGTGCTACCTCTACTTTCTCGTCATCAACGTCATCATCGTCATCGTCGTCGTCGTTGTTGTCATCGTTACCGCCCCCTCCTTCTTTCCCATGGGCGGGTTCCACATCAGCTGCGGGAGTTGGTGGCTTTCGAGCTCGAGATGCGCCTGAAAATACGTCATCTTCACACTATGCATTGCTCCGCATCCACAACCACAAACACCAGACGAAGGAAACCCATCAGGACGGAGTTACAGCAATGTTTAACTGCCATGCTACGCATTAGCAAGTGTGGGTAAGAACAAGCGCAAACGAATTTGATCAAACACTTCGAGCTGAAGAACAAGGATAAATACTTAAATATACAGGGCACACAGAATGGGCGCCAACAGTGACTGATGCCCTTAACCTAGCCGCACAGCTCGGTATATGGGCTGTTTGATGAACGGACATCTGAATCAAGCTAGTTCAGAATTCGCCCTACAGTTTATAGTGAATCATAGTTTCTGGTTGTGCGCACCAACTATTGCTCCGTATCCAAGAGGTACGCGATCAATGAATTCTCGGCACAAGGTACTCCATAAGAAACACTGCAGCCCAGTATCCCAAGCCGCAGTTCCAGAATTCGGGCCATGACATGGTTCACTGGGACTTGGTCGCTCGGCCACCAAAATTTGTGCGGTGCCGACTGCGAGGTCCTGCAGAAATGTATGAAGAACATTTGGCAACTAATTCGGTTGGAATTACCCGGGGCAAAGACAAATTTTTGCATTGAGACCGTTTACCTAGAACTGTCGTGAACATGAATAGACCGAGTCACGAATTCTGCATGAGATTTTCAGCAGCACGACTGCAAGCAATGGCTCCTTCGACAGAAAAACTGCGGCCTTCACGCTACCTGCGCAGACTGGTTCTGTGCATTCCTTCGGGCCTAATTTTAAAAACGGATGTTAGAATCGTGATCAGTACATCACCAATAACAGCACCTCCCGTTACGGTAGACAAATTTTGGACGATTTTTTTCGATCTTTGGAGTAGCGGAAGTATGGCAGTGCAGTTTTCTAGCGAATAGCTTCCCGACAATGTCTCACGCCTTCCCCATGTTCGTACTCTGATCTTAAGTTAATATGGTTGTGTGAAAGTTTCGTAAATCTCCGTGCCTTACAGACCTGAAATATTAGTAATAAATCACGAAATGTCGTCAATGAAATTTTTAAAAACGGATGTTAGACTCATGAAACAACAGCACACCGCAGCAAACCCCAAAAAGACACCCACTTACCGTTCTTCTATGGAAATTCGACACTAGGGTAGATGTGCAAAACACCGGCGTGGTGCAGGAACTGAACCCCCGTTTCGTTGAGGCGGGACCTCTGCCACTGCGCCAGTCGAGCCACAATACCAGTGCCGCACTCATGAGTGGTAAGCTCATGCCGGAGGATTGTTAACCACTGTTAATCATACGTAGATTTCGGTGCCTTCTACTCATTTACGTTGAGGACTCGGGAAAAACGAAGCATGTTTTGTTACTATTTGGAGGACGGAGATTCTTCCTATACTAATCGCTCTAGCCGTTTCGGCGTACCGTTGGGACAGTTCCCTTGTGACCTAGAACAGACCGCATAGCAACCACAGACAGCTCGCACCTAACTTCCCAGCTTCTATCCGAAAAGAGTCGATCATTTCAGGAGGAAAGTTGAGTAGTTTCTGACCAGCACATGTTGTGCGTGTAGAGCACGAATGCACACCATTTTCTAGCCAAATTGGGCACTTTATAGAGCAAATTGAATACCCTTCAAAGCAACAGACGCTAAGGCTCTCCCGCTATAAACCAGATACTTCCTAAGAAAGAAAAAATTTTGACCAAGAAAAATATGGTATAACTTTCTTTGATATTTTTCAATTCGGCTGCCCCGAGAAATGAACACTTGTTGAGATTTGCTATCAATCAAAGAAAAACCCTAGCACAATGCATGACTCAATCCCTCTTAGAAAGTGTCCGGTTTTATCTGGAAGACGCTTGTTTTCAATTTAGAAGTGACAACCTTGCTTTCAAAAGTGCATATTCTGCTTCGAAATTGGTCAATTTGGTTTCAAAAGGGCGCAATTTGAGACTGGTATAGTTGAACAATGCAGGTTTAAAACCTGAATAACCGATAATTTAACCGGAAATGTCTGTATAAACGGAAAAATAATTTTCATACAACAGGGGTAGTCTATCTCACGTCTGACCAGGATACTATCTCAACGGTAGGTCGGAACGAAGCAAATGTTGTATATGGGCAGACCTGCCTCTCTCTGGGCAGTAACAAACTGCAGGTATCTCGACCCCAATACAACTCTGCCCAGAGTTAGGGGCGACGGAAGTCGCGTGTTGGTGCCCTGTTGATTCACGTGCTCCACAGCTGACAGGCGCGCGCGGGATGTGGCTCGTATCGCGACCCAGCGCATTGCACAGGTGGCATAGTACGGAAGAGCTCGGGCTCGTGAACGAGGGGTCGGGGGTTTGGATCCCGTTTGCTTTGCACTTTTACAAAATCCATGTTTATCATATAGGTGTTCCACTTAGGGGTATTATAGTGTGTTATAGAGCATGCTTACATATAACATACCACTCATACCGTTAACAAGGGTAGGCCAGGCAGGGTCACCGTTTTCGCTGAAACTTCGTCTAGGGGGTTATTTGGAGTGCTGATCACGAATCTGACATCCGTTTTTCACGATTCAGTCGGATAATATAGATACAGGAAGGAACAGGATTACATTCTTAAGGTTTCTGCCGGTGATGGCAGGTAGAGACAGAATCGTGAAAAAAGGATGTCAGATTCGTGATCAGCACCCCAAATAACCCTCTAGACGAAGTTTCAGCGAACTCGGTGACCCTGCCTGGCCCACCCTTGTTAACGGTATGAGTGGTATGTTATATGTAAGCATGCTCTATAACACACTATAATACCCCTAGGTGGAACACCTATATGATAAACATGGATTTTGTAAAAGTGCAAAGCAAACGCAGTCTGCGGGATCCAAACCCCCGACCCCTCGTTCACGAGACCGAGCTCTTCCCTACTACGCCACCTATGCAATGCGCTGGGTCGCGATACGAGCCACATCCCGCGCGAGCCCGTCAGCTGTGGAGCACGTGAATCAACAGGGCACCAACACGCGACTTCCGTCGTCCCTAACTCTGCGCAGAGTTGTATTGGGGTCGAGACACCTGCAGTTTGTTACTTCCCAGGGAGAGGCGGTTCTGCCCATATACAACACTTGCGCGTGTTCCGACCTACCGTTGAGATAGTATCCTGGTGAGTTTGCTTCTGTGACAAAGCAGAAAATTTCAAATGAGCCTTAAGGTGGGAGAATACAAAGACGGAGTCAATGAGATATGCACCCTGCCAGACATTGTGCTTATCTAGACCACTACATCGTCGCTATTCAACGAGTCACTGCCGCCAGTAGAGTGGCAGTAATGTCAGAACTATGCAGCAGCGAACCCGTAATCGCGTCGTACTCGAGTAGACTGCGCTTTCCATCGTCTGACCCATATGAACTCAGTCTAGATGCAACCCTCGTTCTAGTTCCAATGTCACTGACGACAAAAACTCCGGAGATTTCGAATAGTTCCATTATCAGCTGCGCGACGAGAAAAGATCTTGGGCTGAAGCAGCTCGCAAGTTCGTGAAAGAATCCACAACGCGCTGCAACTCAGCGACTTCACAGGACCCTTGTGTCGTTCACCCATCCGAAGGTTGCCAAGCGGCCAAAGGGGCGCGAAGTAAGAATATATCACCTGGCGTGAGACCCACGTTTACAATTTCGCTCCTTGTTGGCGGCCTGGCACGCTGCAGAAGCCTACCCCTTAGAAGATGCTAAGAATGCCCAAAATCAATATGGAAGTTCCGCCTCCATTTTTCCTCAATCAGACTTATACCACTATGTTTTTCATTGGTGTGACGACTAACCACGAAAACCGGTACAGCAAAACTTATTTTGCCTATTCGGGATTTACCTATTCGATGATATGATGCGCCAAGAATTGTACTTCTAAAGCACATTCTTGAGGCAAATGGCTCCTAGAACGACTTTCGGTGGTCAATCGATGGACAAATCGGTCAATGTTTTATCGTTCCCAGACATGCCCTGCCCAAATTCACTGACCAGGAGGGATGGAGAGGTTGGTTAGCCTGGGTGTTGGGCCAACAAGGAACCTCGATTCGGTGCGCACGTGACAGCCGGAGCAGCTTTCACGCTCCCACCAAAGGAAGCGCACAAAAGGCGTCTAATATGAGGCGACTCCAACGGTAGGTCTGAACGGTGGAAGTGTTCTCTATGGATGAAAGCGCCTCTGCTTCGGAAATACAAATACAAAATCTGTTCCGCGCCTTTCTGTTTGCACGCTCATAAAGGTACACCTTTACCTCCTTATTCCCATTTTCTGTGGAGTAGAACATGTTACCAGACCAGATCTCTTACGGTTTCTCCTAGCTCTGCATCTCGTGCCATTGCAAGCCTCCGAGGTTATGCATGAATCTTTTAGAAGCTAAAGGTAGAATTACATGAAAAGGTAAGGAAGGTCGCAATGTCAGTCAAAAGACGATGGCATCCGTTTTAACAGTTCAAAAACACTGTATAGACCAAGCGGCTGTAACCCGTCAATAGCAAAATCCAATATAACTGTGAGTTGGGAAGCAACAGATGCACAGTACATAATACTTGGCCACAATCTCCCTTAGAGAATCTTTGGAATCTCCTGCTAATGGGACCCCGTCGCAGGACCGCGTTGCGCGACCCCCGGGAGCGGATAGTGAAGGAATCGCGAATGAACGAAATGCGGCCGTGCACTGCCTACAGGCACAGGTGGGATGCAAGAGATGGACTACTTGATTCTGCTGCATCGGGCTGGCTCAAAGTTCCCGCGTAGTCGCGACATCATGCTGAGAGGCGTCGGTGTGATCACTTCTGCACAGATTGGATCGGCTTGGCCAAATCCTGTACACTCGGTAGAGTGAAAGTTCCGCAAAGAGTTGGCTGGTTGCTCAGAGTCCTTCGCCCACCCGTAGTGCACTTCAGTCTCGACTCCGAAAGAGCCGGAGGAGCGATGAACAGTAGAGAGAGGCTGTTAAAACGACAGGGTCTATCCAGGTTACGCAAAACAAGAAGGACTGGAATGACGACCCGTACTTACAACGCCCGTACGTTTGCACTGGAAGCGTCCGCCTAGAGCTTTGTGAGACTCGTCAAAAAGACCAAGTACGACGTCAATGCATTCACCGGACAAGAAGGCACCACCCCTTACATCGCCTACGACTCCGGAAAAGAACTGTTGTCCGGAACAGTAGAGGAGTAGGCCGCGTTGTTGTTCTCGCCGACATGCATTCGGCCATGAACATCGATCGTTACGAGTCTCTGACAAGCCGAATCGGGCGTCCGTGATTGAAGCGATGAGATTAAGGGTTTCGACTGTATTCATCGCGTACGATCCAACACCCGACTACGACGACGAAGGAGTCGAAGCCTTTTATGCGGAGCTGGAGAAGGAAGATCACACCTTCTACAAGGTAATGGTCGGCGATTTCAACGTCACGAAGGGACTGAAGAACTTCACCTCAGGGTCCATAGATCGGAGTGGAACGAGCAAGGTGAAAGGCTGTCTGAGTTCATCATGTCGTCCAAGACCATTAATGGAAATAGCAGTTGCATAAGCTCCCCGTATCACGACATGAGAATCCCCCGGTGGCCAGTTTCACAACTCGTTTGACCAGATCTTCTTTAAACGCAAATACTGTCCGGCCGACGTCTCCACTGTTCCCAAGTTTCACACGGGATGGCCGCCGCCTCCTTCCACAAGGTTTCCCTTCTCGCGCCCAGGACAGAAAGCCGCAAAATTTAAGAAGAAGAGTTCCAGAACGACCCCCCACTCTCCAAACTTCTGGTATCTGCAAGACACCGCCATGAAAATAGGAGAAGAATATGACATCATCTCCGCGTTAAAGGTAAGACAGACGAGAGCTTGAAGACCTCCAACAGGTTATCTGTCCGGAAACTCTGACTCTGATTCGCTATCGTAGAGCAGCATGAGAATCAGGCAACTACCAACTGACGTCCGAGCTTGCGAAGCTATGCAGAGCCGCGATAAAGGAGGATCTTAAAATAGAGAAAAGCTGAAATGACTGAGGCTGCGGAGAAAGGTATGAGCATCCACAACGCCCCCAGAACTTCGCCAAGTACACGACCGCTCTCCATCGCCCTGATGGAACCATCACTTCTTCTAGATGGGCAGTGGAGAAAGTCGTCCGTAACGTCTATCTCTTCAACAGCCACGTCCACCTGCTCCCATGCCGTCTTCCGCAGGATGACTGCGTCGGACCCTCTCCCTCCCTTCCAAGATCCGACACGCCACTCGTCGGTGAAGAATCGTACAACAACTGGTCCCGATAGAATCAGGAAAAGAATCTCCAGCGCTAATTAACACCCTGGCGCAGCCGTTTACGCGCTAGCTGTCGGAGTGCAAGGTTTCATCAAGGAAGACCACTACGGCCGTTTTGCTGTAGAAGAGGGGAGACGTGCACCAAATATTGTCCGGTCTGCCTGCTGTCCGTAGTTCAAAAGCTGTTCACATGAGTCGCGTTAAGCAGGATCAGTAGAGCCATCGGAACAAGAAAAATTCTGAGCACGCCAGACAATATACACTCGATTACGAAGCCTTTCGAGGTATCGCGAGAGTCCATTTTGCTGCAGGATGTTTTGTCGCGATCAAAACTCTTGGACTCGAGCCCGCAACCTGTCCTTCTGGACAGCGATGCAACGCCTTACACCAGCCGCGCTGTTCGACCGCACGTAACATTCTAACATAGTGCGACAGTACGAACTACCAATGCCAGCGCACCCGCTGACGAGAGTGGTTACAGACTGGATTCTGCGAGATGTTGAAGGAGCACCAGGACATTCTCCAAAGCGTTGGTCGGACTTGGTGAAATCTCTGAATAGACGATGTCACACTTTTCATGCCCGTCGTGCGAGGAGGAACCACTGGAGGAGTCTGGTGGGCGGAAGAGACGAACGGAGGGTTCTAAGCGCCGTCACGAGGAACTTGATCGACAACTGGCGATAGGTGATACGTAACGCTGCCTGTAAATTGAAAAAAAACTTGATTTCTTGTCTGTTATCTCCCCCAATAGATAACGCGCTACAAATCCGCTGCGCTAAATTCCTTCAGAACTCGAGCTGGTATGAATCCGCTGTGCTTTCAGGCAGACACCATTACGCTTTCACATGACGTCTGTCAAAATGTAAATGTGCACACTGTCAGGAACAAAGAAAATCGTTCTAACATCATTCAAGTCCTCTTTGGATGATCGCATAGTTTCCCTCCGTAATCGTTTTCAGTACAATCGAAAGAAAGCATAAGTTGATTAACTTCATTACCCGAATTAATATTAATCCAGGAGTAAACGACTCCTTTGTATCGAAAACAACGACTGATGTATAATTGCAAGGATACTACTTATTAAGAGATCGTTTTCTATCGCGTGTAACTCAGTCTACTCCTCGTTGAACAGCAACGGATAATAGTCATTAAATTCACGACATCCGTTATCCGCGACAAGGTCAGGTCTAGAAGCATCTGCAAACAGCTTATTGATGATGTTGCTTACATCTGCTGTGTCGAATGTTTTCTCTTTTGAAGCAATAGGACTCTATTTAGAGCGCACTGCGACGTATCACCAACCTGAGGACGGCCACATAGAGCTGAGTTTTATAATAGAAAAATATATACCCTCACATTCAAGGCTGCGCTCGGTCACGCTGTGCGTGGCATTTCTCGTGTATGGGCGGCTTTCTTGTATACTTCGCGTGGAACAGGAAGGTGAGGGGCCATGCAATGTTGGAGCACTACTCTCAAGACTCTACGGAATCGGAACCCTGGAAGGATACCTATTCGTCTGCTGACAGCGTCCTTGATCTTCGAACGTCGACGAAACTCGGAACTCCGGAGGCCTTCTCTCACTTGCGTGAATCGTCCTACTCCGAGCGTCGTCCTCTCGATTCCACGCTGCGCGTCGTTGACTGCATGATCATCCCGCTTTCGTTTAGCCCAAGTCTCCGAGGCGTATGTTAGGGCAGGAGGAAAAGTGGGATTGAATAGGTGGGCACGGAGTCGGACGATCTTCGTCCTCTTTTCGACTTTTTCAACGCCCTTCAAAGCTCCCCAAGCCACTCGTTTCCTCCAGCCAGCTTCGGCGCTAGGTCGTTGGCCATGCCGACTTCGCGACCCAGATACACATAGCTGGAGCATTCGGAGATGTTCGTTCCGTTGAGCGAGAATGGGGCATCAGAAACTCGTGCAGTCCTCATGAACATCGTCTTCATAAGGTTCAGCTCCAGTCCAATGTTTCCACATATACGATCGAAGTCGGCCAGCATTCGCTCCGCCTGGCTGATGCTCGGTGTTATGAGCACGATGTCGTCAGCGAAGCGAAGATGGTGCAGTTGCCGGTCGTCGACCCTCACTCCCATGTCTTCCTGTTCAGTACGCGCATGAGGTCTTCGAGGGTGGCGCTAAAGAGCTTCGGAGACATGGTATCCCCTTGCGGAAGACCTCCCTCCACGTTAACGACGACGTCGATGTAAATGAAATCTTGGCCGAGAATCCATAGTACAGCTCTCGAAAGACTAATTGCTGAGCAGCAGTGCCTTGATTGAGCAGGGCGTCGATGACCCCTTCAGTTCTGACGGAGTCGAATGCTTTCTTCAGGTCGTTGAACGTAAGGCACAACAGCAGCTTGTACTCTCGCGAAACTTCGATGGGCTTCGTAATGGTGATTGATATGAGGCCGACCGTGCTGAATCCTCCTGAAATCCTGCCTGTTCGCAAGGCAGTCCTTCGACCAGCGTTCGGCCGATCCTATTCAGAATAACTCGAGTGAACAGCTTATAGACTAAGGACAGCCGGCAAATCGGGCGATAGTTGCCAATGTCATGCGCACGTCTCCCTTCTTGTACAGCAAGACGGTCTTGCTGGACTTCCACTGAGATGGAACCTTGAAAAGCAGATAGATCGTCCACACAACCTGAAAGCTGTGTGGACGATCTATCTCTTCGAAGATCTTCCTTTGTCGCCAATCTGTATTGCGAAGCTATGCAGATAGGCGATAAAGGAAGATCTTCGAAGAGATTTTCCTTTATCGCCTATCTGCATAGCTTCGCAAGCTCGGACGTCAGGGTGACTGCAAAATCTGCACAAAAAAAAACTGAAAGCGGTGTGGACGTCAGGGCCCCTGAAATCTCAACTAACCAGTGGAAATGCAAAAGCGTTGCGAGACACGATGATCGAACCCGCGATCTTCATCTTAGGGAGCAACGCTACCCCACTGCGATCCGAAAGGCTTCTCGGAACAAGCTTCGTGGGAATTGCAAATCTGAGGGCCACCGCCGGGACTCCATAGTAAATTCGGGGACCCCCTACTCGTTTGGTTTAATTAAGTGGCAAAAACGAAACACGCTTTTATACTGAATGAAGAGTTGAGATTCTTCCTATTTGACTTGTTTACCCAGTTCAGACATACCCTTCAGAACCTACCCTTGTTAAATCCTGAACAATGGCGAGCCGTAGAGAATAGACAGCGCAGTTAGCGCGATTGCGTGGGGAAAATAGGTCTGACATGTACCTTCCTCAGAAAACAAGTACGAGAAAGATGTGTTCGGAATCAATATGCTTGGTACCTCACATATGTAAAACTACTCAACGAGAGGACACAGTCTGTACTCCTTTCCAAATCGTTTTCGTAGATTCTTCCTATGCCATTACATGAACTAAGGGTCGTCATACGAGGACCACCCCAATCGTCATGCTTCGCACGGTGTGGTCCGACACCTACACAAGCGCTTCAGTTTCTACCCACATTGGAAAAATAAACTTTTCCAATACTCACCGAAAAGACCATCGGCCGCCATCACCCTATAGGACAGCACTGCATTCGAACAGAACAGCGAAAAAATGACGAAAATAGTGAAGATGTTATGCACCCAAGGAATAACCGGCACCTGCATTATCTGAAAAGGAGAAATGTTGTAAAATAATTCACGGAGGCTGGACATAAGTCGTTGATAATTCAATTGATTGAATGCTTCTCCTCTCCTCATTTTCATTTCAAACTAGGGGATAATGCTGTGACTATTGCACCCATCGATGTAGGTGAAGTTACTGCAAGAAATACGAGATGGATGTACACGAAATGGTGCTCCGGGGGTAGGGAACTGCGAGCTGCTGCCATTTCAGAGGCTTGCTCATCGGTGACATTAAATAACCGCCTCTTTCAATTTTTTCGCTTCTAGTTAATGCAATGCGAAGGACCTGAGTCTCGACGCAAACGAGGAACTATTTGTTCAGAATCGAATTTGTAGGTGTTAAGCCGAAGGATGGGATTTCTTCATCAAACCTCTACTACGAAAAACATTTGAGCCAAAGTTTAGCGAAAGAGTTACTTGGGAAACTAATCACCAATCTGGCAACCTTCTTGGCGAAACGATAGATTACAACAGGTTACGATAGACATGTGTAAGTAAAGGGGGTTTACAGAGAATAACCGGCACTACTGTGCTTTCACGACTCCAGAGGTCGAGAAGAAGTCAAAAAACATTTAGATGAAACATCGCCCACGGGGGTATTTAGGGTGCTGATCACGGACATGATATCTATTATTAAAAATTCGGTCGCTTGCTGCAGCTTGCAGTGGATATGGGTCAATAAAGCCATCTCCGGAATGGAACCCTCTTAACCTCTCCCATATGACCGCATCGCTATCCACACGGCCATCCAGTCGCTGCCGGAGTCGCTGCGAATGAATCACTTGAATATACCCTGCAGCTTTCTTAGGGAAGCCTAGAAAATTCTTAAAACGCAACGACTTAACTATGGCTGAAGCTTCAAATCTTTTGTTGGTTAATTACTGACTATTCCGACTACGGTGCCGCGCTGCGCAGCGATGCAACTGTAAACTAGGACCAAGGGAGCCTTCGCAACAACAAAGCCTTTCCAGGCGTCACGTTTGCCTTAGGGCCCGTTCATACTTCGAGCGACTGGAGCGACGGAAATAGTGTGGTCTACGTAAATATTTAAGTCCACCACCACAACAGTTCATGCGTAAACTTTCTTCATTCAAACCTTTTAAAGGGGGGAGGGGTTATTTGGGGTGCTTGTCACGAATCTGACATCTGTTCTCGGTACAACAGCAGATTACAGCAAGTTAGAGTAGACACGGATACTGCGAAAAAGCTGGCTTTCAAGCAGGTTTCTTCATCTGGCCGTACTTTTTTTGTTTTGATTTATTAAAAAGAGGTTGAAATGCGAACACCGAACTCTGACGAGACAAAAATGCACTCTACACTGATAAAAATGAAAAAAAAACACCACTAGCAATGCACAGAACCCACCCCAGGAACCGATCCCTTGACCCCCTCTCGCAAGCCCACCGCGCTATCCTCTCGGCCATCCAGTCGCTGGGGGTCCTGCTGGTGAACGCCTCCCGTGAATACGCCTTATCGCTTCTACTAGGAGTTTATCAAATCCCATGTTCGCGCAATGATTGAAGCTCCAAACCTTTTGCAGGGTCATTTCTGAGCACGACAAGGGCATTCCATACGGTCTCCGGGCTACTCGCCCCCGTGACGTCACAGACGGCGCGCGAACGGAGTTTCGCACGACGTCTGGCGTCTCTCGCTGCCAACCGAATCTCTCACTCGCAGCCGGAGCCTCCATCTCTCCATGCACTTGCGCATTTTCTACACCACGGAGCGGAGTCCTCGTGGGTCCATGAGAATCCGTTTCACTTAGTGGCAGTAAACCATCTCCGGAGTGCGTTAATTGGTGCCAGACGCGCCCAGGAATGGTGAAACACTGACTAGCCTTTTAACAGAAATCCATGAGTCCTTGGATTTGCAAAATATGCACTTGAACTACGGTGATGATCCCAACGATGCACCAGGCATTCCGCTTCGACGGTATCCCGTATTACCATACGGACACTGCTACGAGCATCTTAACCAGGGATAGGGGCTGGTCTATCATATTTGCCTTTAATAGAGAAGGCCTGTACGTGATGGTAGCTTTTGTATCAGACATCAGTCCCTTGTTTTCTGTGCTTAACGCCAGAAATTGAGTCCTGGGCGTTTTCAGATATCCACCGGGTTCTTTCGAAGCGTATATGGATATGCCTGGATCATGGGAAACATATGGCACATGGCTATAGATGCAAATTGATTAGAGGGGGGTCAACATGTACTCAATGGTTAATCGGCCTTGCTCCAAGCGCTGCATAGTGCTGTCCTACAGGGTAAGCCTCACTCCTTCATTATACGGAAGACCATAGTGTTGGGGATGAGATGTTCATGAGCTCATTGAGAGGAAAGAGGCACATATGACCAATATTCTTCACTCCATTTAAGCTCTTTAGCTTTTCGGCCAACTGTCCTAGATTATCTACACTGACTGTGTATGTGTCGACTCTTCGACTCATGCCACCCCACTGTCGTAAAGACGGTAGGAAAAATCCTAGGAGCGTTGGCAGACCTCTATTAAGAATATTATGAGGACATTCAGGTGTCTGGTTAGACCTCGAAGGTCCCAGAGTGGTGGAGAAAGAGCTTTCGTCCATCCTTAGACAGCTTTGGAGTGTGGTTCGAGAAGTTATCTGATTGGAGCATTTGAGTCGTGCTCCTTCACTCCTCCTTAAAAATCTTCCCCTCCTATGGTTGCTCGCAAATATTTCAATGTGACCTCCTAAGCGTGTCAATGGCCTTTGCGTGATGTGGTCGGTACCAGTCCCTGTAGATTTCGTAAGCCGTCATCGACTTGGAGACTCCCTCATCGCGGCCGTGAGCTCATGATTCACACGTGGACAAAGTATGGAGACATTCGCGCCCGCGTGCACTCTTTCGTCTGGAATCTCTCCTGCCGCGCTCGCAACCGCGGTCGTGGGGGCGAGTAGCCCCGCAACCATTCCATACGTCAGTTCTGCGTTATCGGCCCGCACTGAAGCTGTACAGATTTTGCCATTTTTAACCTACCCAGAGGTCCACAGGAAATTAGGAAACCACTATGGTCTTCCCAGACAACGCTCTACAATGCTATACAGGTCGCTTTGAGAAACTCCACGGTCACCTCTTTCACCTTCCTCGTTAGATGCGATCAAGTGATCAACTTGATCCGTCAACAGTCCACACGTCGTCAGCAGTAAACACCCGCATTCGCCGCTGGTCTCGGACAGGGCGGCGAGACTTCGGACATGACTCATAGCTCTCTCGATTATTATATGTACCAGCGTCCGTCGCCGGCTTTGGATATAGCAGGCCACGCTGGGAACGTAGCCCAAACCCAGCAGGGGATGGTTCCTCACCCAGCGCCGGTCGCCGGAGCCGTACGCTGGATGTCTGGGCCACGCCAGGCTTGCCGGCTTCGGATAGGTCTATATCATACCATCGCTCTTCGCTAGCGAAGACGATGGACCACTAACACAATTGGGGAAGGGAACGCATCAAACGTTGTGGAGGGGCAGACGCGTGTAGCAGTTGTCCGACCCACCGCTAGCGAGGCCTCGCTAGCGAGGTGTCATACCTTCGAGCGATGCTACCCCATCAATCTCCCCTGTTTTCATAATTTTTAATTTCCTCGCGGCGCCAATAGGGTCCGGGGGGGAGGGGGGGTCACCATGTAGCACAGTCCTATTTGCCTTTTGAAACCGGAATTTATTTGTAGTAATGGTGTGTTCTAGCCCTCCCGAGGCAACTGCGCACAACGCTATTAACTGCGCGCCTATTCGCTAGCTTCACGCTAGCGAAGAGACTTCGCTCATCGCTCTGTTCATCGCCTTCGCTCGGGATGAGCGAAGGTATGACATAGGCCATATGGCTGACCACGCTGGGAACGTAGCCCAAACCCAGCTGGGGATGGTTCCTCACCCAGCGCCGGTCGCCGGCGCCGTACGCTGGACGTGCGGGCCACGCCAGGCTTGCCGGCTTCGGATATGGTGGGCCACGCTGGGAACGTAGCCCAAACCTAGTTAGGGACGATTCCTCACCCAGCGCTGGTCGCCGGCTTCGCGGGCAACTAACGTTGTGTAAGGAAGCATCCCTAGCGTCGAAGTCGTACATGTTGAAACGAACGCCTACTACAGATCGATTGATGCCTTGGTGAATATCAGTCACATCCCAGTACAACTCTCAGGAAAATGTCCGCAGCACTCCTGCTTCGTCTAAGGTTGTGTTCACAACCTATTCTAGCTCGTCCAGCCTAATCGAATTTCTGATAAAATTTTTGTCCAGACGTCGTGCTCTAAGCCACGAGGTGTGGTGCATTTCGGAAAGGGTGACCTGAGACAAAGAACTATCCTCCTCTGCATATAGCAGTATGGAAACTGGTCAAAGCACTGCCGAAAACGGAGGACCAAGGAGCAAGGCCTGGTTAAAACCGTAGTCGAACCGAGCGTACGTCCGATGAACTTTCTTCGCTGACCTCTCCTAGTCCACCCCTATAAAACTGGAGGACCTAGGCAGGTAGAAATAGCTTAATAATCCAGCGCGCGAAGTATGATGCTGTTGAAATCAACGTGAACAATTTCCAAATCAAAAGAAGCGTCTTCCAGACCATGACGTAGACCAATCAATAATATCGGTTGATATTGATTGCTTGATGGAAGCTTCAACATGGTGGCTGGTTACCTGGTCGACCTTCCGTCGGTTATCATAACCACGGAACACCCACACCGATCGATCAAGTCTGAGAGAGGACAGGTGAAACGATCGATATAAGGTCTGAGAGGAAACCGATATCAGCGTTCAAAATATCAATAATATCGGTCAATATTGATTGCCTGTGCGAAACTTCGTTATGGTGGCTGATTTCCTGATCGACCTTCCGTCGGCCATCAAATCACGGAGCACCCACCTAGATCGATCAAGTCTGGAGAGATCCAATAACGCCGTTCAAGAATGGATAATATCAATCGATATTGATTTTCAGAGCGACTAATAGGATCGACTCCCCGATCGAAGCACCATCGGCTATCATAATATGCTGTTGCTAATGTTAGGGAGTCTTCAGCATCCCGACGTACCTAGGATGACAGTTGCGGAAAGTCTTCTGAATCCTGGCACCCGTTGAGCGATGTCTGCGGCACATCCTCCCAAGCACCAATGTCATAAAAGTCGATAATTCTGTAGTTTTATAAAAACTTCTGTCAGAACCCACAAAAGCGAACAAAAAGGATCAGCCGTAAGGTGTGGAAACTGCAGTAAAGATCGAATGCGAAAATGAAGGGGAAATGAAGTGTAAGTGTGGATAAACCCGAACGGAACGCAAACGTACACCGAACAGATACGTTTTTCGAAACCTCATGGATTGTTCTTTGATTTCCATCCCTCTGGTAGTTGGTCGATAAATACCCTAGATGTGATCAACATGCGCCGTCTGCAGTTGATATGTCGTCGGCAGTAAACACCCGCTGTCGCGACGAGCTTCGGACAGCGCGGCGAAGCTTCAGACATGACTCATGCCTCTCCCGATTATCCCCGCCCCCCATTTTAGTAAACATAATAGTAAAGATGCTGTTGCCAACTTATTGTGTTTAGTCAAGTCGGAACATTGCTTAAGAGCGGCCACCAGCAACTAGGATTGCACGCCGATTTCACCCAAACTTTGTATACGGGGTTGTTTGTGGCGCAGATCACGAGGGTGACATCCGCACCTGAGTTTTCGAACGATGACGGTAGGCATGAGTGAGTAAGGATGATAGCAATGCCACAGGTTGCGCACAAAATTCCGGGCGTGAAATGTTTTAACGGTTTTTTAACGGAAATTTTTCGTCAAATTCCGGTAAATCGTTAAATTTCGTTAAAACATACAGTTAGCTGCGAACTGCATATCATTTCAAATGGAAAAAATCAGTGAGAACGTTTTATGTTCCTACTTCAACAGGTGGATAGCCTAAGTGAAACGAACGCAATGTAACATAGACAATTCACTACCAACAAAGTGTGGAGAGCAAAACAAGCAAGCTTTCAGCAATGAATTTGAGTTCAAATTAGATCAGGCAGACTCTGGAGTACCTTCCCTTTCCTAGTTCTCTGCGAAACCGCTTTGTGGATTCGCCTTGTCAAGAAGACACCTTTGTTCAGTTACATTAGAAATGGCCTAGAACAGTGCATTATCGGGGTAGAACACAACGGTGTTCCATAAAACTTTTAAATTGGTACAACACAAAACGTTGCATATAGCTGCAAGGTGACTCCGTTCGAGCCTATTTCCGCCGAAGGAACTAATAAAAATGCATTTAAAAGTCCACCAGCGGCATGTTTAGCATTCAGAAAAAGTAGCTTTCCAAAAAATTTTGTTGGTAGCGTTTTTCGTAAATCATTTAGAAAACGTCCAGCGGCCGAAAACATTCTTTCCGTGTGGACTATTTCAGGTGGCGAGCAAAAGAATTTTGGGATAAGCAGCGACAGGTGAGGATAGGAAGATCTTGCGAGGAGACCCGACCAGTATCTTATGGATAGTGGATTTGCTGACGTGCTTGGCAATTCGGGAAGAAACTTTTCTAGCTCCTAAATGCATTACATTTAAAAATTCAAATGCGCCATAGAGATCATGAGAAATAGAATGGAAGTAAAAATAAAAATAAAAGATTCGCGCGCTTACGTTACGGGGCAAGCCTATAGGTCAAACCTAAACAGATTGGCATTAGAGCGCAATATCTTCTCGCCAGGGACAGTTAATACTATGCAAGGGAGCGAATTGGGTTCCCAATTATTTGGCACCGGCGGCTTCCGCGACGCAACAGCGCAGTGCTATGATTCAGCAGCTTCGCGCGCGCGATCCACGTACTCTGACCCGTGAGTTGAAGGTTGAGCTCTCCTACGTTGATGGAAATTACAATGCATCGACTGTACGAAAGTATTACGCGTCTCCAGCAACGGGGCGCTACACGTGGACGGGGGAGGCAGTCCTTGGCTTCGACCGCCTTGAACATAGCAGTCGGGTTTGGTGACGTGGAATTTCCCACAAGGTACGCGTACGTACGTGTAATGCAAGTTGCACCGAGAGGGACCTAGGTCAAACTGGTAAAAACCCGTAACTTTTTCGAGTACTGATGGACGGTCTTACTTAGATCTAACCAGATTCTCCTGAAGTCGCGTCATATCGACGTGGCTGGCATATCATTTTCGATATCCACCGACACCATGGTCAGTCGATATGGAGGAGGGTCGTTGAGCGTCGGTGGCGGATCGCGGCTCTTCCACCGCCGCTACAGGAGAGCACTGGGAGACGGGAGCAGTTCCTGCACGAGCACCTTGGACGCACTACACCCCGGAGTCCCTTCCCTAGCCGAGTTGTGCGCTCGAAGAGCGCACAACCCATCTCCGATGTCCCCCTCAGCGACGAAAGCAGTCTCGGCACGGATTGATGTGCAAGTTTGCGTGGCACTCCAGCAGGAGCTGGCATATTGCCAGCGGAGCAAATGGTTAGTTCTAATGGCTATCCTGATGGACTGCCCCCCTCGTCCACTAGTTGCGCCGAAAAATTCACCATCAAAATTTCCCATCTCCTTCCAACCCGTATTCCGCCGAGACTGATACTGGGATCAGTGTTTTCAAAAAAAACCCCTTAGTAATAAATGAAGAACAGAAAAAGCGATTCGCGAAGAGAAAATCTACTTACCGCCCAGTATACTAAGTAGAAAGACACACTGACACGAAAGACAGCCAACGTGATAATATTTAGTAAAGCCACAAGACGGAACGGCGTCGACTTCTTCTTCACCCCATATCTGAATCAAACATTTTCCAAGAAAAAACTCAAGTTTGGGGCATTTTCAGGGAAAATTACGGTGCAAGTCCAATAGGATGGTATAGAGGGGGGGGGGGGGGCGGAGTCCAGCAGATACTCTCGTTTGAATCGATAACTTCTCTGACGCTTTTGCGTGAGCACACTGCCTATTGTCACATTATGTGCTTCCCACCTCTTGACCCAGACATGCGCGTCGACTGCATAGAACTGTAAGATGGGCTCAGCTGTTGGAATTTGTTCCACGTTTCGTTACATTCTGCCGTTTTTTTATTTTCCCTCAACTAGGAATACTATTTAAGGCATCGTCCAATTGCCAAGACTAGAGAACATAAAGCTTGAATGTGTTTTATATGGCACGTATTTCTATTTGTTTCCACTCTAACAAGGGAGGCCCATGAACTTCACCCAAAGATTCTCAACATGACCTATACGGTCTTGTAAAGCACTGGACGAGGATCACAGAACTGGGTTTCGTTTTTGCTACGGGCCACTAGGTGGTCAGAAAATGGCAAAAAATGGTACCGCTTCAGGGCGAGCTGATATGGCAAAATAGACACCTGGAATGGCCCTGTCGTGCTCTGAACTTAACTTACGAAAGGATTGGAGCTCAAATTAAAGTTTGATTATAGTAATTTCCTACGTTTCCTAGATGAAGCTGCAGTGTACATTCAAGTGGTTCATTCGCCGCCGCTTGCGGCAGCGACTGGATGGCCGAGTGGACAGCGAGGCGGACTTGCGGGAGTGTGTCGAGTGTTCAATTCCTGGGGTGAGGTTTCTGCGTCCCTCGATGTTTTTGCCAATGAAGATTACATTTTGGCTCCGGCAAGGTACCTTTTTCGCGTCTTAACCCCGCTTTCAACTTGTTGTCAGATGTGGAAGAAGCTGGTCTTGTTGTGTGGAGCAATATCGCGCATCCATTAAATGATGCTTGTCTCGCTGAGAAAGGTTCCGTTAGATGTCATCCCCATATGGCCTCTTTGGTATGTTCTCAATTTTGGAAGTGTTTCCCACTGACACCTCATTCATGAACAAGATCAACAAGCATTGATTTGACCCATCATCAAGACAAGCTCATTGCTCTTCGGATTTCCTCACAGACTGCTTTTCATTCTTTTCACGACTTTCACTATTTCAGCTAACTGTTCCCAAGTACTGCATATTTTATCCAACTCCTACGATAGGTCCCCTTGAAGTGTGTTTCTTCCTCACTATTTTCTTACATACTAACGTGAGACGGATCGGGGGCATTGCAGATGGGAGCACTCACTCCCTCTACTCTAGAGGTCGAGAAAATTTTTTGTCTAAAACCCATCCTTAGCGTTATTTTGGATGCAGAGCACCAATTTGGTAACTAATTTCGGTGAAACGATAGATTACAGAAGGTTGCAATGGATATGTGTAAGTTAAAGGAGTATACGCAGATAAATCGGCACTGCTGCCTTTCACGACTCCAGAGGTCGAGGAGAGGTCGAAAGAAAATTTTTAGCTCAAACGTCGTTCGAGATTACTTTGGGTGCTGATCACGGATATGACATCTATTTTTAAAATTTCGGTCGATTACGGTAGGTTACGGTAGATATGGGTGACTAAAGCCGTGCACGTTAGTGAGATCGCTTCCTTCTCCAATGTTGTCAGACATATTTTCCAACCTTCGACTTAAGAGTGACAGGTTCGTAGTCAGCAGCTTAAATAGTTCCCGACAGGGACATTGCAGGTGTCACTTATGCCTTATCAACCCGCTCTGAAGTGATACCATTTTTGCCATTTCCGGACCACCCAGTGGCCCGTAGCAAAAACGAAGCACAGTTCGTGATCCTCGTGCGATGTCCTACAAAACCATATAGGTCTCGTTGGAATCTTTGGGGGAAGTTCATGGCTTCCCTTGCAAGTTAAATGAGAGCATTTAAGTGGACCACCCCCCCCCCTGACCTGATGATACGTACCAAAATTACTCCTATTGTTGTGCGAAAACTAAAAAACGATCGATGGAAATGTAAAACGCACAAATTCATTAAACTCCTCGTATGAAGAAACACTGAGTTGAGTTCCATAAGAAGGCCAAATACTACGACTCCAAGGTATTTGTTAGTAGCCTGGAAAAAAGACGGACGTTCTCTATTCAAAGCAGGTACACTGCTAAGCAAGTGTGAAAACGGAACTAACCAGTGTTACAACGAAACCCGTGATGACGACAACGTGATGGAAGAGCAGCTCTATGATGCGAGCTGACTGCTCGTTCACCACCAAGTCGATGAAATCGTGCAGAAGATAACCAAACGAAACGAGCACCTGAACATGCAGAACGAACTCTAAAAAACGAAGCACACGAAGCGTTGAGACACTAACCAGCTCAACGGCTGCTTGCGCGCGCTCGTTTATGAGATCTTCAAAAAGCTGCTGGTAGAAAAGCAAGCAGTAGGCAGCCCACAAGCCGCTTACCACCGAATGGATCAGCGACACAGCTTCGTTGGATATCCGCCACTTTTTGTTCGGCGGAACCACCTGAAAATGCACTCCATGTCCAACGATGCACGCTCACGGAAAGCAGCTGTAGGCACAAGTCTAGAGAGACGGTCCACCGCCTTTCTCCGCCTTAACAACTAATGAACTTTTGACTTGAAAAGTTAGGCATGGAGACGTGAAAGTTACCACTGTAAGGCACTTAGGTCTCCTAAGGGTTTAGTTAAGCTGGCAGTTGTGGAAGAGATACAGGGTAGGTCCTGCTCTCTAGACTCGCACCTGTTTGCACTTACAGTCAGGTCCCTGCTGCTGTCGCTGTTTCGGTTCCTTCCACGCAGTCCGAAGTAGGAGAACGCCCGGAAGGTGCACTTGCCGAATAGGTACCACCTCACCACATATTGCAGGACGCGGAAGAAGAGAAAGGAACCAACTATCTGAAAACGGGTGAACCTCGACAAGGTCAACGCAAGTACAGCGGAGAGCGCATGTCGCAAAGGCACCCAGCACTGGGAGGTGGGAACACCCCAGCCAATCATACCCGAGCGTAGCACCGACCGTACCGCACCAGGTAATCAGGGTAGCGACCGTGCACGGCCTCTTTGAATGTGACGCTCATTTGACGGGGCCTGATTGGCTGGCGCTTTTCCACCTCCCAATGCTGTGCGCCCTGTACCTGGCGCAGTGACTTACAACTGAGAGATGAGGGATGTGAACAGCGAAGCCGAACACTACAAAAGAGCGAGGTAGAGAGATATCGAGATCGAGTAGCCTCGAGTGATCCGCCCGCCGCATAGCACATCGGACGGGTGAACAATGGAGACAACTCGCGGCCCACCAGGAATTTCTCGATATCACTCTACTCTGCACGATCACACACGAAATCAACTACGACAAACACTTACCCAGCCAAATGCCACTCCGATGGCGTACCATCTGTCTCGAGCATCTGCCCAGTCGGTGGCTGATGTGGTGAGATTACCCGCTCCCATGAAAGCCGCCTTCTGAAAATGCGCCTTCTGATATGTGAAAATGCGCTACTAGGCGCGCACCGAACAAAAATGAAACAGTACTGAAGAGAAAACAGGGCGCAAAGCGGCTCGAGAGGGGAGGGGGTCACCTTGTTCTGAGTGGTTATCCACCTTGGTAGGAACGCACGTGAATGCCAAACTACATCACAAGTGGCCTAGCTCAGTTCACCACTGGGGTAGAACACACCAGTGCTGTGAGAAATTTTTAACAAACAACACAGAACGGACTACAGAACTGCAACACAGAACGGACTACAGAACTGAATAATTTCATGGTGACCCCCCCCCCCCCCCCCCGCAAGGCGCTTAGCGCCAAAAACAGCGTTCAGAGGAATTGTGGAGGGAGAGAGCAGTCCCTCATAGGAGTGGATTTCTTCGATGTAAACTTCACGCCAGGGTAAGGTTGCGTTCTCCTTACCGCGGTGCACCCTGGCTCTAGAATTCCGTTAGAATATAAATCCATAGTAAGAAGAAGGGGTCATTGACAGTCTCGTCATTGACAGTATCCCCCCCCCCCCTAATACGCATTCTGCCGGGCTCTAGTGAGCCCCAGCACATCACCATGCAATAGCGTATAACACAGCATTGAATTACTAAAAGCGCCCTAACAGTTATTTCTTCTCTACGCTACGAAACCGACCTAACAGACAAGAGAGTGGCGGTGGAATATCAAGAACACCGGCGAACCAAAGCCTGCCTCTGACCCATAAGCAATACAATCAGCTCTCAAGCACTGAAAAGTGTTGAAAACCAAATTATAACCTTGGCTAAGCCAGCGGAAGTTATTACTAGCCGAAATGTCGGAACGACTGGGCTATTTATCAGTGAGAGTCCCAGCGTGTTGTTGTTGAGGCTTAAAAGCCACGAATGTTTGTTCAAAGTTGATAACGATATAGGGTGCAAAGCGGCACGGAGGGTGGCATGTGAGGCAGCCCTAATAAGTGTTTTGTGTTGCTCTAAATTAAAAAATTTACACAGCACTCGCGTGGTCTACCCCTGTGGTGAGCTGAGCTAGGCTACTTCAGTCTGTGCATTTGTGTGCCTCCTTACGAAGGCAAATAATTGTGGAATATACCGGGACCGGTGTATTCTGCATGTTGCTCGTTGAGAGCAAGGGCTGGCGGAATGCATCCCGCGGAGCATTAGAGACGTGCTCCTGTGGATAGCCAGTGACGGCCCTCAGTCGTAAACCATATCCGACGGGGAGACAAGGAAGGAACGGTGACCACGCCCGTAGAAATGCCCACAAAAAACCTTCCCCAGTAGATATTGGAGGCTCATTTTCCTACTCTGACCGCACTTTTTTTTCGGTCTATGTAAATACTTTTTGTTGCTCTCTAATAACCTTGTGCTCATAAATCTATTTGCCTATTCTCGTGTTAAATCTTGTGAAGTACTGGATATCGGAACCGATATCAGTACAGTAATCGGATCGGTTGCAAACTGACGACACTTAGTGTCCGACTTGGGGACCACGCCGTAACTTGGATCCAAGTCCCCGTTTCAGTGTCCATTGACAATGTCACAACCAACTGCCATCGATGCCATGGACGGAACCGTCATGGATCAGCTTGGCGAGAATACTCCACAGCCGTTGGAGTACTGGGATCAACTCGGAGTGAGTTGCCGGTTTGAGACTTTAAATGCTTCCTTCGGGAATATCCTAAGCGGTTAGATAGCGTGCTAAATGAACAGATAAGGAATTTAGCTCGGTCTAAACGGTCTAAGATTTTAGATGCTGTTAGAGGTACTATAGAAGGTACGCTCGAAAACAGGATTATAAGCGGCGGATATCACGACCGGCTCACCGTAACCTTAGGCGTCGGGTGAGACGTCCATTGTGCAATCGCAGAGCCAGGCTAAGGAAGGGTCTCCAGGGTGTGTGCCATGCAAGCTGCTCGTATGGAGACTGCTTTCTTCGCTCAGAGGGAGTTCGCGGCTGGGTTCTGCGCTCTTCGAGCGCAGAGCCAGGCTAGGCAAGGGACTCCAGGGTGTGTGCCACACAAGCTGCTCGTATGGAGACTGCTTTCTTCGCTTAGGGGTAGTTCGCGGCTGGGTTCTGCGCTCTTCGAGTGCAGAGCCAGGCTAAGGAAGGGACTCCGGGGTGTGTGCCATGCAAGCTGCTCGCATGGAGACTGCTTTCTTCGCTCAGTGGGAGTTCGCGGCTGGGTTCTGCGCTCTTCGAGCGGCGAAGCGCATACGGCTGAAGCAATGCGCAAAAACGCGCAACGTCGTGTAGACGTCGAAACCTCCCAGATCTCAGATACTCAGCTGAAGTGCAAGAACGCCGCGACGAACGGGAACCGAACCCCCGACATCCCTCTCATGAAGCGAACCCTCTACCTACTGCACCACGACCCACTTGCCCACGGTGCCATCGCAGGCACACAAGACATCGATCGTACGTCGCAGCGTGTACGCCGACGCGCGATCTCTGAGCTAGGAGGGACAGCAAAGTCTCGACGCGACCCGCACTGCGGTTACTGTGAGCCGGTCCTGATATCCGCCGTTTATAATTGTCTCGCTCGAATTGGTAGACGCACGCTTGGAGCCAGACGCTAGGAGTAAGGCCAGATGCTTTGAAAGCGGCATTTTGCAATGAGATTGGGATAACGCTTAATGAATTGCGCGAATTTTCGCCACAGGTGAACCTGCATAGCCAAGCATTCTGTGATTTAGCACTGACACTAGGGTGCGAAATTGACCAAGTTAAGGAACCGGTAATTTCTAAGGGTAACGAGGTTCTGAAATGGCAGAGCAGCATAGACAGTTTGAGATCACAGCTTGAATACGAGCTGTCTAAAAAGGAAAAATGGTGGAAATGGTGGAGTGCCATAGAAACCAGTTGAGACTTTTGCAGGAAGAAGCTAAAAGTTTTGGAACTGGGGTAACGCGGTCAGTGGCTGGATCCAGCCGTGAACCGATAGCAGGTGAGAACGGCAACAGAGTTAGTGAATGGAGTGCGGTTCGCAGCCACTACACTTCGCTTAAAAGTGACCATGTGCATAACTCTATTCAGGGACGGATCGCGTCCCTAGCCATGAACGCTGGACGACGTTGCGAGCCAACGGAAGCGTCTCGCGCCTCATCACGACTGTCCTCGCAGGAGTCTTCCCGAGGGTCAGTGAATGGTGAGTCTCTCAGTACTTGCTCGGATCCGAGCATTACGTATGGGAGAGCCCTTGCGGATGCAGTAAGTGACATGTTAACTGCATTTAGGGAAGTTTTTAAGGCTCAAAGCGTAGCCAATGTTCCCAAATACGGCGGAAAAAATTGTTTAACCGAATTTTTACGTGGGTTAGATGAAAACAGTCTGATCCTTGGAAAGAGAGGGCGGTGAGCGGTTTTGCGCACAATTACGGATAAGCTTACCATGTAGAACTCCTGACCGGAATCACCCATAGTCTCTAGTTAAGGCGAAAATTTAAAGAATTGTGGTGAAAATTGAAAGAATCTAGGGAGAAGAGCGACGTTCTCCTTTCCTCAACTGCCTCCATAACCGATCCGACTGGAAAATAACTTCAGTGTTCCCCGAGATGCGCTTCCCAATCGTCTCCTATCAGCTGTTAGGTTTTTGGAAGGCGTCATGCCAATTAACGACGGTTTCGCGCACAGCAAACTTGTCCAAATAGGGCGGACCGGGCAGCGCGTTGTACCGAACGACTGCCCCCTCCCCCCCCCCCCCCCCCCCCCGACAATATTGGTCGGGTGGTTCCTCCTACGGTATAGTGGCACCCACCTCACCGACACTAATCAATTGCATATGCAAACTTTCTGCCGCAGTTCCATACTGTTACCACGTAATGTCTTACATTGACGTTGAATACCATTTAAAATTTTCATAGCTCATCGTAGTCTACATAGTTGAAGCATTGCTGATGCATTACGCTGTATCGACAAGGAATATGTAGTGAAAACATTCCGCAGCAAATTCAATAAAAACCATCAAATAGCGTTTCTCTACGGAGATCCGGTACCAGTGTAAAGGTACAAAAACGAGACACAGCTGGGGAGTCGAACTCTCGATGTCATGGCACAAAGCAGCACCTCTAATTCTGCGCCATCTAGGCCCACCTTCCGACTTTTTGCACCTCCGTAATTGGGACTCTCACGTTCTGTTTCCTACCACATAGAGAACGGGTGCATCAGAGAATAAATTGCGTACGTGCGATAGAGGATTGACAGGCTTCATAGGAGCAGTTTCGAAGTTTGCCTGTCCCGCCATATCTCGCTATACTATTAGGTTGTCCCATAAGTCCCCGCCGTTTTTTTCAACGATTCACTGCAGATTTCGTCGGCGGTCTCTTGCATAGCGCTGCATAGCTTTCGAAAGAGAATGATTTGCTCTATCAGAACATGTATTGCATTCCTTTTTTCATCATGGATTTTGTTAATTTTTAGGTCGTTGAAGTGAAAAGTGAAAAAGTGAAAAAGCAGCCATTTGCGCACTTGTTCTCCCCGCTTAGGTTTGTAATTTTTTGCGCAGTTTTTTATAGCACTTTGAAGACAATGTTCTGTACTACAAGAATGTGTGTTAGTGCTATTTGCTCATTTGTCCTTTATTGATTTTTAGATCATCAAATTGGGACGTCCGAAGGAGGGTGGTTATTTTTGCCGTCAGCTCCTGCCCTGCGGTTGGACTTTTTGGGTTGGTGTTATATGTCATTCGAAAGAGAATGTCTTGCTCTATAAGAATATGTGTTGCGTTTATTGATTTCTATTGAATGTCAACAAAATGCCAAAAAGGGAAAAATCGTCTTCACCAACAACTCCTCTCCTTCTTCAGTTGTTGATATTCGACAGAAATCAGCGTGAGCCAATAAACGCGACACAAATTCTTACTGAGCAAGACATCCTCTTCCAAACGACATATAATACCAAGCAAAAAAGTCCAACCACAGAACCGGAGTGTTGGTAAAAATTCGGACGGAAAAGTCGGAATTCCCAATTTGATGGCCTAAAAATCAGTAACGGGCAAGTGGGAAAATAGGACCAACACATATTCTTGTAGCACAGGACCTTGTCTTTCAAGTGCTATAAAAAACTGCGCAAAAAATTACAAACCTAAGCTGAGAGAACAAGTGCGCAAATGGCTACTTTTTCATTTTTTCACTTTTCACTTCAACGACCTAAAAATTGACAAAATTCATAATGAAAAAAGAGACGCTATACACGTTCTGATAGAGCAAATCATTCTCTTTCGAAAGCTATGCAGCGCTATGCAAGAGACCGCCGGCGAAATCTGTAATGAATCGTTGAAAAAAACGGCGGGACTTATGGGACAACCTAATATATAGCAAACCATTCATTTACTGTAATGGAAGTAGTAAGGCCTAAAGAAGAAAAGAATACGGAGTGGTTATTCTATTCTCGAGGCTTGGGAGCGAAGTCCTTAACCAGACGTTTGGCGAATGAAACAGAACAGGCTATTAGAAAAGGAGGAACTGGCCTTTCATCACCCGAAGGTTTCCGTTCTCATTGCAAGAATCAGGTCTCCGTTGATAACCTTCACCCAAAGGGGTAGCATAGAGCACTGTGATCTTGAAAAATTAATCCTAAGGTTTTAAGCGCGTTACTTTCGCAGTGTTATTCAACGTCACTGAGCGCAAATCGTCCGTATGAAAAATTGCCACCCGCTAAAATGCTGGAAGAATCAGAAATATGCATATCTTTAAAAGACAGATTTGTGACCCCAGCACATGGAGTCCTCGCCACATCGGAATCCATGTTCGAATCCTAATCGCTCGCCTGTGAAATCAATTTTATTCGTTCGTCTAACCACTCAGAAGTTCAGGAATCGGTTTACTCCATTAACGAAAAAGTCAGAAATCGCTGTGAAAACTTTCTACACTTTTTTCAAGAAGTGACTGCCCAAATGACGCCAGAAAGGAGGATGAAGTGCCTAACATTAAAGAGTTCGAAAATGAACGTTGGACAGGCGAGTATCGATTAACTGCTTGAAATCTAAAAAACGGTTTATTCCATGTTTCGAAAATTCAGAAATCGATTTTGTTCAATCGATGACTTGTTGAAAAAATTGTGCTCAACTCTACCAGTCACTAGTAAATGGCGGTTCTCCTCTCACGGTTTTGGCCTTCTATACGTTTTCAAGAAGTAATTGTACAGATAACGTTAGGAAGGAGAATCGAGGGCCTAATTCATTAAGGAGACTGAATATGAACCTTGGACGGGCACGATGCGTATCACGGACAATTTTCGCTATATCCGCCCAACGGCGCTCCGTCATTAGCGAATAAAGCAGCAATCAATAGCATGCCGGCGGAGTAGCACTCAACAACACATTTTCTTGATTCCACATCCCACAAGGGAGTTGCGCCCGCTGTGAGTTATTGACGGTCCAACAACCACTGTAAGTGGATTCGCCTCCATTTCATTGGTGCTACTACTACAAAGCATATCGAAATCGAATCGGGTGAAGATAGAAAAGGAATGAAACCAGACGACCGCTGGCTAGACGGCTGCCGCTAGGGCTATCAGCATAGACTGGTCTATCGGACGACCCTATCAGCCCATCAATCAAAAGTCCGGAACGGTGCAGCGCTATTATCACTATCATTCTACACCAGCTAAAAGAGTGAAAAGTAGCTCCGGACATGAGCTCGTAAACGGCGCCGGATGCGGAATTATGACGCCGACAAATAATTCATTGCATTTCATGTACATTTTCGTACATGACTACTAGTAGTACCACCGCTATATATAGACATACATAAATGATAAAGCATTGCGCTACTCCACCCCTCTTGGGATGCGCCACGCATTCTACCTCTTCGGTATGTCGTGGAAGTAACTTGAATGAGTATTTGTCCTATGAAATGACTCACGGTGGCCAGCCGATGTAGGTCGGTGTTTTATCGTTCCCGTAGCGCGCTTCGCGCCATGTTGCAGTACCACTAAGCCTAAGACAATCGCATCAAGCTAGCTGCTCTACTTACGCAGCTTATTATATTCGAACCTTGCTCTACCTTCCTTAAGATGAGGTGAGTAGTTTTGCGGTATGAAGCCATCCAGACCATCCCCTCCCCCACCACCACCACTACTCACAACATCAGCACCATCTCCAGACGGTTCAGTGATATCGTCGCTTGTGCTCATCAGTGCCTTCGTCCCGTAGGTTCTTGGGCAACCCTGATGCTTCACAGCACGGTCACCGTTTCACGTCAACTGGATTGCATTAAACGTCAACCTCGGGCAAAAATCGACATTCTCGATAGGTACTGAGCCTCTGCTCGATTTTGGTCACACGACGAAAAGTTTTTTTTGACAGAAGGGAAGATTCCCCCTCTCCTAAAACTAAGTTAAACAGATTTTTTCAACGCAGGACCGCTACAGTAGTGGCGAATTGCCTAACCGTCATCGACAGACAAACAGAGGAACGTCAATTTCAAGCTACAATCAACAATGTCGCTCGATACTTCGTTATATCTTCGTTGAAATCTTCAAAACCCATGAGTTTGAACAATTTGTATCAGAACCGACCAGAGGAAGTTCAGTTTTGGATTTTGCCCTAGGCAATAGAAAAAGTGTTGTAAGTGATGTTCGAGTAGGACCTCCGATTGGCAGTAGTGATCACGCTACAGTTACTTTTAGTTTGCTAGCAAATCATATAAAAAGCGAGAAATTTAGATGGATTCGAGACTTCAAATCTGCCGACTACAACCAAATTGGGAGGTACCTACTGAGCATTGATTGGATAGGTATCGTAAATAGTGGGGAAACAGTTGATCAATTGTATGAAACGTTGGTTGCTATCCTTCATCGTACAGTTGAATTGTTCGTACCAATGCGGAAAATCTGCTATGCTGGGAACTCTTCCCACCCATATTACAAGTCGCTTTCGCCTCTGGGATAATGCGCGTTCAAGGGGAAGACCTGAGGACTGGCAGGTATATGACGTGCTTCCGCGAAACTAATCAGAGCTCTTCATCGATATAACAGCTGTTAGGTCAGGGGGTCCCCCACTACTGTGCGGTGTATATTTGGTGGATTACCAATGGGGTGGCTTTACTATTCAGTGGAACAAAGGTTTATTCTCACGATTTTATAGTAGAACCCACAATAGTGGTACATGCATCGTATATATACACAATTTCAGTGGGCGTAGCCACGATATGGCGACATTCTGGCCGCCCAGTCGGTATCATCAAAGTAAACCTAAAAGACGGTGCCGCACTCGAGCACCACGGGAGATTACATTCACGAGTGCCTACTTGCGGTATTGCTAGGTTATGCCTGTGGATGATATTCAATGGTTCTTATCTTATATTGCCTACCTAAGTGTCTTAAGTCTTATCATTCAGAGCGAGGTGTCCTATATGTCAGAATACAATAGTAGATTAATACATATATCTAGATATAGACCCTGGTTGGGTATATTCACAACACTGGGGCGGGGCCCGATGAGCGGTAGCGATAAACATGTTACTCACAAAAGACTCTAATAGAAATCTATTAACTAGTTAGTGTTACATCCAACTATCAATCGTGTTGCGTATTCACAACAATTATAAACAAATAGCTGCACATTAACATATTAAGACAGCAGGCGATACACAACCCACAAAAATGATGAAACATTCTACAGTTTCTGTCGTCCTTATAGATTGCGTCAACTCCGTTCCATTTTTCATCGTGCCATTTGATTGCATGTAGTCGGGATTGTTAGCCTGGAACTCCTTGCGTTCGAAATGTTCTCGCTGTAAGACACAACGTTTTTAACAGCTCGAGCTGGTTGTCGCCGAACCGTGCTTTCGGCAGGTTTTGGCATTCTCGTAACGTTCCTAGTGCCATTATTTGAATCAGCGGGTGGTTGATCCAGCGTTTCCATGCTGGATTGAATTTCCAGCGGGATTAGACGATTAATCGGCCTCTGGATGATCTTTCCTGACGCGGTTTGTAGCATCGCACTTCTAATTTCGTTGTCTCTGCTGGTGACCAGGTCTAGTATTACTGCCATAGGCCACGAACCTCTTGGTTGTTGAGAGTCGTCGTCTAGAAGCACTACATCTCCTATTGTTGGAGACTGGTTGGACTTTCTAGAAGTCTTGCTTGCCATCTTGTGTCGATCCCTTAGCTCCATGAGATATTCGTTTTTCCAGATCGACCAAAACTTTTTAGTGATCTTCTCTGTCTCCGATATAGCCTGTTTAGCTGCTTTATGGGACGAAAGTTCAGGATATGGTCGGAAGTCAGGATCTTCGTCGTCTTCGTTTAATGTAAGCTGGGATGTTCCATGGCGTACATCTTTATAAACGAAGTCAATAGGGCGAAGAGTCTCAATGGCACAATCTCGATCACCAATTGTTGTTAACGGCCTTGAGTTAACAACACTTTCTATTTCGCACAGTGTTGTATGAAGTAACTCATCGATAAGCTTTCGTCGTCCAACGGTTTTTTGAAACGATCGTTTGACGGTTCCTACCATTCTCTCCCAAACACCACCCATCCATGGAGATGATGGAGGTATAAAGGTCCAAAGGATTCGATAATCCGCCAAAAATGAGGATAACGAAACATCTTCAACGGTCTGGTTGCGGCTCAAGAGACTTTCCGTGAGTTGGAAATTTGTTCCGTTGTCGCTAATTATCTTCCTGGGAACTCCTCTTCGAGCGATGAATCTCTTGAGGGCAAAGATGAAGTTCTTAGCTGACAAATCCATTGCTACTTCTAGATGTACGAGTCTTGTCACAAGGCAAGTGAACAGGGCGACGTATCGTTTGCAGTCCTCTCCAGAACTTGATTTCGTCGTGATTGGACCCAAAAAATCCACTCCGGTGTATGAAAATGGAGGTGATTGGGTAACTCTTTCGCTTGGAAGAGGTCCCATACTGGGGTACTTGTACGGAACTGCGTTAGCTTTTCTGCAAGTGGAGCAGTTTTTAAGCGTTCGCTTGCATAGACTCCTGTCGAGCGGTATCCAAAACCGCCGTCTAATGTTGTACAGGAGCTGATTTGACCCGCAGTGGGCCAGAGCCTTGTGTAGGCTTAGAGCGATAAGCGGTCCCAGTTTGCTTTGCTTAGGAATATGTATTGGATTGACTGTCGAGAAACGAAGATCGGCGTTCTGGAGCCTACCAAATCTCCTATATATTCCCTCTTTGTCGATTCTCACATTCAGCTGTGTGTTTTGCAGCAGTAACTCAGATTTGAAGATCGTTTGTTCTTGGCGAATGACCAATCTTTCGGCAATAGTAGCTTCTTCGGCTGAGGGTGACTCTGTCTGCAGTCCTTTTCTTGACAAGGGTAGACATCGACCCTTTGTTGCGTTACGAATAAATCGAGCGCAGTAAGCGACAATCCGAACCAACTTGGAGTAGCTGCTGAGTTTCTCCGTTGGCCATATAGGAACTACGGTGTGTTCCTCTGTATTAGAAGCATATAATGCTGCTTCGTATTCTGAACCAGAGCTCTGCTGGCATAAATCCTCAGCTTTTTTGACAGGCCAAAGGTCGCTTGGTTGGTTAAGCCAAATTGGGCCACTCCACCAACGATGTTTGGCTAGATCATCTTTACTAACTCCTCGTGTGGCACAGTCGGCGACGTTCTCGTTCGTAGGCACATGGAAGAAGACTACTTGAGTGGATTCTCGAAGTCGTTTTGCAATAACGCCTACTTTCTGTACGAGGGTGGAGACGATTGATGGCAACCGTCTGTTTCCTTGAACCCAGCATAGCGCGATAGTCGAATCGCTAAATACGTTGATCTGCTCGAACTTCGTGTCTATCCTTTGAATAGTTGACTCAGCAAGGCTCAACCCGATGAAGATTGAGAGGAGCTCGAGCCTTGGAATCGTTTGTTCCTTGCTTATGGTGGCAATCTTGGATTTTGCCGTGAACAGCCGTGAGTCCTTCCTATTTCCGCATGATGTCGTCGTGACGTAGATGCTGCAAGCGTAAGCTCTTTTAGAACTATCTACGAATACAGAAAAAACGTAACGTATGCTTTGTGGAATAATTCTTCTCCATAACCTTCCTAGGTAAGGTAATTTCGAAACCGTTTATTTCTGAATGGATGGTTTTCCATGTCGCTTCATCTTCGTCCGAAAGTGGTACGTCCCATCCATACTTTTTCTTATGCAGATCTTGAAGAAAGATCTTTGCTGGGATTAGAAGCGGCGTGAGTAGTCCAAGAGGGTCGAAGCAGTACCCATTGATTTGACTCAATACAGTACGTTTGGAGACCTTCACTGATTGCTTTTCAACGCACTTCAATGAGAGGGTGTCTCCTTCCGCGTTCCATTGAATTCCAAGCACCTTGATGTCGGTGGATGCGGCTCGATCAGAGTCGGGAATCGTCTTGTTGACATAGGCGGAATTAGACAGGTAGTCTCGTAAGTTCATCCCTATTGATGAAAATAACGTCTTCGATTCGGCGTATTTGTGAAGTAGATCATCTGCATTATTTCCTTCCAGAAACACGTTGTCCACGTACAAAGAGCTGGATAACTCTTGAGAGATTTCTGAGTGCGATGCTTCAATGTGCTTTAGTATGCACTGATTCAGAATTGCAGGGCTGGCATTTATGCCAAAGGGTACTCTGCAAAATCTAAGGTGTTTCAGATTACTTCCTGTTGCAGGCAGTGAAATATCTTTCACCCATAGGAATCTCGTAACATCTCGGTGATTGGCAGGTAGCCTGATTTGCAAGAAGGCTTTTTGTATATCTGCTACCATTGTGTAGAGATGCGTACGGAATTTCAGAAGCACCTCGTGGATCAGTGGTGTTAGGGAATGTCCTTCGTAGATGACGTCATTCAGGCTGAGCTCATCTCTTGCGTGAGAAGAAGCATCAAACACCACCCGTAGCTTAGTGGATTTCGACGGTGTCCACACATGTCTGTGTGGGAGGTAGAAAGTTGCGAGCCTGTCGTCCTCTTCCTTAGCTTCCTCAATGATACCATCCTGCAGGTAGCTCGTAAGCGTGTCGTTATAGAGGTTGAATTTCTCTTTGTCTCCTTGTAGTGTGCGCAGCAAATTCTGCAGTCGACGAATTGCGACGTTGAAGTTGTCCTTGAGGTTTCTCACCTCGTCCGTGAAAGGAAAACCGGCAGTGATTCTTCCGCTTTCGATTGTAATGGTTTTCCTGTAGCTATCCATGAACTTGACTATAGAAGCTTCATCGGTATCGCTGTCTGTGTTAATTCCAGGCGATTCGAGTTCATACAGATGCTTTATGTTCTCTTTGTAGTCGTCTTTAGCTGTCAGCGACGGCGTTGCGATAATCAGAGAACTGCATTCAGAAGTGCTATTCTTTGTCAGAATAGCGGTTTTATCACAAGCACCGGAGATTGTGTAGCCAAAGATCGTTGGCGTTAAAATCAATCCAGACGGCAGCTTGATAACTGAGGTTTCGTGGTCGATAACCTTGTTGAGGAGATCCTGCCCAATGATAATGTCTGGCGACACTTCGCGAGAAAATAGTCCTTGTTGGGCTATAGTGATTTTCTCCTTCTTGATGAAATATTTGTCTGTTCTGGATAACTCCGCAGTCTTCGTTATAGAAGTCAGTTTATCCTTCGTGAAGACTGGTAGGCTATGTAGTTTTCTGGAGCCGTGATTATCCTTCAGCGTAACACGAAGCTCGTTGGAATTGAAGGTTTCCTGTAGCTCTCCCATTCCAGTAGTTGTGAACGAGGTTGTGCTAATTATTGGAAGACCTAGCAATCGTTCAAATCTTGTTTTGATAAAGCTTCTTTGAGCACCCGAATCAAGTAGTATTGTAACTGATTCGTACTTTGACTCCGTTTCGTTGAATATGAGTGCTGAAGCCATTTGTAGCACACACTGTCCCAGTAGCGGTGGTTGTGGCACTGAGTTGCTTAGAGCCTGAACTCGACCGTTATCCTGGGAATAACTGCTATTTCTTTGCTGCTGATTCTGGAAGTGGTTGGGTTGCGACGGTAGAGGACGTTTGTGGTCGATGAGAAGCTGAACTTTGCGGTTGGTTTTGCCTCCTTTCGGCTTGACCTGTTCTACCGCTGGTTTCAATACATAGAGACGAATGGTGATCCTCGTTGCATTTTGGACACTTTCCAACGGTTGTACAGAATTTCGAGCTGTGTGACCGATCGAAGCACTTCCAGCATACTCCTTGTCGTCTAGCTTCCATTCGTCGTGCTTCAGGTGTTGGAAACTTGTCGCAATACTGAGGAGGATGGGATCCTCCACACAAGCAGATCCTTAGTTTGGCGACATGCTTCGTTTGTTGAGGGGTTGTGTGTGACCTCACGAAGTTATTTGATCTGTGATTGTCGGATCCAAACAAAGTCCTCGTTGTGAGCTCGGTCGTTTCCTGTAGCGTGATGATGTCGTCAATCGCGTGCATGATGTCGCTTACTTCGAACGGTATGTCGGCATTCCTTTCTTTTCGTATCACTGTACTGCAAATGTGTTCCGTAAATTTCGATAAAATTAAACGGCGCCACACTCTGTCTGCATTAAGTGATACTCCAGTTTGCTCCAGATGCACGACTCGTGAAGAAATTGATGACAGCGTTTCACGACAGCTCTTGGGATTATCATTAGCTCGAGGTATGCGCTCGATTTCGCTGATGAGAATATCCGCCATGCTTTCGGATCTATCGTACTGTTTCTTCAAGATATTCACTGCTACGCTGTATTTTTCTCCAATAACTGGAATGCTGTTGATTGAAGCTGCTGCTTTTCCTTTGAGCGCTTGCTTCAAGAATAGGAATTTGTCTTGGTCAGAGAGGTCAACGTCGTCATGTATCAACGACTGGAAGACTGACCAGAAGGTGGTAAATTCCCTGAAGTCTCCTGAGAATATTGGGACTTCGAGTAGTGGACGTCTGATACGCTGGCTGCGATTGCCAGGTGGTAGTAGGCGTCCATCTTGATCGTTTGTACCGTCATTTTGACTTCTAGTAGCCTGGTGACTGGCACTAAAAGCTACATCCGCTATGAGGGTGGCTTGCTGCGCCAATTCCTCTAAACGGAATTCTATTTTGTTGAGCCATTGAACTGTTTGGATGTCCAGACTATTCGCATCATCTTCTAAATGCTTGTTTAGGTCCATCATTAGCTTTTCCTGCTCTTTTTGGTCGGCTCGTCTATCGATCCTTTCGATCGCTTCCTTGACGTATTTGTCCAATAACTGCTTGACTTGGGATATTCCTCGTGAGAGGTAGTTCAAGTCTGCAGTCTTTCTTCTGACATACTCCTCGCATTGTGCCTTCTCCGATGGAAATTCGAATGGGTTTCGGAGTTCTTCGATCTGAGCATCGTTGGATCGAAGAAGCTTACATGCGTTGGAGATTTTCGTCTTCAAGGCTTGAACATCGGCCATTTCTATCGCGTTTTGGTGAATTTCTCACAAATATCTAGGATTTTGTGATGTCTGAAATTCACCCGCTATTTGAAATGATTCGAGTAGTCCTGTGCTCGAAGGTTTTCCTGCCACGCGGGTCTTTTTCTTCTTTCTTAGGATCCTCGGTGAGAATTCGCTAAGAAATTTAGGATTTCCTTCCGGTTCCTCTGTAGAGGACTCGCGAAGAAGGTATTCTTTCGATTTCCTTTCCTTGATCGGAATGGAAATTCGTTCGCTCTCTGGTTTCTCCGAAGAGAACTCGCAAAGAAAGCTTTTTTATTTTCCTGGTTCCTCGTGATAGGACTCGCAAAAGAAAATTTAGAATTGTCGGCTGCTTCTCACGAAGAGAACTAGCACAGCTGACAATCAAGTCCTGGTTTCTCCGAAGAGAACTCGCGAAGGACTTAGGGTTGCTTTCTGGTTTCTCCGAAGAGAACTCGCAAAGAAAGCTAATAAAAACCCGTCTGTTTCTCACTGAGGAGAACTAGCGCAGACTTCGGTTTTTTCCACGGTCGATGCACCAATTTGGTGGATTACCAATGGGGTGGCTTTACTATTCAGTGGAACAAAGGTTTATTCTCACGATTTTATAGTAGAACCCACAATAGTGGTACATGCATCGTATATATACACAATTTCAGTGGGCGTAGCCACGATATGGCGACATTCTGGCCGCCCAGTCGGTATCATCAAAGTAAACCTAAAAGACGGTGCCGCACTCGAGCACCACGGGAGATTACATTCACGAGTGCCTACTTGCGGTATTGCTAGGTTATGCCTGTGGATGATATTCAATGGTTCTTATCTTATATTGCCTACCTAAGTGTCTTAAGTCTTATCATTCAGAGCGAGGTGTCCTATATGTCAGAATACAATAGTAGATTAATACATATATCTAGATATAGACCCTGGTTGGGTATATTCACAACAAGCAGTGTCGGCGGGGTGAGGGAGCGCGCCGAGCCAGCCAATCGCGGCCAGGGGCGGGGCTTGGGGCGCGCTCACTCCATATGGGGGGAGCCCGGTTTTCACACCGGCGAGGTCCACGCCCGCTGAGGCCACGCCTCCGCCCCCTTTTGCTCCGCCCATTGTGGACAAGTTGGCGGCGCACACTGCCATACATTAATTAGACGTCGCAAAGTGGAACATTTCCTTCCTTCCTGCCACTGCTGCATGTTTAACTAGCTCTCAGCTACTACGACTACTATCCTTCTATTATATTACTTCGACTACTAACGCAACGCTATTGTGAGCGTGTGAATAACGGTAAGTTAGAAACCGTTTTCTAAAAGCAAAGTATCCTTTTTGTGAATGTTTTTGTGATCGCTTTTGCACATCCACTGCATTCGTTTGCTATTTCACTGAGGATTCTGTGCATATTTGACTGCACAGATTCTTTTTGATAAGCAAAACGATGCAGAAGTTTTTGCCACAAGGAGAGATCTTCTACATTGGTCCCCATTTCTTATAGGTTTACCTTTTAATTGGAACCGTTGTATTTGTAAGCAACGGTGCCAAGTGCAAACCGAGAGAGGAGATCCATACAGTGTTTCTGCCTAAACTCTAAGCTCTACCCTGAAAGCAGCGAACCAATATATTCCTATGCATTTCTAATTTAGTGTAGGCGTACTTAACGTTCTTATTTCATTTTGACTCTTGGTGTTCTGATCACTTGACTCGGTGCCAACCCCTCCCCCCCCCCCCTCCGCTCTAGACTTGCGCACAGTGCCATACATTGGTCCCTCATTTAGACGTTGGTCCCCTGTATTGGAGTAATTGCTTGCTGGTCCTCTGTGTTCACCAGATGTCATGACCTGTGCCGCTCCTCGCACCTTTTACGGTCCCTCGCACCTACATTGGCTGCCCTCAAGAGATGCTTTAGGCGCCTCTTGGCAGACGTAAGAGCCGCCAAATGCTAGGTACCAAAGAACTGATCGTCGAAAAAGTTCATGGCTTGAGGAAGTCCAATAACTTCTCCAAGTAGAGTACAATTAATCAGGGGTGAAATGATGTGTGCACAGTTTTGTGTGCTGACGCCTTCGGTATCCTGCGACTCGACCTTTCGTTTTCTTCGAAAGTAAAGGGGTTTTCGAACAACACGCCTTCCACCTAACGACAAATAGAAAGAAGAATTGGTTTGCCTGCCAGGCGTTTACCAGTGATGAAGTTATGCGATATTTTAACAGACATTTCAAAGAGTAAACGACTCCCTCTACCAATCCATGGGTTTGAGGCAGTACTGTGGCGGACTAGTTGGTCGATATCCTGCGACTTGACCTTTTGTTTGCTCCAATAGAAATAGTTTTTCGGACAACGCTCCTCCCACCAGGACCGCGACAAGGACTGCGATAAAGTTAAAATATATGTATTAACAATCATTTTCAAGAGTAAATGATTTGGCTGCTTGAACAGAAATTGTTTTCCGAACAACACTACCTCCCCCCTTCCCACAGGACTCGGCAGGGCTTGTGATGAAGTTAAGTGATAATTTGACCGACATTTTTTTTTTAAAGAAAACGACTTCCTCTACCAACTCAGCGGCCGTCAAACTTCTGGATGGAGGCTTCGCCTTTCTTTAGGACTTCTCACTTTCATTACACAAAAAACTGGTTTACTATACAGCATAGTATAGCGGGATATAGTAGGGCAAAATTTTTAAAAACTGCTCTTATGAAGCCTATCCACTTTGTATATGTAGCGATTCATTCTTAAAAGTATCCATTATCTACGTGGCTAGAAGCAGGCTGAGAGAGTCCCTATCCGCACTGCTTAGTCTGCATAAACATAAATAAAATCAATTGGTATCGGTCGGCCAGTCGATATCGTTTGCTGTCCGACGGCGGCAGTAACAGTCCTCCGATTCTGTAGTCATTCTCCCTTGCACCCCCCCCCCCTCCCTCCCTTTCTCTTCCGCCCCCAATACCATCCTACCCATGTACCGCAGAGAAGCGAAGTATTGAGAGTGAAGCATGCGCACGCTAAGCCTTTAAAAGATCCAACGCATGCTGTGCAAAGTCTGATCTGTGGCACATCTTCTGGATCTGAATGCACGTTATACGACGTCTGTGTACCGTCTTCCAAATGCGAACACATGTTTCATAACGTCTGTGACACATTTGCCGAAACCCAACGCACGTGTCATGACGTTGCCACGACGTCTATGACAGGTCTTCAGCACCCCGACACACGTGGCACGACTTCAGTGACACGTCTTCTGTATTCCGGTACATGTGGCTCGACCTCCTTGGGAAGTCTCTAAATTGCGACACACGTTGGACGATATTGAGAGAAAATACTGGTCCTTTTATAGGCTCCCTTTACTGGTCCCCTTTCAGTGGCCCTCCCTTCTTGATACCCTTTACTTGTCTCCCTTTTATTGGTCCCCGTTCACTGGTCTCCTTAACGGGTATTCCTTCAATGGTTCCTCTTCACTGGACACCCTTTGCTACCCCCCTCCCCTACGCAAGTTGGACGTCTTCGGGGCACGTCTCCGGAATCCTGACGCACTTGGGTGACGTCTGCGATACGTGCTCTGAATCTCAAAGCAAGTTGAACGATGTGTGTGACACGTCTTCTGCATCCCGGTACACATTAGACCACGTCTTCTAATTTACGGCGCTCTGTACTATGTAGCTACCCCCCCCCCCCCCCCCCCCAGCTACCATAGCGCCATAGTTCGTTATGGCAGACTAAGAAAATCGTTCAACCATCTTCTGCACAACTCCGCTTAAATGTGATTTTCACCATCAATGAAACAATCTGGACAGGTGTATGACAGACAGTTCCTCAAAACAAATATAACATACCATGGGAGCATAAATACTTCTCTAGTTGAAACAAAAAGAGTAGCTCATGCCCATCTCAACGATACAAACATTTGAAGAGTGGATCTTGCGACCATCATGACCTTGTCTTTAGGAAAATGGCGGTTTTCTATTACTTCCATCTCTATGCTCGTATTGTAGCTACCGCCCATTCCTAGCATTCGTCTCCTTTTTCAATGCAACTTCCATATATTGCTGCTGAGTACAAGACCATATCCGTAAGAATTGCGCGTGGGTGATATCAAACAGTACGCACCAGCGAAATGAAGGTTGTAAACTCGCGTCTAAAGCTACACGGTAGTGACGAGTTTTCCGGAGCGGGTTTGGACGAGTTCTCGCACCGTATGCAGGCGATCGTTGCGGGACCCAAGTGCTCCAATCAATCACGAAGAAATCAGCAAACACCTGTCAACCTTGATTTCGCTGGTGAGTACTACTTGGTAAGATGCGCAATCTTATGAGTAGGCTTCTGTACTCAGCAAGAATCTATGGAAGTTGCATAGAAAAAGGAAACGAATGCTAGGAATGGGCGGTAGCTACAATACGAGCATGGAGGTGGAAGCAGTAGAAAACCTCTAATTCCCTGAAAAAGGTTTGCAAATGTTTGCACTGTTGGGATGTGCATGAGCTTCTCCTTCGCTTCCACTGAAGAAGTGTCTATGGCTCACATTATATATTCGTTTTGAGGAACTGTCTGCCATACACCTGTTCACATTGTTCATTGATGGTGGAAATTCCATTTAAGCGAAGTTCTGCAGTAGATGGATAAACAATTTCCGGCGCAAATAGGGTCCGGGGGGGGGGGGGGGGGGAGGGAAAGAAATATGGAGGGTGACTATGGGATTCGGGGGAGTATTATTGCTGTCGGACAGTAAACGTTGTCGACCTGTCGACCAATACCGATTAATTTTAATCATTTTTCTGCAGATTAAGCACTTTGGGTTGGGACTCTCACGATCTGTTTCACTCCACATAGAAAACGAGCACTTCGAAGAATAAATGTGCATGCGACAGAGGGTGGATGGACTTCATAAGAGCAGTAAAGATTCTGCCCTACCATATCCCGCTGCACTAATTTATATAGTGAAACAGGTTTCTTACTTAATAGAAGTAAGAAGGCCTAACGGAGAATGGAGGAAGATTGGAGTTGTTCTATTCTCGGGGTTTAGGGGGAGAAGCCTCCAACCAGACGTTTGGCGGCCGCTAGGCCGCTGAACGTCTGGTGTTGAATGTACAGGGTATCTCAAAAAATTTATACACTGTTTGAAAGATGATAACTTTGCTCAAAGTAAAGTTACTGAGGAACGTAAGTGCTCGTATGAAAACCTAAGAAAATAGAAATTTTATGAAATTTTATAATTTTCTGGCATATGAGCGGTAGGAATTGCGCCGCGTACTATTATGAATTATTGCATTTTACACTCGATTGATTGTGTTTCGCCTGAATACTTGTCATAATTTCTCCCTGAAGATGCTGTATCGGTTGATCAGCGCTTCTTTTAATGTTCAAAACTTACCATTAGAAACACACTACAGCTTGCAGCAAAATGGATTTACTGGATGAAAGTTTCTAGCAGTGCTGCTAGTGAATAACGAAAATAGGAAAACTAAAATTCTTTGACGTGCAGATAGTCGAGATTACGCCATGCACCGGTCTGGAACCTTACATTTCAGTCCCATTGGAAATGCATGGGTTGAATGCTTGTCACACTCGTGCTATTAATTGATCACGTTATCCTATGCTTGCATCTTTTAACGTTTAGGGCTCGACAGTGCACCACAATTTGTGGAAAAATGCAAGGTATCCTAGAAAGACAAGCGCCATATGAAACGCCATACCATTGCTGCTGCAGGTTTTGAAGTAGTATTTATTGAAGAGGTGCTGTTTTGGTGTGGGGGACGCTATTCTATGCATTTTCTATTAAGTTTAAGAGCAAAACAACGGCTTTACCAGTTTGCCGCAAAACTAAACCAAGCATTATTATACTGTTTATGATGATGTATTATAAAATGCACTGAAGTACAGACACATCAAAAGTTTAGAATTATATTAGAGAATCATATGCAGCTGTTGAATTGTTCGACACTCTGACGCCATTCCGACAGTGAAACCAGAGATGAACTGCTCCTCCATTTTCTTGATAGTGTGACCCCAATCCGGAAGGTGAAAACAGTAAGGGACGTTGAGAAAATCGTGGAAGATGTCTTCCAGTAGTGGGCGTACGACAAGTCGCCTTCTCATTCTGCTTTGAAATCGGAACGTGTTGTCCTCCTTCATAACTTCAGGATTCTTCATAAATATTATGCAATGAAGTGTTCCGGCAAACCCGAAATATACACATTGATAGGTACATGGCCGGCCATCCAGCATTTCCGAGCAGTCGAAGTGGCCTTTTCCAGCTCTGTCTGTAAAATGCTGACCGTGCAGGGCCCTCATGTCGATGGCGCTTCTCCAGTCAATCAGCTGTAGTATCGGAGTGGACATTATGCTTCGCGGATCATCGCAGCTTTCGCTCAGCGTGTTGAGGATGAGGATGTTTTCAGGCGTCACATTTCCGTGAATAATATTGGCATCGTGAACAATTTCGAGTATTTTAGCTAGTTATATAGCGATGAGTAGGATGATAAACCAGCTAGGTTCGCCCATTTTATTTGAAAAATCCAGTAGAGTACCATTACCATGGTATTCGGCTAGCAGAAGAGATACATTCAAAACATATGCGAACCTGTGACCTGCATAATACCATTTATCGCGAAACTGTCGTCTTCCTGAAGGCGCCTGCGTAGTTCGCAACAAATATACGACTCCCATGGACAAGACGTGATCTCATGCTTCAAAGCCATCACTCTCCCATCATCACTGATAACCTTGTAAACCTTTGCAAAACTTCCTTCACTAATCAGTGCATGCGGCTCCTTAGCAATCAATCGAGCCTGAGATGTAAGGTTTCAGACGGATGCATGGCCAAATCTCAACCTACCGCATGTCTCAAAATTTTCGTTATCCGTACAAGTCTCAAGCATCTTCAAGACTTCATTAGCAGCAATGTTAGAACCTATCAAGGAGAATCCTTTTTTTTGGTTACCCTGCATTTAGCTGCAAGCTGTAGCGTGTTCTTAAGTGATGAACTTTAAAAGGAGCACAAATCAGTCGATAAGGCCACATTGTTGAGAACTTGTGACAACCACTCAAGCGAAACGCGATCAATCGAGTGTAAAATGAAGGAACTCAGAAGAGTGCGCGGCGCTATCTACCACTCATTCGTCAAAAAATTCTTATTCTCTTCCGCTTTCATACGAGCTCTTGACTTCTTCAGTACGTTTACTGGCAGCAAAGTTATCACCTTCCAAACATTGCTTAAATTTTTTGGGACGCCCTGCATAAAGAGCAACGTTATGAGGATCTGGTTTGGTCATTTCCAGACAGTCTGTAGCATTGGGGTTTTAGGGAATTTTACTTGGTATTCAGATTCTTAGTCAATCCTTTACCATCTAGCCTAGTACTAAGCGACCCTCAACGAAGGCAGTGCCTACGGTGGTCCTTGAAAGGCTATACGACCAAGTGCGATGTAGGTGCGATGTGTCTAAACAGCTTAGCTGATTGATTGAAGACGAAGTTTATTGGAGATCTTCTATATCAGTGATGGGAAACTCCGATGAGGAAACTACGCCTTAGTTTTCTTCGATGGCTGATATTCTAAAGAGATGGTAAGGTAGAAACGTTGGAAACGAGTTTCTGACACTATTAATTCATTCATCGTTTACCGTCGAAGCTAATTTTCTAGTTTTCTTTCCTTATTCTTGCTACTATAGGAATATCCTAGTGTGTGGGGATCCAAGGAAGCAGTATTAAAACTTCCGAAACTCAACACTCCGAAAAAGTTCTTTTAGTCTAGACGAAATTTATAGTATTCACTAATCATTTAACAGATAAAGAACTGTTGGCGGCCTGAATATAATGTAGGTAGAAGCTAGTACCACACTCCCACATATTAGGATCCTACCGTTGCTTCTAATATATCGTATCGTATCCATAGCTTCCCACTCAACCACCATCTTCAATGGCAAAACAGATGAGCCGACCTTGACCCTTGTTCTTGCGCACTCGGACAACTGGTCCTCGATGGGTGGTCGGCGCGCCCCTTGCTCCGCCCCTTCGCATGGGCGGTGTGAAGAACACCGTTCCGCCACTCCATATAAGCCGGCCGGCATGGGACAGGGTCCATTCTTGCACTTGTGCTTGCTCCCGAGCGGTCGGGAACTAATCTACTCTTGTCAGCAGCCGAGTGATCGGCAGTCAACCCATCTTACGTCTCCCTCGGACCGGCAGAGTCCCCCAAGCAGCACAGCCAAGTTCCGGAAAGGATTCTGGGAACCAGGAGAGGCAAGCATCTCCCGCCAACCTTGCGTCCAAGGGGAAGATCTGCGCATAGTTTGTTAGCGTCGCCGCTAACTGAGTCATCGCTCAAGGGCGCACTTCCCGCTCAGCCGACACCGCGGGTCTAGGTCCCAAATCCTCTTTGTGAAGTAGCTAGTGTCTGTGCTTCAGACTCTCTGTTCTATCGCTGCGTAGCTTTAGAGAAACCTTTATACACACTGCGGCGTGCTGTGTCAGTGAACTGGTCAACGAGCCAGAAGTATCGTTGGAAGTTGTCACGTACTGGTGCGGTACGAAGCCGGAACCTTATACTTTCAGATCGGAGCGATCATCCCTCTCCGGAAGCGAGTATGAGCCATAAGGCAGGCAGCCCGGTAAGGGATTTGAGCCTCTCTGAGCCGGTCGGCAACGACCGGGAAGGTTGTGTGCGGATAGATCTGTCGGCATAGCCGGCATGGGGGCCTGGCCAAGCCCCTCCCCCCATGTCAGATTGTAGACCCAGCCACAGCTCAACCATCCACTAGACACCAAAGGGTCACAACCCATACTGGCAATACTGACATGGGGGCCAATCCGCCTCACCAGTTAACTACGCACAGAGCTGATACGGCTGTCAACCCCCCTCATCAGTCGTCTGTTCAGGTAGTCGTCTGTTGAACACCACCAACGAGACACTTCGCGGCACGACTGCGGACAGCAGCGAGAACCGTGTGCCAGCCGAAGTGAGTGATTTGCGAGTAGCAATAAGAGACATTGCGTCTTGCGTTGAAGAGCAGCTGGATCAGCAGCTCAGAGGCCTGTCTCGTAAAAAGCGAAACATAGTTCTCGAGGAACTGCGGAACGCGGTTAGCATGGCCGAAGCCAAAATGGAATCAGCATTCCAGCATGCAGTGGGTGCTGATTGCCCAGCAGCCAGATTGGGTACGTCCATCCACCAGAGTATGCAAGATGCGCCTCTCGCGTCGCGGGAAGCGGTGGCTAAGGTTGAGCTGACACAGCGGTCGGGCTGCGATCGTGACTTAGTTCAACAACGCATGGACACATATGAGCAGGAATTGGCGCAATTGCGGATGCAGTTGCAATTGTTTCAGAGCGAGCAGTGGCGGCAGAGTGCCCATGGCGCCCGTGAGGAGTTCGCGGAAGCGGGCAACGGTAAAGGGCTCCGCACACTTTTGCGGCATTGCCGCAGCCCTATCCTTCAACACGGGGCAAGGACGCAGAGGCCGCCGGCAACGGCAGCCGGCGCCGTCCCGCACCCGCACACCTTTGCGGCATTGCCGCATCGACGGGTGCGGCAATGCCGCAGGCGAGACTGTCTGCGCTCTAGCTCCGATCGCGGTGGGAAACTCAAATGACGATACACGCGTCCTTTAAGTTAGCTGATCGATAGAGCCGATCAGCTGATTATTTTTCGACGCCTCGTTCAAGAATATTGCTCTTTTCTCGTATTCCATTAAGTGGGAGCGTAAATGCAGCAGTATTTTAGTTTTATCCCTCATTTCTAGCACATAGAGGCAGATCTTTTCAAGAGCCTCAGCTACAATGAAGAGAAAATTGAATTGAAAAAACCGAAAACGGTTGTCGATAGGCGATTTGAGGACGTAAGCGTTTTGTCCCTCTGGTTTCCTGCTTCACTGTAAATTCTTGGGTGCTAGATTAATACAAGTTCATGGTAAAATCTAGTAGGAGGTCCGTTACTTGGAGTATATAGGCGCATGTTTACCGTTATGAAGGAACCATGACAAACCGTCGCCTGCTATAAGGAAATGGAGTACCAAACGCTGTCGGCAAAGTCAGTACTGGGTTCAAGGAGCGCATCGTTTTCTAATCCATGATTCGTCGAATGTTCTAGCGTTTCGGAGTCGGAGATACCTCCTTCAATGGTCAACCGTGATATTGTCAGCTGATTTGATTCGGGCGCGCGTTGCTCACCGGAGCGCGGTTTCCTTCGGAGCGAGTAGGTCCCGACTTGAGTGCGAAGGCACCGTGCTCCGGCGTTGCCGGAGCACGGCGCCGTCGCAGTGGGAGGAGCGCCGCAACTTGAAGGCTCCGCCCCACTTTTGCCGGCTGCCGGCTGCGGCAACGCCGCAGAAGTGTGCGGAGCCCTTAAGTCTTGGGAAGAGGCGCAGCTAGGTAGCGGTTGTGTTGCTCGGCGTGAGTCAACAGTGTTGCAGGAGGTGCACCAACCGCAGCACCCACAGACTTGTCCGCCATTATCGCAGGCATCGTGGAATACGCCATGCCCGTCGCCGCCAGGCGGGTCACCTGTTTCATCCCTAGCTGGTAGTGCTAGTGCTCTGGCGAGGTGCTCACCAACGTCGTCCGCGGGCAGTGGGCGTTCCGACGCGACACTATCGGTGCTCAAAGAGGTCCTAAAGGCACAAAGTGTCAAGGAAGTCAAAGAGTACGATGGCAAATCGTCGTTGAGCGACTTCTTGCGTGCGTTGGAGGTGAAATATCCTAAGTCGGTGTAAAGTGACGCTGACAGAAGGGATATCCTGCTTAACCATCTGGTCGGCTCAGCGCGAGCTCACATCGATTGCTTGCCGGTGCAACCGGGCACGTTCGATGAGGTTGTCCAGGCTCTGCGCGAGGCCAGATGTACCCCAGGCGAAAGGCTCAAGGCAGAACAGGAATGGAAGAGCCTTGCAAAGCGCGATAGTGAGACTGTATTTGACTTTTGTTGTCGCCTGCAGAGTATTGCCAAGCGAAGGGCACCGGAACAGTGCCTTGACTTCCAACTGGGAAGTAAGCTATATGAGTGCCTGTCGGATTGGCCGGACTCTTACTATATGTTAGCGGCGTTGGATGCTCCGAACGGTTCTGTGTTCAATGAAGTTCGGAAAGTTGCGCTGCGTCTGGAGCGGACACATTGCATCGCGCTGTCGAGTGAGAGTAAGAAGTCCTGGAGTGGGAGACACACCAAGGAGGATCAGAGAAACAGCAACAGGCGGAAGGCCACAGAGCGGTCGTTTAGCAAATCACAGACTTGCTTCCAGTGCGGTGAAGTGGGACACTTCCAGCAGGCATGCCCAAAGAAGGTCGGTAATCCCAAGGTGGGACGTGATTTGGCGAAAGGGAGTACGGAGCCCCGAAAGGTACCCTCGTAATTCCACCGAACTCAGAGGCGATGATCGAACTTCAAGGGCTAGAAGGCGCAGAAGGCGACAGAATCTTCTTGTCTGGTAATGACAGAGTTGCATCCGGAGTGTGCTACATATCAAACGGCTCGGGAAGGGTGCCTGTTGTTAACAGAGACCTGGAGCCGTGGGTAATCCGGAAGGGAGAAGTACTAGGTGAGTGGTCAAGTGACCAGTGGTACGACCCTAAGACGGCTGATATACCAGGTGATATGCTGGCGATGCAACGTATAACCTCGAACCACGCTAAAGCGGATGATGTGATCCAGATATTGCAGGCGTGCAAGAAGTCTGGCAAGATTCCCGCTTCCTTCAGAGATCTGATACGTGAATACGAGGACGTGTTTGCGGTGTCTGACGTAGACTTGTCTCAGACACATCTCATGGAGTATGAGATCGACGTCCAGGGACAGCCTCCTGTTAAGCAGAAGACGAGGCCAGTACCGTACGCGGTGCGCGGACAGGTCGAAGAAATGCTCCAAGATCTCAAGCAGCGCAACATAATCGAAGAGAGCACGTCACCATGGGCGTCACCGGTTGTGTAGGTCGCTAAGAAGGACGGCTCAATACGATTATGCGTGGATTATCGAGAAGTTAACAAGCTGGTGAAAAAGACTCGTATCCACTCCCAGCTATTGACATGGCGCTACAGAGCTTGAAGGGCAAGCGGTATTTCACTTCGCTCGATCTTGCTAGTGGTTACTGGCAGAACCCGTTGACAGACAAAGGGAAGGAAATCAGCGCGTTCACCACGACGGCAGGTCTGTATCAATTCCGAGTGCTTCCATTCGGTCTTACCACTGCACCTTCGGTCTTTCAGAGGCTGATGGAAAAGGTGTTAGGCGGCCTGCTCGGAGAGGAAGTCTCCGTGTATATTGACGACATCCTTGTCGCAACAGAGTCCATTGAACGCCACCGCTACATCCTGGAAAAGGTGTTTCAAGCCCTGAGAAGCGCCAATCTGAAAGTTAAGCCGCAGAATTGTCGACTGCTGGAGCAGCAAGTCGCTTTCCTGTGGCTTGTTGTGGACGCACAAGGCGTAAGGACCGACCCAGATAAGGTCGGAAAGATCCGTAACTTCCCACAGCCCAGAAACCTAGCAGAACTTCGGACGTTCCTCGGAATGGCAGGTTACTATAGGAAGTTCGTGTTCAGGGTAGCGCAGATTGCAAAGCCGTTGTACAGCTTGACAAGCCCTAAATTTGCGTTCGAATGGGGTGCCGAACAGCGAAGCGCTTTCGAGACACTAAAACGGCAGTTAACGGAAGCGCCAGTACTTGCTCAGCCGGACATAGAGAAGGCCCGGAGCGGTGCCAGACCATTCGTGATATATACTGACGCGAGTAGAATCGGCGTAGGCGCTGTGCTAGCGCAAGAGCAGGATGATGGATTTCTTCATCCGGTCTATTTCGCCTCGAAGCCGTTATCAAAAAGAAATATTTCTCGTAATTATGAAGCCCAGATCCAGAGCTTCTTCCACTCTGGCTAAAACCTGATCGTAGATAGTGTAAGTGGGGATATCAATGTGACTTCTTGATCCAACCATAAGCAAATGAGTTGTTGGATGGATGTCTAGTTGCGATCAAAACTCTTGCGCCAGGCGGGACTCGAACCCGCATCTTCTGCTTTCCGGGCAGCGATGTTCGCCTTACACCACCGGCGCTGTTTGGTCGAACTGAACATCCACGATATCTTCCTAGCAAGTCTCACCTATCAGCACTCACCCGTTATCGGGATGAGCCGGCCGCTGATATCAGCATAGGTGAGGCTTGCTAGGAAGATATCGTGGATGTTCAGTTCGAGCAAACAGCGCCGGTGGTGTAAAGCGAACATCGCTGCCCGGAAAGCAGAAGATGCGGGTTCGAGTCCCGCCTGGCGCAAGAGTTTTGATCGCAACTAGACATCCATCCAACAACTCATTTGCTTATGATTGGATCAAGAAGTCACATTGATATCCCCACTTACACTATCTACGATCAGGTTTTAGCCAGAGTGGAAGAAGCTCTGGATCTGGGCTTCATAATTACGAGAAATCTTTCTTTCAGTAAACACTATAGCATTCTAGTGAGAAAAGCAAATTTCCGTATATATAACCTATATGGCAGGATTCCGAGTCCTGAAGTCAAATATCCCGGAAGTTTACATCCGTGCTTACAAGACCTACGTAAGACCAATCGTAGAATCGGAAACAACAGTCTTTAATCCGACCAGAAAAAAAGACATCGATCTTCTTGAGAGCATTTAGAACAGCTTTACCAGAAATCTGATGATGAGGTGCTTCCCGGTCAGCTACGACATGATTCCTAACGGGCCTCAAAGATCTGAACTATTTGGTCTGCCATCACTAACGAGCAGGCGAAGGAGAGCAGATTTTATCACGATGTTTAAAATTCTCACCAAAAAGCTGAACATCGACACAGAATTCTTGGACGGAGAGCTGACGAGATCCGTCAGAAAAAAGCTCAAACTACGTGTGCCAGTTGCAAAGTCAAGACTTAGAACAGATTTCTTAACTTATAGAACTCTTACGGAACTAACTTGCTTCTTGGTAGATACGACGATATAATGTCAACGTCCACACATGTTTGGAGTAGAGCTATCCCTTAATGAAGTTTTTGATTGTCATTGTATGATGTCCGATTGATGTGTGATGACGTTTTGTTCTTGTTTTTTGTTTGCTTTATGTTTCCATGCGTGAATTACACTCTCGCTTTGAATAAATAAATAAATAAATGAATAAATACTGGCCTTCCAATCGAAACTTTCACCTGCTGTGAAGCACTAGCGTCGGCCATAATACCCGAAAACCTCCCAAATCGAAATCACCGGTCAGGAAATCGACAATATCGATCGATATTGAATTCCCTTCCCCTGCTGTGAATACCTTCCGTCGACGATTAACCACTTAACTCCCATCCTGATCGGTTAAAAAGAAAGAGATGAGAGGAGAGAGAAAATCGATAATTTCGATCAATACTGATTGCTTCCCATTGCCATGAAGGCCATCTGAATCCCTCGATGACCATCTGAATCCCTAGAGATCTTGGAGGGCATCCCTGGCACGCCTACTGAACCCACAGACACGCTGGCAATTGATCGGCACGTTTTCTGAACTCCATGCAAGGCCTCTCCTCGACTATCCCCAGTGCTGAACTTGGAACCGCCTAAACAACATCCACAAAAAATCGATAGTTTAATCAATATCGATTGATGGCGATCGATACTTCACAAACGAGCTTCAGATTCGTGTTCAGCGACCTCGACTACCCTCTGGGCTGAAGTTCCCAGGCACGTGGAAGACGTCTGGGTATTTTTTCGCTATTTTCGCGCCCCGTAATTTCCCCCTTATTTCACTCGGTTTTATGAGTAATTCGTGGCTCACCACTTAGCGGCTTATTATATAGTACAAGGGCTCCGTCACGAATATCGGCGTGCCCCGCACTTGCGCGCTTCGCGCGATGTTGCAGTATCAAATGACATCGAGCTAGCTGCTCTACTTGTACAGCTTTTTTCCTTACCTAGGAGTACAAAAGGCTCGAAGTACGTACAGTGTATAGTATGATAGGGCGATCTTTTGGCTCCTCACTCTTGGTCCTCCCTTACTGAAACGGTCCCCCATTACTGGAACTGGCCCCCTCAATGATCCACCCTTAGCGGACAACGTCTTCGGCACACCTTCTGAATCCCCAGGCACATTCGACGACGTCTTCGGCACATCTACCTGATCCCCAAACACGTTAAGCGACGTCTTTGGCACGTTGTGCGACATATTCCGCACGTCTTCCGAATCCCCTGACACGTAGAAGACATCTGGGTATTTTCCGCTATTTTCGCGCCACGTAATTTGATCAGTATCGATTGACGGTGATCGATACTGTAAAAACGACAGATTCGTGTTGTGCGACCTCGACTGCCCCAGTGCCGAAGTTCCCAGGCATGTAGAAGATGTCTGGGTATTTGTCGCTATTTTCGTGTCGTGATCTTCTTCCCATTTCCCCCTCCCCATTACCCCCGCCCCCCCCCCCCCCCCCGATTTCCCCTATTTTATGGCTAATTTCTGCGGCGGCGCCGATCGAGGATGTGACTCATCGCTTAGCGCGTTATTATATAGTGTGATGATAATTTGATCATTATATTGATGGCGATTAATACTTTAAAAACGAACTTCAGATTCGTGTTCAGCGGCCGCAATTACCCCAAGGCCGATGTTCCCAGGCAGGGAGAAGACGTCTGGGTATTTTTCGCTACTTTCGTGTTGTAATTTTCCCCCCGAATTTTCCCCACTATTTTGTTATTTCTGCGGCGGCGCCGGTCGATAGTATGACTTATCGCTTAGCGCGTTATTATAGAGCATGATATGATACGGTATATATTAAAGGATAGACTTTGGACTACCTTCTGTTAGAAACTGACCGTCATTAGCAAAAACAAGTTGGTAAAAATTAAGTAGGAATGGACAATCCAGGAAAGCATTCATTATCGGCATATTTTATTGTTTTACTACCAAATAGAAAAAATGCGGTGCAAGCTCGGAAGAAATGATGTCAAGTTTATGGTGAGGAATGCCCTACTGAACGCCAGTGTCAGCCCGCATTCGCTCTAAAATTCTAATGCGCAAGATGCACTACATACTGGCCGTACAATCGTTAATGATGGCGGCAAAATAAAGGCGTTGATCGAAGCTATCCGGCAGAAGACAACTCGAGAGGTGGTAGAGAAGCTTGAATTCAGCGGTTCATACATAGAACAAACCGGTGTGTGGCTTACTTACGAATTGAAGGAAATCTACCTCACCAAAAGCATTGATATATGCTAATGCTAATAAATATATGCTAATAAATGTTCTATGTTCTATGCGAGGGTATTCGATTCGACTCTTGAAAATGTCAAAGAAGCGAGTTAGTCGACTGTTCGACTTTTGAAAATTTCAGAAAATCGAGTTATTCGACTGTTCGACTTTCAAAAACCGCGAAAAATCGAGTTATTCGTTTGGTCGACTTTCGAAAATTTCAAAAAAATCGAATTATTCGTTTTTTGGCTTTCGAAAAGTTCAAGAAATCGAGTTATTCGACTGTTCGACTTTTGAAAATTTCAAAAAATCGAGCTGTTCGATTGTTGGGCCTTCGAAATTTTCAAAAAATTGAGTTATTCGACTGTTCCACTTTTGAAGAAAAAAGTCAAAAAGCTCAACTCTACTGTCTCCCACGGTGCGATCGAAGTCTAAAAATGGTTTGCCTCATTTCTAAGGAGTTAAACACTTACAAGCTCCTCATTTGCCGCGGTGTTAAGCGAGGCTGAAGGTGCTCAGCAATTTTTGCCTACAAACTGGGTTCTGGGACGAGGAAGAGATAACTTTTCAGGTTCCCATCGTGTGGGATTTCTCGTTTCAAGGAATTTTATTTGTCGGAGAAGCAGCAGTGAAATGAAGCAGCTTGTGTGCAAAATACACATCGTCATCTTTCAGACTGTGAGGATGGGCTGGAGCATTCAATTTATACCATTTTGTAAACGAGATCACGATTTCCAAAACCATTATGAGTAAGATCACCATCCCGCAATTGCTAGTAGTAAGATTGCTGTTACATAGGAAGTCAAAGGGACATTTGTTGATCTTTACTGGCGGATGCACGCAAGCTAACTGCAGGTTTTCCTTAAAAAGTGGACGTCGTGTATCAGGCATCTCTACAAAGGATGAAGCACTGATTTGCTCATCTGCTGCTCACCCAATCTATTGTATTAGTATAGTATGTTCAAAATACAAAAGGGTTTGCTCTTTTCTATTCCGTGCTCCTGTTGCTATTATACAATGGTGTGTTCAGTGTGTCCATATTTTCGTTACGCTTTGAACGGCTTTTATTACGCTTACGTTTCTGCGCTTTCGCGTTCTTCGAAGCCTGGAAAAGTGGAAGATATTCGCAACAGTACCGAAATCGAGTCGACAAACCAGTCAAACACTCAACAAACTGTCTAATAAAAGTGACTCTCTTGGTGCATTGTTCAATAAAACCACAACGATAATCAAGTATGTCACGCGCACATTCATTGAAGATCAAACCTGGGGAAATAAGAGTCTTCCGAAGGCCGTTCTGCGACCCGAAAAGTTTTTAAGCCCCTCTACAAGTCATGAAGGTGCAAGAAGATTCCGTTGCCGAAGCTCTTGAACACTACTCGCCTTGTGAGGGTGTGAGCGCAACGCTCATTTCTAACGCTATTCCATCAGGATACTCTACGATGGGGTTAACTAAACAACAACTTTTGATAAAGGGATGTTAAAATGCTGTACAAACCAGAAGATCATCAGATCCCTCAGTCATTTCGTGTAGTCGTAAAGTTGTGAAAAAATAAAAATAAAACTAAGCGCTCCGCCAGGAAATTCTCCTATTATTTCGTTATCCTCTGAGGAAGTTCGAAGGGGTACAAATATTTTAAGGGGCACGGAATTGCTGGATAATGATTGCACGATCTTTCTCCAACACCTTACCAGCATTCGTCCCACCTCTCCTTTTTCCTTTTCCACCTTTTTTGCTTTTTGAACTAACGACTTGAGAACCCTGTTGAGCATTTTGACTCAGCATATTTCCAACAACATAGTGCGCCATTTTTAGCTGGATAGAAACGATTAATGGAATCTTAGCGATCTACAATCAATGTCTGAAAACCGCTACCCACCTAACACTCTTGCCTTAATGTTTCTTCTAGATTCGTTTGAAGTGACATGAATGACTGAATTCAATCCACTTAGAAAACACAAAGCGTGCTGCTTGGGTTTCTTTTGGGAATTGTAACGAATGCTCTTTCAGGAAAATCCAGTGACGGCTTAAAAAATCCGCCTGAATATTGCCCGGAAAGGAATCTTTGGAGGGATCTTTCACCAGTTTCCTTAGGATGGCGGCTTTGTATAAAGTTCAATCCATAATCCAGGAAGAAGTCTCGAATAATTCAGGTTACGAGCACTTCTTTTAAGTGCTGGGGCCAGCAGTTTATCTGCTTCGTACCACCTCATTGCAGCAAACGTGTCCTTTGGTCAGAATGATCCTTCTAACCACGTCTACTAGTGATAAGACGTCAAATAAGGGCGTGTCCGTGATTGCACTCCCGACACCTAATTTGACGGTGCCAATTTAATGCGTCCGCCCGAAAAGGTCTTGTCCCTCTACCCTGACGACAGCAGTCCGATCACATCCACAACAGCGCCTCGTCGCCATGCTGGAACTGCGATGGCTTGCATTTTGTCAGAGATTGCCCATTCCTGAGCCACGTCTGCTCCGAATGTCACATCATGGGTCACAAAGACGGTTTCTGCTCACCAGCCAAACGTCGAACCAGATCTAAATCTTCAATGCGCTACAACAACGGACCGTCCAAGCAAAGGATGCGAGCGGATGCAATCATCAGGATATCTAATATTGATTGCAAGCACTACCGCCGCTACGCAACAGTCACAGTAGATAATCACGCCGTCAATTTTCAAGTCGATACAGCATCGGATATCACTGTCATCAGCTGCAAGATATGGAGTAACATGGGCAACCCGAAGCTCGAGCCAGCACGATAATCGCTCAAAGTGCCTATAGAAATCGGATTCTTTCTCAGGCCAACGACAATGCAACTACAGTTTCAACGGTGTATCCGAACCTGGAATGTTCTATGTGGCCAATACCCACACCAACCTGCTAGCAGTGGAGTGGATTACAAACTTGAAAATGTATTCGATGATGGATACTCTACCCAGCATGGATCCAGGCCAACCTGAAGACACACTCAACACGTCTTTCATTGCATCAAACGACGACATAGCGGCTCAGCTTCAACGTCAATTCTTCAACTCAAGCCAAGAGCTAAGCCCGTCTTCCGACCGAAACGGCCAGTACCCCATGCCACTCAAGCCGCAGTCATAAGGAACTCGAAAGACTGGAATCCATCGGTGTCATCTCAAAGGTCAACTACTCGAATTGGGCTGCTCCCATTGTGATCGTGTGAAAATCGAACGGCTCTATTCGCATCTGCGCTGATTTCTCCATTGGTCTGAACGACGCGATCGATCTACATCAGTACCCGCTACCGCTACGCGAGGGCATACTCAAAACTCTAAATGGTGGATGTGTTTTCTCCCACATCGGTTTTGCCGACTCATATCTCCAAATCCTCGTTGACGACCAGTCCAAGGAGCTATTGACTATCAACACTCATCGAGGACTCTACTAATATAACCGCCTTCCGTTTGGAGTGAAGTCAGCTCCAGCCATATTCCAGCAGATAATGGACAGATACTAGCCGGTCTTCAAGGAGTCGCATATCTTGACGATGTGATCGTGGTAGGGCGCAGTGCGGAGGAACACTCACATAACCTCCAGGTGTTCTTCAAACGCATCGCAAGCACTGGTCTTCACGTACGGTTAGAGAAATGCAAGTTCGCCCAGCACCAGATAAACTACCTCAGTTATGTCATCGACAAGCAGAGCAGGCGACCTGATCCGAGAAAAAATTTAAGCAAATCAAAGGATGCCGCCGCTCGAAAATCTTTCACAACTCCGATCGTTCCTCGGCCTTCTTAGCTACTACGGCAACTTCGTCAAGGAAATGAGGAGCCTTCGTGCGCCTTCGACGCCCTACTTAAAAAGGATACGCCATTCCAGTGGACGCTAGCCTGTGACCAGAGTTTCAAACGCGCCAAGGAAATCCACGCCTCGGACCTGCTCCTGGCCCAATACGATCCCATCCAAGACATTGCGGTCGCTGCAGATGCTTTAAATTATGGAATTGGAGCAGTCATCTCACCGATATGCCAACGGATCCGAGAATACCATCTCTCACGCCTCTCGCTCATTACTGCCAGTCGAGAAGAACTACAGCCAAATCGAAAAAGAAGGCTTAGCACTCATCTTCGCCGTCCGAAAGTTCCACAGGATGTTACATGGGCGGAAATTCATTTTTCTCACTGATCACAAGCCTCTTCTGGCTATCTTTGGCTCGAAGAAAAGAATTCCGGTCTACACCGCCAGTAGGCTCAAACGATGGGCAACGACACTGCTAGCCTACAACTTCACGATCCAGTACCGCTCCACCGCACAACTGGGACAAGCAGATGCCCTCTCCAGACTCATCGCAGATCAAGCAACATCAAGTGAGGACCAAGTTATAGCAGCCATATCGGTGGATTTCGGAAGTAGCGGATCTCCTCTCCAATGCGATTCGAGCACTTCCAGTCACATCGAAGGACATAAGGACAGCGACCAACAGTGATCAACGTCTCCAACTCGTCATGAAGTATAAAGTCGACTTGGCCATCAACAATTCAGAATCCAGCGCTCCAATGCTTTTTCAATCGCCGCTACTCACTCTCGGTGTAGGACGGATGTCTGATGTTTGCTAAACGAGTCGTCGCACCGACATCAGTGCAACGACTCGTTCAGCAGCAACGCGTTCTCCGGCAGCTTCACTCGGGACATCCGAGAATCGTTCGGATGAAAGCATTAGCTCGCAGCTCTGTTTATTGGCCAGCCATCGACAAGAACATCGAAGAAATGGTCCGTCGCTGTGCAAAATGCTCATCTGTCGCCAAGTTCCCAACCAAGACGACGCTTGCATCCTGGCCGACTCCCAGCAAACCATGGGAACGAATACACGTCGACTACGCCGGCCCATTCGAGGGCACTATCTCGTAATCGTCGACGCATTTTCTAAGTGGCCAGAGATATTCCCTGCAGATCGCACAACGGCAGGTGCCACCATCTCGCTACTTCGTTGAGCCTTCGCAAGGAATGGACTACCTGAAGTGCTAGTGTCCGACAACGGCGCACAATTTGCCTCAGCCGAATTCAAGCACTTCTGCCAACAAAATGGAATTGAACATTCATTCTCCCCTCCGCATCACCCCCCAATCCAGCGGACAGGCGGAGAGATTCGTAGACACATCCAAGAGGAGTCTGCTCAAGATGAAAGGGGAAGGAACACTATGCCGAAATCTCCAAACCTTCCTCCTGACCTATCGCTCAACACCATATCCGGCTTTCGACAACTTGAAAACGCCAGCAGAACTCTCCTGGGAAGAAAACTTCGGAATTTATTGTCGCTGCTAGAACCACACCTATCACAGAAGCGGAAATGAAATGAAGCCATGGAGCGACTCTACAATCGGAAACACGGCGCAAAACGCTAGTCGTTAAAGCAGGGAGATCCCGTGTTCGTCAGCAATCACAACCAGCAGACACAAATTTATTAGTGGTGTCGTGCAAGAACGCATGGCACAAGTACTTTTACAAGGTCCCCGTCGGACATCAAATATGGATACGCCATGCAAACCAAATGCGAAATCGCTACATCGACTACAACAGCGACACATATCGACACACTATTCGAGACCTTCGATTTGGAGTGTCACCATCCTCCAATTTCACTGCCTACTTCAACACAGCCTCCACTGAAAGGTCACATACTTCACCACGGCTGCCTCCCGAAGGATCGATTGTTCAACCGCTTCGATCGATGAAATTGATGACGCATGATATGCATACCGGGAATGTGGGCGGAGACCGCCTCCCCGGTATGTACATCTCTCCCCGAGCACTCTCGGGAACGGGTGACGTCATCAAAACCCAGGGACCCGGAGTTCCTTTCCTAGCCCAATCTGTGCTCTCCTCCGCTGTCGCGACCGACTCGGACGGGACAGCCGACTCGGTCTCAACATGGATCCTTATCAGAAGACATATTTGTAGAACGCTTCAAATTGTATTATGTTGGATGATTATTTTTCAAGAAAGGGAGGTGTTACGTAAGATGTCAAACGGATATCTGTTCACCTTTATTGGCGCGATATTGGCCACAATGTACCCGTCACGGGAGGGGAAAATCGCTGTATATAAGCGACCTCTATTGTTCAGTTTTTGTTCACGATTATTCTGCTAATAAACGGTTCTACTAAGCCGTCCAGCGTCCAACGACGCCTCCGCCAGACATAACAATTGCTTAGCAAACTGTTATAAAAGGTGTAACGGGAAGGCCTTACACCTTACATTTGCAGCTAAAGAGCAGACAAGATCAGTCTTTTTACCTGAGGAAGCCACAAGCACAATTCCGCCATACGGCCACAAAATCTACACCGTAAGTTTAGACGTCGGGTGAGGTGTGCTTTGTGCAATCGCAGAACCAGGCCAGGGAAGGGACTCCAGGGGCCGTATGCTCGTCTACCCCGAGTCTCCCCCAATGGGGGATTGGGGCGTGATATAATATGTTGATATTGATTGATTCTCCCCCAATGGGGGAACACGAGCATACGGCCCCAGGGGCCGTATGCTCGTCTACCCCGAGTCTCCCCCGATGGGGGATCGGGGTGTGATAAAATATGCTGATATTGTATGATTCTCCCCCAACGGGGGAGCACGAGCATACGGCCCCAGGGGCCGGTATGCATATCTCGCTCGGGGCCTCCCGTCGGGGAATAATTTAAAGGCCCCGTTTATACTTCATCGCGGCGCGACGCGATGGGCACGCAATGAGGCCAAATTGATCGATCACGTCGCAAAATCAATATGGCCACTATACGTGGCGTCGCGTCGCGCCGCGACGAAGTATAAACAGGGCCAAAGGGCGGCGGAATCCCGCGATGTACACCTCCGGGGAGATACCGTATTCCCCAGCCCCCTCGGGGTCGGGGCGCCACCTACTCCGACGTAAGGGGAATGCTGCGGACAGCGAAGGAAAACATATGATTCGCGCAGAATTTTGCCGGTGAAGTGAGAAAAAGAGGTAGTTGGGTGTATTTTTCTTCAATTCAGAGCTTGATTCTCGTTATTCTTACTTAATTGAGCACCACTGAAATGTTCGTTTCAGACAGGAATATTTGCTGCCTAAGTTCTCGATTTTTCTAGGTTTTAAAAGCATTATTTGTTATGTATTGCAAAACCAATTCATCATGACAAATTATGTTCATCACGCAGTAGGGAACAGTAAAGTGGCCCATTGTATTGCGCTGCCGGGTACATTTAATAAGCGATTATGTGCTCTCAACATATAACTTTTCTAGTCAGAATATTTGGTATAAAGCTGGATAGGATTATGATATGAAATTTCTTCGAAAAAATCAGGGAAGACGAGTTTTAATGAAGCTTATGTTCAGAAATGAGAGCGTGTAAAAGCAGTCCTGCATAAAAGGAGACAGAGCTTTCAAGAATTTCCGAAAAATCTAACTTTCCACATTTGCTCATGTCAAATTATGTTTTCTTTAACACGAAATAGCAGACTGAGTAGCTTGCGGTACTATTCCTTATAAAATAAAAAACAAATAAACGGATAAACTAAAACTCGCAAACAGGCAAACACGCGAATAGTTAAACACAAGTAAAACAGCATGTTATTAGAAAATAAAAAAATATTCTTAACGCTACAACCTAATTCCCAGCCTATTGTGCCTCCCTAACTCCTTTACTCCCTTTTTTCTTCAAACGCGCATGAATGCGCGACAGCGAGCAGCTGACATTTTCGCCGAGAAATGCAAAACCTAATCCGTGCCTACGTACTACGCATATCACATACGGCTCGGAAGTTCCCCGACCGTGGTGGGAGCCATATGCATCGCGGGTTGGGGCTCCAAACCTGCTGGGTACGACCTGCAGTTGGGGCGCCCCGAGTGGGGCACCCCGCTGCCCCGAGATATGCATACGGGCCAGGGTGTGTGCCATACAAGCTGCTCGTATGGAGACTGCTTTCTTCGCTTCGGGGTAGTTCTCTTCGAGCGCAGAGCCAGGCTAGGCAAGGGACTCCAGGGTGTGTGCCATACAAGCTGCTCGTATGGAGCTGCTTTCTTCGCTCAGGGGGAGTCCGCTGCTGGATTCTGCACTCTTCGTGCGGCGATGCGCATACGGCTGGAAAATGTGCAAAAAACGCACCAAGACCACGTGCTCGTCAAGAATCCTAAATCCCGTGTAGTCACCTGGAATGCAAGTATGCCACAACACAGGAGAACTGAACCGCCGACCTTCCTCGCATGAAGCGACCGCCTTAGCCACTCCACCACCACCCGCTTGCATGCAGAGAACCATCGCGTGCACACAAGACATCGATCGAATTCCAACGCCGACGCCGACGCGCGATCTCTAAGCTAGGAGGCGCAGACAGCAAGGGATTACGGTGTAGAAATTGTGGCCGTATGGCGAAATTACTTCTCTGAGGAAGCCTTATGGAGTTCTACTTGTTGGTAGCATAAAGTCGTTGCTTTCCTTCTATGTGAAATGTCGCCCTTCGAATCACTGAGCGATCTGACTCGCGTCTAAGGCCTTTGTCATACCATCGCTCACTCCGAGCGACGCCTAATGATATGCACCCATATCGATCCCGTCGCGTCCCCCGATCGATATGGGAGCCTATCATTAGGCGTCGCTCGGGGTGAGCGATGGTGTGACAAAGGCCTAAAGGCCGCCACAGACTTCTGCGGCGCCGCTCAGCGGCTCGACTCATCATCAGTGGGAGCGGTGACGACGAGGTACTGTACTGTTTCTAGTCGGGACCGACTGGTGCTCAACAATAACGCGCCCCGATGACGATCGCGCGCCCGCATCGACCGTCTCCGCTCTGGATCCCGCCGCGAAAGGGCAGAGCGCAGAGCGCAGGGGCCGTATGCTCGTGCTCCCCCGTTGGGGAGAATCAATCAATATCAGCATATTTTATCACACCCCGATCCCCCATCGGGGGAGACTCGGGGTAGACGAGCATACGGCCCCAGACAGACAGACGCTGGAGCGGCGCCGCCGGGTGGAATGATTCAAGCCATTTCCGCCAGCGACGTCGCCGGTGCCGCTGGGCGGCGCCGCCGGTGCCTGGAGGCGAGCTCTGCGTCTCTGCCCTATGGTTAAGCATAGGGCAGCGGCGCCGCAGAAGTCTGTGGCGGCCTTAAAGCTACACGGTAGTAACGAGTTTTCCGTGGCGGGGTCGGACGAGTTTTCGCACAGTATGCAGGCGATCATTGCGGGACCCAAGTACTCCAATTAATCATCAAGAAACCAGCAAACACTTGTCAACTTTCATTTCGCTGGTGGGTATTATTTGGTACCACTTACGCGCAACTCTTATGAGTAGGCTTCTGTACTCAGCACTCAATCTATGGAAGCTGCATTGAAAAGGAGATGAATGCTAGGAATGAGAGGTAACTACAATACGAGCATGGAGCTGGAAGGAATAGAAACCTTTAATTCCCTAAAAATGTTTGCAAACGTTTGCAATGTGAAGGCTTCTATAAAGTGAAACTGAACCGTAATGAATATGTTACGGAGGTGCAGCGTTGTCTCAATATTTTATACTCGTGTTCGCCCAATGTACAGCAGCGAAATCGGCTTGGATATTGAAGTGATAAGGAATGGCTTAGATCGTGACAACGTATTCGCGGCAACGTGAGAGTTCGTTTGCCCAGCTGGAGCGGAATAGAAACAAATCCGCTGCAAGGAGTGAATTCAGGCATGAAGGGGACTCCGACTAGAAGGTGCGGATGAAAGAGGGGAGGAAGGAGGGTGGGGAGGGGGGGGGGGGAGGTAGGGGAGGAGGATGAAATCGAAGAAGCCGTCGCAGCGGCGGCGGTCCCAGCAGGAAGCGCCTGGCGGGTTCACCGTCGGTGGACTGCGGATCGCCGTGGCTGCGGCCGTTCCTTTTCCCTTTGGAGTGGGCCGCGCCCGACGTTTTTGTTGCTGATGGACGGGAGTGGGTGCGTCCTCCGGTAGGCTCCTTGAGAACCCGACGAGTCGTTTCCGGTTGACCACTAGCTGCGACGATATCTGCAGTACGCAATAACGAAAGAGCTCAACGCCCGCGGGGTAGCCATATTCGCTGTAATTTTTCGATTTCTCGCCTTGCCGGGATTCCATTGCAGTAGGCGACAGTCTGCGGTGAGTTTTTCAAGTTTCCTTCGAATCAGAGGACTATATTCGTGAATGGGGGAGTGTATTCTGTCGCGTTTGCTCAAACTTCACCAACTTCACCGGTGTAAGCTTCCAAGAACCACTTCACACGTATTTCCACAATACAGTGTCCATAAATTCGTTTATTTTTATGGGTACTAGTCGCTGACGCGGAGCAAACCACAGAACTAGGCAAGGCAAGGGACTCGGGGTGTGGCTGATCTAACTTACCCGTCTCAAGATACCTTCTCGTCTGTCTGCAGCACACACTAGCCCGCTTAGTACCGCTTTATGGAAGATTCATGACCATACGAAGGCTCGATTAGCAGGCGAAGACTCTAATCGTGCGAGTGGCATCGGGGGAGAATTATTTCCTAACACTGCACTTCTACTATTTGTATGAAACCAGTTTCATGTTCAGCTGCTTAGCGGTCGCCAAACGTCTGGTGCGGGACTTCGCCACAGACATCGAAAGTAGATCCGTAGTTGCAACGGTTCTACTTTCCTTCCAGACATACAATCCTGATTACAATGAAGACTGCTTCTAAATGCTATATAGGATAGCTTGATATCACTATTAAGTGTATGGCCTAACGGACGGTCGGTCTGTTTACTGGATAGCGCTTGGCATCAGAAAAAGTGCCTCGTCATCAATTCCTAATTGCGGTGGCTGGACCGGTATCGATATCTGTTGACCGACGTCGGTGACACGTCTTCTGAACCTAGACGTACGCGGCAGAACGTCAGTGACATGTTTTGTGATTCGAAACACATTGGCATGATGTCGGTGACGGAAAAGCTTACGGATAGCTTGGCGAAGACTGACCCAGTGCTGTCCCGCCGTCGGCGCCTTTCCTGCGTAGAGATCGCACTCACGCTGGCCACCTCGCGTTGTCTTCACTTGTCAGGCAGGATCTACCTCATTTTTTGGGCGGATCATTTGGATTGAAGCATTTTCAACAGTTGTTTCCACGGCTTCTTCGGTGGGGTTTATTTACAGAATTGTTCTAGAACCGACATTCACGCATGTGGACCTGGATTTTGTACAGATAGATAGTATGCCGTATTTGAACAATTCGACTTCGGCCGTGATCGCCATCCCCGGTACTGTGTATCACAGATGGTCTCTGAGCCATTCTCCGTGACCTTAGTCCTGCCGCGAAAGGGTGTTCTGCCCCGCAAGCCCACCGCTGTGTTGGCTTGAAAACCCAGTGACCGCTTCATGATATTCCTAATATGAATTTTCCTCTGGAGCCTCCTAAGTGAGAAGATTTCATGACAAGCGTGGGAGATATGTCTGCACCCATCACGTGTGTCACACATGCGCCTTTATTGACGATCTCATGTCGTAACTTTCTGCAGGAGTTGGATGCATAATGGATGACATGTTAACACAGAGTGATAGACAGGAATGGCTGACAGTACTATGGGAGATCTACAGCGAAGCACAAATTAGAGAAAGGAGCGCAAACAACGTAGGTGCAGAAAACTAGGGGCCAGATTCATCAACCGCTTGCCGTCCTCTAACGACGAAATTGCCGCCAAACCCCCTTATATGACATTCATTAGCATGAGATTTAGCGATATCACCGTTTCACCGTTAGAGGGCGGTAAGCGGTTGATGAATCTGGTCCCAGTTGTTCACACTACGGGAAGGGCAAGTCATTCACATGAATGAGGAGTTCCATTGCGAACACTAGCTCGCTACTTCTCGAGATCCTCACTGGCAGTACGACGGCGCCTAATTCTTAGGAGAACTGAAGCCGTTCGAAATGGTAGCCTCTACATAGAGGATAAATGGCACCACGACGCTACTTTTGTGAGGAGGTGGGGCACCGCTGAGGCGTGGCGTCAGGAGGTACACCGATGTTCTGGTGACCGGGAAATTTTGTTTTGCGTGTCAAAGGTTTCGTAATGCAACCATTAGGCTCTCGGTGAAGCCTAGGGGGTTGGGGTGGGTGAGCAAGGGGGATGAGAGGAATATCGCACGCCCCCAGCAGGGGGCGCGTGTACCTCCTGACCGTCCCCCGAAATACATATGGAACACTCGTCTATAAGAGAGTTCCTCGCCCTATATTGGCAGTGTTCTACCTTGTCCTTTTCCCTCCTTCTCAAAATAGAATTCGCCACTATCTGTCACTATTTTACTACTTTCCAGAAATTGACTGCTCTGATTTTCCTTTTGAAGTACCTGGTGCCATGCTGCACAACACATTTGCTTGAAGTTCAAATGTGCTTTGGCTTTCTCAACTTCATCCTATTTTGTAGGGCATATTTGGTATTGGAGAAGTGTTATAGTTATCTTATGTTGTTTATCTTATGCGCGCACATTAGGCGAAAAAATCCGCAGGCATAAGGAGAATTTCTTACTAGAGCCATGCCTGCTCCTTCAAGGATATACATTTTTCGTAGAACTTTGAAAAAATCTTTATGCAATAGACTGCTCGAAAATTACCAATTTTTAGACAAATGTTCTATATAAATAACTGACGAAGAGTGATCATCGGTTTTTACTCTTTTTTATTTAATTTTGCTCCTTTCATGTAAATTTCTTTGCTGTTTCATGTGTATACTGACTATGCCTCTCCATAAGAAAACTGCCACAAGAGTCCTCGATGGAGACGAAGATTTTGAGCAAAATCGTTGACGTGCACGACATGAAATTCTATAAAAACGGAGCAACGCCAACACCAGCAGCCACGCTCTATCCATCAGGCGGTGGATGGCACGTAAAAACACCCCATGTGCATTCGATTGGGTCAGCCTTTAGCGATGGGGCGCCCACGCGCACAGTGCACTGGAGCCGAAGACGCGTCCGCTGGCTTAGCAGCTTCGAGGGGGCTGGGAAGGATTACAATATTTATTTGTGCAGTACTTCTACTCAGTAGTACTGGAGACGAGGTAACTCGAGCGACGTGCGGGCAACGGTTCAGGCATCCTGTAACATGTAGCGGTGTTGTTTGTAAGCAGTTTGCAGAGAATCAGATACTGATGTGGAGAGAGTTCGCCGTGCATTGGAAATGATTTATGAGTTGTTAATAATGTGAAGCAGAGGGCCCGTACCCATGCAAAATACCGTAGGATGTGATCCACCTACCACACCTGTGTTTATTTGGCCAGTTCTTCCCCTAGGCCAGTCTGTGTCCTTCTTGTTGTCCGCGGAGGAGAACACGGAACCCAACCAAGACTCTTCTTTTTTCGCGCACGGGCCCTCTGCTTCATAAATACCGTGGAGGTTACCTCACACAGAAAAGCGTTGCAGCCTACGCACCTTATTTTTAGATGTCTTTCAATAGACGATAAACAAGTTTTAGTACGCGCATATAAAACATGTAAGACCAATAGTGGAAAGCGGAACCTCAGTGCCTTGCCCTTATAGAAAGAAATATATCCTCATGTTGGAAAAGATTCAAAAAATTAAGAAACTGACTTGTGAAAAAATTAAGAATTGGCTGTGTTACGCACAAATTCAGTAAGCAACTGAATTTCACACCCACGAATCATAATAGCGGTTCCAAAGTGCATTTCCTTAGCATCTACCGTGCCCCAGTTTCGTAACAGCTGTTGCAAAGTGCTCTTTCTTAGCGTTTACCGTGAAAAACAGCGTGTCGTGAATGCAAAACAGCCGCACGCCTAATTTCTGATTACGCTAAGTCGGCACTGTTTTTCGTAATTTGTACTCCTGTCCCCTCGAAGCTGCTAAGCCAGCGGACACGTCGTCGGCTCTAGTGCACGCCCCAATCGATTGCACGGGGGGGGGTGTTTTTACGTGCCATCTCAGGCGGTGTCCAATGTTGCCTTGACGTAATCCTACAATACAAATCCTTAAGGCCCCCATAGAGTTCTGCGGCAACGCCGCTATCCGCAATGGTTAAGGATAGGGCAGGGACGCCGCTGGCGGCGAGCTCTGCGTCCCTGCCCTATGATGAAGGATAGGGCAGCGGCAACGCCGCAGAACTCTGGGGACCCCTTTAGACGGGCCGGCACCCGACGGCGGTTACAGGGCACGGGTCAACAATGACTCATGTTTTGGCGGTTTCGTCGCGCCGTCGATGCCCTCTCGACTAGAGATTCCACTCTCGTGCCTCGCTACGCTAGAGGGTCTTACCGCGGGCGAGATTGCACAGCCCGAGGACTGCGCTTCGTAAACTGTCATTTCGCATACAAAGAGTGTCGGTTGGCCGATCGGCCTTATCAGGAACGTTAACGGGATTGGATGAAGTCCTGGGGTCGGATGATTATGAATCCGGCCCCTGGAATACCTTTTATTTATTTATTTATTCAAGGCATAGACAACTGCCTAGCAAACAAATTGTGAAGAAACACAAAAAAGGAGACAACATGAAACGAGGTGAATGTAACAGCCATGTAAGAAACTATTACAAGCAACGAATCTAGCAGCACACCGTAGTAGTTAACATTGGATAAATCTTCTACAGGCCTGGGCGGAGACAAGAACGGAGGCAGCGGACGGTTGACATTTCTTCTACCGTAATCCACGCGCAATATGTGCTTGTGGTGCAGTCACGGACGCCCGGGATGACGTACGAGTTGACGCCTATATTGCATTTTTGTGGCGATGAACACGCAGTTGTGGTGTGCGAGCCAAATCTGTGCGAAGAAAAAAATTTCGCCTGTCAGATAAAGGGGGACCACCTTCCAAGAAACTTTAGTTACACGAACAAGGAAAAACGAGACATGAGGTTAATGAAGAAACAAACAAAGGCGCAAATAGGGTCGGGGGGGGGGGTCAATATGGCCTGCCGCGGCGAGCAGCGACGGCGAGTAGCTACATACAGCGCATGTAAATGCATTTTATCTCCTTGTTTCGATTACCTATCCGTGTCTTATCTGCTTCCCGATTGGGCAGGGGAGGGAACTCCAGGATGTCGGCAATCTTAACACGGGCGCGTCACTCGAGCAACACCCTGGAGTCCCTTCCCTTCCCCAAATCTGTGCTCTCCTCCGCTGAGGCGATTGACTGATGTGAATTCCGTAGGAAACCGTATTATTCTAGGTCAGTAGAATAAGCATGTTTCGGAGCACGAAATGTTTCTGAGTAGTGTTTCGTGCGGTTTCAATTTCATTGCAAAGAAATCAGTATCAAAAAAGGCTTTATGAGTCCATTTGCATCTACTAACACAGAGTGGCAACGACATCGCTACACTCTGCGATGGGTAGCCGTGAAGACTACGAAACGATTGAAATGTCAGGCGTAAAATGAGCGTTTCCACCTACCATCCTTATTGGCGCAGAAGACATAACAAAAGTGAAGTGTACGTCCCTAGGTCCATATGTTGTTACTTGATGCCTTTCCATAAGCGCGGGCGTCATCTCGGGCGTCCGTGACTGCACCGCAAGCACATATTGCGCGTGGATTACGGTAGAAGAAATGTCAACCGTCCGCTGCCTCCGTTCTTGTCTGGGCGGAGAGTCTCTCTAAATCTTCGTATTTGCCCAGCAGCAGGTTGAATTCTTCGAGGATTGGATAGGTTAGGAAGTCTGACCTCAGTCGCGATTTGGCCACTGAGACTCGAAGTTTATCACCTTTTTAAAAGAACGCCAAGGGCATTGGGAGTGGCAATCACAACCATTGTTTTGGCTCAAAGGTGAGAATCGATGCCTCCTGAGTAGCGAGGTTGGGACACGCTGTGAACATGCTAGAACGTTACAGTGGTGTGTTTAATTGGTTGTTTAAGGTTACACACAAAGTACCGAGCGGCTTGAAATTGGTTATACCGCTTTCCTTGTGTAGATTTCAAGCCCGTTATTTCTCGAAACATGGATTCAGAACGCTCGCACACGACCAGGGGTGTGCGTTTACCGGTTTACCGATTTACCGGTTTACCGGATTTACCGGCATTTTCGCGAAAAATTCTCTTACCGAAAATTTTCGGTAAACTCCAAAATTTACCGGAAAATTTAACGAGTTTTTTTTTTCATGCAAAATCATGTCCTTATCAATCGAATGGAATAGGAAACATACTACTACCCTATACCTCAGTTTAGAAGCGATTGCTTCTATCTTCTCCGATAACGTGCTATTACCGTTCGTGGTCCTCAACCCCATTAAAACATCCACAACCACATTATGAGGCGGAGATACTGCGCTCTGGTGTTAAAAACGCGCTCCACTGCGATAGTACCCGCTGAGATTCAAGTTATCCAGCTTCCTGTCAAGCCTTTTCTTCTCGAACTTTCACATCTGCCGTCGTGTTTGTCGTCATTCAGTAAGCATCAGCAGTATAAGAGCATCAGAGTATAAGAGTAGGAGCCATTGGACACAGGCGCTAACCCGTTGAAGTACTGGACGAATCCGGTCACCAAATCTGTATTTCTACACTTGGCTCAAATAATTCTAAGGTACTTTTGTGCTTCTCCGGGAACGGTGGAAACCGAAAGAGTGTTCTCCGCCGCCGGTCAAATTTTGAATGAGTTCACACCTGAAAATTTTGCAGGTCTTCTTGTTCTCAAAGTTAACAGTCCGCTGATCGGCTTTGACCGCTAGGTGATATGTGCATTAGAAAATGTTTTGTTGTTTCTAAAGTTTCGCTTATTCTGATCATTAAGGTGAGCTCCGCTTCCTATGTTGTTCTTGGAAGTTTTTATTGTGAGAGTTTGTTGTTGGAATTTGTATGTTGCAGTATGCTTTTATGGTGCTGTTTGTTTTAGAATGACATATGCATGATACAATGAAGATAACATGGTTTTTCTGAACGTGACGATGTTTTGGTGAAAAGTTTTTCGCTTTTTTTACTTTCCACGGCTTAAAACTAGTTGCTATTTTGTTTAATATTAAATTTTAAAAAAATTACCGAATTTACCGGAATTTACCGGCGAATTTCCGCGGTAAAAATTTGCGGTAAAAAATTTACCGGCCGCAAGTCGGCGCACACCCCTGCACACGACTCCGCGACTGCCAGTGATTGTTGAGACGCAGGCGACGAGAGTGTACTCTCACGCGCGCGCTGAGTCAGCTCACTCGGCCGGCAGGGTTACAGGGTACGGGCCAACCATGACTCATGTTTCGGGTAAAAATTTGCGGTAAAAAATTTACCGGCCGCAAGTCGGCGCACACCCCTGCACACGACTCCGCGACTGCCAGTGATTGTTGAGACGCAGGCGACGAGAGTGTACTCTCACGCGCGCGCTGAGTCAGCTCACTCGGCCGGCAGGGTTACAGGGTACGGGCCAACCATGACTCATGTTTCGGGATTACATGTGAACTGGTCCCCGAAAAATTCCGTCACGCGCGAGCGGCGAGAGTCAGATGAGCAGAGTGAGTCTCCAGATTGGGCTAGGGAAGGGACTCCGGAGTGTGGCGAACAGGGAGGCGTGGAGTGCACGAGACGACACGACGAAGAACCGCGCGCCGCCTCGGCACTATACCAAGCGGACCAGTTCTCCGGCAACGATGTTTCGGCGGTTTCGTCGTGCCGCCGGCGCCCTCTCGATTAGAGATCCCGCTCTCATGCCTCGCTGCATCTCTCCACCGTTGCGCTAGAGTCCAGAAAACGGAGCACCACCGAGCTTCTCTACCGCAGGCGAGATAGGGTAGCTCGAGGACTGCGCTTCATAAACCATTATTTCGCATACGAAGGATGTCGGTTAGGCGACCTCTCTTATTTGAAACGCTGATGCGATGGGATAGTCTTGGCTTACCTTTTCGATTTTTTTAAAGAATATCACGACAAGGACATTGGTAATAGTACTCGCAACCAGTGTTCCGGCTCAAAGGTGAGATCCGACGCCTGCCGTGTCGCGAGTTTGGGGCGCGCCGTGTACTTGCCAGAACGTCACAGCGGTGTGTTTGATTGGTTACACAAGGTCACACGCAAAGTACTGAGCGGCTTGGAATAGGTTAAATCGCTTTTCTTGTGTAGACCAATGGGATTCCAAGCGAGTTACTTCTCAAAACCTGGCTTCAGAACGCTTCGAAGAACTGCAGTGCTGTGTGAACACAGATTGGTTTTTTATGAAGAAGCGGGCGACGAGAGGGCACTCTCATCCGTGCGTTGAGTCAGCTCACTCGTCTGGTAGACGTCGGATCGCAGCCGGAGTGTCTGTTTCTCTGCGCTCTCGCCTCTCCGCTCGTCTGTTTGACCCGTGTCCTTAGACGGGCCGGCAGCCGTCGGGGAACGGCATTATGGCCCCTGGCATACCAACGCCGACACTACGCCGACGAAATTGCCAACAGGTACGAAATGCGCCAGAGTTGCGCTCCAAAGCACAGGGATGGTCGATCCGGGGAACAGTTGTCCTGCCCCATCGCAACGACGCGTCGCATGTGGGTGCCACACCGACGACGACCATCGCAGCGGGACTGCGACGCGCCATCGCAGTGCAAAGCACTGCGATGGCCTGCGATGGTATGATGATTTCTCTGTGGCCGTTGACCATTCCGCGCTAATAACGCGCTCCAGCGCCAACGATCGTCGACGAATCGCACCGTGCCGCCAATGCGATTACATGTGAACTGGTCCCCGAAAAATTCCATTACGCGCGAGCAGCGAGAGTCAGACGAGCAGAGTGAGTCTCCAGATTGGGCTAGGGAAGGGACTCCGGGGTGTGGCGAACAGGGAGGCGTGGAGTGCACGAGACGACACGACGAAAAACCGCGCGCCGCCTCGGCACTATGCCAGGCGGACCAGTTCTCCAGCAACGCGCCAATGCGACGTCGGCAGGGTCTCTCCCGTCGGCGTAGTGTCGGCGTTCGTCGGCGTTGGTATGCCAGGGGCCTATATCTCGGCGCCCGGCTGGCGCGGCTTTTTCGCGCGGTCGCGGCGCGCCTGCGCACAGGTCGCAATGGAGCAGAGAAACCGACGTTCCTCTGACTGCTAGCCTACCGCACTTCACTGCCTTCAGTTCCTATGACTATATTCTCTACTGTGATGGTCCCTCTACCCTTTCTTCTTCACAGGTGAGTTCAGCGAAGCACCCGTTAGTTGTTGATAACCATGCATTGTTATCTCAAGTCTTTCTTTCGGAATCGCTTGCGATAGTGTAGAGCGATTCGAATAGAAATGTCTTTGAGATGGATCGCTCCCTTTCCCATTCTTCTATATTCAGCTGTACCTATCCTAGTCTTCAACTTTATTTGTCGACCAAGTCTACCTCTTCAATGCCAGGTGGGTTTTATCAGAGCTTTTGCTTCGTGCGTTCCCTTCGGAATCTAGGGCTCTTCCTGAATGCGGCTATACCTAGAGTTCCAAGTCGATGACAGTGCAATTACTCAGGCATTTCTCTAACGACGGAACTGTTTGAAACAAAACTCTACAACTCTATTAAGCATGTGCATAAGCGCCTAATGCTTTCTGATAAATGCCGTAATCTCCTTGATCTGACGATCAGATCAAGCAGTATGGCGCAGCCTATCGACAAGACTGTGAGAAGAGCAAATGAACATGTTTAGTTACGTCTGTTGTGGATTTCTACCTCTTGTCCAGCTGTTGTGAAATAGTGGCCACTAGTTGAAATGCATTGCGAAATAGTATCGTTGCATGTTCCTTTAGCACTTGTCGTGATAGGTTTCTCCATCTCGAAAGCCTTTCAAAGGGTTTGCGATGTGATATATACTCGCAAAACCGATGAGAACCCACAAGAAAGAGATTTATCACATAGGTACAGCTGAATATAGAAGAATGGGCAAGGGAGCAATCCATCTCAAAGACATTTCTATTCGAATCGCTCTACACTATCGCAAGCGATTCCGAAAGAAAGACTTGAGATAACAACGCACGGTTATCAACAACTAATAACGGGCGCTTTGATGAACTCACCTGTGAAGAAGATAGGGTAGAGGGACCATCACAGTAGAGAATACAGTCATAGGAACTGAAGGCAGTGAAGTGCGGTGGGCTAGCAGTCGGAGAAACGTCGGTTTCTCTGCTCCATTGCGACCTGTGCGCAGCCGCACCGCGACCGCGCGAAAAAGCCGCGCCAGCCGGGCGCCGAGATATAATGCCGTTCAACCCTGCCCGCTGCCCGCTGCAAAGTGTGCATGCGGCTTTAGTCGATATCTGGAAAACGTGCCGCGACTCCTGACATGGGTACACTGGAGATCAAAATCCGCAGAAGTCAGGGAATGGAGCGGGTTCGTTAGCTATTGGTAAGCATATATCATGTGCAGTCTACATCTACATCAACTGTAAGCCTATTTCGAAATGGAAACGAGCTTTTGGAGGTCGATTTTAGATCTGAAAGATTTTCAGATCAGCAAGGTTAAATAATTTAAAAAATAGTGCCCTAAGCGCTTACTTCAATTGTTTCCATGTGCGCCAATATCGTCTCTCCTCGTTTTGCTCGTCTCTCCGCATATCGCCCACACGCAGTGACGATCCTCTGAATCAACAAGTGTGAGTCCAAGAAACCTCTTGCCTTCCCATGATATCCGGTCCTGGTAATCTGCTGGTGGATTTGAGGGGGTTTATCTTTTCTTATCGTTGGTACGTTGATTCATTTGTCTAGAGTGGAACGAGCGCTGAGCGGTAGTGCGCTTAGAACGCGACTTGTCCATGTGTCGAATTTCTCGTCCATTGTGTGTAGTTGCTTGTCTTTCGCATTAGGACGAACTTGGAATGTTTCATTGAGAACGTTGATTATGCATGTCTCGGTTGCCTGAAGTGTCGGCCATCGTGCATCTCCATCTCGACTCCTTACTGCGCTGCTCTTCGTTTATCGCTGCTTTATTGCTTTGGGCATAATCATGCTTCATCGGGCATGTAAATTTATGATTGATCGATGTCGTTGTGTGGACTCCGTTTGTCTGGTGTTTTTCATTTACGATACGTTCTAGGCTATGGGACGGGCTTCATTCGAGTATGACGAAGTGGGTAACACATTCTATTACGTCCTCGTTTCCTTCTATGCGATAATTCTACTACCAGCCACCTATTTCTTCGTTCCCACAGGCAAAACAGGTAAGCCGTTTAACCACTTTCTTTGAGATTCCTCAGCACTCGTTGTCCTCGTTTAGACATTCGTCTTTTGGTTCTCAGACTTCATCTCTCTTCTACTTGTTTAGATGTACTTGCAGAACTAGTCAAAGTTGATGAACACGAGTGCCAGTGCCACGGCTGTGTGAAGAAACGTCACCAGAAGGAGGCAAATCGGCCATGGAAGCGCACAAAAAGTATTCTGACGGTTGTGGTAAGACATATAGCTATTTCGTTTCCATTTGTTCTTTGTTTTGCACTGTCCCACCATATTATTTATCAGTATTGGAAGCCTCTTTGGAACGTTGAGGTAGCTTGAAACGAATGCAAGGAAAAAATACGAGTGTCTTTATGAAATTCAGGGAACTGGTGCATCTCTAGAGCGTGAGTCTGTGCTTCTCCTTTTTCGTAACGGCCTATAATTTGTCGGAAAACATTCGTAACGTGAACATTAAGCATGGTACTACTTTTCCTCTAAAACTGTAGAAGTGGATCGGCTTCCTGCGGTTGAGGCAAAGCTGGCATTATTATAAAACATCCTGCCTAGGCTCCTCTCGGTGCTATGATATTATGTGGTGGGATGTTGTACGGAAAGTTCTCAGCGTTTTGTGTTACTATTTCATTCGTCTATTACTAAGTAAAAATTCAGCTTGTATTGCGCATTAATGCTACTTTCTGTATGGAATTTTTCACTCTTTCTGACTAAACAATTCATGTTTCAACGTTGTTTCATATTTCTGTTTTGAGGGGCTTATTGAGTTATGTCGAATGAGCGATTCCGAATGATTTTTTGTTTTAACTTCAAACTGAGACGATCAGCAGCCGAGACAGCTCGACAAATCAACCGAGTGTGGGGCCTAATAGTGTTGGAGAAAGCACTGTGCGCCAGTGGTTCAGTAGATTTTGGAGCGGAGATTTCAGCCTCGAAGATGATCCCCGTAGCGGTTGACCTAGAGCAATCCTGGACGATGAGTTGAAGGAATTGGTGGAAGCTGAACCATTCCAAACAGTTCGTGGGATCGCAGAAGAGCTAGACGTCAGTAAAGCTGCTGTTGCAGATGCTCTGAAACGCTTTGGGAAGGTGAAAAGCTCGAAAACAGGGTGCCTTACAAGTTGAGTGAGCGGCAAAAATTGTTGTTTCGAGATTTGTTCTTCCCACTCTTACGCAACAAAGCTGATCCGTCTTTGGATCGAATTATCAATGGTGATGAAACTGGATTCTGTATGATATCAGGAAACGTTCCGGATAGTGATTGAACGCCGACGAATCCCCTAGGCATTTTCCAAAGGCGAGCCTCCACCAAAAAAGTAATAGTCACCGTGTGGTGGTCGGCGGCTGGTGTGATCCACTACAACTTTTTGGAACCAGGCCAAACGATCACACAGAGCCCTACTGTAAGGAAATCGACGAAGTGCACCGAAAATTGCGTCAACTTCAGCCAGCATTTGTCAACAGAAGAGGCCCGATTCTTTTGCACGATAACGTCCGCCCACGCGTTTCAGAAATCACTATTCGAAAATTGAACGAATGAAGGTTGAAGTTCTGCCTCACCCGTTAAATTCTCCAGTCCTCTCACCAACCAGCTACCACCTTGTCACACTCTTTCAGAACTTTCTCGCTGGCAAAACCTTCACCAATCAGGACCAAGCCAGCCTTTCGTGGATTTTGTCGAATCAATTTTTTTCGCTCATGGAGTAAGTCTACTGATGGCCCGTTAGCAAGTGTGTTGATCCGAACGGTGCTTATTTCGACTAAATCCGATAAGATTAGAGAAAGGTACGGTAGTTTAAAGACGCCGGTAGTAGAAGCACTAAGACGCTGAGAACTTTCCGGACAACCTAACACCTTCAGGGGGTCACGTGGCGCGCAAACGCAGTACGTAGCTACATGAGGTGTATGTTAAAGGATAAAAGGATCCTCTTTGTAATGCGTTATTCAATCCCCTTTGGAATGCGCCACACATTCTCCTTCTACGGGATGTCGTGGAGGCGAGTTGAATGCGTATTTGACCACACAATGGCTTGCGGTGGCCAGCCGGTGAACAAGTGAGCGCGTTATCCTTCCCAGACAGTCTGGTACCAATTCATCGATCTCGGAGGGATGGAAGGCTTGGTTGGCCTGGACGAGAAATCCGAACCAGGAAGCTGGTATCGAGTGCAGGCGACAGTCGGTGCATCTCCCGACTGCTCTCCACGCGCTCGAGGTGTATGTTAATGCACCATTATTTCCTCTCTACGATCACTGATCTCTGCGATCTTTACGATCCTTAGTTTGTCATCCTTATTTTGGCAAAAACTGCAGGGTGTAGGCAATTTCAATACGAGTGCGTTAGTCGTGTCACAACCCCGGAGTCTCTTCCCCTGCCGAAATCTATGTTCTCCTTTGCATCAACTGGGCTCACAACACAGCAGTATTATAGTTAGTTTGTTGGTTTTTTCGTTAGGAGTATTCCTTGATTCGCTTTGTCCTCATTAAACTTTTTTGGAAGGTGGCCCCTCCCAAGTATCACAGCGTCCTCCTGCCTCCAGGCTTGCACCGGGAATCGTTGTAGGGAAGAAACTACTTGTCGCAAAACTCGTTTTAAAGCGCGAGCTCACTGTAGTAGCGGCATCGTGGAGCGAAGATTACGTAGAAATGGTATTCGTTATTTTTAATGTGATATTTTAGTGCAGGTCTATTGTAACGGCTTGAGTACGTCATGGTCTAAAGACTACAAAATGTGCATGGGTAAGAAGAACGATAACAAATAGATAGAGAACGGCGTTATTCGATTTATTTGTGGGATGCGCCACTCATTCTACTTCCGAGGAGTGTCCTGGAAGTAATTTAAAATGCGCATTAGGCCCATACAAAGATTTGCGTTGGCTAGCGGATAGAGAAGTCAATGGTGGCGACATCCGTTCCTCCACGTGGTGCCACTGGAAACTGCTTGCTCTGCGAGCTAAGCTAAGCACGGACACTGACAGGCGACAGGCCATTGTGACAGGCCGGTCTTCGAAGACCCATGTCACATCACATGGTGTGTGACAGTTCAAGTTTCTCGAGATCTACGGCGTTCGCGGAAGCCGACGCGCACTCGCAAAGCCCGGCGAGTGTGGAAAGTATACGATTGTCCCTGCGAGGACGGCACCGGGGGGGGGGGGGGCAACTGAGCAGTCCGAAAGTCCCGTAACGTAAGCACACCCGCGTGGCAGCGCTGAATGTGGATACGTTGGCGGACCGCTCGTGCGAGTTGGTTGAAGCTCTGAAGCGAAGAAGAACTGATTTCTTTGCGGTACAGGAGATGTGGTCCTGCAGCAAGTCAAGTGACACAGGACGTGGCTTTAAGGCCGTTCTGGAAGTCCCAGGACCACCAGTGGTGTCGGAATAATCGTCTCCTAACGATTTCGTGAGTCGATTGTAAGCGTCGAGCGCTTTGACGATCGATTGATGAAGATCGTTGTCGCCGCTAAGGAGCGACTCTATCACTTCTTTGCGTATGCTTCGCAGACTGGCTGCTTCAATCAAGCCAAGGAGTTTTGGAGCCTGCTTGATGAGAATCAGCAGAGGTGCAGCCGAAGGATGTCATCGTAGTCGCTGATGACCTTAATCGGCACGTGGTTGCGACGAAAGACGGGTACGGTCTTGTTGGATCGCGCAGTGCAGATGGTGAACATATCCTTGAGTATGTGGAATCGCATAACCTGACCATAGTGAAGACCGTGTTTCATAAACACGACTCCCACCTCATCTCATACTAAAGTGGGAATAACAAAACTCAGACAGACTTTGTCCTTGTCAAGGATCGTGACTGAGGTCTTGTCACAGACGCGAAGGTCGAACCGTATGAGACGATCGCCCCACAGCATCGACCGCTGATCTGCAATCTAAAGATCGCTCCTCCAAGGCTGAAGCAGGTCAAGCGATGCGGTGCACAAGGAATCAAGTGGTGGCGAATAAGAGGAAAGGAAGCAGCTGTGATTTCTCGCCTGCGGTTGCCGAGCTTGGAAGAAGGCGACCGACACGATACGTCAAGCTGCACAGTCGGAACTCGGAATTACGAAGCCATGTCGACTCAAGCTCGACAAGCAGGCATGGCTGTGGACAGACGACGTGAAAGCAAAAGTACGAGAGGAGAAGTTGCTCTATCACGTGTTCCTCGGCGGAAAGACAGCCGATAACTGGCGGAAGTACCATGAAGCGAAGAAAGCTGCAAAGAAGGCCGTGGATGTTGCGAAAACCGCTCATTATAGGGATGTCATCGAGAAGCTCGAATCGCGCGATGGTGAGCGGTATCTGTATCGTCTTCCCAAGACCGCCATCGGCAGGCCGAGGATATTGAGTTCCTTTGGCTTCATTGAAGAGAACGGTCATCTTACGAACCGTGAGAAGGCATTGAGGCGATGGTGCGATTACTTTGAGGAAATCTGTACGGTAGAATTTCCTCATCCAGCCATCCCTTCAGCGGCTGCAACCCACGGCCCCGTGCTTAAGATCACCGTGTAGGAGACTGATGCGGCTTTGAGAAGGTGAGGCCAGGCGAAGCAACTCGGCCCGACGATGTGGCGGCTTACTGGTTGGGGAAGGTCTTTATTCAGGTTGCCTGGAGAAGAAAGTGTCTGAGTGTTGGCGCCAAAGTACGACGATTTGGAAGAAGAAAGGCAGTCCTGCGGACTGTCCCATTTACCGTCCGATTCGCTTGCTTGCGCATAGCATGAAGATCTTTGAGCGAATTGTCGTCGGACGAATATGTGATATCGTCCAGCTTTCCAGCAATAAGTGTGGTTTCGTAGCTGGCTGTGGCACTATCGATGCCATACACGCCGTTCGCCTACTTATAGAAAGCACTGCGAGAAACAGAAGCCGTCCATATTGCCTTCCTCGACTTGGAAAAGGCCTTCGATCGCGTTTCGCGTGAAGTGTTATGGCACGCTTTAAGACAGTATAATTTCCCGAAGAGCTTACTGAGCGGGTGCGAATTCTCGACTGTTTTTCAAAGAGTTGAGTTCAAGCTGTGGCTGGAATCTCGACGAGCATTAATCTTTAGAAGATTCTGCTGTTCGCAAAGTTCTGAGCAAGAAAGGGTGCAATAGAAGCCGCATCTGACGCGGTTTCAGATGCACATTTTGAAAAAAATGGCGAATATGTGTCATTTCCGTTTCCGTGTTTCGTATTCCGGTTTCCGGCCATTTTGAGCGTTTCCGTTCCGCCTTTCGTTTTCTGCTTTTTCCAGAAAATTTTCCGAACATCCCTGTTCACCAGTATGTCGCGCCGATCCCGGTCTGACCACACTGTAGACGGATATTTCACATCTACTGAACGAAGGAAATCACTTAATGAATTCTTTCCATTATACTTGACGATGGGCGCGTGTAGCGCAGTCGGAGGAGGCGCGACTGTCGCGTGCACCCGATACCAGGTTCCTGGTTCGGATTTCCCGCCCAGGCCAACCAAGCCTTCCATCCCTCCGGGGTCGGTGAATTGGTACCAGATTTGTCTGGGAAGGATAAAGCGCTGACTTGTTCATCGGCTGGCCACCGCAAGTCATTGTATGGCCAAATACGCATTCATGTCGCCTCCGCGATATCCCGTAGAAGTAGAATGCGCTGGCGCATCCCAAAAGGGATTGAGTAACGCCGTCCTTTATCCTTTTATCCTTTTTATACTTGACGACAGCCGCCACGCTCTGTGCTTTAAACACTTCCTTAAAAATACTGAGCATCCCATCGACAGAATGGGAAATAGCGCTAGCTTGTGAGCTCCACTCAACTGTATGCGCTTTGCACAGCTGATGCGGACTCAACTACTGTCGACCCGATGGAGGAGCTTCGAGACGATTGTGCCAATCTCTCACTGGAGAGTGACCTCTGGTGCCTCTCCCTCCTGAAGTTCGTTGCGTGGGACGCAACCTGAGTGGTCTGAACTGGTCCATTCTTGACTTTCTTCAGCGTTGAGAGGTGTTTCCCGAGAGCTGTCCACTCAACTGGGCGTCTTTCCCCACCAGGAGAGCAGTTTGACGGCGATACGCACGGTCGCTGTTCTCTATGTGGTTTTCCGCTGTTCACCAGCCTATTCGTGAGCTCACCTACTCGGTTCTGCAATTCGCTATTTAGGGTCCTTAGATTCTCTAAGGCTGACCCCTGTTCTTGCAATTGGACCTCATCTCGTCTGCTTCCAGGCCTCATGCTCTCACAACCGTAGCTACTTGCGATGCCTCGCAGCCAAATGTTGCCAATTGTGCACTAATGGAAAGTTTGGCATTTCTGCTGCCAAACTTTCCATTAGTGTACTGTTATGACCCGCAATTGGCAACACTGTGCGCAGTTTCTCCGGTGTCATATTCTTGCTCCAGCTTGGTTTCGGATTAATCTAGCCCTTTCCCTAGCGACGTCAACGGTACCGTGGACAGCATCCAGATTGTTCCGCTTCTTCTGAGCAGAAATGTTCCGGATTTGGTCGTCAAGTGTCTCATCTAACCGTGAGACAATATGATCAAAACGCTGCCTCTAACCGGGCATCGCTTCGACTCATATCGACTTCTGCCCTGTCATCCGTGGTGTTATCCACTGCCATTTGTACCGGACTGAGTGCTCGTTCCGCAGCAATGTTGCCGCTCCTTCTGCTTATGGCAGAAGGCGTCTGCACATTACAGTTGTGTTGTCCGACTTCGGTAGGATTGGTCCCCATGTGGCTGTTCAATGGTTCCATTGACGCCCAATTAGCTACTGATATTCCCAGCGACTCTTCGAAGTAGGGACTGGCCGTTGACTATTCCGCGGTACGAGGAACACCAACTTAGATAGCAGGTCTATAATGAACATACATCAATGGTGAGGCAAACAGTGGAGCTGCTGGAGTCGTGTGTGAGATCCTTCTCGCTCGAATCTGCTCCTTATATGCACATCCGTTCACCAGGGCGTGGCTAAATTCAAATAAAAGAGTGGAAGACGGTGAGGCAGGCCGTGAGCTCTCCCGACGGTGGTGTATCCGCTGGTCATTCCACCGTGGGCACCGTCAACAGCATGGATTACTGTAGGGAAGTGAGCCCAACCCAACAGCAGTAGTATCGTGCACTTCATGGCTGCTGGCTCGTTACTGTATTGCAGACACCCTCACTTATACTCTCAACACTCCAACGATTGAAAGACCTTTTGCCCACACCTCGCGTAGCGAGACGCTACTTTTCGGCGCTCATCACAAATGTAACATCCACTTTTGGTCATACGACTGATTAGAGAGGTTACCTTAGGTTACTGTGAAGAAACTGCATCCGCACCGCCATTTTATTCATGCTGTTTTCCAAGATGTACTTTGAGATGGAAATAGCTTTCAAAAATGCATAAGCTAGATCATGCGCAATAGCATCCCCAGACGAATTGAAGAGTGGTTATCGTTTATCGCTGTTTTCAGCTATCGTAACCTACGCACCCTAAATAAACCGTAGATGAAAATTGGGTGAAAGATTTTTTCTCCTTTTTGTGCGTCAAAAGTTTGGAGCGCTATCACTAGTATCCCTTCTCTCCCCTAAAGTAGGTGAGCTTGATGGGTCAAAAATGGGCAACAAGGCCACTTATAGTGTAGGGTTTTGTGTCCCTGATCCCAAAAAACAGGATGTGTGGTACTTGCACGAAGTAGAGGAGACGACCGTGATAGTACTTTCACAACGCGAGATAAAGGCGAACACTTTATTATTAACGATAGTTAACACACAAACAAAGAAGCTGGCGGACGACGAGAGGGCAAGGGAGGGGGATGATGGTGACGGCGTCCGGTGGGGCTCCTCCAGAACTGACTACTCCGTGGGAACTCGAATGTGGGAGCCGCCCGACTCTTCCCGCCCGGGCGCGCTAAAATCAGTTGCGCTTGATCAACGCTAGGCTCCCAGCGCCATTCAACCAACGCACATCTCGTTATTTGACCACCAGCGTCGGTCGCCGGCTCCGCCGGCGCCGACGCTGGAGTGTGCGAGCCACGCCAGGCTAGCCGGCTCTGCCGGCGTCGGGTATGGCGGGCCACGCTAGGGACGAAGCCCAAACCTGGCTATGGATGCTTCCTCACCCAGCGTCGGTCGCCGGCTTCGCCGGCAACCAACGCTGGGTAAGGAAGCATCCGCAGTCTCGAGCACGTTGAAACTTGCGCCTACGCCAGACTGATTCCTAGCTTGGTACCACTCACTCAGTATAGCACGCAGAAGAATGTTCTCAGCACTCCTTCTTCATCTAGCGTTGAATTCATGGCCTACTGCAGCTTGTCAAGCCTAAAGAAATGTCTGACACTTCTGTCCAGTCGTCGTGCTTCGAGCCGTTAGGTGTGGCGAATTCCGGAGGTGACTTCATTAGCCACTAATTTTGAGGGAACGTACGGGAAGAATTATTCCAAGAGCCTAGTGTAGTCAAAAACTGGGGGTGGGACGGGAACTTGGTTTCCGCTGTTGACGAACCACTACAGACAGTGACTTATGCCTCCCTCCTTGATATATATGGTGAGATTTTCTGTCTCTGATTTCTCTACCTCCAATGTGTCAGATAGAAATCGTGGTCGGTTCGGTTTGAGAGAAAACCGATAGCACCACTCAAATGATCGATAATGATCGATAAATCGATATCGACTGCCTGATCAAAACGCCCAATCTACTGTGGAATGCTCCCGTCGGCCAACATAATCAGGCAACTCCAATCCCGATCGGTTAGGTCTGAGAGAAAACCGATAGTACCACTGGTTATTTGATTGATAGCGTAAATGCCTCTTACTTGAACCACCGAAGTGGGGATATGTGTGCTCCTCTGCTCCTGTTGTATTTGCTTCAGCTATCAATCGAATAAAAATCGCTCAGCCGAAATAACTTCGAATGGAAGAATCTTACAGCCCGCAGCTAAGGAGCGAACATATAGCGCATAAAAGATGAGATCGCGCCATGCACTTCAAAAATGTCACCTAATTGATCCACCAAACGTGGGGATATATATGTTCCCCACTGTTGTATTTGTTGTTAAATTTACGCTATCAATCGAATAAATATCGCAACGTCTTGGAAGGGGGCCCAAGCGATAAATAGGAATCATGAGTGGGCGGGAGAAACCAATGCATGCGCTCGACACAACGAACTTCGAATGGGAGAATCTTACTTACAGCCTAGCTAATAAGCAAGCATATAGCGCAATAAAAGATTAGATCGCGCCATGCCCTCGAAAAGCTCACCGCAGCTTTTAATCGACTGATAGTGTAAAAGCCACTTAATCACTAATCACAAAGGTGGGATATGTATGTTCCTCACCGTTGTGTTTGTTGTTCAAGTTCGGCTATCACACGAATAAAAATCCAACAGCCTGGAAGGGTGTAGGAAGTAAGAAGTTTATGTGGGCGGGAGAAACTGATGGGCTCAATCCAACCAACTTAGAATGGGAGAAGCTTACTTACAGCCTAAAGAATCAGGCGCAAAACGGCTCGGGTGGACAGGGCTCATCCTGTTAAGTGGTTGTCAGCCTCTTTAAGAATCTGCTGTGAATGGGCATACATGTGCCTTTCCTACCAAGGGGCATACTCTAACGTGTAGAGCGAGGAGCACTAGGATAGAGCCGCAGATTCTCACCACAACACTGACATCAGCTTAAGACTCTCGAAGAGAAACAAAGTGAAACGGTGGCAAAGGCAGTAACGAAGAGCGGCAGTGTGGATTAACACAGCAGGAGCTGTTCTGAGAAAAGTGAAGGCGGAAGCTCGTAGACATCAGAATGTTATGCCTGAACACAGAGAAGGTAGCAAGAACAGGAATGAGCAGTGACCTCGGCCATGCACACAGGCGGCAGAGTTGTACCCTACGGTAACACAACTGTAGCAGCACCTAACTGCAAGCACTAATTGACCGGTAGCAAGGACAGGAGCCTTCAAGGGGGTCAGTTCGAAGCAGTAGCCACCCAACACGTGCGCGGGCAGAGCCGCGGCGCCGGCCTATTTCGCAACTTCGCACGTGTCCTCCAGCGGCGATTGCTCACCTCGTGCAGCGGCGATTGCTCACCTCCCGGCGCTCCCCTTCGGAGAGAGAAGTCAAGAACCTGCCTCAAACTTGGGTGATTAAACCATCGAGCCCGCGGAGTTTACGAAGTTTCCCACGGTCACGTTGAGACAAAAAAACCCTCCTCTATTATATAATGGTGGGATACTGCGACAACCGTCAACACTGCGCCTAATGCGCCCGCCGCTTCACCGGGAGGCCTTGACCACCTCTCAATAACAATAGCACAAGGTGGATAAAACACTCCAGGAATCAGTAGCTCTCGTCTGAGATGCGCAAATGAGGTTACTACGAGGGAGACTTTCAAACTAGTAGAAAACACCGCAAGGGGATCGTGTTCGGTATGGATACCATCTATTGACAGCTTCACCAGCAAGACAAGCATGGCTTTAGAATGCTATCTCTACGTAACGAAAACTACCCCGTTCCACATCTGACAGAAGGCTGAAAACGGAGTTAGAAAGCGAACGCGGTAGCGTTATGAGGCCAAAATGCATTCTATATTGATTTTAAGAAATCAATGTAGGAATCACACCTAGCAATGTATATACCTCACCACCGGGATCGAACCCTGATCTCTATCTTGCAAGTCTGCAACGGTATCCACTCAGCCATTTAATGGCTGACTCCTTCCTGGTGGCTGTCTCTCCTGAATGTGCCTTTCCGCTTGTTTGGAATTTGTCGAATCCTATGCGCTAGCTGCTACTGCTGAAGCACCATGTCTTTTGCAGGTTATCTTCTGAGCACGACGGTTCCATGCGTCTGCTTTGGTGCGTTATCTACCGCCCAGCGGTTTTTAAAAGCTTTGGCCTAGCCGGAGGCCCGCACGAAATTTGGAAACCAGTATGGGGCTTCCCAGTCAATGCCTTGCAATACGCAATAGGTTTTCACTCCATCGCTCGGCTTTAATCGATACGTAAGCTTTGCCCTGTCGTTCCCATCGCGGAGTGTGAACATGCTCAATAACACGACCACTTCACACAAAAGTCTTTATGGACAGATTTTCCCGCTTCGTAGTTACTCAGAATGCTTGACAGAAATGTTGTCTTCACGTGGAAAGACATTGCGATGGTGCTGTGCTATTCAAGGTGGTCCGGATATTTTAGGGTGCGATTCGTTAGCTTATGACGAGGCCGTTTTTTAAATTTCTACTTTGGAGATAACAGGAAACTAAAGTGAGGTTGTAGGCTGGTGTGGAGGATATTCTTGAACCAGCAGCCCACCAAAGCGACATTTACATAGCAATTTGACTATCCGTCTCGAAGACCTCACTTCAGGCTCTCATCGTTGCATGGATTGTGTTCGCGCTGATTGTGAAGAAAGTGACGGAGATTGAGGTCACTCATGAAGAATATAACCCGTACAAAATTCTCGGATTGGATCAAGTACGTCACCTCCTATTAATTTGCCGTCGTTCATCTCAAATATCATCGAGTACTTCAGGGTGCAGATCCGTCGGCGGTCAGGAAAGCCTACCGTGAACTGTCGAAGAAACTGCATCCTGACAGAGGTGGTGATGCTCAGATGTTCGACAAAATAGCGAAGGCCTATCAGGCTTTGACCGACGAGGAATCTCGGGAGAATTGGGAGAAGTATGGTAATCCGGACGGACCAACTGGTCGGTTCTCATTTTCTTATTTTATTCGAGGCAATGGCGTGAGTAAGATGGCACATTTTCATGTTGTTTTTAGCAACCACATTTGGGATCGCGTTGCCGAAATGGCTGGTAAGCAAGGAGTATGGGTTATGGGTGTTGGCCTTCTACGGGATCCTGTTCATGATTGTTCTACCGGTCGTTGTGGTGCGTTTTATACACTTTCACCTCCTTCCGCAGTTGTTTCCACCACTGTTCATTTTAAGGGAGTCTGGTGGTATAACTCTATCAAGTACAACGTGGACAAGGTGTTGTTGGATACAACACAATTGTTCTACTATTTCTTACACAAGACACCGAAAATGGAAATCAATCGTGAGCTCGTTGCATTTGGTTTTCTGTTTCTTCGTTTCTTCTACTTTTAGTTTTATTGGAACAGTCTAGTAGAGATTCAGTGCACAGACCATCCCCATATCCAGAAATCTGAGAGAGCGTGCCCTCGTACTTGAACTTTTGGTAGACATCATTTTTGCCTCTATTCCGCTTTTTCACCGCAGTAATGTTTTTTGTTTGTCGTATCATCTCGTTGTTTGTTCTTCGTTTAGATTTTGCTCAGCTTTCAAATGCTTGTAGTTCTATTACAAGTGTAATCGTTTTTGAAACGAAAATCCTCTTTCATTGGAAGCATGGCTTAACCCTGACTTTTTTGCAATTTATTTTTTCCACAACAGAAGTGAAAGTAGTGGAATAAGACGCAATAAAAGCGAAGACTTGCGTTGGAAAAATTGATTTAGTCAACTGTTGCCTTTTGCGTTCTGTATTACCACTTGATTTATAGGAATCTGGTAATGACAATGGCAAAGAAGTTGATGTTGCTGTTTATTACATGTTGCATTCACAAGTTAGAATAAATAAGAGAAAAAATAGTGTAACATGAAAGAAAACTAAACAGCAACGCAACTAAACAGTTTACTATGACATTAGAGTTAGAATAAAACAATGGTACGACTAAAATAAGGACTAGGTATGCGGAAACTCATGAATGGGCTAAATGCGTGGAGAATCCCGTTTGCACAGCTTCCGGTATTCTGCCCCCTCCCTCCTTGTTTATAGACAAAGCCGTTCTCACTGAAGTCTTGGCTAGGGGTGGAAAGATCCTTTGGCTCTCACCTCGGGTAGGGGAATGCGCGTGATGAAGAAGGAACCACTGAGACGAACTCGACCGTTTACAATTTTTCGTACCATTGCTACATGAATGATTTTTCTTCTGCATTCCAGGGTTAGTAGCCCTCTACGACTGCATTACGCTGAGTGCAACCGGGTATGCTTCTGTAGTCAAAATTGCGAGTTCTTAACAGTTTTCCTTTTAAGACTAATTGTACTCCTTCCAGCAGGTTAATCATCCTCTACTTTAGATTCAGTTTGGTGGTACTATATTCTAGGATAATTCTAATACAACTTGTTTACGCCTTAAGTAGGACCTTAGGATTTCTGGTGTATAAGCAGCGAAAGAGCTTGTACAATTTCGCGTAGGCCTTGTTCGCAATGTTATTAAAGTGCCTATCAAACTCAAGCTTATTGTTCTAGGTGAATCCCAAATCAGTCACCTGTGTAATAACACATAGTTCATGCCCATCGAGGTAGTAAGCAGACCGGTCAGGATACAGCCCCATGTGCAACCTTGGTCATGACTCGAGAAATGGGAAGTTCCAAGTTTTGGACGAAGTTAAGAGGGCATCAAGAGCTTTCTGCATCTGCCACAAGAAGAGGGCGTTGAGATACGGGTGAAAATCTTGACATCGTCTGCAAGTATTCTACAAGGGACCCTTTGATCATGCCCGGGATATCATAGGTGCTGAGGGATGCTGGAAATAATGGGAGCCAGTACATTTCCTCAAAGTACTTTACTGGGAGCAGGACACACTTTGGAATAGGCTCAACAACTACTTGAAAGGACCTATCTATCAGGTACGCTTGTATCCAGCAAATAAATCTAGGGTTATACCTGCAGTCTGGAGCTTGACGAGTAACTTACTGTGGAGCACCCTGTCAAATGCTTTTGCATAGTCTAGATATATGATATCTACTCCCTCTTTCATTTCAAAGGACACGGTCCACTCATTTAAGCATTCTTACATCTGCTTTTCCGTAGATTTGCTCCTGGTGAACCCGTGTTGCTCCTCTGGCTGGGGATTTGAGAATTGGGTGATGTAAGTATGCCTCCACCTAGCTAGCGCATCAGCATGCATTAAACTAATTGAAAATCAGCTGCAAAGGAAAAGCAATGTACGGCGCCACTTTCTTGATAAACGTAAAATTTAAGTGATCAGGGTTAGTGGTGGAGGTTGTAGAATCTGATAAAAACTTAAGTATTTGAGAGCTGGTAAACCAGGCGGAATCATCCATAACCGGAAATTCAGGAGAACTTGCAAACGCACGGTCTCTGAGAGGTCGAACAGTGCAAAAGTAGACTTTGTAGAAGTAGTCATCAAGGAGATCAGCCATGTCATGTTCATTTACAACTCTTTCACCGTTATCAGAGACCAGGGAAGTGGTCCCATTGTTTCTTTTTAATTCTCAGCTCAAGTTGTAGAACTTCGCTCGACTTACTAAATCAATAACCTTCTTCTCAAGTGTTGCGTAATATTTCACAAGTTTCTTACAAGGAAAGGTTCCCAACTCATGGTAAGCTTTTGCGATGCCATTTTGATAGGATGTAGGGCCGTGTGCGCGGAGTCCAGAACCGCAGTCAGTTTTTGCTGAACGATTTTTTAGAGACTTGAGAAAGAGGTGTGAAGGCGTGTGCGCAACACTCATCAACCACTACGACGCTTTACTTTATTTCAACACGAGTGTTGCCATTGTGTGTTAACATAATGCGGGACCATTGAAACATAAAACGTACCAGTGTAACAAACCATTCAAAGGTTATAAAATGCTAAAATGTAACATTCTAAAACGAGTCAAACAGGAACCAAAAAAGAGAAGAGAGAACTAGACATGAAGTAGAACAATAGAGAGAACCAAACACAAAAGAACTGTCACTTCCCTCCCAGATCTGAACTAGAAGTAGCCAGGACAGCGCTGGAATATCTTTTTGCCTTAGCTGGTTTCATGCTAAGAAGACCCTTGGCGACCAACCGATTGAAGGTGGGTAGGACTCTGTTGGTGAAGAACCGAGACCTGGTACATGTTCTAGCAAATGAACGTCTAAGTTTAATAGAGCCACCACGTGTGACCGAGGAATTAGTTACAATAAAAAAGTCGTTGGGATTCAACTGCACTAAACCTCTCAAGATCTTATATGCCATTAGGACGTCGTGAATGTCTCGCCTACTCTGAAGGCTACTAAGATTAAACAACTTGCAACTTGCAACTTCCAAGAGATGTGCCTCGGTGGCGTAGTCTGTAGGAGTGCCGCCTCGTAGGAGCACACCGACGGGCTTTTCAGTTCGAGTCCGAGTCGTGGTAATATATTTGCATGCTTTAATTTGTTGTTATTACGCTTTCTCCTGATCACAGGAGGCAATTTTAGGCCATCAATGCTTACAACAAACCAAGGCTGCCCATTTGTGCCTTCATATGTGCATGTGCATATGTATATTTCTCAGGTCTTTAAAAAAGCGTTCAGCAAAAACTGACTGCGATTCTGGACTCCGTTTACAGGGCCCTACATCCTGTCAAAACAGCATCGCAAAAGCTCACAATGAGTTTGGAACCTTTCCTTATTAGAGAATTTGTCGTTGAGCCTGTCAAAGATAGCGAAATTATCAGTGGCAGGGTCTCTGTCCACCTTTAGTTAACTATACTCTTTCATATTAGAAAGGGAGCACAAATAGCGAGGTATATGGGAAATATTGACGTTACTCGGTCTAGCTAATAAATAAAGGTATATAAAGGAAAATGGTATCATTCAGAACATAATAAATACTGTCCCCCTCCCGTTATAACGCCTCTTAATAAGACGCGACTCTCGAAATAACGTAGATTGCCTCTGGCCCCGGCCAGCTTACCTTTACGCCAATACAAATCAACTCCACATAAGACGAGTCGGGTACAATGCCAGCCCGCCATAGCGCGGTTTTGTGAGGGACTCTGCGTTCAAAATGATTCCCGTTATAACGCGACCCGGACTCATTTTCCGGTTCCACACGGAAAATGAAGACGAGCAAGATGCTGACTGCGTCTTTGGTCGGACCTACGACAATGAATTAGATGCATGTAGAGGCTTTTCGTGCGTGCGGAAACATGTTCATAGTCAGCAATATCTCGAGCATAGTATAAGACTCTCGTTTAAGCTTTCGTAAATTGGAGAGTTTCCTCTATCAGAAATGACAGAAGCTGTGGATTAAAACTCAGATTATTCCAAACAACATCCTAGACATTTGTTCTAAGCCTAGAGCAGTTAGTATAGAGGCTATATGCTGTCACACGATGTTCTGTTGCGATCAGAACTCTCGCGCCATGCAGGACTCGTACCTGCATCCACCCTCTGCTTTCCGAGCAGGATTACAGCAACAGCGCTGTTTGATCACACGCAACATCTCGATCGTGGAAGAGTGGTGAGAGGTGGCCGCAGCGAGGATATGGCGGATGCGGCGCGCGATTTAACAGCGCTGATAGCGTAATGGCCTAACATCCTACCTGGAAGGTGGAGAGTGCAGGTAAATGTTCCGCATGATGCTAGAGTTTTGATGACAGCTAAAAATCATGTAGCATCAGGTTACACAGTTTTGTTGTTGATCACGTACTCACATATTCCTCACACATATCTGTCATACTTATGAATGTAGCACAGAGTATCTCTGAATGTGCAGGACCACATTATTAATCTAAAGTTGTTTTATCATATCATCATATTTATTACATGTTACCAGCACATGTGTGACTAATAAGGAGAAAAATTGCGTAACACAGAACCATGGAAGAACTGAACAGCAACAGCATTAACTATAGCATTATACTTAAAATAAAACAGTGTTAGGATGAAAACAAGAGCCAGATATGCGGAATCTCATGAACAGACGAAATGCGAAAAGAACCCCGCTTGCACAGCTTTTGGTATTCTGCTCCTGCCCTGTGAATAAAGAAAGCCTTTCTCACTGAGGTCTTAGCCAGGGGTAGGAAGATCTTTTTACTCTCGCCTCTAGTAGAAGAATTACGCATGATGAAGAAGGAGCCACTGAGACGAATAGACCAGTCACAATTTTTCGTGCCATTGCAACATCAAAGATTTTCCTTCTGCATTCCAGAGTTGGTAGTCCTAGAACAACATTACGTTGAGCACCACCGGGTAAGCTTCTGTAGTCAAAATTGCCGGTTCTTAATAGAGCTTTCCTTGTGAAACTAAATTGTACTCCTTTCAACTGATTAATCAGGCCCTTCTTCATTGGATTAAATATGGTGGTACCATATTCCAGGGTAGGTCTAATATACGTTGTGTACGCCTTGAGCAGGACCTTGGTATTTTTGGTATATAAGCAGCGAAAGAGCTTGTACAATTGTGCGCAGGCCTTGTTAACAATGTTATTACAGTGGCTATCAAACTCAAGCCTTGTATTGTATGAGAATCCCAAATCAGTTACCTCAGTAACAACCGATAGTTCATGCCCATCAAGATAGTACGCTGGCCGGTCAGGATAGGGCCCCAGGTGCATTACCTTGGTTTTGGTTTGAGAGATGGGAAGTTCCCAAGTTTTGGACCAAGTTAAGAGGGCATCAAGAGCTTTCTGCATCTGCTCACGAGAAGAGGGCCTTGAGATACTGGTAAGAATCTTTACATCGTCTGCAAACATTCTACACGATACCCCAAAAGGTTTGATCACTGCCGGGATATCATAGGTGTATAAGCTGAAAAGAATGGGTGCCAGTACACTGCCTTGAGGTACTCCACTGGGAGCAGGATACACTTTGGAATAAACCCCGTTAACAACTACTTGAAAAGACCTGTCTTTAAGATACGCTTGAATCCAGCTGATGATTCTAGGGTGTATACCAGCAATTTGGAGTTTGACGAGTAACTTGCTGTGGGACACCCTGTCAAACGCTTTTGCATAATCTAGATAAATAATATCTACTCCCTCTTTCCTTTCAAGGGACGTGGTCCATTCATTTAAACATTCCAACATTTGAGTTTCCGTGGACTTACCCCTGGTGAACCCGTATTGCTCCTCCGGAATGATTGAATGAAGAGATAGATGGGAAATAATTGTTTCCTTAAGAATTTTTTCAAATTCCCGAGCGAACAGAGATGTCAAACTTATTGGTCTAAAGTTAGAGGGAAGATGCGAAGCAGGGGATTTGGGAATAGGAATGATGTAAGCATGCCTCCACCTAGCCGGGACCTCAGCATGCATGAAACTGTAATTGAAAATCAGCTCTAATGGAAAAGCAATAAACGGGGCCACTTTCTTGATGAAAGCATAGCTTAAGTGACCCGGGTTGGTGCAGGAGGTTGATGTAGAATTCGACAGAATCTTAAGTATTTGGGAACTGGTAAACCAAACAGAATCATGCATAACCGGAAAAGCAGGAGAATTTGCAAACGAACCGTCTGGCATGGGTTGATCTGTGCGAGAATAGACTTTATAGAAGTTGTCTGCGAGGAGGTCAGCCATGTCTTGCTTATTTAGTACTCTATCACCGTTATCGGAGACCAGGGAAGTGATCCTACTGTTTCTTTTCTTCCTTCTGCTCAACAAGTCGTAGAATTTAGCTTGACTTCCCGAATCAATAACCTTCTTTTCTACTGATGCATAGTACTTCTGAAGTTTCTTAGAGAATTTATCGTTGAGCCTGTTATAGATAGCAATATTATCAGTACTGGGGTATCTATTCACCTCTAGCCAGGCTTTCTCTTTCATCTTAGCTAGAGAGGACAAGTAGCGAGGCAGATAGGACCTATTGGCCGCATTACCCGGTCTAGTTGATGGAGGAACATGAAGGAGGATAGCTTGGCTCAGAATGTAGAGAAATAGTTCATACATTTTATACCTTCACCCTCTTCTCATGGCCACATATGTTATCGCCGTAGTCATAGTTAGTCATTGAATGCGATTTTAGATAAATCTGTCCGTAAAAGAGTACAAAAAGGTCAGCTCTGGTTAGGGCGCGACTCCCGTTATAACGCGGATTTTCTCTGGTACCTTCAAACGCGTTATAACGAGAGGAGACTGTAGTTCATATATCTCATCAGCCATAACTAACTGTCCCAGCGATCCGATTCAGTCTGCATCCATAAGGAATTTTGCTATGGCCTCATAATTCTCTCTAGCAAAGTCCAACGATTTACCGAACTGGATTGTATCCCTATAACCATTGATGTCGAAAAATATCCTATTGTGATCACTGGGATCTAGCGGAGGACCTACAATGAGACTGCTGAGGAGGAACGGATCATTATCTAGCCGCAAGGTCAAGAGTTCTGGTCCCCTTGTACTCTGCCGCACTACTTGAATTAGTTTATGGCAGCTAACAAATGTGAGGAAAGCAGTGCTTGCGTGTGGGTAGCAGACCAGGTAATATCCGGGTAAATAAAATCCCCAACAAGAAGACAAGAGCACGGAAAGATGATAAATTCACTCAGCAGTCTCAGAAGCTGGAGCATACACAGAGCAATTAGGAACGCGGTATTCACCTATAACCCTGACGACCTGTAAATTGAAAGAGATATCGCAACAAAGTAGCTCATAATCTTTATGTATTCACCGAATCCTTAAGGACCTAGGCCGGATTCATCAACGGCTTACAGCAATTAACAGAGAAAACACAGCCGAAATCCCTTGTTGATAAGCCGCGATATTAGGAATTTCGGTTTTATTTTCTCCGTTAAATTTCTGTAAGTCGTTGATGAATCCGGCCCCAAATGATGTGGTATGGTATTCCTACAGATGAGTAACCCGCCTCCTCAGTTTTTCGTAATCTGTCACGGCATAACTCCATAAAACTGTCCGCAGTAGGGTGGAGAAGAGAATGCACCTTCATATTAGAATTTAGCCAGGACTCAGTGAGGATGACGAGGTCGTACCCATTTTTATTTACGCAGAAGACCAAATGCTGCGCATTTTTTGCTAAACACCCTATATTCATGAGGAGGCGTTTTACCTCATGAGAATTCCGCTTACCCAAGCTCACGAGGAAGGTCAATGAGGTGACCGTAGAGATTCTCAAAGCGACCTATATAGGGTTGTAGGGCGTTGCTTGGGATGCACCATAGTGGTTTCCAATCCTGCGGACCTCTGGGTAGGTCAAAAATTGCAAACAACTAGCCCTTCAGTGCGACCTGATATCGCAAAACTGACACCTGGGGACGGATTCATCGAAGTCACTGCAGTAACTTTAAGGAGAATTGTAAACAAAAGCTCAAATAGCGCGGCTTATCAAGTGATATGGTGAGCGATAAGCCGCGTTATCTGAGCTTTTCGCTTACAATTCCCCGTTAAAGTTACTGCAGTAACTTTGATGAATCCGGCCCCTGGAACACCCTTGCCGGAGCCTCAATATTGCTAGAACGTGAGAATTGGCAAATTCCTAATAGAAGCGAGAAGTCACATTCAGAGGAGACATCTACCAGGAACGCAGCACCGATCGGATGGCCGAGTGGATAGCGCGATGGGCTTGTAGGAGAGGGATCAAAGGATCGATTCCGGGGTCGGGCTTATGCATGCTAGCGGTTTTTTGCATCTTTACCAATGCAGAGTGCATTTCAGCTCCAGCAGGGTGCCGTATTCGCTTTTCGAATTCGTCCTTAACCTCTTGCAAGATGTGGACCAGTGGAAAGTGTGGTTTCGATATCAGAGGACCCAAACCTAGGTTACTCAACAAAGGTTACACAAAGATTTATTAATAATGGTAGAATGATGGATCAATGCAATAAAATTTCTAGAAGAAAAGAGATGCACAAAGATACGTGCAGGGGTGCGGGGGTTCCCGGCCCTGGCTTGGCTCCGTGAAAGCGTCCTTCGATCAGACGTCGTCCGATCCCTGCAAAAGAAAGTGGAACCAGCGCGCGGGAACCCGCGCGCCCGCACGATCAGTATCTTCGGTGTCTACCGTAATGTGATCTTTGCGCCAAACAACTTTCTACTTGCCCTCCCTAGCGGGAGACCGTCACACTCGGTCTAGAAGCTACTTAAGAGGATTAGGATTAACTTAAAAGGAAGACCTTCTTAGTCCTTTTTCGATCGCCTTCAATTCGCTGCGTCTCTTGCGCTGTTGCTTTCTGCGCTCCTGGCGCTTAGCCACTCCTCCCTCCTTTGCATGTGGATGGGTCTGACGATTCGACTTCGGCACCGGTGAAGAGGGGATGGTTTCCAAGCTTAGCCATCTGGAAAGCTGACGTCCGCAATATTCATAAAATAACCGGCACTGCCTTTCCGGGACAAGTGCATTCGCATCCTCCAGAATTGCCACAGCGAAACATGGCGAACACTAGTCCACGGCGCCGTTAGCGATTGGTAGTTTATCAATTACTTGAGGGATTAGTTCTTGATGACCCTCCAGGAGTCCATGAATGTGAGATCGCAATTGCTCTGCTGCTCGGAACCACGAGTTGTCATCGTGAGTCCGCGGTCCTGAAAGCAGGTATAGCCTGACACCACATGCCAACCACATGTGTGCCGCATACACGAGGGGCAGCCAGGTTCCTGGTCGTGGCTCCACGGTGGGTGCAACGAAAAGCACATGTCCGATGTTATTGTCGAATAGCTCAGTGCGCCGCAAATGGATTTCCTTGAACTCTCGGTAGTAGAAAACTTTTGTATCCTTGAATCCATTTATTCTTTTGAGACTCCTCATATTGTGCGGGACGACCATCAACACTTTGCGATGTTCGAATCCGATTGACTTCTGTACGGCTTCATTCCAAACAGACTGCGAGGATAGTCTCCATCCTAGCTCCAGAATATGGACCGTGTCGCACTGCCAGCCAGTAAGGCGAGCATGGCGTAGTATCCCATCCTTCGGTACAGTGCTCGCCATGATAGCTGCATGCATACACCTTGCTCGGAAGAACGCGTAGGCAAGTCCTACGCTTTTAGGCGTAATTCGCTTTTGTTGAGGGTCCAGAATCCACCGAATTTTTTCAGCAAGGCTGCCACAACCTTGCCATATAGCGATTACACGTGCGGCTTCCAGGATGTTTTCCACCCTATGGTCATACGCAGGCTGCGGTAGAGTGGGAATTAGGTCCCCGGCCACCACGCTTGAACCAACGTTGCACTCGGGAAGATTCATCGATGGCACTCCCGGAAGAGCCGGCATTCTCTGTCCCTGGCAGCGAAATTCAACGTGGAGACAATGCATCGTGTCCGAGACGTCGAATTCGCGCTCCGACCTAAAAGTGGAAGCATTTATGTTGGAACAGGACCAAAGTACTGATTCTCCCATTCGTCTCGATCGCGCTGCACACACCCGTTTGCGATACTGTCTACGCCTTGTCCTACCCCTAACTGGGTCGTTATTTATCTCGTCGGGACACATTCGTAAAAGGTCCATTTGAATGCGCAGCGGCTCCTCGTCCTTCCCTATACGCGTAATAAGCGCTGAGGTCTCACTGACCTCCATCACGCGAAATGGCCCGTCCCACTCTTGGGCCAACTTGGGATGTTTGCTGCACCGTCTTTCTGTGGGTAGCTTCATAAAGACACGACTCCCTACCTTAGGAAGTCTACGTTCGTCAACCGCTTTCTGTGCGTCGTAATATTTCTTCATCTTTGCGCGATAGGTATCAGCATGTTCTTTAACTTCATCCCGAATCAGTTGAAGCCCTCGCACCAGTTCTGATTTATAGTCATCCATATCGATTTGATTACCGGTAACTTCAAACTCAGGTATCACATTCGAAGGGATATAGGGGTCGAACCCATGCACGATAAAGAATGGGCTTTCTCCTGTCGCGTCATGCGGCGTGGTGTTGTATGCGTAGACTGCGTTGGGGAGCCATGTATCCCAGTAGTCAGGGAATTCTACTTTCTTTTTCAAAATCCTTTGCAATGTGCCAATGGCACGCTCACATGCTCCGTTAGCTCTGCAGTCATATCCTTTGGTGGTGGTTCGTGCAATTCCCGCTATTACAGACAATTGTTCCATTGTTTGATTCACGAATTCTGCACCCTGATCGGAGTGCAACTGACGTGGCCACCGACCATTCTCGCACACCCATCTCTGAAAAATGGCGGTTGCTACCGATGCGGCGCTTTTGTCGGGGAACGCGTACGCCCCAAGCCACTTAGAAAAGTGATCGACTAGAACCAAGATGTATCGCATGCCTGTAGCACTAAGACCCATTTCTAGAATGTCAACGCAAACTATGTCAAATGGCTTTTCGGTTCTGAGCGGCTTCAAAGGTGGCACCAGTTTCTCCTTTGGGTTCGTCAAAAAGCATTCCCGACATTCCTTGGACCATTTCTTTATGTCCTTCTCCATGCCTTCCCAAAACACTCGTTTCTGTAAGGAACGCAGCGTTTTCCTGGGTGCGAAGTGTCCAGCGAGACCTCCCTTATGGACTTCCTCGAAAAGCTCATATCGTTTGTATTTGGGTACAACAGGCACTCCCTCGCCGGTCTCGATTACGAACTTCAGTTCTCCGCCTTCCAACGAGAAGTCCAGTACCTTCAGTTTTTTAGAACACCCAGGTAACCGTACTTCCCGATCCAAACAGTGGTGCTCTTCTAAACACTGGATGATCTCTTTATACTCCGAATCTTTCCTCAGTTCCTGTAGCCATTCTGTCTCTGCCTGGGAAGTTATTGAAGCAACGACTAGAGTTGGGCACAAGTCCTCAGTCTCTTCCTGCGCACTCACACTTATGCCGCGGGATAGCGCATCGGCTACTGGATTGGCCCTCCCTTTTACGTACTCTATCTTAACACGGTACTGTTGCACTTCTAATGCCCAACGGAGCACTCTGCCTGAGATGTTGGTGCGTCTAAACAAGGCCGTCAGAGGAAGGTGATCCGTTCGGACGATCACTTCCACGCCGTATACGAAGAAATGGAATTTCCTCAAAGCGAAAATGACCGCAAGCGCCTCAGTATCGGTAACGTGATAGTTGCGTTCCGACTTTGATAGCCCTCTTGAGGCGAAGTATATCGGGTGAAGAAGACCGTCCTCCCCTTCTTGTGAGAGCACTGCGCCAATTCCTAGTTGCGACGCGTCCGTGTACAGAATGAACGGACGTTTGCCATTACGAGCCCCTTCCAGGTCTGGCTGTGCCAGCACTGGCGCTGAACATAGGATTGATTTCAGCCCTACAAATGCCGACTCTTGCTCCTTGTCCCATTTCCAGCAGCTCTTTGGGCTGGTAAGATCGTAGAGTGGCTTTGCAATCTTAGCAAAACCTAGAATGAATTTTCGATAGTATCCACACAGGCCAAGAAAGGTTCTCAGCTCTGCAATGTCATGAGGCCTAGGATACGACTGGACCTTTTCTACTTTCGCAGGGTCGACATGGAGGCCATCCTCGTCTACAAGGTGCCTAGGAAACTAATCTGCCTCTCCATGAAGACGCATTTCTGTGGCTTCAGTTTGAGATTAGCCGCCCTCAGTGCTTGCAGTACTTTCCGTAGCACCTCTAGGTGGCGCTGTTCATTCTCAGTAGCAATTAGAATATCATCGATATAGACAAAGACTTCTTTGTCCTTCTGGTGGTACCTTGTCCATTAGCCGCTGAAACTCGGCGGGCGAAGTGCTGAGTCCGAACGGCAGGACCGTAAACTGGAACAACCCTTCGGACGTGGTGAAGGCACTCTTTTCCTTTGCGTCTTCTGACAGGGCAATCTGCCAATATCCGGAGCATAAATCCAACGATGTGAATACCTTTTTACCTTGTAAGCTCTGCAGCATCACGTCAATGGTGGGCAGCGGGTAGGCATCTTGTTTCGTATGTTTATTCAGCTCCCTGTAGTCTACGCAAAGCCTAATAGAGCCATCTTTCTTCTTAACCAGTACCACGGGGGATGCCCAGGGCGACGTTGACGGTTCAATAACTCCTCGCTTTAGAAGTCCTTCGATGATTTCCTTGAATTCGGCCCGTATTCCCACTGGGACAGGTCTGGTTCGTTGCCTTATCGGCAGTGTGTCGCCTGTGTTGATCTCATGCTGAATCAGGTGCGTCTGCGTTAACTCCTGATCCACCACAGCGAACACATCCTTATGGTTCAATACTATTTCCCATAGCTGTGAGGTAAGCTTATTACCGCCTCGGTTCTCAATTAAATACTGCTCCAGTCTGGACGTCCTTTCTGTATCCGACAACGTTTCCTGACCCAGTCGCAACATGTCGGTCGGGATGTCACTCAACCTCACCTGCTCCCAGTCAGCAGCCTGTTGTTCCCATCTACCCACTGATTCTCCTATCCGGAAAACCACAGGTTCGTCGGAACTATTGACAACCGGAACTTCCACTGATCCATCTGCAGAAGAATGACACATTACCGATAGAATCTTCTCAGTGGAGGAGTTCAGCAGGCAATCAGTTTCTTTATCACAACCGTTTAATTTCACCCACTGCACTTGTCCTGGTGCAACGTACGTTCTGCGAACAACTATAGCCGAACTGGTAATCCTAGGTACCTCTATCCCGGGTTTTTTTAGGCTGTACATTGTCCAGCAAGATCGGTTGCTCCACCTCCCGCACAAGCCTATACCCTAAATGTGGAAGGGCGTTGGTACCTATGATAATCTCTTCGTCCTCCGTTTTAGTTACGTATGCCTTTAAATTCAGTTTCCTTCCAGTGTCACCACCTTCCTGCATTGGCACCTCTACTATGGTAACAGACGTCATAGTGTGTCCTGATGCATCATACACCCTTAGTGCCTTGTCTATGGGATACTCGGTAACATCATGGTCAATGTCGAATCCATCCTCTTTAGCTTGGAGTAAAACCTTCGCAGGAATTATGGATATTTCGGAGCCCGTATCCAATAGTCCTTTCCATTTCCTGCCAAAAACCTCCACTACCGTTTGGCTTTTCCGCCCAAAAAACGGGCAAACCACTCCTGGTTTCACCATCTCGATCCAGGCGAGCCGATCTCAATGGCTCGACAGGCAGGTTCCGCTAGTCGAGCAGACAATGAGGTGCGGTGTTGCGTACTGTCGGCTCTCTCCGACTTCGTACAGTCGCGTGCTAAATGACCCGGTGCTTTGCATTTGAAACACGTTGGTACTTTCTTAGCGTTTGCGTTTCCCAGCCCAGCCTCGCTCTTTCGCGACAGCTGCGTCCCTGACGCACTGCCCGCTTGGGACTGTCCCTTATACCCACTTTCGGTGTACGCCTATGGTCACTACCCGCGTTAATTATCGCTGCCGAATTAGACAGGGTCAGGTTTCTGCGCTCAATCCGTTTGGCCGTCTCCTTCAATCTACTATATGGGTCATCCTCTTCTTCTAATGCCTCCAGCAGGTGGTATGAGTCTGGCCAATGCGCAATCTGCTGATAGAGTAAATGCGCTCGCTCGATCGCAAGTGCTCGCTCGTTGAGCTCCGGGTACGCTCGACATGTGAGCCGCTCAAGATCCACGCAGAATTCAGCTATAGACTGCCTATCGAGCTTCTTCAGTCTTTTTACTTCACCGAGCGCTACTATCTTGTCGCTCATTGCTTCAGTTCTAGTTTCGCGCAACATAGCCTTCACCAGTACTGAAAATCCTCCTTCCCGCTCAGCCAGGGGTAACGCTTCGTACTGATGCCGGGCTTTGCCAACTAACTTGGTGCGCAGCAGTGCGCAAAGCTCCGAATCTGACCAATAATTAGCGGGATACTTCAATTTGAAAGCGTCGAGGAAACTACGGAAGTTATATGAATCATCCTTTCCCGAATAGGGTTGGACCTCCGGTAGGGCAATGTATCTCAGGTATCTCGTCATTTGGTCATCCGTAACGTCTCTCACACTCCCTACACCTCTCTCACTGACTTCTGTATCAAATTCCTCATTTTCAAGTGAAACTGCCAACGTACCGGTCAGTTTCCTCCGGTCTCCATGCCGTAACGAATTGAGCTTCAGCGCTGGCGAGGTCGATGCCATCACGTTCGCAGATCCGCTGGAGCCAGTCTGCAACAAAGGTGTGATGGGTCTCAAGATGTTCAATGCATTAACACCGCCTCCTTTAACGTTTTGCTTACCGGGCGCTGCGGTTGTGCCAAATTCCGTTTGCCCTGGTGCAAGCTCCACGCAGCCTTTCAGTCGTTGGAGCTCTAGCTCTTGTTCTTCGAATCGTTTCTTCATGGCCCGCAGCTCGGCTAGTTCGCGCTGCTGCCGGTCCAAGGCATCCTGCAAACGGCTTTTCTCTTTGAGATACTCTGATACCTGTAGCGGCAGCTCTGTTAGCTCCAATTCTGATTCACCTAAGAGTACTCTCATATTATCGCGGGCGCTTAACAACTCGACGAGGCGCTCCACGAAAAATGCTCTAGAGTCGCATTCAAAGCTGTCTAAAACTGCTTGGACCCATCTCTCAAGGACTGCGCACTCCTTATACCGTACGCGAACCTTGCGCACAAGGACTATTGCGGAATCTACTGCGGCTCTCCCCACTTCCTCGATCGCTTCGCGATGTGGGTTACTGGTGCGCATATGCTTCGCGACTTCCGCCATTACAAGTACTAACACCTCCTTCACTGCTTTCTCAAGCTTGTCGCATACCTCGAGGGTACTACGTCTCTCTTCCCCGCCGCAGAGGCGCTGGAACTCCTCCTCGAGCTCGCCATCGGTCACCATTCCGTCCGCCTCCATCCTGGCTACGACCGCTTGCACACCGGGCTCTTCTGCAACAGCAAAAGATTGCCTTTGTGTTGTCATCAATTCAACACCGTTGCAATCCGCGGCGAGCACGTCGGTCGGTGTGCTGTTCATGGTTCTGGGAATCTTCTCTTAGCACGAAATTCCCAGAACCACCACGGTATTCGCAGTACTGAAGCTATTCGCTCTGCTGGTACTGCACTATCGCTGTCCTTGCCACACCAACAGACTTACGAATGTCTGTCGTCCCGTAGCAAGTCACAAGGAATATGAACACAGCACACCGATCGACGCAAAGTTCGACCAAATAGGAGAGCGGGAGATGAGATACTGCGGAAACCCTTGAAACCCCAGGACTTGGGTCACCGGATTGGTCCCCAAGTGGAAAGTGTGGTTTCGATATCAGAGGACCCAAACCTAGGTTACTCAACAGAGGTTACACAAAGATTTATTAATAATGGTAGAATGATGGATCAATGCAATAAAACTTCTAGAAGAAAAGAGATGCACAAAGATACGTGCAGGGGTGCGGGGGTTCCCGGCCCTGGCTTGGCTCCGTGAAAGCGTCCTTCGATCAGACGTCGTCCGATCCCTGCAAAAGAAATTGGAACCAGCGCGCGGGAACCCGCGCGCCCGCACGATCAGTATCTTCGGTGTCTACCGTAATGTGATCTTTGCGCCAAACAACTTTCTACTGACCAAGCTAGCTTTAGTCGATTAGAGATACGCCGCTGGCCGCATGTCTGTTTTGTTGGGGAAGCTGCTGTTCACGTGTGATCACGTTGTAGTGTTTTCTAACAGTTTTCGAAATGTGTCTCGTAGCGGCCTCATTGCGAACATGGTCGACAGGTATTACTTTGGCCCATCACCAACACGTGCTGATCGCCCCTTGGATTTCTGTGGAGAACACTTTTTCATGACTTTTATTAATTCTACTGACTGCGAGCAAGACTGGAATGTTTTATCCATCCCGCGGTATTGGTCGCATTGCTACCATTTTCGTAACGACCGCTCTTCCTTACTCCTGGGGAGGGTTTCGTTGCGCATAAGGGCACAAGCACTCTCATGGTGGCAGGGTCGGGAAAAGTTTCGCCAAAGTTCGGCTAAGGTGTGGGTGTTCGAGATACCGATCACGAATCTGGGATCCGTTTTTGTTACGGTAGATTACATGACAAGATGTAAGGCTGCCGTCCCGCCGGCGGGACGGTAGGTATACCAGCCCCCTCATCGTCCGTTGACGGCGATCAGTGGACGGCGCGCGGCGATTGGCCAGATGAGGGATCCCGGCACGATTCGCTCTCGTCCGCGGACACTCCCGTGGGAGTATGCCATAGGCCTATGGATGTTATTGTGGTGACCATGAATTCAGCATTGGATTTTGGCTTTTAAATTTTGGAGTGCTGTTTTCAGCTCAAGATGCGAACTTGGAAGCGAATTGTGAATTGCCCAGGTTCCACTTTCAATGAATCTTGGCATGACGTTCCTGATTATCGATGCAGTGTTCTTGAGCTGTTCACCAAGATTGTTAACGTCTTTTATTAGGCTGATGTTTCGGCGAGTTTCGCCTTCTTCGGAGCATGGAAAAGTCGGAAGCATTCGCAGAACTAAGGAAAGGAAACGTAGAAGGCGAAACTCGCGGAAACGTCAGCCTAGTAAGAGACGTTAACAATCTTGGTGAACACCTCAAGAACACTGCATCGGTAATTAGAATTGTGAATTGATAAGATGAAGAGAACGGCGGTGCGTATGCTGTTTTTTTTTTACTGTATCCACGTCTACTCTAACCTAATGTATTCCGCCGTTACACCTAAACAGATGTCAAACTCGTGATAAATACTCCAAATAACCCTCTAAATGAGGTGTATACGAAGGATTTTTCCAGCCTTTAAAGTGTCTAGGGCACGAGTGCCCATATCTGTAATGCCTCCCCTCCCTTGCAGCCCCCTAGAGTAGGGAGAAGCGGTCAAATGAGGTCATTGCGAGACACACTTCCAAAACTGTTAGAAAACACTACAACGTGATCACACATGGATAGCAGCTTCCCCAACAAAACAGACATGGTTTAATGCCCAACAGCGTTTCTCTAATCGACGAAGGCTACCTTGGTCCACATCTTGCAAGAGGTTAAGAACGAATTAGAAAAGCGAACACGGTGCCCTGCTGGGGCTGAAATGCACTCTGCATTGATAAAAATGCAAAAAGGCCGCTAACAATGCATAAGCCCAACCCCGGAATCGATCCCTTGATCACTCTCCTGCACGCCCATCGCGCTATCCACTCGGCTATCCGATCGGTGCTGCCTTCCTGGCGGATGCCTCCTCTGAATGTGGCTTCTCACTTCTATTAGGAATTTGCCAATTCTCACGTTCCAGCAAAGATTGAGGCTCCAAACCTTTTGTAGGATCATTTCTGGGCACGACAAGGGTATTCCAGTGTCAGTTTTGCGCTACCAGGCCGCACTGAAGCGCTACAGTTTTTTTGCAATTTTTGACCTACCCAGAGGTCAGCAGGAAATTTGGAAACCACTATGGTGCTTCCCAAGCAACGCCCTACAACATAGGTCGCTTTAAGAAACTCCACGGTCACCTCTTCGACCGTCCTCGTAAGTTATACCAGATACAGACATACTTGGCGAGTGATTTTGTACACAAATAGTTTTAGCAAAAGATTGGGAACCAGCGGCCTGCAAAGCACAATGATTGTTACGAGACATGACAACACGCCCTCTCTGCTCAGGAGGTGAAGGCCCCCTAACTGAGAGCGCTTGATGCGAGTTGAAGTAGCCAGTGTTAGGTCCCTAAATTTAGATGGAAGTACAACTTTCAAAATTCTTGGCTTATTGCTTCGAGCATGTTTCATACGATAAACAGTAATAGGAATGCATGCAAATACGTTTAGAAAATCTAAAAGGCGACGAATGCAATCAAACTCATGACACAATCCAGCAGAAGGAATGCTAAGTTGATCAGATTCTCCTACTTCTAGGTATTTAAGTTGCGTACCAGTATAATGAGGTTCCTGAAAGATGGGAACCGCCTGCCTGGTGATGCTTGCCCAAGAAAGTATGGATTTGAACACATAAAACAGGGTGTTCGGTCGCGGAGATTTGCTGGGACTGGCTTTAATCATCAGACACCATCCATGTTGGTTCTAGTGGAAATATTTAAATTTTTGTTTTTCTTCAAACAGTCACTTAATACTGGTAATTTTCGATATTTCTTCTTTGCAAGCATTCTTGGACGATTTGATCTTTGAAACTTACCCACCTCTAGCGATATGGAATTTGTTGGGAGAGAGAGGTCTCTGCTGATTAAGAAAATCTGCTCTTTGGCCAGTCGGTTGTGAATGATGCTCATTTCCTGTTGGTTCCTGGTTCTTCAACGGTTTGCTGTCTATTTCTGTTTTTCTATTTTTATTTTCTATTGTAGTTGTCTGCTATTCTGCATTTTGATTGTTCCCATACAGCTTAAGTCTAGTTTTGGCGCGTCATTAGCGGCGTAGTTAATAAATAAATAAATTTTGTCCTAGGTGTTTATTCAAAGGGAACATGGGAGCATAGTGGGATGGATGGTGCTTATGGAGGAGCTGCCATGCGCCACACTATTGTCTCGTGATGAAAACTTTACTATCCGTTGGAGTATATGACTCATGAAGCAGTGTTTTAGGAATGCTTATGTTACTCGGAGGAGCGTTCGAATTCTGGAAGCAATACAACAAAGAGATCATTGAGAGAGAAACGGATGATGTCGAACTGACTCGGTAGCGTCAGCTTTGCTCTAATGTTTGCCTTCATTTCTCCTCTAACTATGTTTCCTGGTCCTTCGTTTAGGCGCATGAAGTCGTTGCCAAACCTTGGTGAAAACAAGAAGGAACGACCGCTTTCGCTTCCCTATTCCTTAAAAGCTCGAATTCTGATTCATTCCTACCTTACACGTATTCCACTAGACAACGAAGGGCTCGAGTGTGATCAGCGGTACGTTTCCTGGCCGCTCTCTTAGTATGATTTCATCAAAATGTTCCCCTATTTTAAAATATGAAGTCCAAGAATTTTTCCTCAGTTTTAAATTGTGAAGTATCAAGGGTCTGTCTGTTCCATTTTCGTATATTGAAGAGGTTACAACACGAATAACTTGGTTTAGAAGGTAATCGTAGTGTCCTTGTAGGTAATCATGTTTCTTAGCACTGGGTCATTGAAGGCGCTCGCTAGAGCAGTTGAGACATCATTAGTATGTCTCGATCACAGCGAATGATCGAATAGATGTCTGCCTCGACCGACTTATAAGACAAACTATTAGGTTGTCCCATAAGTCCTCGCCGTTTTTTTCAACGATTCACTGCAGATTTCGCCGGCGGTCTCTTGCATAGCGCTGCATAGCATTCGAAGGAGAATGATTTGCTCTATCAGAGCATGTATTGCGTTTCTTTTTTCATCATGAATTTTGTCAATTTTCAGGTCGTTGAAGTGAAAAGTGAAAAAGTGAAAAACTAGCCATTTGCGCACTTGTTCTCACCGCTTAGGTTTGTAATTTTTTACGCAGTTTTTTATAGCATTTGGAAGACAAGGTCCTGTGCTACAAGAATATGTGTTAGTGCTATTTTCCCACTTGCCCGTTACTGATTTTTAGGCCATCAAATTGGGAATTCCGACTTTTCCGTCCGAATTTTTACCAACGCTCCGGTTCTGTGGTTTTTTGCTTGGTATTATATGTCGTTTGGAAGAGAATGTCTTGCTCAGTAAGAATTTGTGTCGGGTTTATTGGCTCACGCTGATTTCTGTCGAATATCAAGAACTGAAGAAGGTGATGGAGTTGTTGCTGAAGACGATTTTTCTCTTTTTGGCATTTTGTTGATATTCAATAGAAATCAATAAACGCGACAAACATTCTTATAGAGCAAGACATTCTCTTTCGAATGGCATATAACACCAACCCAAAAAGTCCAACCACAGAGCAGGAGCTGTCGGCAAAAATAACCATCCTCTTTCGGACGTCCCAATTTGATAGCCTAAAAATCAATAAAGGACAATGAGCAGATAACACTAACACATATTCTTGTAGTACAGAACATTGTCTTCCAAATGCTATAAAAAATGCGCAAAAACAAACCTAAGCGGAGAGAACAAGTGCGCAAATGGCTACTTTTTCACTTTTTCACTTTTCACTTCAACGACCTAAAAATTGACAAAATTCATGATGAAAAAAGAAATGCAATACATGGTCTGATAGAGCAAATCATTCTCCTTCGAAAGCTGTGCAGCGCTATGCAAGAGACCGCCGGCGAAATCTGCAGTGAATCGTTGAAAAAACGGCGAAGACTTATGGGACAACCTAGTATTTTTGAAGCTTTGCGATCTTGATGTGGCGCTAGGTGAAAGAGAAGAGTCATATGTAGAACCGTTAAAATTATTAAGGGTTTGAGGTTTTGTGGACAATCTTACCGAGACCATTTACGTCCCAACATATGAAAGTTATATTTAAGGAGGAAAGCTTACTTGGTAACTCCTAAAGGGACGTGCATATAGGTAAAAAACTATTTCCTTTATCGTAGACTATCCACTCATTCTCCTCTTCACGACGTGATGGAAAAGCCACAATGGTGAACTTAAGCTGCCCAAGCAGTTTACCTAGTGCTTCTCACGTTACGGCATTTACTGCGAAGCTTTTTTGAGAATAGCGATCACCGCCATAAATCTTCCGTGCAAAGCAAACGCTAGTAGACGACAAGAGCGCTTCTTGCAACCAAATAGTCGGTAATGGAAGGCCTATATTGTACTTTAGATATGTCCTCGCTCGTGTACTGCGTCTTATTGAAGAAATGATATCGATCTCGCAGCAACTTTCGTTCTACACTCAGGTTAGTGCTATGGCGCCGTGTTTTTCTTCTTTTCCAATGATTTTCGGTTTGCTACTGTACTGCTAAGTTCCGTTTTCAGACTAAGGTGCCAATCGAGACACTGGATAATCTGCTGCGACTGCAGCCAATGTTTGTACAGGCCTTGTGGCCAAAGAATAGTCCTCTTCTACAACTCCCGCATATCACAGACCACAACCTTCCCTACCTTAGAAAGGCAAATCGACTTCACCGGCTTTTTTTTCTGTTCATTTCATGCATGCATTGAATTGAAGTGGTATTGAGCGTGTGGTTTTCAGGGTCGTGTATTTTCGTGCGGAGACTTAGCTGCGATGGACGGAGAGAAGAGACGTAACGTTCTGAAGTCGTTGTCAGATGAAGAATACCGCAACGTGCTCGTTGTTCTGTCCTCCATGCCTCGGCTTTCTATTCAGACTGCTGTTGTTGGTCGGTCTACGTTTTTACCCATTTTCGTATCTCTCCATTCTTTCACTTTTTAACACCGTTGGCCGCATCATGTTTCTTGCATCTCCTTTTCAAAGCTGATTTAAAACTTAAGTGCGGGAAATCCAACTTGCTGGGTTACGATAAGCATCTTCCAATCTCTTCATGGATACCAATAAGTGTAGAGGTAATTGATGTGGATCCTAAAAATTTCGCTGTGAGTTTTCTGAGTGCACTGTTATGGAAGAGTCAGCTGTATAGAGTGCAGTGAAAGCTGCGTTAAAGGTGATAGGGCCCCTTACTGGATGAGAGTTTGCTAGCTGACGTGGTGGTTTGCCTAGAGCATACTGATTGCGGTGATTTCAGTTGAAGGAGAAGATGATGACCATGAAATAACTGCTGGCTGTGTTGTGACCATCAAAGTAACTCTTACGCGAACCAGCCTTTTGGATCCCATTGTAAGTCCGTCAGACCACATGCCTCTTGGGTTTTGAAGTGTTAGTGATTGATAGTTGTCATGTGACATTAAATCGCGCTACAGGCTGCTGGACTAGAAGATCAAAGGGTACACGTGGGTGAAGGTGACGATGGCGATGGAGAAGCTAGCGCGTATAGTGACCAAGAAGATGAGGAGATGGCTGGTGCTGGCGACGGTCTCATCAAGGACGATGGAAATAAGGATGTCAAGGTCATTCATTGATCTTTATATGCTCGTATATGTTCGGTATTTGGACACGTCACAATTCTACCATTGCGATTCCGCTGTGTTATCTTCAATAGATATAGAGCGATAAGTCTCCTGTAATAGCGCAGTGAGGATAATCGGGGTACTCGCGGTGAAGTGCTGATGCTATGTTGAATCTATAAATACCTTTGCAGAAGAAGAAGCCTTGGGAGAAGAATCGACCACAAAAGAAGAAGGCAGGAGGAAAGAAAAAAACCCAGAAGACGCCTGCGAAGAAAGCGCCGGTGAGCTTTATGGCCTTTTAGTTTTCTCACGCCTGCAATGGTGGTAGTTTTCAGGTGGTCGTGACACCCCTAGCCCCTGCTGCTGTTGAGGATGAAGAAAAGAAAGAAAATGAGAAAGAAAGTAAGAATGGCAGAGATGATGACGATGATGACGAGGTATTTTATGTTTACTTCTCAGTCTTCTCAGAACTTCTCAGTCTGTTAGTCTGACCTCTTATGGGTCATTTAATGGTGAGAAAAGGTTACTCAGCCAGGAATTTCTAAGCTTTCGCTTCTTTTCTCGTTATTCGCGCGTGACCTTGTTTAATACTGAAGGTTGAGATGAATGTGTCTGAGAGAGCATTATTATTACACACATGCATATACGTGCATATAAATGTATGCATTATACCTACATTTTGCATGATTTTATTTATTACGTGTTACATACACTTAATCAGAAACTGTATAAAACGAATTCCAGATAAGATTGGCTAACGTTCTAGACCAAAATAGGATGATTATAGAGAACATGCAATAAGAAACAACCCATCAAAATAATCAAGAAATAGTCATAGAACAGGAAGGAGAACAAACTAACAAGGGAACGGTCTGAAGCGTATGTCTGAATGGGGGAAGCGAGTCATATAGGGAGAATCCACACCACAATTGGTTTGAAAATGTGTTTATTTTTTGCCAAGTCGCTAAACCCAAGGAGTAGGGGGTCACAATGGGATACGACGCAGCACGCGTTTGGGGGTCTTGTACGCTCGCGATGCGTCTGCTGCCAGTGGCTAGGAGCGCAGGTGGGTAAAGGGTTGACTCTTGCGAGGGAGGTCAGAGGTTTGTCCTTTGCGCTGCTGCATTTTTTTATTTCAACTGATTGGTTGAGATTTGGGGATTCTGACGTCTATACAATTTTCAGACGTTTCCTGCGCATTTTTCCAGCTGTACGCTGTGGTGTTCAACATGGTGATAAATGTTCAGCACCAATGATACACAGGTACAAAGTGCCTGTGTAGTGAATCGCGGTGTCTTCCTCCATGGTTATGAACACGCAACTGAAATCCAATTGAAGACGTACCCTTCCCTCCGAAACAAGAGTTCAACCCAAAAACGTTATCGATGCCCACTGCTTGCTTGCCTCTCCACGTCCATCAGTTCATCTTGCGGATCCCAATCTTCCTCTTCTTCTTCCACCACTTCCAGCTGTTCGTCTTCGTCAACTTCAAGTTGAGTGCTTCGAAGCCCTTAAGTATGCTGGCCATCCGTTCGGCCAGCTTGATTTCTTCCCTCGAAGATTCCTTGACTAAAGGTGGGTCACACTTAAGCGTGAGCAGATGGATCACCACTCGACCGTCGACGGACATTGTTGGTGCTATGTTCTAGAAAACCTTCAGCAGACCTCTGATTTCCAGGTGACAGGCAGACATGAGGGAAAGAGTGTATCGATGCCGTGTAGCTTAATTTGCGGGATCCGCACTCATTGGAACCACCTCCGACGTCACAACGTGGTCTCCTTTGAAAACCCGAGCAGGGTGGTTTTTCCCGAGGCCTTTGGTCCATGTATGGAAACAGACTATGAGGAGCCTGTAGCCTTCATACGCTACCCGTAAGGTGCCCAGTGGTGCTTCATGCACTTTGACCTGTGTATCACTGGTGTTGAACATTTATACATCATCATGTTGAATACCACAACGTCCAAATCTCTACCAATCAGTTGAAATGCAAAAGTGCAGCAACGCAGAGGAGCCAAACCCCTGACCTCTCTCGCATGAGTCAACCCTCTACCCACCTGCGCTCCGAGCCACTGGCTGCAGAAGCATCGCGGGCGTACAAGACCCCCAAACACAGGCTGCGGCGTTCCCATTGTGACCCCTGCTCCTTGGTTATAACGACTTGGCAACAAATAAACACATTTTCAAACCAATTGAGGGGTGAGGATTCTCCCTATATGACTCGCTCCCCCCCCCCCCCCCCATTCAGACCGTTCCCTTGTTAGTTTGTTCTCCTTCCTGTTCTATGATTGTTTCTTGATTATTTTGATGGGTTGTTTCTTATTGCATGTTCTCTATAATCATCCTATTTTGGTCTAGAACGTTAGCCAACCTTGTCTGGAATTCGTTTTATACAGTTTCTGATTAAGTGTATGTAGCACGTAATAAATAAAATCATGTAAAATATAGGTATAATGCATATATTTATATGCATTTGCATACGTATATGCATGTGTGTAATAATAATGCTCTCTCAAACACATTCATGTCTGAGGTAGTGGCTATGGGACGCTAGTGGCTCCTCGCTGATCTACGGGTGTAAAGCAGGAGCGGTCAGTGGGCCTCTTAACTTCTCCCATCCGTTATCCTTGCATGTCTTTTGGCGCAATAGTCTCACTACTACTTTCAACGGCGACTAGGACTTTATGGATTCGTGGGCAAGGTGTCCATCTCGCGCTTGAGCATCACCTTGTAAGCTGCCTCCTAACTTTCGTCTACTTCCACGACTAATAAGGGAATTATCATCCGAGAGCTAGAAAGCGAAGCATTCTGGATTAACACTACCGCTAACTTCAGGGATCACTGTCGTTGTCAGATGCTCCCCCTAAATTTGAAGAAAGTGATGTGGACGATGAGGAATGGGAAGGAGGTTCTGTAAAGAAGGTGAGAACGAAGGTTATTTTTGGTCCTTCGAACTTGTAGTCTATCCATGAACCGTGTGTGCCAATTGTGAAGGCAAACCGAAATTGCAGGTTGACTTCGACGCCAAGTCGCATAAGACACACTTAGTCCACTGTCCCTATTTCCCGTCTGAGAAGTATGAGTGGTGGTAAGTAGTTGCTTCCTCGAATTTACGATTAGTTTTGTTCAGCTCTACCAATCCAGTCATCAGAGCAGGACAAGCCTATGTTTAGGTGGTTGGTAATGACGATGTGGGACAAGAAACAGCGGCGGCTCGTCTGTCCCACAGTGGCCTGCAAGACGCTGGTCGACGAGCAGACGGTCAGTTTTTCTGAATTTCGGCCAGACCTTGAAAGCCCTCACTTGCTGCTGTTCTTATATAAATATTTAGGTAGAGATGCGGTTTTCTGCACCACCAGTTAAAGGGACATATAATTTCCAATTGTCGGTGCGGTCAGATTCATATATGGATTGTGACTACAATAAGGACATCAAGGTACGGTTCTTTGTTATTCAACAATAATAGACGTGATTTAGGATAAGAGTAGGATATCTTTGAGTTGCCACACCGGTCCTCTCGTGCTTGGTCTGATTCGCGTCCATATCCCTTCCCTTCCATTCCCTTCTTTGCGGCGTTGCTCAGCTTTGCGTGGCTGTTGCAGCTTAAAACAAAGTGACGCAGATTAACTGGAGTGCGTTCTATGTCAGCGAGAACACTGGTAAATCCTGTGCTTCCTTTGATAGCTGTTGGGTGGTCCGTGAGCTCTGGACGCCTAAATGGTTGCCCATGAATGTATTGTTTTCACTCACCTGAGCATAACTTCGTTCTCCTTGTTCTTTAGAGTCAAACTTTGTCGCTACTTTGCAGAGCTTCGCAGTTTTAGCTGTGAGCGTACAAACCCTCATAGGCTTATAGTTCTGATCAACTCAGCAATAGTGTCAACGTGAGAGTTTCAAGAGACACACATCTTTTGTTGGTCTACTGGCCCATGGCTGTCTCTTGTCGTAGAATTGATGCACGAAATGTTAGTATTCTTCGTTCACTTTGTCAACGATCGTGTGCTCCCAAAGGTACCAAGCGATGTGGGAGATTCCAGTTGACGATCGTTCTATAGATGTTCTGAGTTTTGTGGAATTACCTCTCTGACGTGAAACCTTACGCGAACGGTGCGCTAGTCCGATCTCTTGATCTCAAGTAGTTCAACCACGGAGGCGACGGTCAGAAGAATAGACTTCGGTCGAGTAATTGTTGTGGTTGGAGTTGGTGTGGTTTGTTTCATTGTGGAGCTGTCCACAGAGGATTTCTGAGGCCGACCGCTGAGTGCTTGTGGATCTGAGAGCCACTGGTGCTCCTGATCGCTTCCGTCATTTGCCTTCTTCCATACTGAGACATGGGTCACGATGTGAGGTTCATGTGGTCATTCATGCCAGGATATCGTTGCGGTGGCCTAGTAGAAGTGTTTGGTCTTCAATGTAGACCTTCTTCTATTCCATATGAAGTCCTCTTCGTGGAGCGAGGTCTAGACGTGTTCAACGAATTGCGATGCTTAGGAGAAGCAGAAGTCCGTCCTCTACCCCGTCAGCATTCATTCCCACGCACCTTCTGCCCGGAGGGTTCCACTTTGAGATACGCGACCAGCCGGCTTACTTCTAGATATTGATGACAGAAGCTGCAGCCTGTTCCGGGGAACTGCGCCGCAGTCTGTTGATTCAAACTGCAGTTGCTTCTCCCTCAACGTCCCGCGTTTCAATAGAGAGTGCACGCTGTGCGCAGATGTCGTAAAGATTTGGGCCCGTGGAGGGAGATTGTCAGTGGTTCCTACACTAAAGTTTTTTAGCTCGAGGTGAAAGAAGCGAAAGAGGTCGTGCTTCCCAAGTACGAGGACACCGAAGACGAGGACGAAAAAGTGGTCGCTTCCAGCGACGAGGAGTACACGGAAGGGTCGGATTCGGAGGAGTAGGAGGTCGTTGTGAACGGGCCGATCAATGAGACCCTATACATTCTTCCCTGCGTTTGTTCACATCATTTTTCAACCATTGGGTACAACGGCTTCTAGCAGCGGCATTGAATTGAGCTGAGCGTTGCGTGTTGATGTATTAAGTCCGAGTCTAAGAATTCTCGTGTTCTATTGTGATACATAGATATCTTATTTACTAATTTATTGCCAACAGATTTTGTAAATTGTCGTTGTTGTTACACTTCAGGTGCAGTTGTTTAGCGTCGATCGTAGTTGCCCGTTTTGGTGGAGTTCGAACAAGTCCGACGCACCTGAAATTCCACACGATCATGACCACTGGACTGGTTTCACTATGGAGACGGGCAGAGTTCCTTTCGGGGTATTCGCTCTTTTCATACACTGTCCGCAGCCGAGGTATCCCTTGGCGGTATCCCGTCTACGTCGTGATGTGCTCCTCGTGCGGAAAGTGTGCAATTTCTTTCCGCCGGGCTGGGTCGGTCATGAGCGAATCCACCTTTGCAGGTGATCTTTGTGAAATATCACGCGTGTGACCAGGGAATTTCCACGATAACCGTTCCGTTCCGCATTGAGTTGCGATATCTGTATATGGCTGGTTGTTAAATTGTTGCTTTCCGCCATCAGTTTCTTCCTCTGTTCGTCCTTACGATTTGCTCATTTGAGGGATTAAATTAAAAGTTTTGGGTATTTGCTCTTCTTGAGTCTGAATGGAATAATCAGCTCCACTGCACTCGGCGATGAGTATAGTGGACTGTCTATCGAGGTAGTCAGTATCTATCTCACAGCCCGTACACATCCGCCGATGCGGCAGCGGTTCGAAATCATGCTTAAGGTTGCGGTGCCAGAAAGTTCTGTTCTGAATGCCGCCGCTTGAAACCAATGAAATCGTATTGCTCCACCAGTTCAATTTCCTCCACGAAGGCATCAAGATGTTCGAAAGAAGACGCCGAAATAGCAACGTTTGCTAACTAGCGAATGCGCTCAGCTTCCCATGGAACGTACCACGCTTTACCCCTTTCCAACGCATGTGAGCAAACGCCCGGTAACCACCATCATATACCCTTCTTTCGAGCTCTTTGAAAGTGGAATGATAACAAATTTTGATTTTTGCGTAAGCTAAATGAAAATCTGATGGCAGACTCATAATCAACGCCCCAAATACCCCATCCACAAAGTTTGGGCGAAATTGGTGCGTAGGACCTCATCATCCTCACTTATTCATATCTACCTTACCTTGCTATGAGAAGGCGGGAATTCGGAAACGAATGGCAGATTAGCGATCAGCGCCCAAATAACATCCTTAGCTGAAGTATGGCCGAAATATTTTTTCAACCTCGGTAGTCGTACAGTAGTAGTACATGTGCCCTTTGGTTTTCGAACACCCGAGCTGTTTCAAGAAGAAAAGCGATGTACATACGTAAGAGATAAGTTTTGTTCATCACATCAACGGAGTCAGCGTCCAACTTTTAGAGTGGCTACAGATGTATCAACCTTTAACAATGATGGAGAGGAATGCAAAAAAAGTGTAAGCGAAACATAGTGTTCAGAAACTGAATAGTTACGCTTCTCTCTACTGTCCAAGAAGCAATTGAACGTAACAACATCGATATTTTGATTTGCTGTTTAGCCTGCGTAACATACTGAGTTGGTTTCCACTCTCATTGGTTTCACAGCTCTGTCACCACCTTTGATCGACAGTGATGACGAAGGTGCGAGCCTCGATCTAAAGGCCGCCACAGAGTCTCGCGGCAGCACCCCGAGAACTCGTCCATATCGCTCCCGCCGCAGCAGAACCCACGCTGCCACTGTGGTGGAAGCCGCGGCGCGGACTAGTTGTCGCGGAGCCTCCGCACGCAAAGGTCCCCGAGGGCTGCCGCAGTTCACGGCGGCTCTCACTCGCAGCGCCAGGAGCTGCGGGTGAGACCCGCCGGAGGGCGTGATAGAAGGGTGTCCATTATGGTTCATCTATTCTAAACATTTTTAAGAATCTAAATGCTAGGGATAAAGTGGGTTGGTGCATAACTTCTGACCATAAAGGAGCTTGACAACCAACAATATAATCACCGGTAGTGTAGACATGGAGGCGTATGGAATCCTGCACTCAAAACATAACGCAAAACTTTAGCACGATATTAGGTAACCTTAATTGAACTGAAAATCTCCGTGGCCTTCCAGTCACAAGTTACTCGTCTGAGGTTTAGGGAAAACCTTTGCACAGAAATGCAACAACAAGGCAGACCGCTCTTTTTAGTATCCCACCATATGAGCATCGGACAGACTTCCCGGACTCAACAAGGCATCGGAAGGAATGCTGTCGTCAGAAGGGCTACCACATTATCTTCAAGCTGCTTGTCAAGCGAGGAAGTTTTAGTGAGGGTAGATCGACAAAAGTGAGAGCAAGCGCAAAATGGCACAGAACTGTTGAGTAATAAGAAGTGTTCTATTAGATTTCGGGGCTTAGATTCAAGAACTCCTAACTTAGAAAACGCTTCTTCACAAAAGAAAAAGCGTTTTCCTTACGACATCCTTCACATTCCCAGAGGTCGCAACTGGCGGCAAAAGTACGCAGTATTGCGTACAGTAACCCTCGCAGAGCCGCACCACCCGCCGTTGTCATGGCGGGTCCGCGGCACCCGCAAGACTCTGCTGCCGGCCCTAGGCTCAAGGCTTTAAGCGAGGGTGATTATTATACTTGTGCTTTTTCAAATTTTATCGAATGAACGAATAATCGAATAACCCCATTTTTTCGGTTACTCGAATTTCCGAATAATCGAATAACCCCATTTTTCGGTTATTCGAATTTCCGAATAATCGAATATTCGAATAAATCGTATAATCGAATAAACTTCATTATGACTTAATAGACCCCGCGGCGCAAAATTATAACAGGTTAACCCCCCCCCCCCCCCCCCCCCCCGATTTGTCCATTAGTTCCCGAAGAACCCGCTGCCGAGCCTCAGTAATGTTACCGTCGTATTCCTCATTATCAAAAACTTTTATAGAAGAATTCTAAGCAGTTTATCTTATCAGTGCAGGATACAACGAACTTTAACTGAAAATTTAACAAATGGTGACCGGTGCAAAATTTAAGTTCGCTCCATAGAAAACCTGATTAATCACAAAAGTACCTGCAGACAAGGTAAGATTAGTGCTTCATCACATCACCTCTGTTGTAAACAATATCGAAAATTCTATTTGGCATACTACTAATTAAATTATCAATAACAGTTTGCTCAACATTGGTCCGTTCATCAGGTACATACGGCGTTCTTCAGATCAGAAACCGAAGTCTAAGCGGTTCAATTTTTGTACACTTGTGTACAAGAAGCCTCACAAGTTTTCTAGTTTTCAGGTTGAGATCTGGAGAACAACTAGGCCACTCCAAATGTTGGATTCTGTTAGAGTTAAGCCAACCTGTAGTTGACTGCTATACGTGTATGGATGCATTATCTTGTTGGAAAATAAGGTTGTGCCTACGAAATCTTCTGAAATATTTCAGAAGGTAATGTTCGAGCAATTTCTGGTAGCTTCACTGTTCATCCTACACGAGACGAACTCTAAGGCAACAAGTCCGTATCCGTATCCAGAAAACGCAGCTCAAACCCTGAGACTTCCAACGATAAAGTTGCGCCTGTAGAATACTCGCTCCCCTGTCCTCAGATCTCTTCAATAGTGTCTGTACTCATCGGGTTCATCGAGATACCACTTCTTTTACACTACTGGAGAGATCTGAGAAAAGAGGTCCAGTATCCTGTAGGCGCAATTTTAGCGGTGGAAGTCTCATGGTTCGGCTGCGTTTTCTGGATGCGGACTTGTCTCGTTCGTCTGGGATGTTCGTCTGTAGAATGAACAGTGAAGACTACCAGGAATTGCACAGAGATCGTCTTCTGCCATATTTCAGAAGCTTTCGTAGGCACAACCTTATTTTCCAACAAGGTAATGCATTCACACACGTATCACAGTCAACCACAGATTGGCTTATCTCCAACAGAATTCAACTTTTGGAGTGGCCTAGCTGTTTTCCAGATCTCATCCCGATAAAGAACTTGTGGGGCATTCTTGTACATAAGAGCCCACAAATGAAACCAATTACACTTCGGTTTATGATCATAAGAACGCCATACTTGATCCATGGACCAATTTAGTGCAAACTGTTATTGATAACGCTGTCAGCAGTAGACCAAATACAATTTTCGATGTTGTTTACAGCAAAGGTGGTGTGAAGAAATACTTCACATACTTTGTATGTAGGTGCTTTTGTGATTAATCAGGTTTATTTATGAAGTGAACCTATGTTGCACCGGTCTCCATTCGTTAAATATTCAGTAAAATTTCGTGGTATCCTAAAAATTCAGATAATGGAGATATTCAATATCTAATCTAATTCGGATTCTAAGAACCGTTTACAATACTCGTTAAGATGGCAAGACATGAGAACTTTTTCCTACAAAAAGATCCTACAAAAAGAATTTCTATAGAAATGCGTGTGCAAAACATCTACGCACAAGTGCAAAGCTTTTGCGAAAAAAAAACCCGTTCACTCTATTTATTCAATTCATTGTCCCACAGGAATCGTCAACCAATCAAATCATAGAGTTATATACCATTTTCAGTCAAATTCAACGTTTTTGAAATAAACGTTCTTCTAGAATCTTCCCAGTGTAACAACGTTGAATTTGATTTGAAAAACTTTGAATTTCAATTGAAAATGGTATACAATCGCGTCATATAACAAACTGTGAGCTTCAACTTCGGAGTAATCTAGGTCGCTGAACACGAATCTTAAGTTGGTTTTTGCAGAAACGGTGGCCATCATGAGATAGACTGATGAAAACACGCACGATATTGAATGCGTTTCGGTAACGCTGAGCTCCTTGACAGTGAGCTATCGAAAACAGTCGTCATCGGGATGAACGTCGCTTACAAAAATCATCATTATGCCACATCCGAAACAACCACGTATTCGAAATTCGAATATTATTCGAATTTTCGAACCTCGAATATTCGATTTCGAATAATTATTCGAAATTACGAAACTCGAATAATCAAATAATCGAAAATCGAATTCGAATAAATTATTCGAATAATTATTCGAATTCGATTATTCGAGGACAAGTATAGTGATTATATTGAGGTCATAGGCACGAATTTCGCCAAGATTTTGTGCATGGGGTTATTTGGGTGGGATGGAGGAAGGCATGAATCTGGCATCCGGTTTTGACTTACCTTGCATGAAAATCAAAAACTGGCTACGATTCCACTTTCAAAGAGCTCGAAAGAAAGGTTTATGGTGGTTGATACCAAGTGTTTGTTCAAAAATGCGTCGAAAATGGGGATAGAGCGTGTCACTGACGATAAACCACAAAATGCGAAAACATCGGCATCGATGGGGATCAAACCCGTGATTGTCTTCCTGCAAAACATTACCACTGCGCCGCGCCGCCGCTGGATGCGTTGATTGTGTAACTCCCCGCCCACCGCTTCGTCAGCGCACGCAACAAGCAGGCGATAAAGGGACTTTCACCGGCCAGTACTCGCTTATGAGAGCCATATAGCAGGTTTGGTCTGCGTATTTGTAACCAGCGTTTCAAGTTCATTTACATGACAGCTATCTGTCCTAGCTAGGGAAGGGTCTCGACCCCCCATGGGACTTCAAGTTGAGACCAGGATCATCAGTTGTGGGTCGCCAGGGCTCAGTAAGGAGTGCGTGACGGCTACGGTGGTAGCGCAGGGGTAGGCCTCTTGCCCGTCGGGTGCGACGTCGTTAGTTCGCTTCCCGTTGCTGCCGCCTTTTTGCAAATCATAATTTATCTCCAAAATAACCTTTTATTCAGAATTATGACATGTGTCTGATTAAATAGCGGGGAAAACTATCATACACGTTTGTAAAGATGCTTGAGGCAAAAAACTGCTATGGTGACATTTTTATTTACTATTTTGCACAAATAGAGATCAAATCATATATTGAACATCTAGGGGTGTTTCTAACAACCTTGGTATTAATGGAACAAAGCAAAAAATGCGTGAAGCAGGAAGGTAAGTAGAATATATGATGAGGAAGAACAAAATGTCGTTGATCTACTGAACTTTTGATTGGCGTGGAAGCCATTTCTCGACACGTTAATGGAATACTCATACTGAGTTTCTGTTGTGGGCATCTTTGTAGACTGCCAAATCACAGTGGGCAATATTCTTGCCGGGCTGCATCGCTGATTCAACCACTAACCACTTCGGCCCGATGAAAAACGTTATGAAAAGGGTCAGGTCGTTTGCCATGGCAAATAGCGTGGAGTTCAATATGACCCAGAGAGACAAGGTTCTGAAGGTTCTATCGCACATTTACGTTTTGTACCCCTAGATTTGCAAACTTTTTGAAATACTCATGGCACAAGGAAGGTTGCATTGATGATCATCTAGGTGTGTTTGTCACTCCTGGTGAATATTTGTTTGATCTTGCTACAATTGAATGTTTTGTTGCTGGCTGTAGGGAGGCTGCATGTGTAAGATGTGCAGTGTGTGAGCAACACGTCTGCTTCACGCATTTTTTGCTTTGTTCCACGAATGCCAAGGTTGTTAGAAATACCTCTAGTTGTTTAATATACGCTTTGGACTCCATTTGTGCAAAATAGTAAATAAAAGTGTAACCATAGCAGTTTTTTGCCTTCAAGCATTTTTCCAAACGTATGTGGTAGTTTTCCCTGGTATTTAATCAGACACGTATCATAATTCAGAGTAAAAAGTCATTTCGAAGATAAATTATGATTTGCAAAAAAAAGCGTCAACAATGGGGACAGAACCAACGAAGTAGCACCCGACGAGCAGGAGCACCACACCTGCGCCGCCGCCGCAGCTGTCAGACACTTTTACGGAACCCTGATGAGTCACCACTCGCGTGCCAGCTGTGTCGTCCGACAAGCCACCCGATGGCCACCCGATTTCGGCAGGCTGTAACTCACTCAGGGATTTCATTTTGCAGTTTTGACACCCATATTCGTAATCAGCATTGCAAGCTCTTTCTAATGGCCTAATGGTCGTGGTCTCAACTTGATGTTCCATGGGAGGTCGAAACCCTTCCCTAGTAAGTTCCCTGGGAAGCTGAAGTATACCGCTTGACGACGGTGTTTAATCTACGACTAGTTGATTCTTATTTGATTTCTTACAATTAGAGGTGGACAGACGTGCCGTCAAGCAAGAAGAACTGAACAGTTACCACTCGTAGGTTTGAAACTGAGCGGTTTCGGTTTCGCGTAAACTTCCTCCACCTCTCCTGAGGGGGTTGTTCTGGAACTGCAAACTGCTACAGGTACTTGTGTAAAGCAGACCTCAAAAAGATCACTATAAACTCATAGATGCGTTAGTGGACACTGACAAGCACGGCCATGCATGGTCTGTCACTCCTTTGCTAGAAGTTGCAATTTAAAAAGGGTGGGTGCTTCCACTCGGTTCATCTTGAGAGACGATCTCTACCGAGCACGCGTGTCGGCTGCATCCCGCAAGTGAAGAAATGCGGCTCCCAGCTGTTGCGGTTGCAGTTAAGTACCGTGGGCTTGTCAGATCATTCCATTCTAATCGGTATGCCTCCTAATATGCGCAAAACACTGAGTGGGTGTTAGGCTTAAAATTCACTACGGTTTTATGTAGCGAACGGGCGAAAACTGGCAGAGCTCTGCTTACAACCACTAAAAATGCCTAAGAATTGCGGATTCGTAACTGCTCTTGCTGATTCCAAGAAACCGAGCTTTCATTTTTGGACTTTGCCTCATGGTTCTCACCATCGAGCTCAATAGATTAAGAATATTGACGTTTGGGAGGGTAAAAGTTGAGCCATTCAATTTACTGTTACTCAAACACTATTACTCAGTGCAGTGTTAGTCGAAGCCTTAGTTTAAATATTTGTACGTCTACTCCTTTTCCATGCATGTGGAAGAAACACGATCAGGTGTGAAGCTCCTTACTGAATCTATCGCAGGATAAAGGAAATATCAGTACCGACTGTAGGCAATTCAAAAGAAGTTGCTGGACAACCTGAGGTAATATTTCATACTCTAATAAGCCGGAGGAAGACCTGCTTCATAAGGCTCAAGGTAAAAGGTAAAAGGAACAGAGGGGCTAGAAGGTAAAAGGAATTCAGTGAGGCCACCTCAGTGCACCTCGGAGGTACATCGGACGTGGAGAGCGACAGGAACAGTGTATAAGCGAACAATGGGATTCTCAGTAGGAGGTGAAGAACTATATGAGCAGCTTTCGGTCCTCTCAACTAGGCTGCGGACAACAGTAATGGAGAGGACCTCCGGGAAAACCTATTCGGCTCCACGTTCTTTTTATGCGGTAGAGGCATGGGCCGCCACTGCTTTCATGTCAAGAACTCTTCGCAAGGAAGGGAAACATGGATTGTCCCTTTAGAAGCATAACAAGGGAAGGATAGCAAGTGACCATGGCACCGAGACGAGGTGTATATTGCGGGATGCGGTTTCGAATGCTGATTCCCAATATGTGTTCCATGTCTAATAAACGCTTCCGGGAACGAAGTTACGGACCATTTTCAGTTGGCTTTGTGGATTGTTCATTCTCCTCGACGAGAGCGACGATATCGGCCGCCAGCGCGCTGACACTGTCGGCCACAGGGCTAGGCGGGTGCTAGGGCGACGAAGTGTAACATCACCTGTATCACCTGTCGTCCCGCTCACCATCGAATTGTGCGAGCAGGCGCCAGCGGCGTCTCCATTCGTCCCTATCGCGTGCCAGAGTGCTCCCATGAATCCTCGCTCGAGGGACACGAAGAGCGTCATATCGGTCGTTCAGTGGTTTCACGAAGAAGTCCGACCAACACGTTGGTGGGCGTCCTGTTGTTCTCTTGACATCCCGCGGAATCCAGTCGGTGACTCCTCTCGTCCAGCGGGTGTCTGCGAATCGCATTTTGTGGCCGGCTCAACAGTCCAACGTTCCCACATACACGATCGAAGTCGGCCAGCATTCGCTCCGCCTGGCTGATGCTCGGTGTTATGAGCACGTTGTCGTCAGTAAAGCGAAGATGGTGCTGTTATCGGCCGTCGACCTTCACTGTCTTCCCATTCTAGTTCGCTCATGACGTTTTCGAGGGTGGCGCTGAAGGGGTTTGGGGGTAAGTTATCCCCTTGTCGATCCCCTCTCTTCACGTTGATTACGACGGTGGTGAATGAATGGGAAATCTTGGTCGTGAATCCACTGTACAGCTCTCGAAGGACTCTGATGTACTGAGTAGGAATGCCGTGAGTGAGCAGGGCCTCGACAACCGCTTCAGTTTCTACGGAAACGAATGTCTTTCTCAGGTCGATGAACGTAAGGCACAGCGACAGCTTGTATTCTCGCGATATGGTGTGTATGTGGTCGATAGTGCTGAATCCTCTCCGAAATCCTGCTTGCTCACATGGCTGTCCTTCGTCCAGCTGCTGATCCTATTCAGGATGACTCGATTGAACAGCTTTTAGACTACGGACAGCAGGCAGATCGGGCGATAGTTGCCAATGTCGTGTACGTCTCCCTTCTTGTGCAGTAAGACGGTCCTGCTGGTCTTCCACTGAGATGGAGCCTTGCACCCCGACAGATAGCGTGTGAAGAGCCGCGCCAGGGTGTTGATGGGCGCTGGCGGGAGGTTCTTCAGGTCTTCAGCTCTGATTCTGTCAGGACCGGGTGCTGTACGTTTCTTCACCGACGAGATGGCGTGTCGGATCTCGGAAGGGAGAACAGAGGGAACGACGTATCCATCCTGCGGAAGACGGCATGGGGCAGGTAGACGTGGCTATCGAAGAGATCGGAGTAGAAGTCGTGGATCACCTTCTCCATGGTCCTTCTGGAAGAGGTGACGGTTCCGTCAGGATGTCGGAGAGCGGTCATCTTGGTCTTGAAGTTGGTGAAGTTCCGGTGGGCATTGGGAATGCTCAACCCTGCCTCTGCTGCTTCAGCCAACACTTCCTCCCATCTATCCTTAAGATTCTCCTTTATCGCTGCTCTGCATAGCTCGGACGTCAGCAGGTGGTTGCCTCTTGTTCGTGCTGCTCCACGCTGGCGTATCAGCACGAGAATTTACGGAGACAGACGTCTCTTGGTGGCCTTCAAGCTCTCTGCTCCCTTAGCACTATCGGTGAGATGGGGCATGAAGCGGTTCTTCGTCAATGTCGCCCATGACGGTATCTTCTCAAAGGCGGCAAGAGAGGTGTAGAGGTCCCAGTTGATGGTCGTTCTGGTACTCCTCTTCCTGAGCTTTACGGCCTTCCCTCCTTGACGCGAAAAACGGAGCCTCATGGGAAGGAGGCGGTGGTCCGATCCCGTGTAGACCGTGGGACAACGGAGACGTCCATCAGACAATGCTGGCGATTGAAGATCGTCGACATGACGAACTCAGACAGTATTTCGCCTTGCTCGTTTCAATCCAAACCGTGGGTTCCGATGTGAAGTTTTTCCGGCGACCTTCGTCGCCCGGTCATGGCATTGAGGTCGTCAACAACCACCTTGTAGAAGGTGTGGTCCTTATAGAACTTCTCCAGCTCCACGTAAAGCTTCGACCTGTTCGTTGTCGTAGTCGGATGTTGGGGCATACGAGACGAACACAGTCAAAGCTGGCACGGAGCCACATCGCTTCAGTCGCAGACGTCCGATTCGGGTTGTCAGAGACTCGTACGAATCGATGTTCGTGGCCAAGTGCGTGTTGACGAGGACACCAACGCCGCCTACTCCCCTGCTGTCGCATGTTCCGAGGAACGGTTCTTCTCCGGAGTCGTAGGCGGCGTGTAGGGAGTGGTGTCTTCTCGTTTCGGTCAGTCCGATGACGTCGTACTTGATCTTCCTGGCTTGCATCATCAGGTCCTCGACGGATGCTTCCGATGCAAGCGTGCGGGCGTTGTAAGTACAGATCGTCATCCTAGTCCTTTTCAATTAGCGCAGCCTGATTAGGCCCTGAAATTTTAGCAGCCTCTCCGTACTTGTCCTTCCCATCACTGCAGAAATGGGGTTCTTTCGGGGTCAGAGGAATGAGGTCCATTAATGCTGCTGTGTTTGACTCGAGTACACACGAGTAGATTGGACAAAGAACAGAGCGAAAAGCGTTTTCAAATTTTGCTGTTTAACGGATAGGTGGGCAAGACTTGTTCTGGCGTTTTGCTGTATTAGGTTCGGTTGTTTGCCGCTTCCAGCGCCTTTGGTTCTGCCTCAAAATCTGACCACGTTCTTAAATCAGTCACCAGTTTTGTCTAGGAACTCATCCTTTCAACGATTGATAAGCCATAATCCTCAAGACTTTTCTTCAGGCAATACCCTTGTTTGGAAAGGCGTCCAGTATTTCTGATCTCTTGAGAGGTGACACACTTTTCTGGGAAGGGCGTGGAAAAATCAATTCTGGAGACGACTACGTGTCAAGCAAACGATGTGTGGCATTAGGTAAGAAGTGATTTCTTGGTGCAGAAGAATTATTTTGATTGGTTATTAGATGATACTTGCTGGGCTCGCGGGAGCCCAGCATAGTTATGCTCTCGAATTTTTTCGAATATTCGAATGGTGCGAATCCTCACAAATTTTGAGTATTCGAATTCGAATACATTCGGAAAACGCGATGTCGAATATTCAAATTCTAAGGAAAATAATTCGAATGCCTTTTCGAACAGGTCATTCGAGCACAGCTATAGAGCACGGTCGGAGGGCGCTGGCTGTTTTGTGCACCTCGCATTGAGGGTTCTTGGCTCGGGCCCCGCCCAGGCCACCAATTCTTCCATCCCTCCAGGGTCGGTTACTTGGCGCCAGGTTTCTCTGTGAGGACAAAACACTAGTCCGTTCATGGCAAGTCATTGCATAGGACAAATATTCATTTGAATCTCCTACACAACATCCTGTGGAAGTAGAGTGCATGGCGAACCCCAAAAGAGATTCAGTCCTTTATTAACACATCATTAACTCTAAAGCCTGCGTTGCTCTGTGGAGTAGCTTAGAATCCCTGCGCTGTGAGATATTCATAGTGGACAAATTCCTCGGAGCTTACTGACTCAGTGTTGCACTCACCTCCGATGTGCTCCCCACAGATGAAGATGTAAGGAAAGGTCATCTGCCCTGTTATCCGATGGAGGTCAACTTGCAATTGACGCTGCCAATCCTCGTGTCCAGCAAGCTCTGGAAACAACAGCCGCCCATAATCAACTGGTTCAGTCCCACTGCTGCTCTTTGCAGGCCTTTCCCCTACCTAAAAAATGAGCGGCAACGTCCGAGTAGTTCACCGCGAGCAAGTGCTTAGCCCTTTGGCATGGCACGCACTGGACCAGCGTATACATCATGACGGGGTAGCGCTTCGCTTGTCGCTGAATGTATCCTGCAATTACTTGGATTCTGAGCAGGGCTGAATTTCGGTGTGCATTTTCACTAAGTGCCGTTCTGCAGTCAATAAACGTCTACTTCGCGAGAGTGTCATTGACATGTATTCCCAAATAGCCAACTGACTTTTCCTAGGTGGCGGTAGCTGATTACTCATGAGGCGCGAAATGCGTTGGCGAAATGTTTGCCTCCAGGTTTGAGATCGTAGTCACGCTTTTCCATTACCTGTGTACGAGTATCCCATCGATTGTGCCGTCCTTCCGTTGTGCATCACGGTGTTCTGAAATGGGAGCATGGCTTCGAAGACTCTTACAGTTGCTGCATGCGAACGACCGCGTCGGCACAGGACCCTGTTGTAGATGTGTACCTCTATCGTGGTTAGATGGCGCTTCCAAGCCAAGCACGTCTCTCATTTCAAAACCGTCACTGGCGATTGGCTAGCTTAACCTAACGTAAGGGTGCGTGGTAGCGCAGTCGGAGGAGGCGCATGCACTCCAATTCAAGCGTCTCGCTTCGGGTCCCACCCAGACTAACAGGCATCCTGCTGTTAGTGCGTTGGTACAAAACTTGCCTGGAAATAGCGCGATCACTGACCCATTCCATCGGCTGGCCACCGCTAGTGATTGTATATGCTAAGCACGCATTCAAGCTGCCTTGGGCAGAAGCAGAATGTGTGGCGTGTCCCACAAAGGGATGATTAGCGCCATCATTTATTTTTTGTGTTTATTAATTTGTAATGGTTGTGCCATGTAGATTTTCAAGAGACGGGACCGATGGTCTAACTCGGCTGAGATACCGAATGAGGCTTCCTATAGTGACAACGAACTGGTTGTGAGAGCGCCGTTTTCTTCATTTATCTGCCCTAACCATACTCTCCTTTTCCGTGCGTTCGTTACTAAACAGCGGCACTTTTTGTTACTTAGCGAGAGTCTTGAAGGGAACTGACTACCACGTAGTCGTGGAACCACAAAGGACAACGCACAAAGATCAGTGTTGATCGGTTTTTCTTGTGAAGCGTACATCATTCCGTCTCCAACGGTGGCTGCCATGGTTAGGGGTGGAGTGACTTGCGCAGTTTGAGCGTATACTCGGCCTACACTCTGACTTGCAGTGACGGACGACGAACAGTTCAATGTACAATGTCTCTGAGAATCATGCGGAACGAGCTTGGGAACCCCGGAAGCTGAAAGTCTAGTAGCTCTACGCGCGGAACCAATCGAAGCTCGGCCTCCCACCGGTTGCGTCGCAGCTAGTAAATACCTAATCGAATCTTTCGGTATTAGATGCCTACTGCTGTACTGTTGTGGTTGTGGGGAATTTTCTGCGCTATTCTTTCAACACCAGGTCTAAACTTGAAGAGGTAGTTAACTTGTTGCTCCATATCCGGGTTCGGAATTGGGGGATACCGAGCAGCAAAGCGGATATGCCTCCGCAAGTCGAGAAGATAACGCTTGGAGATTCATCCGGTTATCCATGCTAAGCGTGTGTAGAGAAACATCGCGGAGCGAGACGTCGTGAGAGTGCACGAGTGGTCGCGAAATGAAGGCTGTTCATGGTGTCCAAGCTGTTAGTTCGAAAGGGATTAGCTGCACCGCGTGCACGGGGCATTGAAAAGGGTACCTTCTCGCCCATAGAGGGCGGAATGACGTGAGGATGACTACAAGGAGGAATGTGCTATCGGTACATAGCAACGATAGAAAACCTTCTGAGTCGTAAGTAACTGAGAAGCAGGAGGAGCTGAAAGCAAAAAAGTTGTAGAAACTTCGTCTGAATGGCGCTCGTGCAATCGCAAGTCACGGTGTTTCCACGGTCATGTGGTTCTAATCCGAAGTTGCTAACCTGCCTAGGAAAGGACCGCCTCTGGACATGGGCGCGTGTTCGGTCTTCGATTTGTTGTGCGAGCTCTCCTAAAAAAGACATCTATTTTTTAGACATATTTATTTGAAGGTGCCCCGGCTGACAACCGCCTCGCGGATCTTTCCTGCATGAGAAAAGTCCGCGAGGAAAAGGGGTTGCGCACGAAATAAGTAGCAATGGCTAAAGTGTTCTCTGAACAAATGATGGGTAAAAACACGTTTTGCAGTCTAAATGGCGTGCTAAATGCATGACTTAATGGGAAGACACGAATCAGACCTTCGTAACGGCAAAATTTGTGACAGAAGCCACGTCGAGCACCTTTTTTCACAAGTGAAGTTTTCCACGCTGTAGGCAGTTCAAGATGGTAAGCACTGACGCCGCCATATGAATGAAATGCCAGCGCACTTGGTTGTCCAGGTTGAAAAATAGCATCCTCCCATTGAGCCCATGATTACTGCCGCGATTGATTTATGCTATTCTGTATGTATAAGGTGAAGCACCTTCTCATCGGAAGCACGCATCTGTTAACATATTTCGAAGGAAACTTCCAGCATTTTCTATCTAGTCGTCCCTCCTATTGGCATTTCTTCGGTTTCTGCAGGGTGTTCAAAGGGGACTCAATATCAGCGCGGCTCTCGCGCGCTATCTCAAGCAAAATTCTTCAATTAGCAATGATCGGCATGTTTTTCGAACGGCAGGAAGCAATCAGATTGTCTGATGACCATGCCTGTGGAGATAGATATCCGCCCCAGTGTAACTATTGTAGCAAGGGAGCTTAATGAGCTTCTCATGGAGAATTCCAAAACGACCTCTTGAGTGTTATAGAGGTCTGTCTGAAAAGCACCGTAGTGGTCTTCAAACGTGGGCATCTGGGTATTTCAAATATTCCAAAAAACTAGCACTTCAGTGCGGGCTGATAAGGTGAAAGCGACGCCTTGAATGGCCGTGCAATGCTCAGAAGCTAACGTGCAGAAGGTTTGAAGCCTCAATTATAGTCAGGTCTTAGAAATATGACAATTCACTGAAAGAAGCTGCAGGGTGAATCAGGTGAATCATACACTCCATCGGTCGCAGTGATTGGTGACCGTGCGGATAGAGATGTAGACTCGCAGGAGAAGGGTCGTTGGTTCGAATCCAGGACAGAGTTTTGCGGATTGCGGCGTGTTTCTGTTTGTGAAAAATACGTTTTGACCTCAGTAAGACACCATTTTCACTTCCTAACACTGTTTCTAACCTCTTGTCGGATATGAAAAAGTCAGGCGTAGGGCTACATCATGTTCCCATTAAACCATGCTGTCTCGCTGGGGAAGCTCTTATTAGCTGCTATACCTATACGGTTCTTTATTTATGTTCTCTGCTTGTTTTGAAAGTGGTTTTCTTCTAACCTCATCTACGAACAGGATCGAGATATGTTGTTTCAGTCCTTCTCTAGAATCTGCTCATCAGTCTTCGGGTTTCTGTAGAGAACGCTCTTCTCGTAAATGTTACTAATTCTATCATCTCCTATAAAATGTATCAGTTTTAATTCACTCCGTAGTGTTGGTCTTATTGCAGCCTATTTCCCCTTACTGATCTCCCTCTCCGTACGGATAGGCGGGGGGGGGGTGGGTGTGGTAGGCATTGCACTCAAATTGTGATCACTTGTAATCAGTCTCACCACTTTGTAGGTATCCCGGCGGATCTCACCACAGCTTCTGGCAATGCGGGCACGTGAACTACGGCGGCCATTGGGACCTTCGCGACCAGCGGCTCCGCGACAATTCGTCCGCGCCGCGGCTTCTATCACAGTGACAGCGTGGGTCTCCACTGCGGCGGGAGCGATATGGACGAGTTCTTAGGGTGCTGCCGTGGTCTGTGGAGGCCCTTAAGCGGAGTTGATTTGTATCGACGTAAAGCCAGCTGGCCGGGGCCAGAGAAAATCTACGTTATATCGAGAGGTCGTCTTAACCGGAGGCGTTATAACGGGACTGTATTTTGCACAAATAGAGATCAAGTCGTATATTGAACATCTAGGGGTGTCTCTAGCAACCTTGGCATTTGTGGAACAAAGCAAAAAATGCGTGAAGCAAAAAGGTAAGTAGAATGTATGATGAGGAAGAACAAAATGTCGTTGATCTACTGCACTTTTGATTGGCGTGGAAGCCATTTTTCAACACGTTAATGGAATAATCGTACTGAGTTAATGTTGTAGGCATAAGCCTTGGCCTCAGCTGCCGTTTTAGAGCGGCGAAAGCTAGCGGCTAGAGTTTTTGCGCTCCTACTCGCCCAGATTTGAGTCTTCGACACACCCAGTAACACCGTTCTGTTCGCTTGAAAGGCGTTATCGACTGCTATCAATTTCGACCGATTTTGGCAACATCAATTTTTTGACAATATCCCATCGAGGACGTGGGCGCCCTAGGCCGAGGTGCGCGGATGATGACGTCATCGAAAACCGATGTTTTCGAAATTGGCCAAATTTCCTCGTGCAAACTTCGACCAAAACCGTCTAGGAGTTATTTGGGGCGCTGATTACGAATCCGACGTCCGTTTTTGAAAATTCCGTCGACTTTGGTCGGTTTTGGATTTTCTTCTGGATAATTGAGGGTCGTAGGGTTAGGATCATCGATTTTGCTCAAAATTCGTATAGGGTCGGGGACTTATTCGGGGTGCCGAACACGATGCCGAAGTACATTTGGACGATTACGGCAGGAGATCTCTCATATCGATAACTGAGGGTGATCGGTGATCCTGACCCGTCCACCCTCAAACGGAAAGTAACCTGTTGAAGTCGGCGGAATTTTCAAAAACGAACGTCGGATTCGTAATCAGCGCCCCAAATAACCCCTAGATTATTTTGGACGAAGCTTGAACGAGGAAATTTGGCCAAGTTCGAAAATACTGGTTTTCGATGACGTCATCGTCCGCGCAGCTCGGCCTAGGGCGCCCACGTTCTCGATATCGTCAAAAAATCGATTTTTTTGAAATTGGCCTAGAGTGAAACCATTCGCTAGAGCTTTTTGTTATGAACAAAACGGTGTTATTGTGAGTGTCGGAAACCCAAATATGGGCGAGAAAGAGGGCAGGAAACTTCAACCGCTAGCTTTCGCCGCTCTAAAACGGCAGCTGAGGCTAAGGCAGTTTAGACAGCTGAAGAGCTATGAGCACGTCATCGTAAGGTAACTTAAGCGCTCTGTTCGCGTACGCATTTTAAGATCGTTAGCTCGCCGCTTCTTCTCGCAGCGGTCCACCGAAATCGGAAAAAAATGCGTCACGCAAGACTCACCTGCATTTTCGCACAGCTGTAACATTGCCCCCTACTAAGCTAAGCCATTCTACTTTTGTGGACTAATAGAACGTCCTACTGCCTACAAGACCCATAAGTTTCAGCCGAAACCATTCAAACGTGACAGAGTTATTGTGCTCCGAACAAGCCCTCGCGTGCGATTTAGCGCAACCACGGTAGATGTTCTCCGCGCTGTTACTCGCCCAGATTACAGTTTTTCCAACTATAAATGACACCATTCAATTCAGCATGAAAAGCTCTATCGAACGGTATGAAGCATGGCCCACGACATCGATTTTCGATGACGTCATCGTTCTTCCGCCGCGGCCTCGTCCTCGATGCGAAACAGTCAAAAATTGATGTTTTCAAAATCGGTCGAAATTGATACCGTTCGATAGCGCTTTTCATGCTGAACGGAACGGTGCCATTACGAGTGTCGAAGACTGAAATCTGGGCGAGTAGGGGCGCAAGAAACTCTAACCGCTAGCTTTCGCCGCTCTAAAACGGCAGCTGAGGCTAAGGCAGTTTAGACAGTTGAAGAGCTATAAGCACGTCATCGTAAATCACCTTAAGCGCTCTGTTTGCATGCGCATTTCAAAGCCGTTCGCTCGTCGGGTCTTCCCGCAGTGGTCCACGGAAGTCGGAAAAAATGCTCCACACAAGCCTCACCTGCATATTCGCACCCCAATAACATTGCCCCCTCATAAGCTAAACCATTCTACTTTGGCATACTAACAGACCGCTTGACTGCCTACAAAACCTACAAGCTGCAACCTGAAAGGTTCCAACTTGACAGAGCTATTGCGCTCCGAACACGGCCGCGCGTGCAATTTGCGAGCGGTGGCCCCCCTCGATTGAAAGGTTCTTCTCTATACGCATTGTACACGGCGCACACCAAAGTTTCGTTGGACAGATTGGAGCTAATCCTGAGTGGGGTGGCTGGAAATTTCTGAGAACATTCTCCAAACGGTCCGAAATAGTCTTGAGGATTTCGCATTTCCCAGTAAGAGAAGATAGAAGCGCAGTGGACATGCGCTCGCCCACTCGATTGATAGGTTCGATTCTGTGTGCATTGTGCACGGCGCACTTTAGCGGCATTCCTGGCATGACAGAGCACTGGCAACGTACGCCATGCTTGAGATTCCGAAAGCACGCATATCCTGGGAAGCAAGCTGCTCTAATCGCAAAAGCCTGCTCCAGTCAATTTTAGACCACCCACGGCGAAAATATGGGTGTTCCGGTAAAGTTGTATACATGTTTGTGTACACCTCGAAGAGACGAATCGATTGATGCAAACCTTTCTTCAAAAAACCTAAAGCTGAAGGAGTTATGGGCATGTGACCCTTTGCGACGCTATTTTTGCGTTTTTTCGCCCACTTTTGACCGTGCGGCGCGAGCGGTGACATGTAAGCTAGCACCAAATGTACAACCGAGTTCGTTTTCAATGGAAATAAATAAATATTTAAATAAGCTGTGCAAATAATGTTTGAATAATGTGTGCACCAATCGATCAGCTTTCTTATCTGCAACTTTACAGTGTTCTTCGAAGGAAGGACCAGTATCTAAGATAGATCTCAAGTCACGCGAATTAGCAAATTAGTTTGTTGCGGATTGAAGAGAAGACTGGTTTCTGCACCACCAACATTCTTGTAAACCTTATAAATCAGCAGCAATCTTTATATGAGACCATATTCAGTTACCAAGGAAATGAACGCGAACTTTCACCGGCCAGCGCTCGCTCCATTTAGCAAATTTGGTCTGCACCTTTGTATTCAGCGTTTCAAGCTCTTTCAAATGACATAGCTCCTTGCGCGAAGTCCCATGGGAAGCTGAAGGCATTCTGCGGTTAGTGGTTCCCCTTTTACTGGTCTCCTTTACTCTTCCAAATTGTCAAGCACGTTGAACGACGTCTGCGGTACGCCTTCTGAGCCCTACGCATGATGGACGTCTTCGGCACATCAGCTGAATTCCGACCCACGTTAGACGAGGTCTTGGTTAAAGGAAAAATCTCACCATCCTTATTACATATGCAGTTTGCTCGAATATTCGATTATTCGGAAATTCGAATGACCGAAAAATGGGGTTATTCGATTATTCGGAAATTCGAGTAACCGAAAAGTGGGGTTATTCGATTATTTGCAAATTCGAATAACCGAAAAAATGGTGTTATTCGATTATTCGTTCATTCGAAAATTTTTGGAAAACACAAGTATAGTGGATACATCTTAACCGGCAGTATTGTACTCTATCATGGCTCTAGAAATCGAGGAGAGGTCAAAAACAAATTCGCCCAAACATCGCCCAGTGCTGTTGTTCTGGATGCCGAGCACGAACCTTCGTTTCTTTTCTATATTATCTTTCTTGTGACTACTTTCCATCTCAAAGTAGAAGACTGGAGAGCAAGTCTGACCACATAGGCGAAGAAAGCAATTTTGTGTACTGAAACTGATAGCCTTGATCACCCATGCCCGCTGAAAACAACCCGCAGTCGGTCAAATTTTCAAAAATTGATACCATATTCGTGATTACCACCCAAAATAACTGCACTGCATGGGTGAATTTCTTTCTACTTCTAGCCAACATCCGAAGTTGTGATAGTACAATAGCGCCGATTGTTCTGTATTCACCCCTTCACTGGCAAATACTTGTCGTCACCTACGGTGGTCGAACTATCAGCGAAAACGCTTGCCAGTTTGATGACCAGCACCTCAGCTGGTCTATAGACGAACTCTGAGTGGAATTTGTTCTCGATTTCCGGATTCGTGGGAGTTCAAGTTTCTACTCTTACGATTAGCGAAGAATGTTCGGGAAAAATCGGCAGCAAGGCGTTCAATACCACGAGATAGAATTAGTTTATTCCTACCGCAGAAAATCTTTACTTCATGGTAACATTCCACCAAATCTTCGCCGACTTCGTGACCTTAGAGAAAAGGCTTGGAATGAATCTCAAAAGAATCCTATTCCAAACGTTATTTCCAAACGTTAATAAGTTTAAGGCTATTTGTTAGGTCAAGGAGTCCCCCACTACTGTGCGGTGTATGTTTTGTGCTGCTCTGTTATGTTCTTGATGCCGCTTTAGGTCGTTTCGTGAGCTCCTCATCCTGTAGATCCGGCAGACGGCCCGCCACCGATAACGTGGCATCGATCGATGTGAGCAGTGTCGGCGGGGTGAGAGAGCGCGCCGATCCATATAAGCCGGCCGGCATGGGGCAGGGTCCATTCTTGCAGTTGTGCTTTCTCCCGAGCGGTCGGGAACGAGTCTACTCTTGTCAGCAGCCGAGTAATCGGCAGGCAACCCATCTTCAGTCTCCCACGGACCGGCAGAGTCCCCCAAACAGCATAGCCAAGTTCCGGAAAGGAGTCTGGGAACCAGGAGAGGCAAGCATCTCCCGCCAACCTTGCGTCCAAGGGGAAGGTCTGCGCATAGTTTGCTAGCGCCGCCGCTAACTGAGTCATCGCTCAAGGGCGCACTCCCCGCTCAGCCGACACCGCGGGTATAGGTCCCACTCCTCTCTGTGAAGTAGCTAGTGTCTGGGCTTCAGACTCTCCGTTTTATCGTTGCGTAGCTTTAGATAAACCTTTATATACACTGCGGCGTGTTGTGTCAGTGAATTGGTCAACGGGCCAGAAGTATTGTTGGAGGTCGTCACGTACTGGTGCGGTACGAAGCCGGAACCTTCTACTTTCAGATCGAAACGTTCATCCCACTCCGGAAGCGAGTAATGAGCCAGCAGGCGGACAGCCCGGTAAGGGATTTGAGCATCTCTGAGTCGGTCGGCAACGACCGGGAATGGTTGTGTGCGGATAAATCTGCCGACATAGCTGGCATGGGGGCCTGGCCGAGCTCCCCATGTCAGATTGCAGACACAGCCACAAACCAACCATCCACTAGACACCAAAGGGTCACAACCCATACTGGCGATACTGACATGGGGGCCAATTCGCCTGACCAGTCAACTACGCACAGAGCTGATACGGGTGTCAACCAGGGATGGGCGGAAATTTTGAAAATTTTCCCAGAAAACAGAAAACAGAAAATCGCTTTCGTCAGAAAACAGAAATCAGAAAACAGAAAAGCCAAAAACGCCAGAAAATCAGAAAACAGAAAACAGAAAACAGAAAATTTCGAAATTATCACACGACCTAATTATTTTACCCATAGATCCATATTTCCAGTAGCAAACACTTTTGTACGACTAGAAATGTAGTCGTAGACCAGCGTTTTAATTTGCAAGCGTTTATAAAAATTTCTAGTACACTCCAGTGTATTGCAATCAGCAAGTTGTAAATCTTGACTGACAGATCCTAGGAATCTCGACACTTGAAGTATACAACATTACACATCAGCTCCGTTTCACCGCCAACGCCTCAATTAGATAATGGTCCCACTAGTAAGAAACTGGCCTTTTAGAGCACCGAACACGATGAAGGCTCAGTGATCACTGTTTGCATCTTTCAGCTCAATTGCTTGAGTTTGTAGACACACTCTCGCAACATACTCTAAAGCTGTGCAGAGGTTCTTTGAGTAATACCGGCTGCGCCAGAATCTATTTTCCTAATTCGTCTTGTTCATACCTTTCCTTGTAAGTGTCCTAGTTTCCGTGCGGCTGAAAGTTTTCAGGCCAACTTACCAATGCTCTTAACAGCACCTAGTTATGTACTACTTAGCCGACTAAAAATGTTGTGTATTGGCTTGATATTTCACGAGATTGCGACTGAAGGAGCTGTCAGCACAACAGATCTTGGGTGAAGGTACTTTCTTGAATGCGTAGACACCATATAATGAAGACCGAGCATATACCCTCTCCATCACATTATTATTATTATTAGGGATATTATTTCTCCTCATATCTACATTTCATATTACATCTCAGTGGAAGACCAGCAGAACCGACTTGCTGTACAGTGGACTGCACGACATTAGCAACAATCGCCCAATCTGCCTGATGTACGTAGTCTATAAGCTGTTCACTCGAGTCATCCTGAATAGGATCGGCAGAATGCTGGACGAAGGACAGCCATGCGAACAAGCAGGATTTCGGACAGGATTCAGCACGATCCTCCACACACCATTACGAAGCTCATCGAAATGTCGCGAGAGTAAAAGCTGCCGCTGTGTAATACGTTCAACGACCTGAAGAAGGCATTCGACTCCGTCGAAGCTAAAGTGGTCGTCGAGTCGACGCACTGCTAACTCAGGGCGTTCCTACTCTGTACATTAGAGTCCTTCGAAAGCTGTACAGTGGATTCACGGCCAAGGTCTCGCCATTCTACGACAACGTGTTGCCAACGTGAACAGAGAGGTTCGATGAGAGGGTACTATAGCCCCAGTTCTCTTCAGCGCCACCCTCGAAAGCGTCATTCGCGAAATAGAATGGGAAGACATGGGAGTGAAAGTCGACGGACGGCAGCTACACACCATCTAACACCGAGCGCTAGCCAGGCGGAGTAGATGCTTGCTGTCTTCGACCGTGTATGTGGGAACGTTGGACTGCAGATGAATCTTACGAAGACGATGTTCATGAGGAACGGACGAGTTTCTGATACCTCATCCTCGCTCAACGGATCGAACATCTCGAATGCTCCTGATACGTGTATCCGGGTCGCGAAGTCATCATGACCAACTAACTAGCGCCGGAGCTGGGCAGGAGGAAACAAGCGGTTTGAGGAGCTGTCAAGAGTGTCGAAAGAGTCGCGGAGAAGACGAAGAACGTCCGGCTCCGTACCTACCTTTTCGACTTCACTGTTCTTCCTGCCCTAACATACGCATCAGAGACCTGGGCTCTACGAAAGCCGGATGAACAAGCGATCAGTGTCGCGCAGCGTGGAATCGAGAGGACAATGCTCGGAGTGACACGACTCATGCAAGTGAGAGAACGCTTCGAGACTTCCGAGCTTCGCCGACGTTCGAAGATCAGAGACGCTGTCGCATGGGTCAAGTCGTCGAAGATTAGGTGGGCCACGTAATGCGCTTCGCAGACACCGACTGGGTTCCGCGGGATGTCAAGAAAACACCAGGACGTCCGATAACATGTTGTTCGGACTTCTTCGTGAAAGCCCTGAACGACCGATATGACGCTCTTCGTGTCCCTCGAGCGATGCGGATCCATTAGAGTACCATGGCACGCAGAATGGACGTATTGAGGCGCTGCTGTTGCCCGCTTGAACAAGTCGATGATCAATCGGACGACAGATGACATACGTGATAAACGAGAAATTTCGTGTATCACTACTGTTTCACTACAGCAGCGAAATCGAAGGTAACTAAAACTTTTCTGTCTCTTACTAATTTGTGACACCAAAAGCTGAGCAATCTTCAGAGTTAGAAAAGAAGCTTCGACAAATGCTCTGCAGAAGTCGTTATTGGGGATGACTGGCCAACAATATTCAATATTTAAACCGGAGGTGGAGTATAACCCTACCCACAGTAACTCTAGGACAAGTGGTTAGTTAATGCATAATCTAACACCCCTCAGATTACTAGTTTTGTAGTTTTAATATAAAATTTTTAGTGATCGTAGAGTGTCCAAACTACTGTTAATATCGAAAAGAATACGAAGCCAAATCATGAAAATCGAAAAATGTCCTATGAAGGAACTCCTTGCCAGCAGCACTTACACAATCAATCAAGCAAACTAAGCGGTTCATGAGTACATGGCGCAATTACTACATGAGCACATCCAAAAACGCCACATCTTGCCATTTAAGATACTCTAGAAACACTATTTTGGAATGAAGCTCACTATTCTATGACACTTTTTTGGATTATTTTCATTTTGTTTCTGTGATAAAATTTTGTTCGCAATTCTATTTTCTGTTTTCTGGCCAATTTTTGACCATTTTCCCAGAAAACAGAAAACAGAAAAAATTTGCCCCAAATGGCCAGAAAATCAGAAAACAGAAAACAGAAAACAGAAATTCCGCCCATCCCTGGTGTCAACCCCCCTCATCAGTCGTCTGTTCAGGTAGTGAACACCACCAACGAGACACTTCGCGGCACGACTGCGGACAACAGCGAGAACCGTGTGCCAGCCGAGGTGAGTGATTTGCGAGTAGCAATAAGAGACATTGCGTCTTGCGTTGAGGAGCAGCTGGATCAGCAGCTCAGAGGCCTGTCTCGTAAAAAGCGAGACATAGTTCTCGAGGAACTGCGGAACGCGGTTAGCATGGCCGAAGCCAAAATGGAATCAGCATTCCAGCATGCAGTGGGTGCTGACTGCCCAGCAGCCAGGTTGGGTACGTCCATCCACCAGAGCATGCAAGATCCACCTCTCCCGTCGCGGGAAGCGGCGGCTAAGGTCGAGCTGACACAGCGGTCGGGCTGCGATCGTGGCTTAGTTCAACAACGCATGGACACATATGAGCAGGAATTGGCACAATTGCGGATGCAATTGCAATTGTTTCAGAGCGAGCAGTGGCGGCAGAGTGCCCAAGGCGCCCGTGAGGAGTTCGCGGAAGCGGGCAACGGTAAGCCTTGGGAAGAGGCGAAGCTAGGCAGCGGTTGTGTTGCTCGGCGGGAGTCAACAGGTATGTTGCAGGAGGTGCACCAACCGCAGCGCCCACAGACTTGTCCGCCATTATCGCAGGCATCGTGGAATACGCCATGCCCGTCGCTGCCAGGTGGGTCACCTGTTTCATCCCTAGCTGGTAATGCTAGTGCTCTGGCGAGGTGCTCACCAACGTCGTCCGCGGGCAGTGGGCGTTTCGACGCGACACTATCGGTGCTCAAAGAGGTTCTAAAGGCACAAAGTGTCAAGGAAGTCAAAGAGTACGATGGCAAATCGTCGTTGAGCGATATCTTGCGTGCGTTGAAGGTGAAATATCCTAAGTCGGTGTGGAGTGACGCTGACAGATGGGATATCCTGCTTAACCATCTGGTCGGCTCGGCGCGAGCTCACATCGATTGCTTGCCGGTGCAACCGGGCACGCTCGATGAGGTTGTCCAGGCTCTGCGCGAGGCCAGATGTACCCCAGGCGAAAGGCTCAAGGCCGAGCAGGAATGGAAGAGCCTTGCAAAGCGCGATAGTGAGACTGTATTTGACTTTTGTTGTCGCCTACAGAGTATTGCCAAGCGGATGGCACCGGAACAGTGCCTTGACTTCCAACTGGGAAGTAAGCTATATGAGTGCCTGTCGGATTGGCCGGACTCTTACTACATGCTAGCGGCGTTGGATGCTCCGAACGGTTCTGTGTTCAGTGAAGTTCGGAAAGTTGCGCTGCGTCTGGAGCGGACACATTGCATCGCGCTGTCGAGTGAGAGTAAGAAGTCCTGGAGTGGGAGACACACCAAGGAGGACCAGAGAAACAGCAACAGGCGGAAGGCCACGGAGCGGTCGTCTACCAAATCACAGACTTGCTTCCAGTGCGGTGAAGTGGGACACTTCCAGCAGGCATGCCCAAAGAAGGTCGGTAATCCCAAGGTGGGACGTGATTTGGCGAAGGGCAGTACGGAGCCCCAAAAGGCACCCTCGAGGCAGGGCAAGCGCCAAGATCACCCGTCCTTCTCCACTCAGCTCAAGAGGAGGCGTCGCGTTGCGGGAAGCGTTCGTGACCCTGATAAAGCGTACGTGAAGCCGTGCTACTGTGAGATAGAGCTGTTGGGCCTAACCGCGGAGGCGCTGGTTGATACTGGGTCCGTACGGTTATGTTGGATAAGGCGAAAGACCGTAGAATTGACATAGACGGCATAGTTGTTGAGGCGGATGACCCCAACAAACATCGTGTCTATGATGCATCGGGGAACCCGATGAAGTTCCTGAAAGTGATCGAAGTGGACGTTAACGTCAAGCTCGGGTGCAGCTTCACGTCCAAGAGTCCGATGACGATTTCGTCATTCTCGGAACCAACGCCTTTGAAGCGTTGGGCATTCAGCTACACTTTTACCCAAAACCAGAAGACGGAAAGTCTAAGCTTCTGACGTGCATGCCGCCAGTGAGTGTCGACAAGAAGTCGGCTGCACGAGCCCGCAAACGAGTCGTAATTCCGCCGAACTCAGAGGCGATGATCGAACTTCAAGGGCTAGAAGGCGCGGAAGGCGACAGAATCTTCTGGTCTGGTAATGACAGAGTTGCATCCGGAGTGTGCCGCATATCAAACGGCTCGGGAAGAGTGCCTGTTGTTAACAGAGACCTGGAGCCGTGGGTAATCCGGAAGGGAGAAGTACTAGGTGAGTGGTCAAGTGACCAGTGGTACGACCCTAAGACGGCTGATATACCAGGTGATATGCTGACGATGCAACGTATAACCTCGACACGCTAAAGCGGATGATGTGATCCAGATATTGCAGGCGTGCAAGAAGTCTGGCAAGATTCCCGCTTCCTTCAGAGATCTGATACGTGAATACGAGGACGTGTTTGCGGTGTCTGACGTAGACTTGTCTCAGACACATCTCATGGAGTATGAGATCGACGTCCAGGGACAGCCTCCTGTTAAGCAGAAGACGAGGCCAGTACCGTACGCGGTGCGCGGACAGGTCGAAGAAATGCTCCAAGATCTCAAGCAGCGCAACATAATCGAAGAGAGCACGTCACCATGGGCGTCACCGGTTGTGTAGGTCGCTAAGAAGGACGGCTCAATACGATTATGCGTGGATTATCGAGAGGTTAACAAGCTGGTGAAAAAGACTCGTATCCACTCCCAGCTATTGACATGGCGCTACAGAGCTTGAAGGGCAAGCGGTATTTCACTTCGCTCGATCTTGCTAGTGGTTACTGGCAGAACCCGTTGACAGACAAAGGGAAGGAAATCAGCGCGTTCACCACGACGGCAGGTCTGTATCAATTCCGAGTGCTTCCATTCGGTCTTACCACTGCACCTTCGGTCTTTCAGAGGCTGATGGAAAAGGTGTTAGGCGGCCTGCTCGGAGAGGAAGTCTCCGTGTATATTGACGACATCCTTGTCGCAACAGAGTCCATTGAACGCCACCACTACATCCTGGAGAAGGTGTTTCAAGCCCTGAGAAGCGCCAATCTGAAAGTTAAGCCGCAGAAGTGTCGACTGCTGGAGCAGCAAGTCGCTTTCCTGGGGCATGTTGTGGACGCACAAGGCGTAAGGACCGACCCAGATAATGTCGAGAAGATTCGTAACTTCCCACAGCCCAGAAACCTAGCAGAACTTCGAACGTTCCTCGGAATGGCAGTTTACTATAGGAAGTTCGTGCTCAGGTTTGCGCAGATTGCAAAGCCGTTGTACAGCTTGACAAGCTCTAAAGTTGCGTTCGAATGGGGTGCAGAACAGCGGAGCGCTTTCGAGACACTAAAACGGCAGTTAACGGAAGCGCCAGTACTTGCTCAGCCGGACATCGAGAAGGCCCGGAGCGGTGCCAAACCATTCGTGATATATACTGACGCGAGTAGAATCGGCGTAGGCGCAGTGCTAGCGCAAGAGCAGGATGATGGATTTCTTCATCCGGTCTATTTCGCCTCGAAGCCGTTATCAAAAGCGGAACGCAACTATCACGTGACGGACCAAGAGGGCTTAGCTGTCATCTACGCACTGAAGAAGTTCCACTACTTCATATACGGTGTGCGTACGGTTATCAGGACGGATCATGCATCGCTGACATCGTTGTTTAAGCGCACTAATGTTTCGCCACGTATCTTACGTTGGGCGATGGAGGTGCAGCGATATGATGTCAAGATAGAGTACGTGAAAGGAGCAGCCAATGGCGTGGCGGACGCCCTTTCGAGAGGCTTCGTGGACCTCGCAAGTGATGCTCCTACGACGTTAGCTCACGAGAAAGTTGTCTGTGCAATTCGTAAGGCACCGTGGCTGGAAGAGCTACGTCAGGACAAAGACTGGGCACCAGGGATGAGCGGATAACAAAATTTTCAAACCCGGATAACGGATAACGGATAATTTTGCCCAAAAATCGCCGGATAACGGAAAAACGGATAGCGAACAAACAACAAAAATAAAACTGGGCTTAAACTGCTCTAGTTTCAACATCAGACATGGAACGCAACTGCTGTCAAATTACAAGTCCTTTCTAACGACTTTAATGGAGTTTTTTTTAAACATAGTGCAGTCGCTTTAACAAAGCCCTATGGGATTCTCACAAAACTTCAGTAAAAGAAACGCTTCTTCATTGCCATCCAAACCGATGCCGAGTTCGAATTGCGAACCACGATTCCTTCACCAGGTTCCACGAACTGCTATCAAACTCAACAGGGAGGTCAAATAGCAAGACCACCAAGCTGTGAAACTAAAATTGTTCTGCAAACTACTCTTCTGATGTTTCGCTATTATCCCCTTAATTTAAGTCTGGAAAGGATGAGGAGAGACTTTGTTCATCCAAGCACATTTTCGTAATACGATTTACAATTTTTCATATTTTTGCCGTTTAAAACGAATTGGAACAACGAAGCAAAGGATGCGTAAAACAGCCCAACTAAGCGTATGGAAACATTCATAAGTCACCCTTGGAGGGAGAAATGTGAGACTCATTCACCTCTTATTCACTCACATTTGTCTTCTTCGAACAACTTGCCCTAATTTTGCCCGTTTCCATTGTTGGGTGGTTTTAGTGATCAATCGTCAGGTTTTCTTTTTGAATTAAGACTGTGACCAAACAGAATGATCCTTGGATGAATGGCTCCTCCGATGCCTCTTGACTTTTCTATGCTAGGCCGACTCAGCCGAATAAAGTCTGCATAACAATCTTGGTTTCACGCGGATCGATACTCTTGTTCGACAGTATCCCAAGATCTAAGAACGTGGAAAGCGGAAGTAGAGTGTCCCTGAAAAGCAATCTTAAATAAAAATGAAGCTCCAACATGCGCAGCGGGAATCAGTTTAGTACAGTTCAATTGCACTATTTTGATTTTTAATAGAGTGGATCAATTCCTTAACACTACGGAGGTACCACCAGTACCAGCGTACGGAAAATGCTTTCAGAAAACCGTTTCTATAAACAAATCTCAACAATTTGTAGGATTTGTAGGCGTAGCTTTCTCCACTCATTTAGATTGAACCTGTACCCATTTTGCTTGTATTCATTGCTGCTCAGCGCTATGTGTTTAATGCGTTTCAACAGTCTATCAGTAAAAACTAAAATACCTTTGCCGAATGCTACCTACATACTGCGATCGTGGAAAAGAACGCTAAATTCGGCACTAAACAATTCTTCTTGGGATGTGCCAGGCCCTCCACTTGTGACCGCCAGTAATATTATCAAGGCAGCTTGTATGCATTCTTGGTCTGCATATGGCTTGTGGTGAAAAGCTCATAAAGAAATCAGCCCATAGTAGGTTTCATAGATGTATGGTATAAATGGACGACCCTGGAAGGATGGAAGTTAGACGTCTTTCCAACTACGTCACCAGTGCCTGAACTCACCCACCTCCTAGATTTGAATGCCCTCTATTGTTGCTCGCGATCACTCCTATGATTGTGAAGCTTACACAGCTATACAATACCACGCCCAAACCTGGGTATCAGCCAATTTGTTGTTCGTTATCCGGTCGAAAATTGCCGGATAACGAACAACAAAACGGATAGGCCAAAACCCCCCGGAAACCGGATAACGGATAACGGATAACGGATATTCCGCTCATCCCTGCTGGGCACTCGTCATAGACGCTGTCCAAAGTGGCGCCGACAATGAAGTGAGGCTTCCTCGGCAGGAGAAGAAGCTGAGCGCTAAGAACTTTCTCATAGAAGACGACCAGTTGAAGCTGTTGCTTCAGGACGGCACGTCCGTATTCGTTGTGCCGAAGGCAAGACGGCGTGAGGTCTTCGACGAGAACCGTAGCGGAACGCTTGGTGGGCACTTCAACGCAAGTAAGATGTTTGCGCAGTTGCGCAAGCTAGTCTACTGGCCGGGAATGAGGCAAGATTTCGGGAAGTGGTGCGGAGAGTGTCAGCGTTGCTTCTTGACGAATCAGAAGACGGTGAACGTCCCACCGCTGAAGCCGATAAGTGTGTCAAGGCCATTCGAGGTTATTGGAGTGGATATCCTCGAGATGGGCACGACGACGCGAGGCAACAGATACATTGTGACGGTCGTGGACCATTTCACTAAGTATCTAGGCGCATACCCGGTGCCAGACAAGAAGGCTGAGACGGTTGCAGAGGTAATATTCAGTCAGTGGATCTGTGCAGGCGGGCGATGGCCTGAGTGTATAATTTCGGATCGCGGAGCCGACTTCGAAAATGCGATTATGTCGGCACTGTGCAAGATCCTTGGGATCAAGCAGGATTTCACGAAGGGCTGTTGCCCGCGTGAAAACGGTCTCACCGAGCGAGTTAACGGGACGTTAGCCCGCATGCTGAAGAAGAAGACCACGGTCCCAGCAGAATGGGACAGGATTCTTCCAACTGTGGTATATGCCTACAATGCAAGTCCACACTCAGCAACGGCGGAGATCCCACACTTTTTGGTGGATGGACGTGATCCACGTTACCCGTCGTCGGTGATTCCTCGGGAGCAGTTATCGCCGTACACGCAGAGTTATGACGATTATAAGACCACTCTCCTTAACGGATTGAAGTTGGCACGCGACTGCATTGTAGAGCGATCGGAAAGCTACAAGAACGCGATGAAAAAGCACTACGATGCAAAGTGGCAGACGGCAAAGTCTGACGTGTTCCGGTGTGGCGATCGCGTCTACATGAAGGTGCCCATGGAGAAGGGCAAGTCGAGCCACCCGAAGTTGGTCTTTGAATGGCGTGGACCATAGAGGGTGTTGGACGGAAGCTCCAATTCGGCCCTGATCACCTTAATTGGTGAGAACGAAGAACCGGAACTACATAGTTCAATTTGACGACCTCGTCAAAGTTCCGCCAGGAATTGACGACACGCCGGTTGCCGGAAGGACTTCCAGGCGTCGCAGAGGCAGACCCAAGCGATCGACGCGCGTGATAGCACGCCCAGAGCAGAGTAGGTTAGATGAGAGATCTTTTAGATGTAATATGATTCGTTACAGTGGCAGATGGTCGAGCAGCATGGACGTGAATACGATCGACTGCAAGTGCCCCGGAACGTTTCGAATGGGAAGCCGCCAGATCGAGACCGAGTTCCATCGAGCACCCACGCAACCGTCCATCGAGATGCCGATCGTCCATCGAATCGTCGCCCAGCCATCCATCGAGAAGCTGATCGTCCACCAAGTCGTCGAGCAGCCGTCCATAGTGAAGCCGATCGTCAATCGAACAGCCGAGCAGCAGTACATCGAGCCAATCGACCATCGACTGTCCTGCACGCCAGCCGCCAGTTCTCTCGCCGTTACAACATTCGTAACCAGCTTCATCCCCCCAGTAGTCCTCCACATAAGAAGGGGGCGTTGGGTCGGGCTGAGTGGAGCAGCCCTTGGGGCAGAGGGGGGAAGTGTTAGGTCAGGGAGTCTCCCACTACTGTGCGGTGTATGTTTTGGGCTGTTCTGTTATGTTCTTGATGCCGTTTTAGGTCTTTCGTGAGCTTCTCATCCTGTAGATCCGGCAGACGGCCCGCCACCGATGACGTGGCATCGGTGATGTGAGCAGTGTCGGCGGGGTGAGGGAGCGCACCGAGCCAGCCAATCGCGGCCAGGGGCGGGGCTTGGGGCGCGCTCACTCCATATAAGCCGGCCGGCATGGGGCAGGGTCCATTCTTGCACTTGTGCTTTCTCCCGAGCGGTCGGGAACGAGTCTACTCTTGTCAGCAGCCGAGTAATCGGCAGGCAACCCATCTTCAGTCTCCCTCGGACCGGCAGAGTCCCCCAAACAGCATAGCCAAGTTCCGGAAAGGAGTCTGGGAACCAGGAGAGGCAAGCATCTCCCGCCAACCTTGCGTCCAAGGGGAAGGTCTGCGCATAGTTTGTTAGCGCCGCCGCTAACTGAGTCATCGCTCAAGGGCGCACTCCCCGCTCAGCCGACAACGCGGGTATAGGTCCCACTCCTCTCTGTGAAGTAGCTAGTGTCTGTGCTTCAGACTCTCCGTTTTATCGTTGCGTAGCTTTAGATAAACCTTTATATACACTGCGGCGTGTTGTGTCAGTGAATTGGTCAACGGGCCAGAAGTATTGTTGGAGGTCGTCACGTACTGGTGCGGTATGAAGCCGGAACCTTATACTTTCAGATCGAAGCGTTCATCCCACTCCGGAAGCGAATAATGAGCCAGCAGGCGGACAGCCCGGTAAGGGATTTGAGCATCTCTGAGCCGGCATAAGCATTACGTCAGTTTTTTGTAGAGTGTTTCAGAAGATGCTGAAAAAAGCTATCGTCAAGCATATTGAATCTAACAACGTTTTACCTGACAATCAACATGGATTGAGATCAGGGAAATCTCCAGAAACTGCGATGCTTGCTGCCCTTAATGATTGGACGAGTGCGCTAGACCGTAAAATTAATATTGATGTTGTTTATTTTGATTTTACTAAGGCCTTTGGCAAGGTTCCTTTTAATCTTTTACATTCTAAGCTACATAGAATTGGTCTGCACCATAGAGTAGTTCACTGGATAAAAAGTTATATATCAGGAAGGTCCTTTCAAGTCAGAATTAATGACTTATTATCAGTATCATATCCAATTACAAGTGGAGTGCCGCAAGCTGTAGTTTTGTCTCCTATTCCTTTCATCGTCTATACTTCTGAAATACCAGAAGTAATTCAAAGCTATAATGTGTCCTGCAAAATGTTTGCGGACGATATAAAGATCTACAAAAGTGTTGAAAAGACTGAAGATTGTATTGCACTCCATTCTGCTATTAACGCTATTGCTGAATGGTCGGCGACATGGAAACTTCCACTCTCTTCACCTAAAACGAAGCTGTTCCACCTTGAAAGTTCTGAAAATAGGCACACTTATTACCTTGGAGAGTCCGAACTCAGCAGCACCGACATCGTTCGAGATCTAGGTTTCCCTATTGACCCTAAACTCTTTTTTAATTCTCACTGTGATGATGTATCCAGTAAAGCCGATAGAACTATCAACAACATATTCAAGTCCTTGAGCACTAATTCAGTGAAACATTTAGTTTCAGCGTATAAGTCCTATGTACGACCACAATTTGAATATGGCACAACTGTATGTAATCCGTCCTCAAGCCGCAACATAGTAAAACTTGAAGCAGTGCAGAAAACTTTACTAGAAAGCTCTGGATAAGGTTTCATGGGTGTGTACTCCACCATACCGCTCGCCCCTGTACGCAATAAAATTTTTGATACCTCGTCGCTTGCTATTCGAAGAAAAAGGTACAACCTCATCATGATTTACAAAATTCTAAATTCGGTATATGTCGCGTAGGTGAGCAGCATTGGTAGGTGGGAACGCCTAAATCAATCAGACCGCATTGAATGAGCATGCCGTTCAGAGAGGGCGTATTCAACAGGTACCCTGATGGGCTGCATGTGTTCGGGCTGTTTTCTGTTTGGTTATTATTGGCTGGCGCGCTTCCACCTACCAATGCTGCTCATCTACGCGACATGTACCCTAAATTCAATGACTGGCCTATCTGTGGAACGGTTTTACACGATTTTACCTCCCACCGCCACAGGTGCACAGGCAAAGCTTCATTTTCTTTTTTTTCAAGGTCTAGGAATTCCCTGCGTGCCTCGTTCTTTACACAAAGGGCTGGTTCCGAATTCATCAAATTATCGAAGACATATCCAATCCCTGACTCCTTAAGTAAATTCAAAAGGCTTTTAAACAGACATTTCCGAAACGCTTAATTGCTTATCTTTCTATGAATGTAGTAGTCTATGTTTTCAATCTTCTTGTTCATCGTGTTCCCCTTTTAATATGTTTTTGACAGTTCTTTCAATATCCTAATGAATTGTTTACGTTTCGCGTGAACTTCACGTATAAATAAATAAATTAGCAGGCTACAACAAGGGGTTTTCTATAGCAATCCGAAGATTGATCTGCACATTCTGGAGATGGACTTAAGCAACGCATGTCGATTACGTTTTCAAATGATGTTGAACAAAAATGCGAAAACTGTGCTGCTCCGAGGTCAGCAATGTGCTATCAAGTTAGAAAAATGGGAAGAAATCCTACCCAGCAGTTCCAAACCCCGCCCTGGAAGTACACCCTCGACTCCTCTTCTGCAAGTCTGCATCGCTATCATCTAGCCACCCAATTACTCGCGCCAGTGCCCTGAGTGATTCATCGATTACCCTGCGGCTTTTTTGAGAAAACCTAGCAAATTGCCGGATTTCTAGCATTTACCTATAGCTTAAGGCTCAGAACCTTCTGCAGGTTTATTTCTGTGCACGACAAGATCACTCAATACGTCACTTTTGAATAATCAGCCCGCACGGAAGGATACGATATTTCGCCATTTTTGGCCTGCCCAGATGCTTGCAGGAAACTTGAAAACCACTACAGCGCTTCCCAGACAGTCGACTACATGGTGAAGCATAACTCCTGCAACAAAAATAGACGACCTCATTAGGAGTGTTTTTTCAATTGCATAAAGCCACATATCAACTGTTACGTAGCATATCCTTACAAGGGAACTGTCTGAACGACTGAGCGATACGCCGGAACGGCAAGAACGAGTACTATAGGGAGAATCCCCGTCCTCCAAATAGTAACAGAACATGTTTTGTTTTTGCCGAATCCTTGAGGCAAACGAGTACGAGGGTGTAATGGTTAAGGGTTCGCAGAGCGAGCTCTTCACGGCAGCGCAAGATCCAGGTACAGTGGGCTGGGTGGCGCAGTGGTAGAGGGGCTGCCTCGTACTCGTGAGGTCAAGGGTTTGGTTGCCATACCACGCCGCGTTTTTACCTGAATTCGTTTTTGGCTTCACAGTTGCTGCCCAATAATGCTCCGCTGCAGCCCAAGCCTGGAATCGCGATACAGTCCACTTTCCCCAGTTCTCAAACTTGTATAGGATAACAATTCTAGTATAGCCAACCTTTTCCTCCGAAACGGGTTGTCCTCCCGAAAACGTGATAGTGCCTTCACTGGTTAGTGGCGTCGTGACTCCGGCACAGTTCTCTTCTGGTTGAATTTCTTGGCCTTCGTCTTCCACTACCTCCACTTCCCCACTTCGGCGGTTTCCAGCTGTCGCAGTTCGAAATCCCGTAAGATACCTGCTATCCTTTCCGCCAGCTTCATCTCGTCTCTCGAAGGGACAGCATCCAGCGGAGGTCACTTCAGTGTCAGTAGGTAAATGACCACTCGAAGGTTAGCAGATATTGTAGAGTCAGTGTTGGCGACAGCAGCTTGTTATGACCGCGCGACTTCGAAAGCATAACAGAGGCGACAATATTGATCGAGGTGGTAAAAAATTGATCGAGGTGGTAGGTCAAGTTGGAGATCATGAGGTCCCCTCCTATACTGTGAGTACACTGGCGGCACTCACCTCACCAACACTAATAAATTGCATTTGAAGCATTTTTCTTGATTTCTGCCGCTGTTTCATGTTGTTCCTACGTCAAAAATCTTACATTGACAATGAGAACAATTTATTGGAGTAAAAGTTTCATATAAAGTCGGATTTGGCATGTTTCGGACATTGCTGGCCGAAATGTCGACAAATAATAAGTAGTAAAAACATCCTACCGTAGCGAACTCCAAAAACAAGTTCAGATATGGAAATCTCTATGCAAATCCGATACTATGGTAAAGGTGCAAAAGTGCAACATAGTATGGGAACCGAACCCTCTACCGAACGTATACGACGCAGCCCCTCTACCACTGCGCCTCCCAGTCCCCGACTTCAGCATCTTGGTAAGCCCGCTCTGCGGTCCCTTAACCATCACACCTTCCTACTCGTTTGCCTCAAGGATTCGGCAAAAACAAAACATGTTCTGTTGCTATTTGGAGGACGGAGATTCTCCCTAGTACTCTTCTTGTCGTTCCAGCGTAGCGTTAAGACAGTTCCCTTGTTAGTGCCATACTCCTTGCAAGTGTCATGGCTGTAGCTACTCCTATTAGGGAGTAGTAGGCTCTGACGTCAAACTACCGAAAATCTTCCACTGCCCTGCAATGGAGCGCTCCCATTTTGATGTTACTAAATTTCTGAATATTACTGGTTGAATGATCGGTATTACAGTATCGTGTAGGGCAATTCAGGGCCTTCTCAAATGTAAACATTAGATGAATGGATTTGAACTACAACAGATAACGCTAATATTTTGCTGAGCATACACGATGCGAAACGAACTGGAACTAATGCAATGTTCAGTCGTGTGCGTAATTTTTTATTGCGCAATATGTAGCTTGTAGAGAAAAAATACAAGGGAAGCTCTACAAGCTTACGCAAGTAAGGCGAAGGCTCATCTACGAGGAGAAGCGAATAGAAAGAAAAGTCTGCAAGCGCAGTTGGAGCGCGTCGCTCAGGCTGGATCTTCATCACCTCACAAACTCTTCATTTGATAAAAAATTTCTCGAAGCTGAGCGATTTCAGAAAGTTGCGCATAATAGCGTGCGTGATACTACATCCGGGAAACATGATGATATGCAGTCAATGGCTACTTATGGCAGTTGTTCGTCTTACTCGATTTTCCAAAATGGCTCTCTTCACACCATACGTTCTTGTGTAAAAAGAGTGAAGATCAGTAAAAATGTTCGTTCGATGGACACAAAAGTATAACACCTTATCTTCGGGACTCAATCAAAAGCAAAGTGCACATTTCGGTAGAGCGATGATTCTAACAGCAAAAGGAAATGACGTGCTAGCCCGTACGTCTGCCTAACATCGTACCTGCAAAAGGCTAGCTGTGAAGCTCCTGCATCTTTAGATTTTTGATATTCGCTTATTTACCGTCTTAGAGAAAATATTCTGCTCTACGTATCATAGAAAAGTTATTGTTCAGTATCTTCTTTAGAACAAGTCAGGAATAAAAAACGTAAGAGGTGTTCCTACTCGTGCTGCAAAGCTACCCGTACGATCTAAAGGCTCTTGTCAAGTCAGCAGTCACCCTTTATGGATATTGCTGCTCCGTCGAAAACAGCATACCATGAGCAAATAGTGTTCTAAATTGTGTCAAATTTGCTACATATCATTTTTATACAACTAACCATAATTTTTTGTTGCAGGATTTATAGTTCACCCTGTACAACCCTGGGTCAATTTAAAAATCTCAAAAAATCTCAGGTTAGTTTTATAGGTCAGTTTAAAAATCTATGAGGAAGTTCATTGACCTCCTTTGTATATGGGTAAGAATGTCATATCTGGCAGCACTTCGGTCATTTCCTGATTCGCCGTCGGTACTAATGGTCTTGTCCAATATGGTCCATTACTCGTAATTCTCGCTGAATAATTAGTGCAATATCACGCACAAAGTGCTTGCGGATGATATGAAAATTTATGAGAGCATAACTAGTAGGGAAGACTGCATCGCCCTCTAGCCTGAAAAAAAGCAGTTGCTGTTCATTCAGCTAGGGGACAGCTGTCTGCTCTGAAGGCTGAACTTCGCCTCGGAGAATAGGACAATAAGTACAGATCTCATTCTGGGAAGCTGAAACTTAGTTGGCAGTTTGCGTGATCAAGGATTTATTTCAGATGCTAAACTTTATTTCAAGGCAGCTTGACTTCCGGAACCCCTCTTCTCGAGACTGCGCTCCCTAGCAGCTGTAGCACCTGTCCGCGGCGCTCATCACCTGATTCCGACGCCTCGCCGTCCATCAGTCCTCGTCTCGTCCAACTCTTAGAGCTGTATCGCAAGTTCGTCACTGTGCGATCGACACAAGCAGGGTGAGCAGGGTTAGTGGGTTCCTAACGAGGTCCTGCTTAGCCTGCGCTTCACGCAATATGCGATGCCGCCCGACAGGTCGAGGAACTGAAGGTATTCGTCATGAGAAGGGGTCTCGGTATTGCATACATTTTGTTGCCTGGTAAGTCCGATAGAAGAACGGGGATGACGCAGTGGTTCGTCTCGCCCACCGCTACGAAAGCGAACGCGGAGGATCGTGTCGCGGCTGTCAGACCTTCGCCCACTGCTGTTTGCTCACCAACGGGCTCTCTCTAGTCTCAGTTGTTTCACGCACTCGAAGGGCTGCACGTCAAATCGTACACCATGGAAAAGTCCTGCGTATTGCGGTTACCATGCAGCCTTGAATTGGAAATTCGCTAACTGTGACCGGGCTGCCATTAATTGATAGGTGTAGCAGAAACACCGTCGGTCGCGAATGAACTATCCTAGAACGCAAAAAGCGACGAAACTATATTCAGTAGAAAGCACGCGACGGCTGCACTGAACATAAACCCCCGCACTTTGGTGCAGGTGCCCAATCGATTTTTTAAAGACATTTAAAAGTGATTCGACACATCTCCCCTGTATTCAACCATGTTTTCTACCATTTTCTGGTATTTCGCATTGAAAGTCCGACGCCACTCAGGCTGTCAGTTCGAAACACTGAAAAATTACCACCACATCAACCTCACGCCTTAGCTTTCCTGCAGAAATGCAGCTCAGAGTGATATCGCACGTCTTTATGAACACTTGTTGTTGTTGAAGTAACTCATGACGCTTTTGATGATTGCTGTGTTTTAAATGTCAAAGGCGCACTTTTCGTGCATTTGTAAATAAATAAATAAATAGGTAAATAAATAAATAAATAGAGGGTTACTTGATGAGGCACGACAAAAACTATTACCTGCTATAACGCGTTGTCCCCAAGGAAGAGTTGGGATGTAATCAGAGCTCATCAGAGAAGGATCGTCTGCGTGGAAGGAGTTGTTGCTGAATAAATCGTTTGACTGGGCAAGGTGCAAGCCAAAGGTTGGAGCCCTCCTCGTCGTTGAGCCTAGGGCCAGAGCAACACCGCCCACAAGCAGCAAGACGATCATGAGGGAAGTCTCCGAAGGCACTGCAGAAGCCTTTCGGCCGATTGGGCAAATAATAGCAACAGATCGCTTCCTTGATTCGAGGGCGGGTCCGACATTAACGAAGTCGCTGCTCCGACCGCCCCACCAGGCATCAAAGGGCGTGTCCTGCACTATAGTTGTGCTCGAGTGATCTATTAGATTAGGTATTCGAGCAATTTCCTTTCGAATTTGGATACGCGAATCCGAATATTCAAAAACTTGCGTTTTTCGAAAGCAATCGAATTCTCACAGTGCCCTACATCCTTTCAAAATAGCATCGCAAAAGCTCATCATGAGTTGGGAACCTTTCCTTGTAAGTGGTGTATCAGTTACAGCAACCTGATTTTACAACTGTTCAGACACTTCTGATAAGAGCGACTTAGTTCCTAAGGGACAAGCGACAGTATGAAGAGGTTTTCGAAACAGAGGTGTGGCTGCCTTCTCGAACCGCTCTTCTCTGCACGCTGGTGAACGCTTAGGCCTATGTTATACTTTGGCGACGCTGTTGTCGGCGACGTCGGGGGCAGTGTTAAGGCCCCCACTGAGTTCTGCGGCAGCGCCGCTGCCCTATGCTTAACCATAGGGCAGAGACGCAGAGCTCGCCGCCGGCGGAGTCATTGCTCTATCCTTAACCATAGCGGCGAGCGGCGCTGCCGCAGAACTCTGTGGGGGCCTTTACACGGGTTGCTAGCAGCAGCGTCGCCGACGCGTCGCCGAAGTATAACATAGGCCTTAGGCCTTTGTCATACCATCGCTCACCCCGAGCGACGCCTAATGATATGCGCCCATATCGATTCCATCGCGCCGCCCGATCGATATGGGAGCATATCATTAGGTGAGCGATGGTATGACAAAGGCCTTATGGATTGCGTGATCATTAAGAGCATCAATCTCTCGAGGCTCCATTCAAGAGGCATTACCTTTTCCTTGCATGCACACACCCATGCAAAATGTTAGATAAGGTCTGCCCTTTTCTCAGCTGGGACTTAGCGACTGTTTACGGAAAAGCGTGTTGTTGTTTTTTCTATGCGTTTCTATGCTTCTGTGCCGAACGAGGTCGTAAGATTGATCAGTCTTTATTGAGCTAGCAAACGTTTTGACCCGTTCTTCATCTTTGCACGCCATAAAATTGCTGGACGATTCGGACATTGCTATCTGCTCCTTCAAACACCTCATAGGATGGATCCTTTCGGTTATTGTTCAGACGTATAGCGGAACATCTCAATCTGCCAACAGGAAGTTCATCCGCTGATCCACCCATCCTTGAGGGACTCTTGGGAATCCAAATACCAGGTGCGGGCGAGAGCTTGGCCTGCTCAAGGTTGATCATCCGTGCAATCTCATCCGACGCAGGGGCTCGAAAAATGGAATCGCGGAGTTTCCCTTGCGAAAGCATGGAGAATACACTGCTTCCGCCTGTCGGGTTTTGGGTATCACTTGGTAACACACCTGCTCCGGTCAGGTGATTGTAGGCATGGATAAGAAGTCAGATCACACAATGCTTCTCCACTATGCGCTTGTTGGTCTTGGGTTGGCTGTCCATAACCTGAAAGCATTTGTCCATTTTACTTCATATCGCATTAACAAGGGAGGTCAATGAGCGTCCCGTGGGAATTTTGAAAGTGACCTATTGATGGTTGTAAGGGACTGCAATAGAAGCACCGTAGTGGTTTTCAAATTTCCTGCGGACATCTGGGTAGGTCAAAAAATGCAACAACCCGTTTTACTTCAAAAAACCGGGCCGATAAAGCAATACTGACGCCTGAAACTGCCATCTCGTGGTTGGAATCTAACCTGCAAAAGGTTTGGGGCTGGAGCAGTAGCGTAATTACAGCGATTTCACAATTTGCTTATTAACGGAAGTGAACCATTGAGGTGCGCCGCTCACCAAAAAGTTCGCAGCGACCAGATGGCCGAGTGGTTAGGGGCGAGCTTGCGGGAAGAGGGTCGGGGCTTCGGAGCCGGAGGTGCTGCTCCAACATTGCTGGTCTTGCTCCATAAATTTTTGTCGATATAAAGTGTATCTTCACCGCGGCAGTGTACCATACTGACATTATAACTTTATTTTAACCTGGATAATACGATGTAAACACAAAAATAAACACATTAATTATACATAGCTCGATTGGCCATTGAGGAGGAGCAGGCAACTTTTCTTGCCCACAAAATGGATAACTTCAGAACTCCAAAGATAGTGGAAAAATATTAATGTTTTATTTTTATTTATTATTTATTTATCATTAATATTTATATTTTAATTAATTATTTAATTAATATTTTTTCGACCCCTCTTCGACCTCTGGATAGAAAGTATAACAGTGCAAATGCGTCCTTTTCATCCCCAGCCAACCATATTGCAAGTGATCTCACGGCCGTCACATACAGCAACGTTCTTACTGTTACACGTAATTAATACGTAATAAATAAAATAGTTAACAAATAAATAATGAAAAAGAAAGATAAATCCTTTTTATCCATTTTTTCAAACTCTTTTCGACTTTTGGAGTCATGAAGTAGTGCTAATAGACCCGCCACCAATGCCTAACGAAAAGGTCATAAAGGATAAGGATAAGGATAAAGGACGGCGTTACTCAATCCCTTCTGGGATGCGCCAGCGCATTCTACTTCTATGTCGGATGTCGTGGAGGCGACATGAATGCGTATTTGGCCATACAATGACTTGCGGTGGCCAGCCGATGAACAAGTCAGCGCTTCATCCTTCCCAGACAAGTCTGGTACCAATTCACCGACCCCGGAGGGATGGAAGGCTTGGTTGGCCTGGGCGGGAAATCCGAACCAGGAACCTGGTATCGGGTGCACGCGACAGTCGCGCCTCCTCCGACTGCGCTACACGCGCCCAACGAAAAGGTCATAATAAAGAATATTATCTATTTTGTAGTTGAGATAGTCCCTTGAATGCTACCGAGGAACTGCGAAGAAAAGTCGCCTGTTCTCTCGTTCATGATGTTAGCTTGACCCGAACGAAGGGCAGGATGTAGACTATGTAGACGATGGCGATGATGTGGGTGGTACCACGTCTCCTTGTAACAGTGAGAAGGTTGCTCTATGTGACGGCCGTCAGATCACTTGCAATATGGTTGGTTGAGGATGAAAAGGATAGATTTGCAATGTTATACTTTCTCTCCAAAGGTCGAAGAGGGGTCGAAAAAAATTAATTAAATAATTAATTAAAAGTAAATTCTTCTTCTTCAGCGTTTTCCCCGCTTCATGGCGGCACCCTCTAGGCCGCTTTCCAGACACTTCGAAGTTAAGGCCTATCTTACGGACGCTGTCTTCCTTTCCACGCAGAACGTGGCCGTACCATCGCAGGCGAGCTTCTCGCATCTTGTCAGCTATCGGCGCGACACAGAACTTCTGCCGAATAGCTTCGTTTCGGATGCGGTCCAGGCGCGTGACTCTATCCGTCTAGCGCAGCATCTTCGTTTCCATTACGCTGAGGCGACTTTCCGTTTCCTTTGTCGCAGGCCAACACTCATCTCCGTACATCGTTACCGGCTGGACGACGGTTTTATAGATCTTTGACTTTAAGCGCTCTGGCATCTTCTTGTCGCAGAGTACTCCAGTCAACGAGCGCCACTTAGACCAAGCTGCACTCACGCGTGAGTTCATTTCAACCATCAGACTGCCATCAGAGGCTATTGCTGATCCCAAGTATTTAAACACCGAAGTGCGTGCAAGCTCAGTACCTTTAATCTTAATGGAGCCGGACTCATTTACGTCAGTCGTGAAATAATCGGTCTTCTTGACGTTCAATTTGAGTCCGAACATCGCCAGGCGGTCGCACCATGCTTGCACCTCTCGCTCGAGTTCACCTTTGTCTTCGCAGGTGAGCATCACGTCATCAGCATACAGCAACGTCCAAGGGACGGGCTTCTGAAGATCTCGCATAATGGCATCCATGACGACAACAAAGAGAAGTGGAGAATGCGCAGAACCTTGGTGCACCCCAACAGAGATAGGAAACTCCGTCGAGGTTCCTGCTGCAGCTTGCACACGACTCTTTGGACAAGAGTATAGCATTCGTACCCACTCCACAAGTTCTTTGGGAACACCGTGCTGTCGTAGGGCGTACCATATAACCTCACGCGGTACGCGATCGAAGCCCTTCTCCAAGTCGAAAAAGACAAGATGCATCGGCCTCTGGTTATCGCGATGCTTCTCTACCAGAAGACGGGCGGCATGTATGGCATCGATAGTGCCACAACAAGCCACGAAGCCGCATTGATTGCTGGAAAGCTTGACGATTTCGCGAATTCGGCTATGGAGGATTCCCTCGAAGATCTTCATGCTGTGCGAAAGCAAACGAATCGGACGGTAATTTGAGCAGTCTGCAGGGCTGCTCTTCCTCCAAATCGGGATCGTCGTAGTTTCCTGCCAAACATCAGGCACCTTCTTCTCCGCTACAACCTGGTTGAAAAACTTGGCCAACCACTCAGCAGAGTACCAAAACTTTCACTTCCATAAATCAGCTGGCAAGTCATCTGGACCAGTCGCCTTGCCCGGTCTCGTCATCCTCAGAGCCGCGTCACTTCCCTCCACAGTGATTTTGTGGACAGGACCGTGGGTAGAAGCCACAGAAGGCACGGCCGGATAAGGGAACTCTTCATTCGAAATGCCCCCGAAATAATCGCACCACCGCTTCAAGGCCTTTTTGCGCTCTGTCAGAAGATGGCCGTTCTCATCATTGATGCCAAAGAACTTCTCTATATTCTCGGATTTGCGATGAAGGTTTTTCGCAAGTCGGTACAAATGCCGCTCACCATCGCGCAACTCAAGCTTTTTGTAGACATCATTGTAATGACTGGCTTTTGCAACGGCCACAGCCTTCTTGGCAGCTTTTTTCGCTTCGAGGTACTTTTGCCAGTTATTGGCGGTCTTGTCGCCGAGAAACACATGATAAAGCGCTTTCTTCTCTCGAACCTTTTCTTTCACATCGTTCGTCCACAGCCATGCCTGCATGCGACCTTTCGTCGTCCAGGCTCCGTAGTGCCAAGTTCTGACCTCGCAGCTTGAAGTATCGCGTCGGTCGCTTTCTTCCAAGTTTCGTCGACAGTCGTGACTGTCGGTAACCGTACGCGAGAAATCACAGCTGCTTCCTTCTCTTTCATTGGCCACCACTTGATTCTTGCATCACCGCATCGCTCAACCTGCTGCACCCTCGGAGGGGCGATCTTTGAAGTACAGATCATTGGATCTTCCGTCTGTGACGAGATTTCGGTCACGACCTCTCACAAGGACGAAGTCTATCTGCGGCTAGGTGTTCCCACTAGAACGAGATAAGGTGAGAGTTGCGTTTACGAAACACGGTGTTCATTATGGTGAGGTTATGCGAATCCGCATATTCAAGGACACGCTCACCATCTGTGTTACGCAACCCATAGCCGAATCCACCATGACAGCTGTACCCGTCTTTCGTAGCGCCTACGTGCTCATTAAGGTCGCCAGTGACAATGTTCACGTCCTTTGACGGTACCTCTGCTGTCTTCTCATCAAGCAGGCTCCAAAACTCATCCTTGGCTTGATCGGAACAACTAGTCTGCGGAGCATACGTAGAGAAGAAGTGTTGATAGAGTCGCTCCTTAGCGGC